>OY986053.1:2086787-2695565 GCA_963920205.1 Stenodema calcarata | reverse complement strand
AAATGAGAATTTCATTCAGATCATTCCTTATTGAAACTTACTGGTAGAGTGGTTATTTCCAAGTACTGAAACTTAATTTCTCGAATTTTACAATATTTTTTTATGCATATTTGTCGCATGCTTCATTACTTTTTACTGCATATTCCATGGCATATTCGGGGCATCGATGCTGCATAAAAATCCGGTCTTTGGGCACTGGGGGTCATTTTGGCTTTTGGAAGAGCCTGGCCAAGATCAGGCAGAGCTACTTTTGGCCAGGCATGACGTCTGATATCCGTTCCTGGTGTCGTACATGTCAAGTCTGCGGGAAATTTAAAGCCCCAGGCCGCCGAAATCCTGCACCGTTGCGGTAAATGACAGTTGGCACGCCGTTTGAACGGTTAGGTGTTGATATTCTGGGACCCTTCCCCAGATCAGACCAGGGCAACCGTTATGTGCTAGCGGTAGCCGATTATTTTTCCAATAGGCAGTAGCCCTCCCAAGTCAAGAGGCAGCGACAATAGTTTCGGCTCTGGTTGAGCAGGTCTTCATCCATACTAGCATAGGTACCATTAGAGATGCATACAGACCAAGGGCAAAACTTCGAAGCTGCCTTGGTGAAGGAGGTGTCAAAACTATTCGGAATGCATCGTACTCGGTCCACAGCATTGCATCTCCAATCAGCTGGTTTGGTGGAACGGCTGAATAGGACGTAGACAAAGCACCTGGTCATGTTTGTGAATGAATGCCAAACTGACCGGGATCCCCTTATTCTCGATGGCTTACAGGTCAACGTCCAAAGCCACTACAGGGTCCCCTTCGCAAGTCATCTATGGGAGAGATCTGCACCTACCTGAACACTTGGTCGGAACACCTCAGCATCCACATGTCCTGAAAACGCCCTACGCTATGAAACTAAGGGAACATCTCGAGCAAGTACGCAGATTTGCAAGCTAAAATTGCGCTTCCATAAAGAAGGCGATTGGGTTTGGGTGTACGAACCCAAAAGAAGCAGGGGCATCTGCCCGAAGCTCCAGCCCTTGTGGACCGGGCCTTGGGTGGTTACAAAACGCCACAAGGAGGTCCTCTTTGATGTCCAAATGGGAATGAAAATATGGCGACTTCATGCCAATCGGATGACCAAAGCAGAAATACAACCTAGGGACAGGTCTTAGGAAGCCTAGGTTGTAGTGTGGTGGTAAGTACAAGAAGCCGTGAATAGGTACGTGATTTTAGAGCATGTTAAATTGGTGGTGATGTGTCAAAAAAGTAGTTGTTGACTTTTGTTTGAATGATCACAGAGAAATAAAATCTAGTTATCCAGAGCTAACATTAGTTCCAATATTTCTTTTACAATATGAAGGGACCCATTTCATACTCATCACAATATACTAGGGGCCTAGGTACATTGATTTCTGAAGGGTTACCTGCCGGCCCCAAGTTATTCATGGGCACCCCTTCAATGCTAATACACAATTCCGACCCTCATCCTCCACACACCGACGAAACAGACATCCCTTCGGCCGCTACTTTCCTTTAAAATTTCCCCTCGTTCATATTTGTTCCTCCTCACTATATTAAGTTGTTTGATCAGCTTTTTTTTTTTTTTTTTTTTTTATACATTTTATTGGCTTCTCAAAAAAATACAGCCGTTACAAGTTTAGAAAATAAAAATCACTTACTTAGTAAACATAATATTTAAAGCAGAGGAGTAAAAATAAAAATATATAAACTTATATCACAAATGAACATTAATAGATTCCAGAAATTCAAATAACAGTTCATACACTTCGATGTTTGAAGTTGCCAGTACGGTATCGAGGTTAAAAGGTTTTTCTACTCGTTTCGAAACTTCTCTCAGTAGTTCTTCTCTGGCGATTGAGTGTTGGTTGCATTCCAGGAGGATATGCTGGGCAGTTTCCAATTCCGCTCCACAGAATCTGCACTGTGGAGATTGGATTACATTTATTCTGTGGAGATGGGCATTCACACAGCAATGTCCACTCCTTAGTCTCATCATAGTCTTATAAAATGCTCTATGCACATAATTGTGAGTGTCCTTGAACCAAGGTTTTGTACTGTTCATTGGGAACAATGACTTGTACCTGTTCCCTGAATGGTATGCCATAAACTCATTCTTCCATCTAAGGGAGAGGCCTTTTGCCAGATGTCTTTTCAAGTCAGTGTGTGAGAAGTCTGGTTTGGGCTGTGTTTGGGGAAGTGAAGCGGCATAATTGGCCTCTCGATCCGCCGCCTCATTGCCAGCGACACCACGATGGCCTCGGACCCAACAAAACGCCACACGAATACTGGACTCCAGCTTCAGCTGATATAGGATCTGGAGTGAGGCAGCTTCATTATGTGATAATTCGGATGAGATGGACAGGTTTGCAAATTTGGTAGTGACGCTTTTAGAATCAGTCATAATAACTATGCTAGTTGATCGGAGCCTCGATTGTTCGTTTTGGATGAATTGAAGGGCCTTCAGTATCCCATACGTCTCTGCAGCGTAGATGGAGGCGTGATTCCACAGCCGGAAACGCTGGATGACGGTGTTTGAGGGAACGACGAATGCACAACCCACCCCATCTTGATGGACCGAGCCGTCGGTGTACATTATTAGACTGTTAGGCCAACGGTTTCGTATGTATTCAGCAATAGATGGTGGCGCCGTCGAATCGTATAAAGATTGGGGTAATGAAGTGATCGTAAGCGGTGACTTGAAAACATTGTATGGAATTGTGTAGATATGCGGCGTTGGGGATTGGCTAATCCAAGGTAGCTCGGAGCTCAGGTCTGTGAAACTGATACCAAGGAGCGGTGACGGTTTATTCATCCTGTGGGGGATTATGATGTGAAAATATAAAGAATGAAATCCGCAGGAAAGGGGGGGCTAGCTGGTTCACTAATTTAAATTTAATATGAGCCCCGAGGGGTTGAAGGACCACCAAAGGACTACCTTTGGACAAAGATTCAATAAATTTACGCCTTACCTTGAATTTGGGAGGCTTCTCAAATGAAGAGGCCAGAAGGTGGAATGGGAAAAGGAAAGGATGCCGGCGAAGGGTAAAATTGAGGGTATGGTGATGGCTAAACTTGGGTGGTGGCGGCGAAAAGGGGTACAATTGAACTACTTTGAACTACTTTGAACGGGAGCAACGTGGCGCGAGGGCTTCTTCAGGGGAACTGACTATCGCCAATGCGGAGGTCGGGAGAGAGGGGGACGACAAGAAGATCGTCACAAACTGAGCACGATTTTACAGGTTTTATCCGACGAGGCGCTAACATTTCCCCCCACCCTGAAAGGTATTTCAGAATCCAGATGTTTGTGAAGTCTGAACACCAAACACCAATTACAAAACAATCATATTATTAGTAAGTTCGCACAATATTATTTTATACTAATGAAGATAAGTAAAATTTACTATTTAATATAAACAACAGCAACAACAAGTTATATAACTAAGGAATGATTAGGAAAAAAAAATAAGGAACTATATTGGGAAAAATAAGGTTCTCATTGGGTTGGAAGAGGACAAATCTTCACCAAGGGTCTCACGGATTCCCCGGCGCTCGTTCTTAATCTGGCGACTCGGGTAATCCCGTCTGGACCTGGGAAAATTTCCTGAATAACTGCGATGGGCCAGCGAAGAGGAGGAGTATTTTCCTTCATGATGATGACCACTGAGCCAGTCTTCAAATCCGGGGCATCTTCAGTCCACTTGGTTCTTCCTTGAAGTGTGTGCAAATATTCCTGCTGCCATCTTTTCCAAAACCCATGGACGATGTGCGATATGCGCTGAAAATGGTCGAGTCGGTTGGAGGGGACCGATCCCAGGTCCTCGTGAGGAAGTTGATCCAAAGGAGGGCCCAACGTGAGGAAATGGGCCGGAGTCAGTGCAGTAGGTCCATTAGGGTCTGCAGATAGTACCGAGAGCGGACGACTGTTCAAAATCGCCTCAATTTGAATAATGACCGTATTGAACTCCTCATACGTCAACAAGTGGGGTCCAAGAAGCTTGTACAACAGTGTTTTGAAGCTTTGTATGTTACGCTCCCATATTCCGCCAAAATGAGGTGCAGATGCAGGATTCAGGCGCCATTCTATCCCTCGACCCGACAACTCGTTTCCAACAGTCGAATTGAACCTTCCCGATGCAGTCAAAGAACATAGATCATTCAGCTGATTTTTGGCTCCCAAAAAGTTGGTGCCTTGATCAGAACAGATAACACTGCATGAGCCTCTTCTCGACAGAAAGCGGCGAAAAGCGGCTAGAAAGCCGTCTGTTGAGAGTGTCGACACCAACTCGAAGTGAAGGGCTTTTGTTGAAAGACAAACAAACATGCAGACATACGCCTTCAAACTTGATCCTCCTCGACGCCTAACCATAGAAATGGAGAACGGACCGGCGTAATCCACACCGCAATGGAAAAACGCCTTGCACTGTTGGAATCTTACAGAGGGCAACGGAGCCATTTTCGGCTGTAATGCTTGTGGCTTAGCTCGAAAACACAAATTACATTTGTGCACTCTCTGCCTCACTAGATTTCGAGCGGAAATAATCCAAAATTTCAGGCAACGTTTTGATATCATTCTTATCGAACATGGAAGAAAGCATGGAAGAATGAAACTCCCTTCTTCCTTCACAAGGAACGATTCAACGATCGATTGTTTTCGGCGTTCAAGATGATTCGATATTTTGGCCACCGCCCGGAATGGCTCCTATTGCGGAACACAGGGTGCCTTCCCCCACCCCAGGAAGCGCCTATACCTTCAACATTGAGACTGGGGCACTTCTGGTCGATCCGATAATCGACTTTTTTAATCGATAAATCGAAACAAAATGTGTTGAGGACACGACTTTTATCACAGTCACTGTGACACAGTGTACTGCTATCGAAGTCAGACGAAATAGCCGCCCGCCTGCAAGAGCTCAGTGGAAGTGGGTAGTCATGGAAGAAGGGAGATCTCCCTTCTTCTATGGTGGGTAGTAGTAGGTAAGATTTTTTTCTCCTTGTTCTATGTTTTTTCTGTTTTCCTTTGCAAATTTTTGGGTGGGGCGAGGGCCAAGGTGGCCTTATGGACGAGCCGCCACTGTTCACGAATATTCACTAGGTTTGCGGAGCGGATTGCAGTTGATGTCGTGGTCTCCGAGGATGACTGTGATTCGGGGATTTGTGAGGGACGGGGACGAGAGTTCGCAGAACATCAAACGCTGATATTGCCAGGCATTTGTCGCGTATCAACGTGACAAAGATGCGTGAGTTAGTCGTCTGGATGTATTATGCAGGTATGAGGTTATACCATAAACTAATAATCATTTATCAGGTTTCCAAGTCATAATAACATGAAAACCTTTCATCACTCCTCTCACGCCATGAATACACCAAGTTTTTTCCAGGTACCTAAATAACTTTTCATTGTGCGTTATCGATATTGATTAAATCAAAAAATGAAAATAATAAAAAATAATAACAATGGCTGTTAAAATTACTTGAAAATAATAAAAAAATAATAACAATGGCTGTTAAAATTACTTGAAAATAATAAAAAATAATGAAAAATAATAACAATGGCTGTTAAAATTACTTTTGACATGATTTATTCACTTATCATTATTTGACATCGTTTATTTACTCATCTGTCATTTGCAGGTGAATCAAGGACTTCTCGAAGGCCTACTTCGTCTTGAACGACTATTTCGATTCGATTCGAAATCAACTTTTTGCAAATTTTGTTCGGTATAAAATTTTGGTTTATTATCTTCGATAATGAACCATTGGAATCGACCAAAGAAAAACATTTATTAACCCCCCCTCCAAATTTTTTGGTTTACGTTCAAGATACGTTGATTAAGAAAATCGAATTTAAAAAAATCCGGCCGCGCCGCACAGTGGATGGAAGCGTGCAAGAACCTAAAAATGAAAACGTTTATAAAATTGTTTTTGCATTTTTATATTGTTCCTAGATACCTTCTGACACAAACCTAGCCCTAAGTTTCCCCATTTGGGCGTGCAAACAAATTTTGAGAAGGCAATGAGTGTGATAAGGTTTTGAAATTAAGGTTTTGGTGTAGCAGCCAGCCAGCCCTCTGACGTCATAGGCTCTCACGGCATAGGCTTTGACGTACTAGTTGGCCTCCTGCCAGCCGTCTGACGTCATACGCTCGTGCGTCATAGGCTTTGACGTACTAGTTGGCCTCCTGCCAGCCGTCTGACGTCATACGCTCGTGCGTCATAGGCTCTGACGTAGTGGCCCACCGGTCGTTTGTGTTCTGACGTGATCTGAGGGAAAGGGAGAATCAAGGGAACAAATTTTTCCCGTTTCAGTTTATGTGCCAAAGCAAAAACATGAAAATTTCAAAAACTATGTAAATAGGTACCTAAGCCCAACTGTAATGTCAATTTTCTGACAATGAGTTTTCGACTATAGTTTTCATACCTTTTTACTTAAGTACTTATTGCAATTTGAGACTGATAATGAGCTGTTTGCAAATAAAAAGTCTGATAACTACTTTATTACATCTTATTAGGGCCGGTTTCACCAAACACTCGTAACCATGGTTAAAATTAATCATTGATTTATCAAACCAGAGATTTTAATCGTTGATAAGGAGAAATGAGTTTCACCACTGTAATCAACGATTAAAAATAATATTTAAAAAAAAAAAAAAAAAAAAAAAAAAAAAAAAAAAAAAAAAAAAAAAACATCGATTTAAGTTTAAACGACGATTTAGCATGGATTAGCATGGAATTAAACGGCGACTTAGCATGGATGCTTAGCATGGATGCTATTCGATAACGGCATACCGATTGTTCAATTGTGAGAGGTCCTCCCGATTTTTCTGCTTTCCCTATATTTACTGATTGTTGTGATTGTTTATTGTTTCATTTTTAAAATTGTGTGATTCGGTTGCCTCGATGGAAGCTGCAGCGTCGCAGAAGCGGAAGAGGGAGCCGAAGTTTGATTCAAGTGAAAAACTAAAGCTTGTGGAAATAGTGCGAAAGTATTTCCATATATGTAATTGAAAATAAAAGAACAGATGGTTCAAGTTCACGATTGAAGAACGAAACTTGGAAACAAATAGGGATTTTGTTCAATGGAAGTAGCGGTGTCTACCCCAGAAACTGGGAAACATTAAAAATGTTGTGGGAGAACTTACGGCGGAAAGCGAGACAAGCCATAACAATACAAACGGAGAATGTTAAAGGCACAGGTAAGATAAATAGAATAAGTACAATAATCAAACGTAAATCGTTTGAATTTTTTTGAAATTTCCTCACTGGTCCCTTATGATTATTGTAGGTACCTGCCTACTTCACTTACGCATACCCAAATGCCATCTATTATTTCTTCAGTTCATGGATGAGAGGAAGCTATGCCCCAAATCCCAGACGTTTATTATTTTGTTTTCGCCTTTCTGTGCAGGAGGAGGAGTAGGCAAACCGGTGATTAGCGATCCTGTGCTAGAGATCGTTGTCGACCTGATCCGCCCCCAGGTAGAGCCCATGACCAATCCGTACGACTGCGACATCGATCCTGTACGTCAAGAATGTGGTAAGTTGAAGGGCTTACACTTGGTCAGCAATCCTACTATCACTATGGTAGCTTTGGACCCTACTATGGTAGTACCATCAGCATCTACTGAATGATTCCCCTCTGACAATCCTACCCTTAATTACCTACATTTCATTATTTTATGTTTGGCTAAAATACGTTCCTATATTTTATTACAGAGACATTTGAAACCCAGAAAGACGGCCATGTAGATGTAATCGTAGATGGGATGGCTAATGACAGCGCCAACGCCAATGACAGCTTCGTCATCATAGAAGATGTAAGTATCTTCTCCCCAGGGATGGGCGATATAGTGATTTTTCAGTAGGTACCCAGGTTACAGGAAACAAGACAGGTTCCCATCCATTTTCAACTAGTTTGTTTCCCCCTTGGGTTTTTACTTCCCTCACCAAACCTGAATAATAATAATAATAATCTTTAATTTCCTTCCGAGATGATAACACAATGCTTTCAGACATGATATGGTTACTGAAGGGTAGAAGATAAGAAATACAAATTTCCTAGGATGCGATGCTCACTCTTTGTTTGAGTAGATTACTTGGTTCCTCAGGTAGCAGTAGGCATACTGCTAATTTCCAGTAATAGCCGATTTTAACCCTTGAAGTGATAACTACTTTTCTTTTCATATAGACCCATATCTAATTTTTCATAAAATGACTTTATACCTACACATAATTAACTGCATAACTTATTATCTTACAGGGTACAATGGATTGGTCTCATTACACCCCTTCGATGCTGAAATCACCTCGCTCTTTAATTCTCGGGCAAAACAAGTTGGAAGGCCCAACAGAAACCACAAAAGAACAACCTGACAAGACAATTCCTGATGGTACCCCAAAACGTGTAACCAGCGTATCCCAACGAAGGCGCCCTGTCTTGAAGCAAGCAGAAGCAGAGGCACTGCTACAGGCCAAGGTGTCAACGTTAAGCAGTGCAACACAGCATTCGAAGAAAGAGCACGAGGTGCAAATGAGAATTCTGCTTTTGCAGGAGAAGGCAGAGAAGGAAAGATTGATGCAAGAGAAGGAACGATTGGTCCAAGAAAAAATCAAAACCGCCCTTCTTCGTCGTCAACTGTTGGCAGAAACAGGGAGCTCGTTGTTGGAGGAGAAGGAGGCTGAGGGGAGTGAGACTCCTGAGTAAACCTCTCCGTTTTTTATTTTAAACCTCTCCGTTTTTCATTTTAAATACATACAATTTTAGAATGTTGTGTATTATTCTATTTATTTTTCACCTGCATCATTGTGGACCTTCTCTGCTATCAGTCTATTTTCCTTTGCACAAGAGAATTTTTCCAAATGAGAATTTCCATTACTAGGTAGGCTAAAGAAGTTTTCTAAACACTCCATATCTATGAGAAAGCAAAAAATTATATATTTTTCACTATGGTCTGAGTGTAGATAAATATTATAGGTAGGACTGATACAAGCATATTGATTGTATAGGTGTCATCTTCCCAGTGCTTGCTGCTGTTGAATAGCCAATCTGGAAAATTTGAAAATCAGATTTCAAAAATCATAAAAATCTATTGCGTCAATGGTAATAATATTACGTCAAACGTAAATATAAGATTTTGATTTATCTACCTATTAATGATTTTCTATTATTGATGATGAGAATAATAGGAACATTAGGTACCTGCTTCCTATACTATCGAAATGCGAGCGAAAAATAACTGGAAAAGTCAGTTATTTCTTGTAACTTTTCTAGTAACTTTTCCAGTTATTTTTTGCTCGCATTTCGAAAGTATAGGAAGCAGGTACCTAATGTACCTATTATTCTCATCATCAATAATAGAAAATCATTAATAGGTAGATAAATCAAAATCTTAATAATATTTACCTTCCAAAGTAGTTGGATATAATTTCCTCTCTCTCGCGATTGTCAATTGTAACCCTCCTATTGTGTTGGTTTGCCTGAGGGTACATTGGAATATCATCTTGTGCTACAAGTTCTTCCCATGGAGCAGGCAAATTGCATTCCATGCGGGAAGGAACCTCTTCTCCTGCTCTCCGTGCTATATTATGTAGAACTGCTGTCGCAGTGATTATCGGAAATGTTCGAGGAAGAGTCACTCTCAAACCCACTGCTAAGGCAGGAAAACGCCTTTTCCAAATCCCGAACATCCTTTCTACAGCATTTCTGGTACGGATCTGTAGTCCAGTCAATCTAAGCCGAAAAATCCCAAATAAAAGAAAAAAATATGGGATTTTGTTTTTTTGCGGGAATATGTAGGGGAGGGTCCCCTGATCAAAGTCCAATAAAGTCCCGAGCCGACCCCCCCACCACGATGGAGTGGGGGGGTCGGCTCGGGACTTTATTGGACTTTGATCAGGGGACCCTCCCCTACATATTCCCGCAAAAAAACAAAATCCCATATTTTTTTCCGCTCCAAAGCTTAGATTGACTGGACTACTGGGACTCATTGTAGAGTTGCTCTGCAGGGGTGTGGCATTCATCTAATGGAATCATCATGTATTGCCGGGAACCGTACCCACTATCCCCTAACAACACAGCGTCACCGTAAGCTCGTTGTTCGAAAAGACCTCTTCTCCTGCTCTGACGAAATATGCGGGAGTCGTGTGCACTTCCTGGATACCTGGCTACTAGGTCTGTGATCTGAAGATTAGCGTTGCATATAGTTTGCACATTTAGAGAAAAAAATCCTTTCCTATTGCGAAAGACCTCTGCATTTGGTCCACCTGGAATGTAAATTGGCCATAATGATTGGTGGGTAGTTTTCAAAAATCAAAACAGGTAATAGCAGTACGAATATCAATACAATATAGGTAATATCAAACAAGTAAGTAATATAATATATCGATACCTTTAAGCACAGAGGTACTATGTCCAAAATGGCCATTTTGAGATAAGTGCAAACAAAGCTTTGAAATACGTGTAAATTGGAATGAAAATTAATGTCCACTCTTTAACCCTCCATTTCCTTCAAGCCATAACCCTCAAGAAGGCACCACAATAATTATTTTATTGACATATGCTTTCGGTGGAATGAAACAGGATTACATAGTCAAATTGAAAGGACATATCTCCTTTGAGCAGATACAATGAAAGACATAGCACCGCTGAGCAAATAGGACATGACTCCAATGGGCAATTGATGTATAATTCAAGGTAAACAAAGCTTTCTTAATTTTTTATTTATGGTATAGTTATTGAACGTTAATTTTTATACCAATATCCGTTTCTGACCATCCTGAATCCACTGCCAATAGACACCAAAAATTATATAGATATGTGTCATTCCATGTGTTTATGTATGTGTCACTCTGGACGATAACTCCCGATAAAATTGTGATAAAAAGTTCAAATTTGCACAAAAAATCCGTCCTGGCAATCGAAAGTTTGTAGATGGGCCGAATCGTGCCACTCTAAGAGGGGGCTTTGGGAAGTTTTCTTACTCTAAACACGATGGTAAAATCAGAATTGTGATATCTCATTTCGTTCCCAAACTGGAGCACTTTGAAGATGAAGAGACGTGGTTGGTACCTGAAATGTTCTTCATGGTTAGTCAGCTCTAATCTGTTAACGGAATGAGATATCGCAATTCTGACTTCACCATCGTGTTCAGCGTTGAAAAATGTTGATACTTGAGATATTCTTCATAGACACATGTTCTTTAATAGAGACATTTTTCTTAAAACCAGTTATTTCTTCGAAAATTCGCTCTTATATCCATGCTGCATGACCGTGGATTTTTTGTTTGTTTTCAACTTAAAGATAATAATTATCTTTGAGTTGAAAACAAACAAAAATCCACAGTCATGCAGCATGGATATAAGAGCGAATTTTCGAAGAAATAACTGGTTTTAAGAAAAATGTCTCTATTAAAGAACATGTGTCTATGAAGAATATCTCAATAAATTATTATTACTAATTATTCTTACTTTTCGTTCATTCAAATAATACGAACTTAAAGACTGGACATAGAACCATTGAGCACTACAAAACATCGAGGCTGAGAAAGTTGTCGGGACATAGAACCTATGAGCACCAAACCTATGGTCGACAAACTTTTTCGGTTGTGGACATATTCCAACAACAGTTTTTCCTCTTTTTTGTCCCTTTCTCTCGTTCGCAAGGATACGAGTCTCGATCCAATCGAAAGAGCGTTAAAATACGATTTTTTTGATACCAAGATCTCAAAATCGATATTTTTGCACATAGTACCTCTGTGCTTTAAGGTGTCGATATTATCATTCAGGTGTAATCATACATACCAGGTGATTGCCCAAGCTTGATGTGGGTGCAGTCTATTGCACCTACGACCCTTGGGAATTTATACTTATTGTAGAAATCCACTTGAGCTCTTCTTATGTCCTCTTCATTTTCGGGGAAACATATGTATTGCTGTCGCAACTCAGCAATTGCAATCGACACCTTGTGGACAATTCTGTGAGCCGTTGCTGTACTGAATCCTCCCAGATCCGCCACAACACTTTGGAAACAGCCTGTTGCGTAAAATCGGAGGGCACAAAGCAGCTGGTTAATAGGAGACACGCTGTCGTTCCTAGAATACAATATTATATTTCATAAATTCCTCATGTTCAATAATATTACTAACCATTACATTACCATAAATTACTAACCCATACCCTACTTCGATCCTCAACAATCCGCAGACAATACATTATACTAGATAAAAAGGTGTTAAAATTTAAAATTCGTTTTAGAATAGCCCGAAACAGATTCCTATGGACAAAATTCTCATCAAAAATTTGTGAAGCTGTTGCATCAGCAGAAAGCATTGAGAGTAAACCCACTTCCATGCGATACGTTCCAACTTTCCCCAACTGAATAATACTCTTTTTCCTTCTTCCGGCAAAAAACAGAGTATATACCTACCTAGGGCTCTGATCAGAAAAAAATATAAGAATACAGAGGAGATGGGCTCAAAAAGAGTAACATAGTATGTTGTATTACAATATAGGGTGAAGTGGGGCAAGTGCGTGCTCAAAAACATCATAGGAAAACCAAAGGCATCATTGGAAATTAGAATACACTACGAAGATGTTTTCATAATAATTTGGACTAAATTCGTACATTTTATTCATGAAATGGAACTTTGAAAGTGGAACTTACCTTCCACTCGTCATGCGACTTGTTTTTACACTTCAACTTCTCGAACTATCAATATTTCCCGTCATCTGATAAAACAAATGACTTTTCCTATTGATAAAAGACAGCTGTACAATTAACATATTACTAATAATAATAATTTGGAGGGATCGTAGTGGAAAATATAGCTTTATTATATTACTTGCCCCACTTCACTCTACTAAAACATCATGTCCGGTCAACCTACTTGTTACTCGATTATACTCTTTTAATACTATACCTACTTGTTACTTGTTACTCTTTTAACTTTGTAATTATTGTTACTGCACCTACCTGTCACTTGGATACTCGATTTTATGTTCAATTTGTTCAAGAACGGATAGAACTGATGTTTTCGAGAGCCGGTACCTCACCCTGAAGTCGATTTCATCGAGGTCAAAATCATTTAGCCTCTCTCTAATCCATCGCGGCCGTCGAATTGAGAAGTCTTCATCTTCATCAATAATTTCGTCCACCAACCGAAATGCTCTAATCAATCCCCTGCTCATCATAGGTGTCAACAATGAAAAAGAATAGAGAAACGGATCACAACAAAACTTGAGAACTGGCAAGATGGCGGAGTGGTAAATCGTTGATTTAGGGCTTAAACCAGCCAAAATCGGCTGGTTAATTTTAATCGTTGATTTATCTTCTTATCTCGTTGGTTTATTTAAATCGACGTTGGTGAAACTCGACATCGTTGGTTACCATCGATTTAATTATTAAACGTTGATTAAAAACGTTGGTGAAACCGGCCCTTAATCTATTTTCATGTTCCGATTCACACTTGAATGTATTTTATTTAGATGGAAGTCGAAAAAAGTGAATACGATGGAATGACGAAACCTGACGACTACTGACTCAAGAGATACTGTAGACTTCTAACACATGTAGGTCGACTACTAGTGCAAAATCATGTCGACTACTGAAGAAAATGTTGGTCACTGGTGTCGACTACTAGAGCATTGGGATTTTTTACAAAACTTGTTTTTCCCTTTTCAAACCTTGTTGAATAATATTTCCCGCTGCCAGGTCTTTTAGGGAAGGATCTTGGATACACAATGAGCAGGTTTGCAATGAGAAAAACCTATTTCCCTCCGTGAAAGGTAAGCTCAAAGTTCAAACTTCCTTTAACGTGTCGACTTCTGACGCATTCCCTTAATGTAGGAGGGCTAGATGTGGATCACTGTCAGAATCATTGGATTTGCGCATGATATTTTTACAGATTTTAACGGCCGACTCTGCTTTTCCATACTCTATGATAGGGACTCGATTTCGTATGATTAAAGTGCCATTCTTGAGCAAATTCAGCAAAAGCAATAGAATCCCATGGTGGACCCGAGTCCGTGACAAATTTGTTGGGTATTCCGTGGCGGCTAAAAATACATTTCAAATTTGAAATAACAACGTTTGCAGAGGGTGGAATTCAAATGGACCTAGGTACTTCAATGTGTTTAGAGTAATCATCCATTAGGACTAGAAATTTGTTGGTGTCAAAATCAAAGAAGTCTCCACTGACTTTGTACCAAGGCAATGGTGGAATTTCATGTGTTATTAGTGGTTCATACTGTTCTGTCTACGAAATTTTATACATGAAGGACACAATTCGATAAAGTTTTTCAGTTCTACTTATACTTTTGGCCAACATAGACCACCTCTAACTAAACTCTTTGCTTTTTCCAGGTTCGTATGGCTTGAATGGACTTGATTTAGTGGTATTGATTTCCTCTGACAAGCGGGAATAACGATACTCGTGTTTTTGTATACAATTCCATGGTTTACACTCAAATCAGACTGATAACACCAATCTAGGGCGTGAACATTGTTCTTATTACTAGGCCAACCGTTATTTATAATATAAAATTTATATTATAAATAACGGTTGGCCTAGTAATAAGAACAATGTTCACGCCCTAGATTGGTGTTATCTAATTATAATTATATTATAATATAATATAATTTAATTATATTATATTATAATTTATCAAAATTTGCCTTGCTGTATCATTTTTTTGTAGCTTGCTTGATTAAATCAAATTTTGGTTCAGTGTTTTCGAGTGAACCGGTATACTGTTCGTAATAAAATTTACATGAATCATCTATCATGTCATCATCTATGATGTTTTCCGTTTCTGCCAAGGCTGCTCTAGATAAAGCATCAGCTACAAATAAATATTTGCCTGGCTTATAAATTAAATTCAAATTTTAGGGCTGCAACTGTAAAAACATTCTCTGAAGTCTTGGGGGCACATTTCCAAGTGGTTTGTTAATTAACGTGATTAACGGTGAACAACAGTTATTCTTTGCCCATAAATATATTGTCTGAACCTGGTGCATGCAAAAACGACAGCCTACAACTCCTTTTCTATCTGAGCATATCGTTGTTGACACTCGTTGAGAATTTTGGAAACGGATAAAACAGGTTTATTGTTTTGTAGCAAGCAAGCACCTACAGCTCCTTAGAACTTTTCAAAATCCAGGATTTCAGAGTATGGGAACTCAAAGTTATGTATGTTGGGAAATTCCAACCTTCTCCTGGTTCTTTCCCTTTTCCATTTTGCCTTGGACATCATGTTTTTTAATAGAGACGTTTTACATAAAACCAATTATTTGCAATAAATTAATTTATAAATTAATAAATTCGAATAATTAAATATAATTAAATTATTTAGGTACATAAAACCAATTATTTCTTTGAAAATTCGCTCTTATAGCCATGCTGCATGACTGTGAATTGTTTTCCTTTTCCAAGGTGTATTTTTTGGGATACTATCCCTGGTAGCAGACTCTGCTGACTATCACATAATATGGTTTATCTACAGGCCCTATTATATCACATGGTAGCCTAGAGCGTATGGTATTAGCGAATTTTCGGGAAAATGTAGCTATTGTTCTCGGTCCAAAATTTTTAAAACTCGAATTTTCAAAAACTTTTTATACCAAAATCCGCTTCAGACCATCCTGAATCCACTGCCAAAAGACACCAAAAATTGTATGTATGTATGTGTCATTCCAGACGATAACTCGCGATAGAATTGAGATAAAAAGTTCAAATTCGCACAAATAAATCTGTCTTGGCAATCGACAGGCTAAGTTCGTAGATGGGCAGAATCGAACCACTCTAAGGGGGGTTTTGGGGGGTTTTAGAGGGGGAAAAATTCCTCATAAATTCCCAATAAGGAACATTTTGACAAGTGATACCTCATTTTAAAGTTTTTTTTTTATGCTGAACATGATGGTGAAATCAGAATTGCGATATCTCCGCGATATTCCGTTCTCAAACTGGAGCACTTTGAAGATGAAGAATACTTTCTTCAGGTTAAGTCTGCTCTAATCTGATAACACAATGAGAAATCGCAGTTCTGACTTCACCGTCCTGCTCAGCGTTGGAATGGCCAAAAGGTGAGGGGGGTTTTGGGAAGTTGGGGGGGGGGGCACCCAAAAAATGAAGAAACATGGTTGTTACGAAAAATGAAGAAACATGGTCGATCCGAAAAATTCGATCGATCAGAAAATGTTCTAGGTCGTCTCTGTAGTTGAATTATTGCACTCGTCTTTGAACAATAGGCAGCCTATTCAGTGGCATTATTTAAAAAAATAAATAAATAATTGATGGAAGGTTTTACGACGAAAAGCCTCGTGATAATGTCAATAATGTGTGATAACAGGCGCTAACACTGTAGTGTGATAACAGGAGCCAACTCCAGTAGGAACCGATGGTAGGAGTGGTGGGAGGGGGGGAATGTAGAATCCTTCTGACGGGCCAAAAACCGATGGTAGGAGTGAGGGGGGGGGGGAAGTAGAATCCTTCTGACGGGTCAAATACCGTTGGCTGGAGGGAGGGGGGACGTAGAATCCTTCTGACGGGTCAAAAACTGAAGTTGCAGAGAACCCCCGCCCCCTCCCGTATGCCACTCCCTGCTCCAATTAGAGTTACAGCCAACCCCCACCCCCTCCCACCAACCGCCACCTTTATCCATTAAGAGATACAGCCAACCCCCGCCCCTCCCTCCCATCACCACAATTTGCCCACTCCCCCTCCCTTCATCCTTCCCCGCTTTCCTCTTTCTCTTCACGTCTGATCACCGCCCACGATTACCCCTTGTTGACGTTGGAAATCAGAATTGGGATATTCCGTTCTCAAACTGGAGCAATTTGGAGATGAAGCAACGTGGTTGATAGGTACTTGATATGATTTTCATGGACATGTTATTCAGGGTTCGTGCCGATTTTCAATTTTCAATTTCCCTGACTTTTCCCTGATTTCCAGACCAAAAATTTCGATTTTTCCCTGACTTTTCACAACGTTTCAGGATCCCTTTTTTTTTTTTTTTTTTTTTGTTAAAGGGGGCTTTGATAGGCTTATGCCTTTGGTCACGTAGACCTCGAAGTGGGTCTATTGTGACATTATACCCCTGTTCCTACACTACAACATTTGTAGTGAGGAGACGGTTTACAGCCTCCTCCCGGATGAAGTGGAGCAGGCTGTTGTCATCGATTTTTGCAACCTCGGAGGGACTGAGGATGCCCTTACCAAGGTGCTTAAATCTTTTGTATGCAAGCGCTGGACAGTTACAGAGTATGTGTTCTGCTGTCTCTGGCTCACAGTCACAAAGTCGACAGTCATCTGTCCTGCATATTCCCATCTTTTTGAGGTGGTACTTGACTGGACAGTGGCCAGTTAGGAGGCCTGTGACGGCCTTTATGTCCTTCCGGCTGAGGGAAAGGAGAGCCCTGGCTTTCCTTCTGGAAAAGCGTACGAACTGCTTGGCTTGTCTCATTTTTGGAGCGCTTTGCCAATGCTTTGTTCTCTGCTTGTCAACCCACTTCCCCACTTCTCGGGCTATAAAGCTCTCCGTGATGCCAAGGAAGGGTTCTGGTCCAATTGGGTTTGACGTGGATGCCTGTTAGGCGAGGCGATCCGCCTCTTCGTTGCCTTCTATGCCCTCCTGACCCGGCACCCACAGCAGCGTCAATTTGTTGCCATGGGCAGCCATCTTGAGGGAGTTTAGGCAGCTCCAGGTGAGCTTTGATTTTATGGAGAAGGCCGAGATGGCCTTTAATGCTGCCTGGCTGTCTGATAGAATATAGATCTTTGCGCCCTTTAGTCTTTTCCTGGCGATCTCCTGGGCACAAATATCTATTGCATGGGTTTCCGCTTGAAAGATGGTGGCCAAGGCCCCAAGGGGCTTAGACAGGCTAAATCTGGGGCCTTTTATCCCCAGGCCTGCTTTTTCATCCATCACCGACCCATCTGTGAACCACAGCAGTGATCCTGGCCCTAATTGAGGCATGCCTCCTTTCCAGAAATCACGATCTTTTATTATTACTCTGAATGGAAGATCAAAATTCATCCTCTCTGGCATTTTGTCAGAGATTGATGAAGCCACTGGGTCTACCTTGACAAAGTCAAGGATGGACGCGTGGCTATTTTTCCTGGCAGGGTGTTTTATTACTCCTGCTTGCAGCATCCTCATGGCCCCCAGGTAGGCCACCCTCTGTATGTGGAGATGGAGGGGTTCAAGGTCAAGTAAAACCTCTAGTGCTGCAGTAGGGGCTGTTCTCATTGCCCCTGTTATTCCAAGGCAGGCCTGTCTTTGGAGTTTTGTAAGTTTCTCCACAGCCGTTGCCTGACAGGTTTTCTGCCACCATACCGTTGAGGCATAGGTGACCATGGGTCTGACAATGGCTTTATAAGCCCAGTTGGCCCTCATTCAGGATCCTTTAAACAGTAACGTTTTGCATGAATCGAAAATTTTAGATGCGCAAATGAAGAAAAACAATATAAGGAACAAGTTTTTTTTATTCATAAAAAACGAAGTTTACTTAAAACAAAGTAAGAGATAGAATCACAAGATAAAACACATAAAAGTTTTGAGTACGTGGTTTACATAAACCATACCTTACAAAGGTAAAGGGGTTTTCGACGCGTATCATGGATTTTTCGCAATTCTGCACCCGATTTGAGATTTTTCCCTGACCAAAATCCAATATCCCTGACTTTTCCATGACTTCCAGTGCCCATTTATATTTCCCTGACTTTTCCATGACTTCCCTGACTTCCCTGACCGGCACGAACCCTGTTATTCTTCTAATAACGGAATAAGATATCGCAATTCTGACATCACCATTGTGTTCAGCGTTGGAAAATCATTAAGCTGAGGGGGTTTAGGGGAGTTTTAGGGGTGGGGGGGGGATTACCCATTAGCTATTTCCCAAAATGAAACAGTCTAACAAGAAATACCTAATTTTAAAGAGTTTTTAACGCTGAACACGATGGTGAAATCAGAATATCTTATTCCGTTCTCAAACGGAAGTACTTTGAAGATGAAGAAACGGGGTTGATACTTGAGATGTCCTTCCGGGTTCATCTGCTTTTTAAAAACTGATAACGGAATGAGATATCGCCATTCTGACTTCACCATCGTGTTCAACGTTGAATATTTTTTCACTGAGGTGTTACTCGGTAAAAAAAAAGAAACATAATTGGTTGTAAAATCAGTAAAATTAAGACATTTTACATAAAACCAGTTGTTTCTTCGAAAATTTGCTCTTATAGCCATGTTGCATGACTGGATTTTTTTCCCCTTCCTCTGGGGCCCGTTATTACCTTTCCTCTGCTATATTATCTGCAATAATGTTTGCGACTCGGACTTTTGTTTTGTTATCCGAGGTACGAACCTATCCGGACACATTTCTTGTGTAAAAATTCTGTTACAGGTCACCTGATTGCAGTATAATTACTAAATCAAACGAACTTACCTTGTGAAGTTCGATTGTAATTATGATAGTGTCCAGCCCTCATATCACAGAATACATGGTAGGTTCGTCGGGGACGAGCTAGCCGCGTTAATTTTAAAGATCAGAGTCTCTAAAATTCGAAAAAACAAAAGCGAAACGAGCACTGCAACCAGCAACAGCTGCTCCCTGGCGGATTCCCGTGGAGTCTTCAGTTTCTTTAAAGAACCTTGATATACAGATGCTAAAAAATCGTTGTTTATCGCATTGGGTAGGGATGGGTGGGAGTGTGATATGAGGGCTGGACACTATCATAATTACAATCGAACTTCACAAGGTAAGTTCGTTTGATTTAGTAATTATGACACGTGTCCAGCCCTCATATCACAGAATACATGGTAGCTGTTTAAAGATCACAGATAAACACGATTTCCAAGACCGAATTGCTGTGGAAGATAACGTTAACAATTATGTCACATTACGGATCATGACACATGCATCCAATTCACCCTGGTCACGAAAAGCATAACGTCAGTTGACAAAAAATACGAAAGACATCAGTCTCCCATAATGACATCAATAGACCCGTCAGTAGTCTATCATAGTAATTCGTGAACGTAGCGGTGGATGCACTCCAACCGGCTGTTCATAATAGTAATTCGTGAACGTAGCGGTGGATGCACTCCAACCGGCTGTTCTTAATATGAGGTCCATTGATACACCCTTTGCTGCAGAAGTAGTAGCATGCCGGACGCAATCGACACCAAGCGACAAGCAGGATGTCTTTCACCCAGCGACTAAGTGTTGCTTTGGATGCTGCCTTGTAAGGCTTACTGTGGGTAATGAAAAAAGGTGTCACAATTCTGTGGTCGAAGTTCACTTGTCATAGATTGGTATTTCCAATTTGAAGTGAGGATACATAACATTTGGATCCTTGGCGTTCAATTTGAAATGTAAAAGAGGTTGGGGTCTTTTTGGCCCTGAGGTTTTGATGAGGTCAGGATAACTATTTGAGCCTCCGTCTCCGTGAAATGAACATTAGAACATTTCACTTGATGAATGGTTTGAATTCATTGGCATAATAAATTTTTTGGATGATATCTAAATAGATAATATTATTATGTATTTCAGATCATCAGTGGAGACCCTCGAAAAATAATCTATAACTTGCTATAGATTACAACCCACGTATATACGTATCTTGGCCTGGACGTCCGAGTTTTGAATATCCCTCTAAGAAATCGTTTTATATCCTTATTTTTACCCAGGTCGTGAATTGAAATGAGTGAAATCGCAGACCTGTTAGAATTAAAAGTGCTGTAAGAGTGAAAAGATGTCTAAAGAATATCTTGGAAAAAACGCATCACCTCTCGTGGTCCTGAACTAAAGGGGCAAACGTCATTTGTTAAGCAATGCTCCGACCATAGTTTGAGGGATGAGTTATACTGCTTAATTGTTGCCAAGGAAAGTGACTTCAACATGGTGCTTGTAGCTACTTCTGGAATCCCCCTTCGGATAAACGATCCGCGAGTAACCTCCCCGCCACCACGATAAAATCTGCGGCGAGGGGATGAGAATTTTGCTCCTTTCCAGAAATGCATGACGACCACGCCTGTGGCTCCGTCGTTCACAAGTTTCTGAAAAACTCGGAAGTATCATTGAAAAGGCGGGAAACGCATAGAATTAGAAACGTTACCAATTCATTGTGAAAGCATCTACTGCTAATTCACCTAGATCCCTGTATCATGAAATGAAAAAGAGGGAATTTTTTGTTGTAACTTGAAGCAAATAAATCTCCAGGAGTTTAATTTTTTTTTTTTTTTTTTTTAACTATCATTTGATAGTATTCATCTGCAAATTTTCGTTTTGTTTCAGGTGGTAATATTCATGAGGCGTCATCAGCCTCCTTGTTTTCGAATGTACTGATATATCAATATATTATGTATTAATATTTTCAAACCAGAGAAATTGCATAAATTTCAAGAACATTAAATGCTCTTAATAAATGTTCTTAAATGTTCATTTATAAATTTTATAAATGAACATAAATGTGTCGGAGCCGAAACGAATTGTCCCACTAACCATGGTGTTGGTTGTTGTGTTTGCACACAGTAAATATCCCAACCTGAAAGAGAGGAATCGGTTTGGAATTTGGAATTCAAGGACAAAAGAGTCGGATTTTAAGGGAGTGACAGCTGTTTTTACCCACCAACTTAAATCAACGTGGGTATCACTAGGTATTACCACAATTGCGTTATATTTCCCTCGATTTTTCGAGAGTTCAACCCATTTTTCACGCTTAAGGTATTTCGTATACAGCCAGCCGTACTTAACTGTGGGACATGCAGCAGTTAGCAGGCCCAAATCTTGCGCCAACTATCTAATCCTGCAATGTGTTTTTGACAGAAGTATTTGCAAAATGGGCAAAATTGGCAAAATCTTTTGTATTTTTCCTCAAGGCAAACTTAAGAGTCATGCGCTTGGTATGAAAAATGAAACCTAAAAAAAAAAAACTTGAAGCGTTTTGAAGGGTTGATTACACCCTTCTCCCAATTTATAAAAAATCCTAATTTTTCAAAAAGCTTTATGCCTTTTCTAACATAATTGAACATGTTCATTTTTAGGTTGTTAGATCTAACAACCCAAAAATGAACAGTCATCGAGATGATAATATGATATATTATATCATATTCAAACCTTGCGATCTTAGTGTTTGTACCACCGGCTTCATAATTTAGGTGAAGCAATAGGGCCCGGAAGCTAATCCATTAGGTAAACTCCGAAACTCATATAGCTGCTGGTTGATATTGAAGCGGAGGAATTTCCTGTCCTCTGCTCTTATGCTGACCAAAAAATATGCATTTTTCAAATGCAAAGTACACGCATAAAATGGTCTCTGGACCGGGCGGGAAGCATTACGGACATCCTCCATTTTAAAATGAGGTGTTTTAATTAAATTGATTGAATTATTTTAAATTTAAAATAAATCGTTTACCCCCTCCCGCCATATCCGCAAGGAATATCGGTGAAATGAACAGTCCTTGCAAGGGATGACATTTCTTTATGGCTTTAATCTTGAGCAAATCCGTAATTTCCCTGTCCATTACTAACTTTTCCGACAAGGAAAAGTTAGAAACTGGCACGGACGTCTAAATGGGATCTACGATAATGGGTAGAGGGTAGCCACGGACCCGCTCAAGGATCACAGGGTTACTGGTTACAGTGACCAGTCCTCGAAAAACTGGGATAATCTACCAGCACATTTCAGACAAACCTTTTTATGTAATGTATGAAGCTCTGCTTCTCCTCGATGAATCGCTCGAGTTGGGATTCATCCCCAAGGGATGTCCTTTCGTGACGCCGTCTCTCGGGGTTGACGGATCTGGCGACGACAATTTAACGGCGTCGACTTAGGTGCATATGAGCTCCCCCCAGCTTTCTTGTGATTCTGGAACGCCTTCGAGGCTACAGACCTCGGAGGTTGAGAAGGACCACCAGCAAAAATACTGGAAGACATGTCTTCCAGTATCCGTGCCCACCAGGACTACCTAGTACTGGGATGACTGAAAACCGGAGTTTTTAACTCCTTGGCCAAACTTTCCACAATTTTAGCCGCTTTCAGATCATCGGTCAGTGTAGCACTGAATAAAAACTCCGAAGGAGGAGTATGACCCACAAGCTCTCGTATGTATTGTATCATCTTTGGCGAAATCTGATTTCTAGGGGTCAAACTCAAATGATAAAATACATTCTCAAATATGCGTGATGATCCAAACAAGGGTACCAAGAGGTTTTGTTTGTCTGGGATCGGCAGTTCTACTTCGTCTAACACGTAATTAAGAGCTTTTCCCAAAGCACAAATACCTTTGCCGATCATGTTCTGAGTTTGAGAATAAGAAAAATCCTTGTTGGTCTCCGGTTTATTGAGAATTGTTTGAATTTCTAGGTAAATTTGTGGGAATTTGGTATAAATTTATCGAGTCGAGGCCCCGAAATGTCCTTTTTTAAACCATTTTGTGAAATAGATTTCCAACGAGGGACGATTTCTTTGTGTAACGCAAAGCTATTTATAGCTATTTATTTAAACAGGTTCCGATTCATCTGGTAAAATAAGGTATAAATATAAATAAGATATAAATATCTTAGAATTTCGTATGATGGAATATGAATTTAGAATTTCATCTGGCAAAATATCAGTAAGTACCTCGGCCTGGTCAGTCTCATTATTACTATCAATGGGCATATCGTGATCGTTGTCTGTCGAAAGGTATACGCCGTTGTGAATCAAAAGAACGTCGTCAGTATTTGTAGGATCTACCGGGGGGAGGGGGGGGGGGGGGGAGCTGCGCTCGCCATAGGTCTGCACGGCCTAATTAGCACCCGCTTGCTGTGTGGAGTGTTCGGTTTTGGTGACAAAAGCCTGCAAAGCCTCCGTACAACCAAAACTTCAACTTCCCTGCTCCAGGAACGTAAACATTCCACGGCACATCCGATGCACTCGGTATGTCGTGGAATACGATACACTCGTATGTCGTGACATACGATACAGTCGTATGTCGTGACATACGGTACACTAGCATGTCGTGACATACGATACACTCGTATGTCAGGAGACTTCGAATGTGAGTGACTCCGAGTTGTAGAAGACGTCCGAACGCCCGACGTTTTGATGATCGAAGTTTCCTTTCGAGCCGTTTCAATTTTCGTAGAAGCTTACGACGGGATATTTGTCCTGTCCGATGAGAGTCACTTGAGCTATCGGAATACGAATTGGAATGGCGTCCATGTCGGCCGGTCATTGTTGACTGAAAAACTGACTAGCTGAGACCAACCCGAACCGAGGTTAGGAACTAAACTAGGATAAAAGTGGTAACTTACCCCGTTTCCAGAAATATCCAGAGGATTCTCTTACCGTTGTTGTAAAACAAGTCAATCACACTGACCGAATCGATCCGATTGTGGGAAAAAAAGAAACACAAACTATCTCCAAAGAACAAAATGTTTGAATTTTTTGTGGAGGAATATGGCGGCAGCGCGTTCGACGAAAAACTGAAGACTCCACGGGAATCCGCCAGGGAGCAGCTGTTGCTGGTTGCAGTGCTCGTTTCGCTTTTGTTTTTTCGAATTTTAGAGACTCTGATCTTTAAAATTAACGCGGCTAGCTCGTCCCCGACGAACCTACCATGTATTCTGTGATATGAGGGCTGGACACGTGTCATAATTACTGGATTTACATGTCTCGTGAGTAACCAATTTTTGATTTTTGACAATCAAAGAACTATTCTCCATCACACTGGCGTTCCCTATTGAGCACCTACCAATACATCAATATCCCAATTTTTAGCTCGGGAATCAGGGGCGGATCCAGACTTTGATATCGAAAAGGGTTCATGAGGTTAATAACCTAACTTAAGTATTTTAGCGATAAATTAAACTAAATTCTTTTTCAGGGGCGGATCCAGATGTTGATTTCAGGGGAATTCTATAACAGTGGAAATTATCACTCAGACAAACCTGGTGGCACAATGCTGGAGCGAGGCCTTTTTGAATAGCCAGGAAACCTTCTGTCCTCGCAATGACGTAGAAGGCGTGAAAGAAATTTCTGTAGTGAACGATGTAGTGTCCTGAAAATGAAGATTAAGAATGAAGGTCCATAGGAACTTGCATTTTCCTGAACGTAAGGGTGCAGCAAAAAAGTGGAAATGCATCTCCAGAAATAATAAAACGAGTCTCAACATGCAAAAGTCTATTTACACAAACACTGTTACGATTGTAGACAGGCTTTGGCTCTTACGACAACACAGAAAAATCTGTGTTGTACTGACGATGGTGTAAGACCAAACCCGGTACTTAACAGCTTTTGTGGAAGACTTCTGCATCTTGAGACTCGGCTTTTTATTTTTGCACTTGTCTTATTCTCCAAAAATAAAAGACATTGGTGATATATGGGGACTGCATTCTTAACTAGATGCTAGAATGAGGAAGCAGGAAGGCTGCTTTCGGTTATAAAATCTACCCTCTGCCAAAGAAAGTGTAAATAGTATTCGTACGTACGATGAATGACACAGTGACGTAGCAAGGATTTGGATAAGACATCCTTAGTCATCCTCAACCATTCCAAGTCATCCTCAACCGTCTCAAGTCATCCTTAACCATTCCCAGTCATTCTTAACCTTTTCAAGCCGTCCTGGACTATTTCAAGCTCTCCCCAGACAATATAGAACACTCCAGCCTAAAGCCCTCCCTATACCTTGCCTAGCTGACGCCAGTCTTCCTTAACCTGCTCAGTTCCTCCTCAACTGTGGATAAATTGTTACGTATCCATTCCGAGCCTTATTTGAGCATATCAAGGCCTCCATTTAGACAGCCCAAACGCATCCTTCATCAGTGCTCGACCAACCATATCAAGGCCTCTTCAGCCTCACCAGGCGCCTCTAGTAATTTTAAACAGTCCAAAGCCACCTTTGAGCAGACCCCAGATATTTCAAAAGGGGGTTGGGGGTACAGATTAGGGCCTACTGCGAGAGGCATGGTAAGAGAAAAAACCAGAAGGGGTGGGGAGTTGGACCGCCTAAACCCATCCCCTAGTTACGTCCCTGAATGACAGTTTTATACTGTAGCGTGCTTTGAACAAGGATTTGGTTTGAAGAATTTACTTAATAAAGGAACGAACAGGCATTTCAACGTCAAATGGTTAGTTAAAAACTGGAAAAGCTACGAATTAGTCGGTAAGTACAGATGGTACCTCAGAGTGACTTAACCTTATTCCCTCCGGATTCCACCAATTTACATCCTGTTGGGTACGCGTGATTTTCAATTTTTTCTCCAAGTAGAATGGATTCCATACAAGAAAATCTAATAGTAATACAGTTAAGCACGTTGCCAGACAAAGCAAACTGTACAAGTAGTAGTAAACACACAACAACGATGTCAGGCGAGGAGTTACGAGTTGGTTAGTTAAATGCAAAGTGACAGAGGACGCAATGAAGGAAGATATAGACATTCCTGTGCTGAACAGCAGCAGATAGCTGTTGGAATATCACATCAATCTGAGATATCCCCATTAATGCATACTACTCAATAAGTAGTATCATTGATTGACAGGGCCTATGAAGTCCCACCTTGAGGAAACCCCTCCACTATTATAGTTTCAGTTGTTAGTTCAAGTTCGGAACTAATTTAGTTTTAGTTTCAGAATTAATTTTTGTCCAACTCTGCGAAAGACGAACGGGCTTTGTAGTAGTTTGGCTTTGAACCAACATGTACAAAGTTTGTACATTTTATATATGTATTTATATGTATATTTGTACATATATGTACATTTATATGTATATTTGTATATATGTATATTTATGTATTTGTACCCAAAGTCGAAAACGAATATTTACTCCCTACGGGTTTCTGTTCAGATCAGAAGATTTCCTCGAGAAGTCCCCATCGTATTCAATGCTCCAAATTAAACAAAACCGTAACGTTTTTAGATTAGATAGAAGTTGGTGAACTACTCGTATCACCTGAACAGTCCACTATTCTATTATGACATTGACTGCATTAACTGTGATTGATACCTCCATTAAGAACAAAAGTAATAGGAAAATCCGAGATCTAAATTGACGAGGGCGTTATAATTATTATACACCTACAAGTAGTAGTTCATTATTTAGGCAATGACTATTGTTATAACTAGTTCTGTTTATCGTTACACACATGAAAAGAAACACGAACTTGAATCCTTCCTTCACCCGCATTCTCTAAAATATGTAACTTCACTCTGTTACTTAATTTTCACGTATCGTGGTTCATAGATACCGTTCATAGGTTCACTACCTACCACCACTCATCACGTCATTTTAGTGAGATGTAACTAGGTCCAGCGGTTCGGTCCTTTTCATCCTTCGTACATATGTACTGCTGGACCTATTTACATCTCACTAAAGTGACGTGATGAGTGGTAGTAGGTAGTGATCTATGAACCATAATACATGAAAATTAACCAACAGAGTCAAGTTACATACATTAGAGAATGCTGGTGAAGGAAGGATTCAAGTTCGTGTTTCTTTTCATGTGTGTAACGATAAACAGAACTAGTGACGACAATAGTCATTGCCTAAATAATTAACTACTACTTGTAGGTGTATAATAATTATGGCGCCCTCGTCAATTTAGATCCTGGATTTTCCTATTACTTTTGTTCTTAATGGAGGTGTTACGGGTATCGATTCAGACATAAATCGATGTTGTCATATCAAATAAAGGAGCCATCCGATAAGAGGGCATTCGGAAATGGCGTACGAAACGAATCAAATTGTATCTGATCAATTCATCCCTTTTCCAGTCATAATTAGCAAATAGCTTTCCGAAACATGGTGTCAGGTGTTTATGGTTATCGCGTTTTGTGATCAAAACGATCAAGTTCGCACCAGTGAGCCCATTATTGCCGTTTCATCTACTTTAGTGCCGGTTCTTTGTTCTCCCCGCGCCGTTATCGGTCATGGCATCATCAAACATTCCAATCCCCGCGAAAATGGACCTGACAGGAGATCAAGAAGCTAATTGGGAGTTTTTTAAAGCAGAATGGACTGATTACATGATCGCTTCCGACCTCGCAGAGAAACCTGCAAACAAACAGGTAGCAACATTCAAAGTATGTCTTGGTAGGGAAGCGCGAGTAGTTTTGACAAACTTGAAACTATCTGAAGAGAAGCTCAAGTCAATAAAATCTATTACAGACGAGCTCGATGCATGCTTTAAGAAGAAGGTGAACGTAATATACGAAAGATTTATTTTTGGCACTGCTTCACAGGACGATGGCGAGTCCATTGACGGGTACATCTGCCGCTTACGCAAACTTATTTCAACATGTGGTTACAAGGCCCTTGAAGACGAGATGCTGCGCGATCGACTTGTTATTGGCATTCAGAGTGAGCGGACTAAGAGAATATTATTAAGTGACGCAGAATTAACTCTCGCAACTGCAATTGACAAATGCCGCGCAAACGAACTTGCAGACTCACAGGTAAGCGCTATGAAAAGTAAGTCCGAAGCCGTCGTGAACAAAGTATACAGTAAGCAGCAACCAAAGCGATCAGATAGTGCCAGAGCACCTTGCAAATTTTGTGGAACTTATCACAAGTTTGGCCGTCAATTTTGCCCTGCGTATGGGAAAGAATGCTCAAAATGCAAAAAATTGAATCATTTCGCAAACGTTTGCTTGACATCAAAAGACCAAAAACAGGCAGGGTCCAGGCACACCCGCAAAACAATGCAGCGCAACGTTCACGCCCTGAGCGACTCCAACGACGAGTCAGATGAGTTTGAGGAGGATGACGAAGAAGCACTCCTCATCGAACGTGTTGATAGCATGGGGGTGCTCAAGAAAGGGAAAATTTGGTCAGCCAAATTAACATTTGTCATCGACGGTCAGCAAAAAGTGGCAGAGTGCCAGCTTGATACAGGAGCGTCAATCAATGTCATACAGAGAAGTTTGTTGCATACCTTGATGGGGTACAACCCCAAATTAGAGAAGACGTCAACAGCTATACGCGTCTTTGGCGGAGGAATCTTGAAACCAACAGGACGAATCACGCTGACTGCACAGAAGAAAGGCAAGCAGATCCCACTTCAATTTCAAGTAATAGAAGGAAACCCTGGGTTAGAGCGTCTACCAATCCTTTCCGCCGCCACATGTGAGGAGCTCAACTTAATAAAGCTAAAAGCTGTGAAGGCAATGGAGGACAAAAGCACCTCCCAGGCAATCATTGAGGAATTCCAGTGCGTATTCAACGGCGTGGGTCGTCTTAGAGGGACATGTAAGCTCCACGTCGACCCAACATTCAGCCCGGTGAAGCAGTCACCTCGTAGAATACCAGTGCCACTGCGAGCAGAACTCAAAACAAAACTCGACGAGCTGGTCAAAAAGGGCATCATAGTAAAGGAGACAGGGCCAACAGAATGGACAAGCAACCTAGTCGTTGTCAAAACGCCAAAGAAACTGCGTCTCTGCATTGATCCATTCCATCTCAACAAGGCATTGCAGCGAAGCGAATTTGAGACACCAACCTTTGAGGAAATAACGCCTGAGCTAACCAGAGCCCGTTTCTTTAGCCTGTTAGATACAAAGGACGGGTTTTGGAATGTAGTTCTCGACGACGAAAGTTCTAAGCTCACCACCTTTTGGTCACCATTCGGCAGATTTAGATGGCAACGCCTCCCCTTTGGACTCAAGGTGTCTGGGGATGAATACCAGCGGCGACTTCACGAGCTTTTTGGCGCCATAAAGAACATTGTAATCGTCCAAGATGACATTCTTGTGTTGGGGGTAGGCAAAAATGATGAAGAAGCAACAATAACGCACGACCATGCCCTCAGACAACTCCTTGAGCGGGCTAAGCAAGCAAACTTGAGATTCAACAAACAGAAAATGAAGCTGAAAATGAAAGAAGTGAACTACATGGGCCACCTCATCACAAACAAGGGGATCCGCCCAGACCCCAATAAAGTCCGCAGTATTGAGCAGATGAGATACCCTGAGAATGTGCAGGAAGTGAAGAGTTTCTTAGGACTGGCAACATACTTGGCCAAATTCGTACCCAATCTTGCTGCAACCACAGAGCCCCTAAGACAGTTAGTTTGCAAGGACGTCAAGTGGAACTTTGGCCCAGCAGAAATGCAAGCGGTTGACACTGTAAAGAGGTTAATAGCCACAGCCCCAGTCCTCGCGTATTACGACCCAAATAAAGAGGTAATTCTGCAAGCTGACAGTTCATCCCATGGCGTGGGATGCGTCCTACTGCAAGACGGACACCCAGTAGCCTTTGCGTCACGGAGTCTCAGCAATAGCGAACGTAACTGGGCAAATATAGAAAGAGAATGCCTAGCAATCCTCTTCGCCTGCGAACGATTTTCCAACTTTCTCATTGGAGGAAAAAAAATAACGGCCCTTACAGATCACAAACCATTAGAAACGATTTTCGAAAAACCACTACTAAAAGCCCCAGTTCGATTACAGCGCATGATGCTGAGGCTTCAGCGGTACGAGCTCAAAGTAAAGTACATCAAGGGACAGCACATGTATATTGCAGACACGCTATCGCGTCTACATCTGGAAGGTGGAAAACCATCAAATTTGGACGAAGTACTCTGCATTGAAGACTCCATCTACAAAGAGCTTGAAGCGATTCAACCCACTGACAACGTCAACATGTTGCCCTTGAGTTTGCAGAACATCAGAGAACAGACTGCGTTGGACGAGACCCTATGCATGTTAGCATCTACCATAAAGAATGGTTGGCCAGATCGCAAAGAGAAACTGACATTTACCCTGCATCCATTCTGGGAACACAAGGATAATCTCTCCATGCAAGACGGTGTCATCTTTAGAGGCAGTCAGATTGTAGTACCCAAAGCACTGCGAGCAAGCTTCACAAAGAAAATACACCTTTGTCACCTTGGCATGAATGCTTCAATCCGTCGAGCTCGTGAAACACTATTTTGGCCCTTCATGAGCGCCGAACTCAAGGAGGCAATCCGATCATGCCGAATATGCCAGGAGCTTGCGTCAGACCAACCCAAGCTGCCAATGAAGTCGCATAAGGTGCCAGACCTGCCATGGGAGCGTGTAGCAATCGACACATTCGAATTCAAAACCGCTAAATATGTCATAATAGTCGACTCATTCTCCGATTATTTTGAGCTCAAAAGGCTTAACGACATAACAGCCAAATCGTTGATCACATTCTGCAAAGAAAACTTTGCACGCTATGGAATCCCTTCAGTCCTCATATCTGATAATGCACCACAGTTTGTGGGAAGCGAATTCAACGAGTTTTCACGAAAGTGGGAGTTCGCTCATTCTACGTCGTCACCAATGCACAGTAAGGCAAACGGCAAGGTAGAAGCAGCAGTAAAAATTGCCAAGACAATGTTGAAGAAGTGTGAGCGAGATGGCACTGACTTCTTGGCGGCTCTACTCGAATGGCGAAACGTCCCTACCGAAAATATAAACTTGAGTCCAGCCCAGAGACTGATGACACGCCGAACACGAACAACTCTACCAATCCACAGAACCCTTCTTCAACCAGAAGTCAGCCTTGGCGTTAAGGGATCTCTAGAATTGAGACGAAGGAGGGCAAAACTTTTCTACGACAAGAGGGCCACTGAGCTACCAGACCTAGAAGTTGGCGAAGAGGTTTTGGTGAGACCGCATCACGGAAACGAAAGATGGTCGCTTGGACAAGTTCAGGGAAAACATAACTCCTCATCATACAACGTAAATGTCGAGGGAAAACTGCTCCGCAGGAACCGTACGTGGCTCAGACCGTACCACAATCAGGAAATCCAACAAGACCACGAAAAAATACCGCCAGTACGTCTTTCAATCCGGCCCAGAACACCATCTCCAGAAACTCGTTCACCAACCAAGAATTCAATTGCAACTTCGCCAAGATACCCCTCGCAACAGGAGCCAGTATGCCATGAAGAAAACACGACCCCTTCTGGAACAGAGACACTTCGCCAGCAAGCAAACGACGACAAACAGCGACAACCCACAGGACATTCACCAAAATGGGCCAAGGTAAATTCAAAGCATAACCAGTCGAGCCAAAAGGTAAAAACATCTCTAGCCCCAAGCCAGTTTCAACAGAACACTAAGTCAGGACGGTCAGTGAAACCTCCAAAGCGCTTCACGTTCAGCGAATCAAGCCCCTCGCAAAAATGAAAAAAAAAAAAAATAAAAAATAAAAAAACAAAAAAAAAATAAAAAAAAAAAAATGAAAAAAAAAAAAAAAGGTTTACTTAAGCTACTTCCATTCATTACGACAGATCATGTATTATTTGTTTATTTATATGTCATACTTTGAAGCAATAAGTTACTTTCAGTCCTTACGACAGATGATAATGTATTATTTGTTTATTTATTGTCATACTTTTGAAGCAATAAGTTACTTTCGTTCTTTATGACAGATCAGGTATTATTTGTTTACTCTGAAGCAAGCTCTCGCTCACGACAATCTAATTTGATTATCATGACTGATGGTCATAGTGTCTGAAACATTTCTATTTTCTTTATAATCGCTCTTGTAAAGTGTTCACTCACTTTTGTTTCGTATTTCCGAGGTTGCTGTACTTAAGAGAAAGGGGGATGTTACGGGTATCGATTCAGACATAAATCGATGTTGTCATATCAAATAAAGGAGCCATCCGATAAGAGGGCATTCGGAAATGGCGTACGAAACGAATCAAATTGTATCTGATCAATTCATCCCTTTTCCAGTCATAATTAGCAAATAGCTTTCCGAAACAGGAGGTATCAATCACAGTACAATATCGTACATGGAGATCATTCGCTCGAACATTCGAACATACCAGGGGGCATTAACTACGCTCTTGAGAATTTTGTTTTGCGTTGTTTGGACTATTTTCAAGTTGCTCCTCCTAGTGCAGCCCCATAACTGGCAGCCGTAAGCCCAAATTAGTTTGATCACTTGCTCGTACAGTAGCATTTTGTTATGTATTATACATGCCTATAATAGGCAGTTGGGATTTTCTCCCAATGAGCAAGTACATCTTCTTGAATTTTAGGTCGATTTCGTCCTCCTTCTTCTTTACGTGCTCCTTACCCTTATTACACTTGATATTATAGGCCTAACCTTATTTTAGACCATATAATTTTATATAAGAAACATTACCTAAAAAATCTCAATATCTCATTAAAGGAAGAGTCCATTATAGTTCATTATTTAGGCAATGACTATTGTTATAACTAGTTCTGTTTATCGTTACACACATGAAAAGAAACACGAACTTGAATCCTTCCTTCACCCGCATTCTCTAAAGTACCTATGTATGCAGACACTATGAACCACAATACGTAACAATTAACTAACAGAGTGAAGTTACTAGATGTATAATAATATTATATTGTGACAATAAGGGCGATTTAGCAAAAAAAAAGTAATAAGGGCAGTGAAGTGAAGGCAGAGAACACAGTTGATTTTATGCCCTTACGCGTACCCTGTTCATTGAACAAAGACAAAGGGAACAGGGACAACTCGTGGCTGTTTTTTAACCAACGTTTTTTAACTAACGTTTGTACAGAGCTCGCTCTGGTCTCAAATTGTAGCTAATTTAGTCTAGTTTAAGTGTGTGTAGTTAGAATAAGATGTTAAGCAAAAACCGAAAGTGCGAAAATGTAGTGGTTTTTGGGCTATAACTCTGGTCGCACAGGTCTTTGGAAGCTGCTTTTCTGGTTTCTTACAATTCATTTGACCTGACCTTTTGAAAAAACGAATGTACATCTGGACTGGACTACAACATGGGTGACGAATAAGTTCAACTACAGTGTTACAGTAGTTAGGTCCCTACAAATGCACTTTGTCCACATTGTGACGAAACTATTGGTCTAGTGTGGCGTCACGACAAAGAGAATTATTATTTTACACTTACCTACCAGAAGGTTATTTTCATGTTATTTTATGAAGTTACTCAAGTTATGTATGAATAGAGCCACGTTCGTAAAACGAGTTGTTCTTATTTAGATAATCAAAATCTAAATCCCCTAATTACTACAAGGTTTACACACATGAGGCCACAAAGGTCTTGGTCTTCAACCAATACCATCGTGCTGATCTAAGATACCTCTTCTAGTGAGCTCGCCCTGAAGCTGCATCCTGGTTTTAACGACTTCCATGGGGTTTGTAAAACAACCCGCTCCAACGGCGGATGCGGCACCAATGACGAATTCCATCTCTACTCTGTTCAAGAGCGATTTTGAAGACGGACAGATGACTCAGATAATCGTGTAACCATGTCCCCTGAAACGAGTACCAAATTCGTTACACTTAACATTCAAATACTACATTCGAAAATCACTAGTTGATAATGATTGACTTATTTCGATGAATCAGGGGTAATCTGTCTCCTCCAAAAATAACCATTAAAATTTACATTAAATATGGTATTACCAACTGTACTTGTGTGCAACTGTGTATTTACATGAGAGTTAGAGCAAAGAATTCATTAGCTACTTGATTAGTCACTTCGTTAAGTCAAAACTCGAAATATATTACGGAGCTCATAGACAGAAGTGGTGACGTGATCATTTAGACACCACAATGTAGTCAGCTTGTCACAGGTGTAAATAAAAGGAGAAATACAGCGTTCAAGTAAATAATATCCCATTCATATTATGAATGGGATTGTTCAAATATGAAAATAAGGTGATAATTTACAGAATGATAAGAAAGTGAGATCGTTTCAAGAGGACGACATCATACAGAATCAACAGTTAGCAGTAAGTTAAGTTAGACGTTAGAAGTAAGTTAACCAAAGAGGTGCCTACGTAGCGGTAGTGGGCTGGTAGAGGTGAGAATAGAAGACAAGAGACCTGGGAACAGTTGAGATAGTCTTGAAAACGAGTAATCTGAGTTTGTTTCCCTCCAGGTCTTGACCTTAACTATTGGTGCACCAAAAACATCGAAATTTTGGGATTTCTTCAGCTTTTTGCTTATAACTCATGAACAGCGAATTCTAGCGAAATACTCACTAAGCGACAAATTAAAGAACATTAAATTCTGCGTCGATTGATCTCCCAAATTTAAAATTGGACCAATCTATAGGGTAGTAATCGTCGGCTGAAAAATGACAATTTTTCCCATATACTACCGTCTGTAGCATCAAAAGCACTGGTCCTATCGATCCAGTATGGAAAAAGTTGAGGTTTTTCAGCCGACGATTACTACCCTATGAAATGGTCCAATTTTAAAGTTGGGGCGGTCATTCGACGCAGCATTTAACGCGTTTCAATTTGTGCAAATTGAGAACAATAACATAATACTTAACATTAACGCACTGCAACAAAACAAGTGCGTAAAGCGGGAAGAGGCTCAGCTGTGTAACATAGACGGTTGTTCTAGTAAGACATTATAAACTAAGTTGAACTTAGGAAGTTCTAGTAAGATACCAGTAACAGTAACATAAGTTCTAGTAAGTTACCAGTAACATAGGCGGTTGTATGTGGCGATTTTCTTACGCCTTTAGTCGTCATTTGGGTACTCTGGTGTTAAATCTGGTAGGATAATGACTTATAATATAAGACAATATTATTGTTTTCAGAATCGATGGAGGAGACCTTCAGGAGTATAATATACATTATAATATCAATACTATTGACGCTTTAAACTCATTTTCGAACAATTGCAACATAGACGGTTGTTCGGCCGCGCTTTTCAATTAAGCCTGGCTGTTCCGTCCGTCCCAAAATATGGACAACCGTCAAAAGAACAAATCATTAGGTATTTCTATCTTGATTGAAAACTGAAAGTCTCTTATTATCGACATCATACGAATACTGAGTTATCAACGGAATGTTGGATTAAGGTTGGGACTCACTCATCCGGCATTTGACTTGGTGGCTGGAGCACTGGAAAAGAAATTCAAGGAACCTTCAATCGTGATTTAAAATATTAGGTAACCTTTAAAAAATGTAATCTAGTCTGGGACAAACAACGGCCTTATCAGAATGAATTGAAGCTCACGTTATCATGAGCAGAAGGTTACTGATAACGGAGCGATGTTGTTGTTGGTTGGTTGAATGAAGGTTGTTTGTAGCCGTGCGTGATGTATTGTTGTGATATCCCAGTGGAGCAACGCAAATGTCAGTGATTCAGAAACGGTCTAATTTGTACTCGTAGATTCTACAACATTCTACTTTGGTAGAAATTCTACTTCATCGTAATAAAATTTGTATTATATATGTCAATCAAGCCCAGAAGTAAGTGCGATCAGCCTGGAGCTTGTAACATGAATCCTGTCGATCTGTACAAAGTCTCCTTCCGTCGCTTCTGACAGGATAAAACTCTGCAAATTCATGACAACGGTTTATTATCTTCATTATACAGATCACCTTAATATCTAAATCATTAAATGATAAATTAATTATTATTAAGAATTTTCAATAATTATTCATAATTATTATCAAAAAGTGTAAATTATTGCTATTATTGTTGGTTATTAATAATTTTTGTACTGTTTTGGTACTCCCTTAGCTCTGGAAACCTATGATTGTAACACCCATCTACGAATCTGTTAGGTACGAAGTCCCTAATGATCCACTACAGTCCTAGGTATTTGCTCACTATCTACTATACCTGAAGTACTAGAGAAACTTGTTTTGGAACTAATTGGCTCCCTATTCACCCCTTTCATTATTCCCAAACAGCACGTCTTTGTGACTAGACTCTATGCGCAGACTTAACCAAGCCTATGGCTTTTACGAGGGTGTCCAAATTCGACCGAATCCCCGTGAGGAACGGATGGAGGTTCACCTGATGACTGGTAATGCGCATGCGCGAGGACTTGGATGAATTTCTCACTCGCTTTGTAGTTTCCAAGCACTCTGGATGCTCGCCGGCGCTCACCATCCCCCAAACCACAGATCACATAAATATCGAGTAGTTGAACAGATAGAACTCTGGCGCAGTCATCCCCATTCCGGACGCTGGAAGAACCGATGCCAGGTGGACTCCATTTCCACCGACTGCGCGAAATGCTTAGACTGCCTCTCCCACAAACATATCCAGGCCAAACTGGAGTCGATGGGCGTACATGGCTTTCGCCTGGCATGGCTACAAAATTACCTATCACATAGACGGATGATGGTCCGTGTCAAAAACTTAGTGTCCACACCCTTCATTGCCAGCTCCGAGGTGTCCCACATAGCCCCTCTACTTTCCCTCCTACTTCTTAATAGCCTTGGTACCATACCTCGAATGTCAGATTTCTGCTTTTTGCAGACGATTTAAAAATATTCTTGGTCGTCAACTCGTATGATACCGATGCATCCATCATCCAAAGAACCTGGAGGCCTTGTTGGTTTGGTGCTATGATTACAGCCAGGCCCTCAACCCTGCAAAATGTTACGTAATCTCGATTTCCCGCCCCCAGTACCCCTCCCACCACAACTATTACAACGACGGCACATCGAGGTTGACCAGTGCCCGTGACCTAGGAGTCATATTTGAACAAAACCTTACCTTCGAATCTCACAACAATTCCATCACCTGCAGCGCTTTGAGGGCCCTTGGTGTCCTCAAGCGAACCACCAGGGACTTCACTAACGTGAATGCCATCTCCCTAATGTACAAGACTATTGTCCGCCCTGTCCTCGAGTATTCGACAACTGTGTGCTCCCCATTTTACTCAGTTCATAAAGTTGAACTAGAGAGGGTGCCTACAGAGGTACTTCCAGCGGTATGCCGTTTTCAAGAGCCGTGGTAGGGGGATTCCCTTTCTGGGTCCATTGACGGCCACTTCTGGCCATGACACAGATCACAGAAATATAGATTAGTTGGACAGAGAAAACTCATCCTTCACTTTTAGTGAACGCAAACAGAAAGACTAGCACGCTCCGGTCACAGGCCTGACTTTTGTCTATTTGAAGAGTGTTTGGCGGAGGAAATTATGAATCACCAGACATCTTTGGATTCATTATTATTAGGGCTCGGCAATTTGCATATTTCGTTCCTGATATAGCCAGCTTATGACAAAGTTTGCAAATTTTATTATCCAAATTCGAGTTTTTGGAGCATATAAAGTTATATAATGTAATATATAATAGTTATATTATAACTATTATGCTCGTATCCCCCTAAACATGCAGTTCTGCATGCTTAGGGGGATACGAGCATATTTAAATAATAATTATGAAAACTATAAAGCCCATTAAATAAAATGTTTGAGCTCTCAACAGATTCGCTCATGTCTGTTACAAATAACGATTAAAATATACAGTTGCAGCCTGCAGGATGCCTTCTTCTGTTTATTGCTTTGTAACATAAATTAATAAATAACTAAGAACAAAAATTAATTAGAATTTATTACTATCAATTTGCTTTTAAAAAAAAATTCTAACTTAACCGAAAAAAAGCTAAATTTTCTTTTCTGGGGGCTAAGCCCCCAAGCCTCCCCCACCCCACCCCTCCTTTAGCCACCACTGGGCTCAGGAATCTCAATCTCAAGATTTCCGGTTCCAGACAACTTCCAATGCGAGGTGGGGGAGTAGAGTGAGAGAAGAAGATTTGGTCATAAGTATCATTAGGAATACTTTGAAGACATTTGAGACTGGTTTTGAAGGACGACTCTTACCTAGACACATGACAGTAGTCAATCGCGTAGGTCTGTAGTTGGTACATGAGTAGTGAGTGGCAACGCCAGGTTCGCCTGTAAAACTGAGGTCATAAAACAAAATCTATACTCAGTGTTAGTTTTGTACTACTGAAGATCGTTCCTTACAACCTGATTATCTCATGGTCGTCTTGGAACGATATAAGTAACGATATTCGTGACATTTATTGTAACACGATCTATGACACAATAGGGGTGGGGAATATTTAACGTAATCGCTTCAAATAGCCTAATACTGTCCAGTAACCTAATACCAGATAACCTATTACCAGAAAAACCCTATTACTGGAATAACTGTTATGAGAACTTGGGGGGAAAGGCCTTTGAGGGCCTCTTTGTCGCCGGCCATTCGGGATTCCGTGATAATAGGTTGGCTGGGACTATTCCAGGCAATACCAGGTAATAGGTTACGGAAAACGAATGCGTGAAAGGTGTTGCTTTCATAACGAATGAGTGAGTATTGAGTTAGTTTCGGGTAACAGCGACGGTTTGGTAATAGGTTGTGGTATTAGGTTATTTTGGTAATAGGTTACCGGCTATTCAAGAACCTTCCCAACGCCCCGTTTCCAGTGGGTTTCCACTCCTCGTTGGGCGCTATTACCAGAATTACATTATACCACAACCTATTACCAGACGGTCGCTGTTACTCAATAACCTATTTCCAAGAAATAACCGTATTAACCATGCCTTTGACATAAGCGTTGGTACGAATGATCCGATCAATTCGTTAAGCGTTACCTTCCTATTTCGAACCCGTTCAAACTGTTTGTCGAAATCAAAACTGAGGATAACATCCGCGTATTATTGTGTTCACTTGTTTACGCATTCCACTTTATTGAGAGTGACAGGCAGGTCCCGATCGACGGCTAGCAATGATGAGCCGTTTCAGAAGCGAGAAATCGGTCAGTCTGACGAGGACCATCTCGACTGACCCGATCAAAACGCCGCTGTCGTTATAACGTTTTCATTTGTGCTCTTCATGGAGATCTCAGGACAGGCGAGGCCATGGCTCAGTGAGTTGCCGTTTTTGACCAAGAATTCTCGATTTTACTTCAGTAAGATTCCTATTAGATTAAGTACATTGCGCGTCAAGCTAATTTGATTTAAAAATAGAAAATCCGTCCAGTTAGCGTTGTCCGAAAATTGTGAAATTTCGTTTACGGGTTTAAACCACCGCAAGGATGATCCTTGAAACTTTTTATAACCTTAGGACAATGGGAAGGGGTTCAAAATGAATTTTGAAATTTTGAAAACGTGTTCTCTAAAATTTTTAATTGAATGGTATAGTTTTCAGTTCACATTTGAATAGAGTTCAATTCAGAAATTGTTTTAAGACCGTCCGCAGCTTTGTACGAACAACCGTTTGTTCACAATGAGGGCTCAAAGGTGGAGTAGATCGTCAAGAGTCGTCAACATGAGGATGAATCAAGCGGCACATGGTTTTGAGATATTGAGTTTCTTGTTCTGAGTCAACGGAAAGAAAGTCATTTAGAATATTTGGGGGCAGGTACTTCCTGTTATAAATTATTCGGACGTAGGTACAAGAATTGTCCCAGGATTATATTAATACAAAATAATTGTTAATAGTTTATCTTCAAAATAAATGTTGAATTTATCATTTATACAAAATTTGTATACAAATTATTTAATAATTTGTATAAAATAAAACAGAACACACAAGTAATCGACATACACGATTAAAAAAGTAATCGCCTAAAGCAGTGCTTCCCAAACTTCTTAACTAGCGGACCCCTTTTACGGAAAAATTTCAAGTGCGGACCCCTGTCATCAAGTTGGTGTTAGATCAGGTACTTACCTGAATATGGATAGGGGGAAAAAATCAATTTCATCAATTAGCCAACTGTTCCAAATATTAGTTGGTGGAGAAAGGGATAACATCATGAAAATAAGCATTAGGTAAAACGTACCTACTCAACTTTATTTACGTACTTTTTATTTACAAAATGTGCAAAGTAAGAAACAAAAAATTGAATTGAGCAAAATGGTAACGTTGAGTCAGATGAACTAATGGGAAGAGTGTGGTTGTTTCAGCTGGCACAATTTTGAAAAGTCGGGTTCAATTTTGCATAGCTGGAGGCGGATGTCAGGTTCAGCATCAAGGCAGCTTCGGTATTTGGATTTGGTAGCAGCATAGATAGAAAACCCGGATTCGCACAAGTAGGTTGAGGCAAATGGAAGAAGAGCACGTTTGGCTTTCTCTACGAGGGGTTGAACTTTTATATTTTCCATGCGGAGCCAAAAATGGGGGTAGGTATCATTATTGAAGGCAGATTTCATGGTCGAGTCTGAATTGAGGTCTATCAAACATTCATATTCAACTGATGATAGACTGTTTGGCTTTTTCGAAACTGAAAACGGATCAACGACCCATTTATGGTCTTGTAATATTTTGTTTCGAGCTGTTCGAAAGTAGTGCTCAAAAGATGTCTCCAAACTTCGAAGGTGTTCTAATGTTTTATCAATCAAAGAGCTGTTCGCGAGCTTCACGTTGTTTTCTTTTAAAAAATCATTCAACCTTGGAAAACACTCCACGTCGTTCTTCTTGGCGGATCCATAACTGGATTTTTCTTTTGCTGCGGACCCCCCACTTAGGGTTGGCGGACCCCTAGGGGGTCCGCGGACCACCGTTTGGGAAGGCCTGGCCTAAAGTATTTGCGCTGTGCGATTACTTTTGTATTCAACTACTTTTGTAAACGACTACTTTTTTAATCGATTACAAAGGCGAATGTTTACCCCCAATAAATAAATAAATGTATAAAGTTGAGAATTCAAATGGCCGAGTAGGTACCTACTCGTCAGATCCTTTACCTATACAATCTACCGCTTTATAATTTGCCCTTGACATCTACAACTGCATTCCTATTCGGTCAATTATTATTTTACTTCCTGTCCGTAATGGAGAAGGTGACGTTGAAATCCGGTTGATCACTTGAGTCGAACTTGGGATCGTCGGAACACGACCCAAAGTTTGGCTTACGCCACTCACGAGCTCACTCGTTTTGTCTTGAAACCGGATTGTGATGGTAAAGTGTGGGAAAAGTTTCATAATGATCGAGTAAGTCTCGGAACATTTATCTGTGACTTTTAAGTCAAGAATTGGAATTGCCTTTCACCGAAATCGTAGCGTCGTGAGGGGAGGGGGGGAGGGGGTTGTTGGTTTTTCGGGAGATTTCAAATGAAGCTGCACGTTCAATACTAGTCCAGTGGTCGAGTGACACAAATATCTTCTTTCCGAGTGAGTATTTTTATTTTATTTACCTATCTTTGTCTATTTGGAGGGTTGTAGGAGGTTGTAAATAAAAGGAGAAGTTTTTCCGAGCTTTCGGCTTTAATAAGCCATCTTCAGGGCTGCAACATATAATGACATCTGCTATAGGCTTGACCGTTGTCGGTATCATCAACTGTAAACTGTACCTACTATTAAATTAATTGGAATTGTAAGTTGATGATACCAACAACGGTCAAGCCTATAGCAGACGTCATATTATGTTGCAGCCCTGAAGATGGCTTATTAAAGTCGAAAGCTCGGAAAAACTTCTACTTTTATTTACAACCTCCTAGGTACAACCCTCCAAATAGACAAAGGTTTTTCAACCAAGGAGGAAATGGACAAAACAGCAAATTATTTTATTTATTTATTTTCCTTGTGCCTTAATAACATCTGTGTGTATGCGGGGGTGGGGGGGGGGGGGGGGGGTTCCAAGATTCCAAGTCGTTTGGGCGGAGTTTGACAAGCTTAATACTGTGACATCATTAGTAGTTAAGTAAATACTATAAAGTTATTATTTATCATTTAATCACCTGTGTTAGGCTAACAACCTTGGAATTACATTCACTTCTGAAAGTTCCGTGAAATGATTCGTTACTTATTCTAATTACAAGTTAGTAGCCGATATTACAGTATGGCGACGAGGATGGGAAATACAAAACCATAGATCAATACAGAACCTGGTTTTTGTGATCTTACAATAGGTAATAATTTTAACATTATAATTATTTTTAAAACATTATTAAAATAATTTGAATAATAATATCATCATTATTATAACTTTAAAATGTAATTTATTTCAGGTTGGTTGTTTATATTAATCCTAAGCCCACTGAATTATTTAGTATTTAATTATGTCACTATTTTCATTCTCTCGATTCTCCATCTCCCAACCTGTTGTTCGGTTCAAGATGCCAGAGTTGTGTATTGTCAATTTTCGTTTCTAAGTTATCAAGAATAACATTAATAATATTATAGGTATTAAATATATTATAATGCAGTTACTTGAGACAACAGGACTATTTGAAAAAAAATCGTCTATTTCCACTGAAATATGAGTACACTGTTAGACCGGTTTCAGTGATTAAAGTCAGTAACAAAACAGTACCTACTGACGATGGTTTAATCACCGAAACTGGTCTAACAGTGTACTCATAACCCCTTAACATTTCCCTTAACACGGGTTTCCACACGGGTTTTAACACGATTTCATCGCGAGTGATTTAGTTCGTACAATTAATTACAACTAGGTACTGTTGGGCTACTTTATATTACATTATTATATCTCCGCGCAAGTGCATGTGACCAGTAGACAACGACATGCTGATGAACACAAAGAAAGACGCTCCTGTCTGGAAGTCGAGCCTCTGCGTTATAGACGAATCGCGAAGTTCGAACGTCCTTGAAGTTTAATTTGAAAAATAGGTCGAGATATATGCCTTGTCGCCAATGTTGAGAAAATGAATCTGATGCAAGATTGGGATTTCATTGAGTAATGTTACATCTTTCAAACCGTTGGCCAATATATTGTCGGCATATTAACACAGAAATTATGTAAGCGTAAACGAAGAACATATTTTCAAATTTGAGGGAGTAGCTTAGTATTGTCACTCCTGCCTTCCAAAAATATGGGAGTGAACAAAAAATAAGACGTGTGGTAGTGGAGAAAAAATGTGAAATGTATTTTCCGAAGAAAAACAAAGGGTGTAAACCTACCTAGGAAAATCGGTAGGAGAAAAGGCGAGATATTACGAAAAGTAAATTTACAGTCGATGATGTTGTAATTCTTTCCAGAAAAATAACGGGGATCCAGCTCCTGGGGGTGGGGTTGAAAATTAAAGAAAACTTTCTACTTATCGTAGACGTGGGTCCTCGTGTCGTTGGCGATAATTGGCAGAAGCACACACCCAAAAACTCTGCAAATTCTTGACACAACGGTTCATTATCTTCTTTGTACAGATCACCCTTCTGTCTAGATCACTAGGTCTAAATGTCTAGATCGTAAATGTTAGATTAATTATTATTGTCAATTATCACTAATTATTAACAATTTTATCAAGTACCTAGTGAAAATTATTATAATTTATTGTTAGGTATCAATAATTTGTATTTATTATTAATAATAATTATTATTAATTATGATTAATTAATACGATATAATTCTGGGGTTTTTAATACTACGTCGGTAATAATTTTTCTATAAAAGAAGTACCTACCAACAAACATTCGAAATTACCTTCATTTCCGTAGCACGAAACGCACCTCAGAACAACAAACTCGACATCACTCAAGCCATATGATGTTCCAAAGAGCTTGTTAGTATGAAAATGGACCTGTATTTCAACAGTTTGGTTCACGATCCTGTAGTGAGGCACAATCTTTGAGCCGTCATTGTGAACGAACGGCTGGTCGTACAAAGCTGCGGATGGTCTTAAAAAATTCTACGGAACAAACTCTATCCAAATATGAAATAAAAAACATACCGTTCTATATGAATTTTTCGAGATATGAAATTTTCAAAATTTCAAAATTCGTTTTGAACCCCTTCCCCTTGACCTAGGGTTATGAAAAGTTTCGAGGACCATTGTGGGGCTGGTCCGAACCCAGAAACCAAATTTCGTAATTTTAGCTCAACGTTAACTGGGCAAAGTGGCGCGGACGGCGGACGGCGTACGGCGGACGGCGTACGGCGTACGGACGGATTTTTTTTTTATTCGATTTTCTGAATCTACGTATCTTGAAACGTAAACCAACAAATTTTGAGGGGGGGTTAAAAAATTTTTTTCTTTGGGCGATTCCAATGGTTCATTATCGAAGATAATAAACCAAAATAAATACTTAATTTCTCCTTTAAATGGAAAATTATGAGAAACGAAACTCGCGGGGTCCGGATATGTTGAGGAATCAGCGGCAACTGGTAACCGCATGGGTTTTCGATTGTCTCGATGAGAGAGTGAGTGAGCGGTACAATCAGGTGACCCCTGACTTCGTCAGACAAACAGGGCTCGGTCTGATTACGAGCGTGACATCACCCCTCCCTTAAGACAAATATAGGGGTTGTAAAACCCGAGAAAGCCCGATTAATTTGACACCGAACTCGACGGGATGGTGGGAGCTGGATGACCGTTGGGTGGCTACTGTATGAGAAAGGTAGGTACTGTGGCACCCCCATTCTGGGTGCCGCAGTATACTATCAAGCAGCCAGGACAGGTAGCGCTTAACCGTGATGAAAACAACAGTTTTAGCCGAATTACCTGTGATCGCTGTTGAAATTTAAATTCCAACCGTTTTATGAACTTTACCAACTCTCTGAATGTCACGATCGGTTCAGCGCCCCTAATCCTTTCCGCCTGATGTTCCTATGCAAAGTATTCGCGTAACAACGTGGCCTATGTTGACTGCGTGCTGCGTGTGACGTGAGCCGCACGAATGCAAAAAATTCATAAATTTGTTGGAAACAAATGAACTGGCATTGTCGGTTACCACTCTCTCCCAATAACCATAGTGTTTGAATATGTGGTTATTTAGGGCGTTTATCAAAGTGCTTGAAGTGACGGAGACCAGTGGTACCAAAATGGTGAAACGTGAGAAACCATCGACAGCTATCAAAATATGCTTATAGCCTGACGATTGTGGTAATGGTCCTGCCGTGTCGAGGTACAAGGTTTGGCCAACTCTTGACTCATTGGTGGACGACAGTGTTCCTTTCGGCTTCGTTTTATCGGTCTTTGTTGTTAGACATACAATGCAAGAATCTATTTCTTGTTTTATGGTCAGAAACATCTTTGGCCAGTAGAAAAACTTCCTTATGACGTTGAAAGTTCGCGACGTGCCCCAATGCGAGCCGAAGCGGGAATGGTGATAATACCTAATGACTGTATCGATCAATGACTGAGGGACAACAACTCGAGATTGTCCATTTTTGACATCATAGTATAGACGTTGGTGGTGGAGATGGTATCTAGTGTTAGTGTTTGATCCGTCGTTGATCGCGTCAATGATTTTTTTTAAGTGCGGATCCTGACGCTGTGAATAGTCTAAGTCGACGTATATATCTGGGAAGTCATGAATTATGCTAAGTTTGTTATCGTTGATGGGCGTTGGCGGTGTTTCGATAAGCAGATCGTTGGGTTGCTCACCTATTGGATTCCGGCTTAAATAATCCGAAAATACATTTTCGGTGCCCTTGATATGGTGTACCACGTAGCGGAAAGGCATGAACTGCACTACCCAGCGCGCCATGCGGCCACCATTTTTCGCCAAATTCGTTATGGCTGTCAACGCCTTGTGGTCGGTGTGGAGATCGAATTCTGCGTGTTCTAGAAAAATGCGGAACTTGTTGAAAGCGAAAGTAATTGCAAGCGCCTCCAACTCAAAAGCCGAATAGTTTTGTTCGCATCTTGTCAGCTTTCGACTCCCAAAAGCAACCGGCTTTAAGGTATCGCCATGGTATTGTGCAATTATAGCAGAGACACCTTTCTTGGATCCGTCGGTAAAAACTTGGAACCGTTTCGAAAAATCAGGCGTTGTTAGTACTGGGGGTGTAGTAACCAATTTTCTCAACTTTTGCCATGCGTTTTCAGCTGCTGCGTCCCATATCATGTCACTGTCCTTTTTCCGTAGATCGTTTAACGGTTTGGCAATAATATGGACGTTTGGCAAAAATTTTCCAAAAAAATTAATGCTACCTATAAAAGAGGCAACTTCCTTCGGGGTTCGAGGTCGCGGGATTTGAAGTAGGGCGTTAACGCGTTCGGGATTAATCGATATTCGATTTTGGGAAATTCGGTGTCCCAAGAAGTCAATGGTTGTTCGAGCGAGTTGCACTTTTGCGGGGTTGACTGTCAAACCCGCCTCACGTAAGCGTCGAAAAATCTCGCGCAAATGAGCAATGTGTTCTTCATAAGTTGCACTATGCACGAAAATATCGTCAAAATAGTAGATGCAGTACTTATATCGTAGATCGCCCAGAATTTTGTCCATCAATTTTGATAAAATTTGGCCACCAACATTTACGCCAAAAGGCAGTTTTTTGAATGCAAATGTTCCAAACTCGTTTTGAAAAGCAGTTAACTGTTTGGATTTATAGGTCAACGGGATTTGATGATAGGCCTGATTTAAATCGATCAAACTAAAATATGCTGAATTTTTTAAATTCAAAAATGCGCTGTCGAGGGGTTGAATAGGATATTGCAAATATTCAATTATTTTGTTAAGGTTCCTGTAGTCCACTACCATTCTCCAGGAATTAGCCTTTTCAGCATTCTTCTTTGGGACCAAGAAACAAGGGGATGCTGAGTATGTATCTATACGTTCTATGACGTCGTCTTCTATAAGTTTTTCTATTATTTCTTTCATTGCCTGCTGGCGTATAGGTCCTTGTGTATATATGACCTTTGACGTTTTGACAACAACCCCAGGTTTCAATTTTAAATCGCATTTTAACACATTAGTCGTACCCAATTTTTCGGTCAGTACTGTTGGGTATTTGCACTTGAAATACTGAAGTAATGCCTTCTCATCCAGTACGGCAAATTCACAAAATTGATGCGATAAAGTCGTTGCATCATATAGTTTAAACTGTTGGTGTTTCCGAAATTTAAAGGAAAATGTGTTTGTTGATGCATCTAGTAATAAGGTTGTAGCCTTAATAAAATCTAAACCGAGTACCATATCCTGGGGTAGTTGGGGTACCACGTAAAAAACGTGATTCCAGGAAAATTCACCAATTTTTATTTGTAGTGATACCTTTCGGTTTATGTGTATTCGTGATGAGTCCCCTAGCGTTGCGTACATATTTGCCGAAGTTAAGCACAATTTTTGTTTTTGTTCGATCGATTGCAAGATTCCATCGTTGATACAGGAGAAAGTCGCTCCCGTGTCAATCATTGTTATGGCTTCTACACATTTGTTTATAAACACTCTGGTTAGATTACTTGTTGCCCCGTTATTAATTTTATTCAATAATCCCGAATTGTTATGATATTTCCCTCGAACCCCGTTCACTAGTTTTTTTGATTTCTTCTTTGAGTTTTGGTTGAGTTTTTGATACTGCTTGATCTTATTTTGCCCGATGAATAAGTTGTTCCGTTCTGACAATGTTCGTTTTGTCGCGTAATAGTTCTCGAAGATTTAGACGAACTCTGTTGAGATTCCGTTGATGAGTTGCTTCCCCTACGAGATTGTCGGTCCATGATTTGCAGTTTCGGAGATGTTGTATGTTGCGCTGTGAATGGCACGTATGGAGGTATCATTGGATAGTAGTATTGTGGGTATGGTTGGTGCTGCATAAAAGGTTGAAAGGTATGAGGCTGTTGGAATTTCTTGTTGAAGTTCGGATTATTTTGATGAAATGTGGGTTTGTGATCCTTAGATTTGGTATTTCCATTAGGTTTGAAAATTTTGGGTGAGTTTCTCGTATAGTTGTATGTCCCTGATGAGGGTTTTTTATATTGTTTGTTGTAGTTGGGTTTTTCCATGTTCCACCCTGGTGTATTGTTATTTGTTTTTGGCGATGATTGCGGTGAGTTTGAGCGATCCCCGTTCGGTTTATAATTTGATTGTTTTTGACGTGGAGCTGGCCACGATTTTTGCATGGTCTCTGTTAATTCGAGTTTCTCAACATCGGCGACCAGAGTATGCAATTCGTTGAATACTTTCGGTTTCGTACTAAAATTGAATTTTGCCCGGGTTGCATTGTTTGCCCCCTGCAGTATGCATTTAACAAGTTCTGATTCGGTGTATTGGGACAGGATAGTGTTGAATTTGATCACCTGCTCAACATACGTTCGAAAATTCTCGGAATAATATTGAGGTCTGAGGATACGTTCTTGTACCAGTTTTAGTTTGGTATGCGGGGTTGTGAGTTCGTCTAATAACTCACTTGCCACATATTTGAAGTTCAGTACTTCATCTGTAGTAGCTAGGCGCAATAATACAGAATTTTGCTGGTATGTTGCCAGGCGCTGGAAAATCAGTTTGAATAAGTGTTCATTCATACCATTGAGAAGATGGAGCCTGTCCAAAAATTTTATTAGTGTACAAGGGTTGTCCGTACATAGTCTGGGTACCTTGGCTATTTCATTTTCAATATATTGCGGTATTTTATCGCGACCCGTGGTTCCGATTGGTGCTTGTAACGAGGGATCGGACGTGTCGAGCTTTTTTCGTGAAACCGTTTCCAATTTAATAACTCGAGCCCTCAACTCTGAGTTTTCCTGTTGAAGTCTCTCGAGAGTTTCCCTAATAACAATGATTTCGGCGGATAACCGCTCATAGTCGTCGGTTTCCCCCCGTCCGGCTCCACCACTACAGGAATCGCATTTCCATGCCTGCCGTCGTTCCATGTTTTTCCTTGTCCATTTTTCTAAATTACCCAAGCGAGTGCAAGCTGCATGGAAATTTTTGTGGCATATTGAACATAAGATGCCGTCGGCATCCTCTAAACCACATGCGCCGCAATCCATTAGTGTGTCTTGGTCCTATCAAGATTGGCAGAGATCGAGTGAAAGATGTCCAAAAGTGTTTTGCTCTGCTACCAATTTGTCACTCCTGCCTTCCAAAAATATGGGAGTGAACAAAAAATAAGACGTGTGGTAGTGGAGAAAAAATGTGAAATGTATTTTCCGAAGAAAAACAAAGGGTGTAAACCTACCTAGGAAAATCGGTAGGAGAAAAGGCGAGATATTACGAAAAGTAAATTTACAGTCGATGATGTAATTCTTTCCAGAAAAATAACGGGGATCCAGCTCCTGGGGGTGGGGTTGAAAATTAAAGAAAACTTTCTACTTATCGTAGACGTGGGTCCTCGTGTCGTTGGCGATAATTGGCAGAAGCACACACCCAAAAATAAATACTTAATTTCTCCTTTAAATGGAAAATTATGAGAAACGAAACTCGCGGGGTCCGGATATGTTGAGGAATCAGCGGCAACTGGTAACCGCATGGGTTTTCGATTGTCTCGATGAGAGAGTGAGTGAGCGGTACAATCAGGTGACCCCTGACTTCGTCAGACAAACAGGGCTCGGTCTGATTACGAGCGTGACAGTATGTAAAAATAGGCAAGAGTCACCTCTTTTCATAAGCTTTTATTGATGTTTCATCAGAACAAAAAATGAAACGCTGCCAATTCTTGGTCAATGGTTTATTATCTTCTGTACAGATCACTGTCCTGTTTTATTTTATATAAATCATTTACATAAATGATGAATTGAACATTTATATTGTGGATAAAATATATCCACAATATATCCACAATGTATCCACAATATTTAATATCGCCGCTCATGTTGGCGACTTCTTAATGGCTCTACCTTTCAGCGCTCATGAACGACCGGCTGGTTGTACAAAGCTCCGGATTCGTTTCAAAAATCATCCGAATAAAACTATATTCAAATTTTATCTAAAATGTATATTATCCAATCTGAAATTTTCGAGATATGGAATGTTGAAAATTTCAAAATTCGTTTTGGACCCCATCCCACCGAGGGTTATGAAATGTTTCAAGGATCATTGTGGGGTTTGCCCGAAGCCGTAAACCAAATTTCGTAATTTTAGCACGACTTAGCCAAATGGACGGCGAACGGACTGATTTTGGTTTATTATTATCCATAATAACGAACCATTGGACCAAGGAAAAGAAAAAATTTACCCCCCCCCCCCCTCTCACAATTGGTTGGTTTACGTCTCAAGATACATACTTAGATTCAGAAAATCGAATTTAAAAAATATCCGTCCGACTGTCTTCTGTGGCACTTTGCCCAGTTAGCGTTGTGCTAAAATTACAAAATTTGGTTTACGGGTGAGGACCAACATTGTTACATGTCTGGTTGAAATAAGTGATACACTGATTTTTACACATTCCACATTTTTCTCTTGGTCGATTCCAATGGTTTATCATCGAATTTAATGCATTGCGTTAATTTATTTATTTATATTTATCAACGGTATAGTACGAGTAAATTTCTTACTAGTGTTGGAAGAGGAATAATTGTTATAAATTAAGAATCCAATTCACTACCTAAGTACTAAACAAAGCGATGTAGAGTTAGGCCGTATATTATTGGACGACATGTGATAAATGTGCCTAATGTTAGTAATCTGGGTTGGAGAAAAAAACCTTCACCCTGATAAAGACAAACACCTAATCTTGTCCAAAATTCATGTTTGTCCCATCAAACTGACGAGGATCGTGGATACCTCTGTTCGTTTCTTGGGAAAAATTAGCTCAATAAATCAGTTAGGTAAGGTCGATTTGTTATGTTTCAGAATAATTTTACATCCAGAAAACTGCTGTTATACGGAGTGAAATTGACTACCAGCAAATTTGGTGTTTCTCTTCAAAAATGTAAGTGAATTTTCTTAAAGATATAATGCGAGGTTTGACTGAGTGTATTATACTATAATGGTACTCGTATATAATAGTACTATAATAGTACTCGTATACGACTGAAAACGAAAATTAGGAGCATTCGGTTGACAAATAAAATTCTCACCATGGTGAAGGAAAATTTGAGTAATAAAATAGGAAACGATAAAGTTACAGTTCTGTGAAGTGCACATGTCATGTGAAGCGTCACTTACGTTGGCTTCCCAAACTCAATGAAAATCTCACTCACACAAAATGTCAAAATTTTCGTTTGAAACGTTCCAATTTATTTCATTTCAAAAACTTGACTGTCATTTTTCTTGAATCTTAAAATATTTTTCCCTCAGTATTTTGTCTTTCACAAACCCCGAAAACGATCCCGTTTTCCGTCCTGAACATGTTGGATATTCATTTCAAAATACAACCTACTCAAATCAGGGTCGCATCATATTTTTCTGAACGTCAGTTCTGGTCTGCATTAGGTGGGAACCTACTATTTTTCTAAACTTTGATGTTCAGAGGTTTCAAATCTCCATGAATAATTATGTTACTTATCTCCTAATACCTTTGTTAATTGTAAGAAATTAATAAAGTGGATTTATTAGTTGGTAAAGTGAGCTATAATTATTTGTGTTTAGTCCAGGGTAAACACTGGCCAATTGCGCTGGCGAACACGATTGTCACGACTGTCTACTCATGTCTATCGACGTTAGTTCTATGTCCCAGCTCTCAACAGTCGTTGCATAACATTTATATTGTGTTATAACTTATTTTTATATTATGTTATTATGTTATATTTATATTATGTCATTAAGTTATAACTTAGTGTTGAGAGCGGGAACAGAGAGCTAACGTCGATGTTTCATCTAATTATGTCAGTTTTGACTGTTTAACAAGTGCTCTATTCGATCGTGTGAGCACTATTGGAAATTCTTTTTCTCTTGAAAATAAATTGGTAGGCCAAACGTATGATAGAGCAACGGTGGTGTCAGGCCATTTGACAGGATTTCAGTCAAGAGTTGTAGTAAATTATCCTGAGGCTTTGTTTGTCCACCAAGTTGTATTAAAGAGAGTCGAGTTTTTCCAAACTTTAAACCGTTGTGTCAAGAATTTGCAGAGTTTTTACTTATTCAGTTGTAACCACTGCCGGCAGCCTATCTGTGATCAAATTTTCGGGAAAGCGGACTTGGAAAGGCGGTACTGCCGGTGAAATTCACTATGGGGAAACCCTCGTAACTGTCGGGAAACTTGGCGAATTTGACAGATAAACATGTTTTACTGCAGTTTCCAGAGCTTCCATAATAGTTAATGATTCATCATTGAGTGTAAGGTCCGCATTGTTTTCTGATGACTACAGATCTGTATGACAAATTGTGTTTCAGGACAGTCATTGACGCTGGAGAACTTGCAACTGGTAAAAAATACTCGGGAGATGTTAAAAGCAGAACAATCGAACATCCCACGTCGTGAGTAACCTGTAGCACCTACTCAATTCTCAATGTCAAGTCTTGAAATTTGGCATTCGACCCAAGTTGTATGAAATGTCAATTACCAAAATGTCCAAATGTCCAAATTACAAAATTGTTGATTTTTGGGACATTTTGCAATAATGAATCGGTGAGTGCAGAACCAACGTAAATCACAAACAAAATGCGAAAATTCGTTGTGGATCAAAACTAGCTCAGGAATGCAAAATGCGTGTTGAGAGCGAAAACCACTTTAATCAGATGAGTAGTTTGAAACGTTATTTCAGATTTGTTTGGATCGTAGGTTTGGATTCTACGTAAAATTTCATGAAAATTTGACCCCTCAACCGATTTTTTAAGACCACCCGCAGCTTTGTGCGACCAGCCGTTCGTTTAGAATGAGGGCTCAAAGGTTGAGTCGGTTTAAACTTGTCAGACGATAGTGAATCAAACGGTTGGTATACAGGCCAATGTTCATACTAAGGAACAGCTGTTTGGAACATCACATGGTTTTTGTGATGTAGGTAGATGTTTTTGTTCTGAGGTACTTTTCGTGCTACGGAATGAAGGTAATTTCGAATGTTCGTTGGTAGGTAGGTACGTCTTTTATAGAAAATTTATTGTCGTCGTAGGTCCTAGATGGCATTAAAAAACCCAGAATTATATCGGTACATTTTAACTGTAATTACCTAATTCATCATCTGTTCATTTATTTTCTGCACAAAGAAGGTTTCCCACGCTGTGAGCGAGAAACGAATAGCACCACGTCAATCAGCGTAAATAAATAATGAAATGTCATGTGCCGCACTTGAGGTCACACAAAATCTGAATTTAGGCCCAATCTTGGCGGGCTCACAGCGTGGGTTGTGTGCGACCAAAAAAATCGGTTCAGGGGTCAAATTTTCATGAAATTTAGGAAACACGTGTTTTGCGTTTTTTCAAAATCCCTCAAAATAAAGAATTTAAATTCATATCCACTAGTTAAGGATATGGCTGGGGGGGGGGAGTCCCAGAACTTACATACTGACTCTACTGACGTGGTTTCTGCATCCAACGCACGGTCGCAGTTTCATTTGATTGCATGCAAATCTTCCCCTTCCAGCAATTAATAAATCTGAATTACTCCTGTCCCACGATGGAGTAGCCCACAATGGAAGCAAGGAACAAGTTACTCTACGGGACTTGTTATTGCCACTTGTGCGGCCAGCTCTTCCACCAACAGTCATCGATATACTTTCATTTTTTCATTTTAAACCGTTACAGGTATTTGGAGACACTAGTTCATCTACTGAAAGCATGCTTTGGCACTGGCATACTTGCAATGCCAGAGGCCTTTTTCAAAGCTGGTTGGCTAGCAGGGATCGTCGGCACTCTCTTCACTGGGTTCATATGCACCTATGCTATTCATATGCTGGTAAATAAAATAAATTAATAAACGAATACCGGATTAATTTTTAATAATAAATTAGTTTTACAATCAAACTGATATTGTGACTTCCTTAGCGTTCGGACTTAAGTGGTTCAAACTGTGATTAGGCTTACGAAAATCGTAGGAAACTTTCAATCTAACCATAATATACTATATTGAATGTCCAGGTCAAGTTTCGAATTGGACAACCGTAATCAAATTGAGAATTTTTAAAGCCACTCATTAAACGTCGGTACCATCGACATTTTTGTGGGGATTTTCTTGACCTTAGTATTTCACTTTATCGTGATTTACAAACCTTGATTGGAGTCGATGTCGTATTATACGTGAAAGAAATTCACATCGATGTGTTAAGCCTGGAATAAATTTTTGTGGTAGACTACCATCTCCATATCGGGGTAGTACCTATGCAGTTACCTAAGGGTTAGGCAATGCAATGAATATTGCTTATTGAGCAGTAGATTATTCATTTACATCCCATGTGAAAACAGTGTCACATTTTCAAACTTGGGCATCTTTAGGAGCTATCCCTCCAGATCATTTACAATACGAGTATAAGCATGATCCTAAAGATTATCACACATTTCAATACCAAAACCCAATGATTGATAGTTGGTATACATTGCAAATAATGATGTAAAAAACATGTGAGTTCCGTAGGTGGAATCTGAAAAAGAGCTAAGCAGGAGGAGAAAAGTGAAAACCTTGACGTACCATACAACATGGCAAGCAGCTTTCGAAGATGGCCCCGAACGTTTGCGGTGGATGGCCCCATACGCTCCGTAAGAACTTTGCTTATAAACAATCAAGAATATCTAATAGATGAGTTGTAGAAAAACGAACAACAGCTGGTTAAGGCTTAATCGTCGCCTTGTGGTTCCAGCACACGTTCTTCCTCTAGATCAGAGGACCAATCTTTTCCGCATTTCATGACATCTGAAAACGCCAATTCGAAGGAAAAAGCTGTAATAAGCTGTAATTACTTCCTTATCTTCACATTCTGGTGATAATTTTTTGTTTCTCTTTCATTTCGCAGACACATCACGAAGTTATTCTTCTTCTTTGGGCTTCTCGGAGCTTCGTCCATTTATGTCGTGTTCATGGCAACAAACCTCAAAGCTGTAAGTTCTAGAATACAGTAGTTTTTAAAGTCAAAGAACTAAAATATTACGCATCTTCTATTCGAATCCTGACTTATCCTCAACTATATTTAGGAATGTTGCCTCACAACTATGAGACTGATGAGCGAATGGAGATGACGAGAGCACGAAGTGGTCGTGCGGTCATGAATATTGATTGATGAACTATACTTTGATATACCTATTGATAATTATACTGATTATAATGAGTATCTCAAAAACCTTAACACTGGCAAAATGCAGAAAGGGTGAGAAACCAGGTAAAAAACTGCAAATCTCAACACAACGGTGTACCTATTATCTTCTTTGTGCAGATCACCCTTCTTTCTTGATCTCTAAATATAAGATTGATGATAATAATTATTATTATGAATTATCGTTAATTATCAATAACTATCATCAAGTGTTGTAAATTATTAAATTGTTGATGAAAAATTATTAAATTGTTCTCTACAAAAAAAGTGACCTGAAAGTTGCCGGCCTCATTTTACCATGGATAGCGGTTTTCGAGGGTGCTGAATCCGAATCCGTAGTCCGTTTTTTACGATTGGGCGATTTGTCGACGTTTTCATGGTTTTTTAAATGCAACTTTACGGTACATTTTCCTGTTCATTACGAGCTATGTCCAAAAAAATTATAATGGAGCTATATTTGTAGGAAATTTCATGCTGAATCCAAATAATATTTGACCCCAATTTTTTCCACATTGATCCAAACCCTCCAAAAACCTACCGAAGAACTGTAGAAATCGAGTTTTTTTTTGCCTATTTTTCACTTACATTTTCGTTTTTATTGACTCCAATGGACCTGCCAAAAAATATCGAGGGTAATCATTCGAAATTTTACACTGTCCTGCGTCGAATGAGACCAACCGGAACTCTCAAAAGTGGCAATTAGCGACTTTACGATTTTTAACGCTTTTAATAATAATAATAATAAAACCATTTATTGTACAAAAGTCGATTGGCCCATTTAGTACACATGAATTACATGAAATATATAAATCATATAAAATAGGTACCTAATGCAAAAAGTTAAGTAGTTAAGCAAAATAATTCAAAAGATAGGATGAACAAAAATATATTTGTATATATACAAGTTAGGATCTTATAATTAATGTGGGAGGGGGGGGGGCACTATTCGCTATTGGCATACAAATTAGTTACGCCTAACTTGAACTGACTGACCGCAGGTAGAGCCCTGAGGGGCAGAGGAAGAGAGTTCCACAGAGCGATGCCCCAACAACACCAAACGAGAGGGCGAAGATTTTGGTGGTGTGACGTACAATCATGAGTGCATTTGAGCGGGGGGATGATACTTTAGTTAAAATATTATGCAGGTAAGGTGGGATGGAATAATTATTCAAAATTTTGAAAATACAAATTAGGTGGCGGAGATTGAAGTATTTATTTACGGGAGGGAGAAAAGATTTAGATTTCCTACAGAATGTCGAGGTTTGATGTTGTGAATGAAACGAATACCTACAGGCGATTGAGTGGATGTTGTGGCTGCAATTTGAAGTGAAATCCGATTTGAGAGTCGGTCGTTGGTGATGGAAGAGATGGAGCCACAGAAGCGACGACCGCTGACGACCCCCCCCCCCCGCCCCTTTTGGCGTCTTCCTCCTGCCACAGCTTATTCCTCCCGCCACAGCTGACCGTTCCGGACGAGTGGTAGCTCCAGAAGTGGACACAGTTATTTTGTCAGTTGACCTTATCTGTCGATGATGACGTGCGGTTGGTTGTGGTGTGTGTGGGGTGGGGGGGGGAGGAGGGTTGTGCGGTGGCGGAGGGGAGGATGCGTCATCGTCACAGCGGTGGGAAGGGGGGGGGGGGAGGGGCGATTTTGCGTCAAATATTTCCGATCCTCCTCCTCCTCCTCCTCCTCCTCCTCACCACTGCCGGAAGAGGTCTATCTCTATCTCACTCTCCCTCGCACGTGATTCTACATCCCTCTCACTTGGACAGACAAAATCCGCTGCACGGCTGCCAGGTAAAGCGCCCTGCAAATTCGAGATAACGGCTTTTATTATTTTCTTCATGAAATTCATGCAAATTTTTTTTTCTTTTACAATTTTTGGAACCTACGTACCTTGAAACGTAAACCCTCAAGTTTGGAGGGGGGTAATTTTAGCATGGAATATTTTTGAGCTAACAAGCAAAAAGTGTCTCGTTTTTGAGAGACGGCGTACAACCAAGTCGTTTCTGGGGAAATGAAACTTCTGTGGTTTTCATAGGACGGAAATCTTTCACCACTCGTTGGAAAGCTCTCGATTTATCACGCACACATTTCGAACTTGTTCTTTCTATTTATGAGAAATAATTGATGGGAAATAAATTTTATGAGAAATATAAATTTCATGAGATACATAAAATTTATGCGAAATAATTAGTTATTAATCTAGTAATATTACTTAGTAATAGTATTTACGGTGTAGAAAATGGGTTATAAACATTGGGGGTAAATGTTTTGTTGCCACTTGGTTGATTGATTGATTACATTTTACTTTAACGGAAGGTGAGTTATGCACATCATAGTCATTTAATAGGAAAATGTGAGCCCGGATTAGCGGGAAGAAAAACAACAAATTTGCGACCCTGAATGAGCGGGAAGAAAGCATGTTCCACGTCTTAGAATTTTAGTCCAGTTTTTTTATTATCTTCGGTAATTATACATTGGAATCGACCAAAGAAAAACATTCTACAACCCCTCTCAAAATTTGTTGGTTTACGTTTCAAGATACGTAAATTCAGAAAATCAAATTAAAAAAAAAAAAAAAAAATCCGTCCGTTCTTTTATAATGAGGGCTCAAAGTTGGATCAGATCAAAAGTCGTCAACATGAGGGTGAATCGTGAGGCAGCCGGTCGGGTCGGTGATCATACTGTTCCAGCTAATTCGAAGAGCACAAGGTTTTCAGATATCGAAATTATTGTTTTTTGGACCTGGGGGTAACCCTTCCATTACGCCCCCAGCCATCAGCGGGAGGTAGATTCACGATTATAATCTATGGTTTCAAATAAAAGCTATTTATTCTCCTATTCTCCTACCTACCTAATATACATAAAAAGTGTGAGTACTATAATTATCAATCTACAAGTGATCTAGACAGAATGGTAATCTGCACAAAGAAGATAATAAACCAAAATTAAAAATGAAGTAGGTACAGTACTCGCCATTCCATCTGCATTCTAGAAATCTCAAAGAAAACCCGCTAGATCTATGCCGATTTCTCACGATTCTTCCGGTGGTTCAAATTTAGAGGAAAGTTGGTGGTAAGTAGTAAGGTATTGTTCCAGGTGTCAATGCAAAATTTTACTCTTCTACCCAATGTGTTCAAGGTAGTTAGGTAAGTAGTTAGACAGGTTTCAAGGCGGGTCCATTTCGCTTGATGGTTGAGGTGCCTATAGATAATACGATCGTAGTAATTTCCGTTATACAACAAATGGAAAAAGAGAACTTTGATGGAACATTGCACAAAAGAAATAAATAACGTCACATTTTCGTATGAACTTTTGGCTTGTAGCTTGTATGATTTTTGGCTTGTAGGATTTTTGTCATTCCAACCTACATGTATGTGTGTTGGAAGCAAGGATTTGAGATAACCTGGGAAGAGTGATTAGATTCATTGTTGTATTTTATTGGGTGGTGTCAGTGATTGTTTTGTGTGATGGTTACAGGTTGTTGATAACTACCAAGAACCCCTTGAGCGGCTGAATGTGCGCTGGTACATGCTCATGCTTTGGGTCCCGCTGACGCTTCTCAACTGGGTTAGGAATCTCAAGTATTTGGTGCCGTTTTCCAGCATTGGAACTGCAGCGTCGCTCTTCAGCTATGGGATTGCCATCTACTACATGTTCCAGGATCTACCGCCTCTGGCGACCCGGGAACCCTTCGGCACCTGGGAAGGCCTCCCGCAATTTTTTGGAACAGCTCTTTTCGCCATGGAATGTGTTGGTGTGGTGAGATCCTCAAGAAACTATAATATAATATATTATAGAGACCGCAGCCACGATTTATATATTATTATTTAGTTTATATATTACAGTTTATATATTATATAAACTGTAATATATAAACTAAATAATAATATATAAATCGTGGCTGCGGTCAACTCCATGCTAGTCACTCCTACCAAGGTTTATTTCAAATAGTTTGTTTTTTTGCCTAGTTTGGCCCATTGGAAACCATAACTTTTTTTAAATAAAATTTTGTCACTAAACATGGAGGGTTTACTAATAATTAGTAAACCCTCCATGTTTAGTGACAAAATTTTATAATTATTATGACCTCGGGAACACGGAAAAAATATTTTAAAAATGCTGCCAATATCCAACATATCGTCGTATAAGATGCACCATCGTACATCTAAATTTTCTCCGAAAATGAGGTTAGGGCGGTTTCTTATTTGAAATTTCGGGCCTGAGCGATTGGTGGACTTAGTTTCTTGATTTATCCACTTGGAATACCGCGGTTTCCGATTTAGTTAGCATAGCACAACTAAAATCATCTGACATCATAACACATCTACAACCTTCAACATGATGGAGAACTACTGTAGCTGAGGCAGTGAGGTGACAACTCCACAGCAGCACAAAGACCATTGTGCTGTGCAACAGTCTGAGTCATTGTCACGATGCACATTAAATGTCACGATGTTCATCAAATTTTGATAAAAAATTTAAAAAAAAGACCAGTGCGACATATGCACGGGCTACAAACACAAGAACTTAGCTAAGAGAAGGACGACTTGCACATTCTGTTGAAAAATCAAGCTAGAGATGACGACAAGATTTTGGCTGAGGAGGGAAAAGGCTCTGCTCGACATGATGGCTGTAAAACTCCTACCTAGCATCAAAACAAGTGTCGCATACTGCAAAATGAAGTTCGCTATTCATCGACTAAATGTAAAGTTGGAAGTTGAGTGTTTTTTAACTAGATCTTAATCTTAATTCTTGACTACGGTTGTGCCTTACTAAAAATGTGGTTTAATAACAAATCAAAACTAAAAAATGTGATTTATAGGTGGTTTATGATTTAAGACGGAAACCACGAAATTTCATTAAACCCTTGTGATAATAAGGTTGTTGTACGAGTAAACACCTCCTATTGGTTACTTCTCCATATTCTTTTTCATATTACACATTGAAAACTGCAATGTAAGAACTGTAAAACTGCAAAATTTGCATATAATTTGCAAAATATTGCACATTTAATGTGAAACTGCAAAACTGCAAACAAGAATCATGTGGGTACTTCATAACACTTGTGAGTGAGGAGGAAAAGTTCAACAGCACAGCACATCTACGAGATATTGTTACTTATGACGTCTATTGTGCGATTGGCTGCAATTTATGTTAGCTGACCATCAATCAAGATAGAGTGAAAAACAAAACAGAGAAAACCCCGTAGGAGTAACGACCGAATCGGTTTTAATGCTCTCTTGAAAAGTAAGTAGGCCAAAGTTAGATGTGCGATGATGCATCTTATACAACGATAATATTATAATATAATCTATCTATACTATATAATAAAATCGTGTCTGTCTGTTTGTTTGTCTGTCTGTTTGTTTGTCTGTCTGTTTGTCTCATCATCAATTGAGAACGGCTGAACGTAGAAAGTTGCGGCTGGTACCATTTGACGCAAAATTTATCTGGGAAGGTTTATGAAAAATCCGCGTTTAAATCTGTCCATCCGTTGAAACGCTATGAATGAAATACTACTAAAAAACGTGTTATAATAACTTCTATGAGGATAACTTCTGAACGGTTGAACGTAAATCCGATTGTAAGTAGTCTCTGGATTCAGCTCGACGAGTACTTTCAAGTGGTACTTCAATCAGGATGTTAGTGGGGGGGAGGGGGGGTCTACAGGCATTCAAAACTACTTGACCAGTTGGAGTGCAACTTTGGGAATTTGTTGTGTGAACATTGAGGAATGTTTCTACTTGACGAATTGGAGTGAAATTGTGTTGTGTGAACATTGGGGAAGGTTTCTGACCAGGTAGGGAGAGTCCTTAGTAAGTTGTTGGGGGGGGGGGGGGGTGTTTCAGGGATTTCAAAACTACTTGACCGATCTGAATGAAATTCAGGGAAAATGTTGAGTGAACATTGGGGAAGGTTTCTGACCAGTTTGGTTTGTTCAACCGTTGCGAAGCGCGGGTACACAGCTAGTATATTATATTATCTAGATGGTCTGAAAATGTCAATACATCCCATTCGAGTTCGGATTTTCATTCGAATTTGTTCTGTGATTCAGGTGATGCCTTTGAAGAACGAAATGAAGAATCCAGACCAATTTGGATCAGCTTTTGGAGTTCTGAACGCGGCGATGGTACCGAATTTGGTGATGTTTATGACAGTCGGCTTCTTCGGATATCTAAAGTACGGTGACGTAGTTCAACCTTCAGTGACGCTGAACTTACCGGGCGGTGATATGTGAGTTGATTTAAGATGTGGCTATCTACTGATAAGTGGTAGTGGTTGTTGATATAGAAATTCATTTATGAACGGAGCGCACGCAATGGACGGATCGGATTTATTTTGATGGCTGCACGCACATGTACGTACGGATCTAGGGACGCCAAGCAAACCGAAGCGACTGAGACGCTAGGGATTACGCGACGGAACAAGTTGGGGTTTTCACCATCCCGTAGCTCGGTCCCCTGAGTGTCTCGAGAGTTGATTTTTTGTACACCAACTCTCCAGGGCACGTGAGGTAGTAAACCAAATTTCAGCTCTCGGGAACATCAGGTGTCGGGGGTATAACAGTTTTAAAACCACTATTTTTCACGTTTTTCGTGTTCTTCTTCTTCTTGTTGTTCATTGACGGGGCTACAGCCCAGCAGACAAATCGGATCGAGCTGAAATTTTGCACACACGTTTGTTATGCTCCAAGGGAGTGCCTTTTGACCATTTTTTCTCCCTCCCCCCATTTCCCTCGAAATAGTAATTTTTAGGAATTTCAAATGGTCATAACTCCTTCAAAATTGAAGCTTTTTCAGATTTTCTTTTTTAGTTGTATTCAGCTTTTAAAACTGTTTAATTTGAGATCAAAATGAGCTTCGTAAGGGGTAAAATAAAGGAGTTATGGTGATTTTTGTATTTTCAACAATAACTGCCGCCAAAATTGATGGAAATTGGTGCGGTTGGTCTTAAAATGTCCGCTAGGTTGTCTAGTATATGCTCAATAATTTTGAACTAAATCTCAATTGATTCGACTAATCTACAGCCAAAAATACGTGAATAAATTCCACATCTACTGATTTGGCTAATTTCCGAAAACATCAAAGTTGAACGGTGGTCAGAAAAATTGTCGTAGAGTGGCGCCTGTTTAAGGATCGATAGGAAATTTTATGGGCGTTCGAATGAGGGTAGCGCACTTTGTCACTTTTCCCAACGGTTCTCGAGTTATTCGCGATTTTTGGTATAAAAACGTGCGTTTTACCTTTTGCAAAGTTTCTCTTTCCACTTTCTCTTCGACACCAATAATTACAATAATTGTTACAATATAATTATTATTGTAATGATTCTCAACAACAAAAATTTGCACAATCCCCAAGAAAAAATGCAACAAATTTAAAAAAAATTTCTAATTCAAATTTCTAATGCTTTCTATTTTTTAAATGTAATAATAAGAATAATTGTTTTAAATTTTAATAATTTCTTTAAAATTGTTAATTGTTTTAATTAATCAAAAATTTTAAAACTACTATTTAGCCAATTCGCAAAAATTTTAAAACTACTTATTTTTCAAACACATTTCAGATAGGTAGGTAACAAACAATAATTTCCAAAAAATAATTATTCTTGTCACAAAAAGAAGAAAAAAAAAAGGCAAATTAGTAGGCGTACTAATTTTTTACTAAATTTTGACTAGGATAAAACTTCATTTAGGAAAAAATTTACTAGTTACCTCGTAGGTACTTTTGTTAAATTGAACCGTATTGTATAAGTACCACTCGAAAACTAGCCATGCAAAAAGATGTGATATCCCCCCAAAAACAACTCCGTTGTAAAAACTGGCCCGCCAAAAAACCTCAGCCGCAAAAAGGAATGATATCCATTTTGCCCGCCAGCCACATATATAGGATGCTCGGTGCTTCGCACCTCGCTGTTGAGTGTGCATATAGAAACCTGATCCTCCTACCCCTAACCTCCACCGTCAATGTTTTCCTGTTCCCTGTCTCCTTCCCACAACCCCCTCTCACCCTTAGTCACCCTCGGTTTCACCTAATATGTTTCCTCTGTTACACCAGCAGGGAGCTTTACGCTTCTTTCAATGCTGTTGGCGGGAGCTTTTTGCCAGATGAACAAGCCTGAATTGAAGCATTACTTCATTATAGGTGTACCACCACTGATTACTCGTGACCGCCAGTAATACTTATAATATAGTAATGCTTCAATTCAGGCTTGTTCATCTGGCAAAAAGCTCCCGCCAACAGCATTAAAAGAAGCGTAAAGCTCCCTGCTGGTGTAAGAGAGGAAACATATTAGGTGAAACCGAGGGTGACTAAGGGTGAGAGGGGGTTGTGAGAAGGAGACAGGGAACAGGAAAACATTGACGGTGGAGGTTAGGGGTATTCTGATTACTTATTCCGAGGTCTCCCGCCAACCGAGTTGCATCCTGGCAAACCTGTGTCAAGAGACATCTCTTCTCTTCAAAAACATCAATTTTGGTTTATTCTCTTCGATAATGAACCATTGGAATCGCCCAAAGAAAAAAAATTTTTAACCCCCCCCCCCCCCCTCAAAATTTGTTGGTTTACGTTTCAAGATACGTAGATTCAGAAAATCGAATTAAAAAAAAAAAAAAAATCTGCAAATTCTTGACACAACGGTTCATTATCTTCTTTGTACAGATAACCCTTCTGTCTAGATGACCAGGTCTAAATGTCTAGATCCTAAATGTTAGATTAATTATTATTATGAATTATCACTAATTATTAATAATTTTATCAAGTACCTAGTGGAAATGATTATAATTTATTGTTAGGTATTAATAATTTGTATTTATTATTAATAATAATTATTATAATTACTAAAATTATTATAATAATTATTATTAATTATGATTAATTAATAGGATTAATAGCTGTTGGAATCGCCTGGGTTGCTTGGCACTTTGTCCAGTTAGCGTTGAGTTAAAATTACGAAATTTGGTTTCTGGTTTTGGACCAGCCCCACAATGATCATCGAAACTTTTCATAACCCTAGGTCAAAGGGAAGGGGTTCAAAACGAACTTTGAAATTTCGACAATGTCATATCGCTAAAAATTCTCGTGAAACGGTGTAATTTTTAGTTCACTTTTGAATGACCTGAAAAAACTCATTTGGGACAATTTTCGTCGATTTTCGTAACGGTTTTTGAGTAATGTGCCATAATATGGAGACATGTCCAACAAAAAAAAAAATCTTTGCTAGTTACTGTGATGGTTTATCCTCCTTCCTATCTCTTCCCAAATATTGTCCCTGCACAGTTGATTGGAGTATTGAGAGTTCCTCAGATTATACAACTCTTCATACTCCTGCACAATCACAATTAACTGAGCTGCATCCATCTCAGTTAACAAAAAACAATATAATATATTATAGATAGACACGTGCTAACTGCTAACGTCGGACCAGTGTCTGGAAACCGTGGAGGGGAAAAACTCTTTATTCTAAAACTACAATACTCTATAGACTTCATATCGACTCGAGGTGATTGTTTGAGTTCGAATGGACCTTCAAGAAGAGCAATTGTCGCAAGGTCCATTCGAACTCAAATAAACACGTCGAGTCGATATAAAGTCAATTTTTTTTCGTTTTCTCGATGTATTTGACTCGACAATTCCTCTTCTTGAAGGTCCATTCGAACTCGAATAAACACCTCGAGTCGATATGAAGAATACTTTTTTTCGTTTTCGAGATGTATTTGAGTCGACAATTGCTCTTCTTGAATAAATATAAACATTCAAGAAGAGCAATTGTCGACTCAAATACATCGTGAAAACGAAAAAAAGTAGACTTCATATCGACTCGTGGTGTTTATTCGAGTTCGAATGGACCTTCAAGAAGAGCAATTGTCGACTCAAATACATCTTGAATACGAAAAAAAGTAGACTTCATATCGACTCGAGATGTTTATTCGAGTTCGAATGGACCTTCAAGAAGAGCAATTGTCGACTCAAATACATCGTGAAAACGAAAAAAAGTTGACTTCAGACAATTGTCGACTCAAATACATCGTGAAAACGAAAAAAAGTTGACTTCATATCGACTCGAGGTGTTTATTCGAGTTCGAATGGACCTTCAAGAAGAGCAATTGTCGACTCTAATACATCGTGAAAACGAAAAAAAGTTGACTTCATATCAACTCGAGGTGTTTATCCGAGTTCGAATGGACCTTCAAGAAGAGCAATTGTCGACTCAAATACATCGTGAAAACAAAAAAAATTGACTTCATATCGACTGGAGGTGTTTATTCGAGTTCGAATGTACCTTCAAGAAGAGCAATTGTCGACTCAAATACATCGTGAAAACGAAAAAAAGAAGACTTCATATCGACTCGAGATGTTTATTTGAGTTCGAATGGACCTTCGAAAAGTGCAATTGTCGACTCAAATACATCGAGAAAACGAAAAAAAGTTGACTTCATATCGACTCGAGGTGTTTATTCGAGTTCGAATGGACCTTCAAGAAGAGCAATTGTCGACTCTAATACATCGTGAAAACGAAAAAAAGTTGACTTCATATCAACTCGAGGTGTTTATCCGAGTTCGAATGGATCTTCAAGAAGAGCAATTGTCGACTCAAATACATCTTGAATACGAAAAAAAGTAGACTTCATATCGACTCGAGATGTTTATTCGAGTTCGAATGGACCTTCAAGAAGAGCAATTGTCGACTCAAATACATCGTGAAAACGAAAAAAAGTAGACTTCATATCGACTCGAGGTGTTTATTTGAGTTCGAATGTACCTTCAAGAAGAGCAATTGTCGACTCAAATACATCGTGAAAACGAAAAAAAGTAGACTTCATATCGGATCGAGGTGTTTATTCGAGTTCGAATGTACCTTCAAGAAGAGCAATTGTCGACTCAAATACATCGTGAAAACGAAAAAAAGTTGACTTCATATCGACTCGTGGTGTTTATTCGAGTTCGAATGGACCTTCAAGAAGAGCAATTGTCGACTCAAATACATTTTGAATACGAAAAAAAGTAGACTTCATATCGACTCGAGGTGTTTATTCGAGTTCGAATGGACCTTCAAGAAGAGCAATTGTCGACTCAAATACATCGTGAAAACAAAAAAAATTGACTTCATATCGACTCGAGATGTTTATTCGAGTTCGAATGGACCTTCAAGAAGAGCAATTGTCGACTCAAATACATCGTGAAAACGAAAAAAATTAGACTTCATATCGACTCGAGGTGTTTATTTGAGTTCGAATGTACCTTCAAGAAGAGCAATTGTCGACTCAAATACATCGTGAAAACGAAAAAAAGTAGACTTCATATCGGATCGAGGTGTTTATTCGAGTTCGAATGTACCTTCAAGAAGAGCAATTGTCGACTCAAATACATCGTGAAAACGAAAAAAAGTTGACTTCATATCGACTCGTGGTGTTTATTCGAGTTCGAATGGACCTTCAAGAAGAGCAATTGTCGACTCAAATACATTTTGAATACGAAAAAAAGTAGACTTCATATCGACTCGAGGTGTTTATTCGAGTTCGAATGGACCTTCAAGAAGAGCAATTGTCGACTCAAATACATCGTGAAAACAAAAAAAATTGACTTCATATCGACTGGAGGTGTTTATTCGTGTTCGAATGTACCTTCAAGAAGAGCAATTGTCGACTCAAATACATCGTGAAAAAGAAAAAAAGTAGACTTCATATCGACTCGAGGTGTTTATTTGAGTTCGAATGGACCTTCGAAAAGTGCAATTGTCGACTCAAATACATCGAGAAAACGAAAAAAAGTTGACTTCATATCGACTCGAGGTGTTTATTCGAGTTCGAATGGACCTTCAAGAAGAGCAATTGTCGACTCAAATACATCGTGAAAACGAAAAAAAGTTGACTTCATATCGACTCGAGGTGTTTATTAGCGTTCGAATGGACCTTCACGACGAGCAATTGTCGACTCAAATACATCGTGAAAACGAAAAAAAGTTGACTTCATATCGACTCGTGGTGTTTATTCGAGTTCGAATGGACCTTCAAGAAGAGCAATTGTCGACTCAAATACATCTTGAATACGAAAAAAAGTAGACTTCATATCGACTCGAGATGTTTATTCGAGTTCGAATGGATCTTCAAGAAGAGCAATTGTCGACTCAAATACATCGTGAAAACGAAAAAAAGTTGACTTCATATCGACTCGAGGTGTTTATTCGAGTTCGAATGTACCTTCAAGAAGAGCAATTGTCGACTCAAATACATCGTGAAAACGAAAAAAAGTTGACTTCATATCGACTCGAGGTGTTTATTCGAGTTCGAATGGACCTTCAAGAAGAGCAATTGCCGACTCAAATACATCTTGAATACGAAAAAAAGTAGACTTCATATCGACTCGAGATGTTTATTCGAGTTCGAATGGACCTTCAAGAAGAGCAATTGTCGACTCAAATACATCGTGAAAACGAAAAAAAGTTGACTTCATATCGAGTCGAGGTGTTTATTCGAGTTCGAATGGACCTTCAAGAAGAGCAATTGTCGACTCAAATACATCGTGAAAACGAAAAAAAGTAGACTTCATATCGACTCGAGGTGTTTATTCGAGTTCGAATGGACCTTCAAGAAGAGCAATTGTCGACTCAAATACATCGTGAAAACAAAAAAAATTGACTTCATATCGACTGGAGGTGTTTATTCGTGTTCGAATGTACCTTCAAGAAGAGCAATTGTCGACTCAAATACATCGTGAAAACGAAAAAAAGTAGACTTCATATCGACTCGAGGTGTTTATTTGAGTTCGAATGGACCTTCGAAAAGTGCAATTGTCGACTCAAATACATCGAGAAAACGAAAAAAAGTTGACTTCATATCGACTCGAGGTGTTTATTCGAGTTCGAATGGACCTTCAAGAAGAGCAATTGTCGACTCAAATACATCGTGAAAACGAAAAAAAGTTGACTTCATATCGACTCGACGTGTTTATTCGAGTTCGAATGGACCTTCAAGAAGAGCAATTGTCGACTCAAATACTTCGTGAAAACGAAAAAAAGTAGACTTCATATCGACTCGAGGTGTTTATTCGTGTTCGAATGTACCTTCAAGAAGAGCAATTGTCGACTCAAATACATCGTGAAAACGAAAAAAAGTTGACTTCATATCGAATCGAGGTGTTTATTTGAATTCGAATGGACCTTCAAGAAGAGCAATTGTCGACTCAAATACATCGTGAAAACGAAAAAAAGTTGACTTCATATCGAATCGAGGTGTTTATTTGAATTCGAATGGACCTTCAAGAAGAGCAATTGTTGACTCAAATACATCGTGAAAACGAAAAAAAGTCGACTTCATATCGAATCGAGGTGTTTATTTGAATTCGAATGGACCTTCAAGAAGAGCAATTGTCGACTCAAATACATCGTGAAAACGAAAAAAAGTCGACTTCATATCGAATCGAGGTGTTTATTTGAATTCGAATGGACCTTCAAGAAGAGCAATTGTCGACTCAAATACATCGTGAAAACGAAAAAAAGTAGACTTCATATCGAATCGAGGTGTTTATTTGCATTCGAATGGACCTTCAAGAAGAGCAATTGTCGACTCAAATACATCGTGAAAACGAAAAAAAGTAGACTTCATATCGACTCGACGTGTTTATTCGAGTTCGAATGGACCTTCAAGAAGAGCAATTGTCGACTCAAATACTTCGTGAAAACGAAAAAAAGTAGACTTCATATCGACTCGAGGTGTTTATTCGTGTTCGAATGTACCTTCAAGAAGAGCAATTGTCGACTCAAATACATCGTGAAAACGAAAAAAAGTTGACTTCATATCGAATCGAGGTGTTTATTTGAATTCGAATGGACCTTCAAGAAGAGCAATTGTCGACTCAAATACATCGTGAAAACGAAAAAAAGTTGACTTCATATCGAATCGAGGTGTTTATTTGAATTCGAATGGACCTTCAAGAAGAGCAATTGTTGACTCAAATACATCGTGAAAACTAAAAAAAGTCGACTTCATATCGAATCGAGGTGTTTATTTGAATTCGAATGGACCTTCAAGAAGAGCAATTGTCGACTCAAATACATCGTGAAAACGAAAAAAAGTCGACTTCATATCGAATCGAGGTGTTTATTTGAATTCGAATGGACCTTCAAGAAGAGCAATTGTCGACTCAAATACATCGTGAAAACGAAAAAAAGTAGACTTCATATCGAATCGAGGTGTTTATTTGCATTCGAATGGACCTTCAAGAAGAGCAATTGTCGACTCAAATACATCGTGAAAACGAAAAAAAGTTGACTTCATATCGAATCAAGGTGTTTATTTGAATTCGAATGGACCTTCAAGAAGAGCAATTGTCGACTCAAATACATCGTGAAAACGAAAAAAAGTCGACTTCATATCGAATGAGGTGTTTATTTGAATTCGAATGGACCTTCAAGAAGAGCAATTGTCGACTCAAATACATCGTGAAAACGAAAAAAAGTAGACTTCATATCGACTCGAGGTGTTTATTTGAATTCGAATGGACCTTCAAGAAGAGCAATTGTCGACTCAAATACATCGTGAAAACGAAAAAAAGTTGACTTCATATCGAATCGAGGTGTTTATTTGAATTCGAATGGACCTTCAAGAAGAGCAATTGTCGACTCAAATACATCGTGAAAACGAAAAAAAGTAGACTTCATATCGACTCGAGGTGTTTATTTGAATTCGAATGGACTTTCAAAAAGAGCAATTGTCGACTCAAATACATCGTGAAAACGAAAAAAAGTTGACTTCATATCGAATCGAGGTGTTTATTTGAATTCGAATGGACCTTCAAGAAGAGCAATTGTCGACTCAAATACATCGTGAAAACGAAAAAAAGTCGACTTCATATCGAATCGAGGTGTTTATTTGAATTCGAATGGACCTTCAAGAAGAGCAATTGTCGACTCAAATACATCGTGAAAACGAAAAAAAGTTGACTTTATATCGACTCGAAGTGTTTATTCGAGTTCGAATGTACCTTCAAGAAGAGCAATTGTCGACTCAAATACATCGTGAAAACGAAAAAAAGTAGACTTCATATCGAATCGAGGTGTTTATTTGAATTCGAATGGACCTTCAAGAAGAGCAATTGTCGACTCAAATACATCGTGAAAACGAAAAAAAGTTGACTTCATATCGACTCGAGGTGTTTATTAGCGTTCGAATGTACCTTCAAGAAGAGCAATTGTCGACTCAAATACATCGTGAAAACGAAAAAAAGTAGACTTCATATCGAATCGAGGTGTTTATTTGAATTCGAATGGACCTTCAAGAAGAGCAATTGTCGACTCAAATACATCGTGAAAACGAAAAAAAGTAGACTTCATATCGACTCGAGGTGTTTATTTGAATTCGAATGGACCTTCAAGAAGAGCAATTGTCGACTCAAATACATCGTGAAAACGAAAAAAAGTTGACTTCATATCGAATCGAGGTGTTTATTTGAATTCGAATGGACCTTCAAGAAGAGCAATTGTCGACTCAAATACATCGTGAAAACGAAAAAAAGTAGACTTCATATCGACTCGAGGTGTTTATTTGAATTCGAATGGACCTTCAAGAAGAGCAATTGTCGACTCAAATACATCGTGAAAACGAAAAAAAGTTGACTTCATATCGAATCGAGGTGTTTATTTGAATTCGAATGGACCTTCAAGAAGAGCAATTGTCGACTCAAATACATCGTGAAAACGAAAAAAAGTAGACTTCATATCGACTCGAGGTGTTTATTTGAATTCGAATGGACTTTCAAAAAGAGCAATTGTCGACTCAAATACATCGTGAAAACGAAAAAAAGTTGACTTCATATCGAATCGAGGTGTTTATTTGAATTCGAATGGACCTTCAAGAAGAGCAATTGTCGACTCAAATACATCGTGAAAACGAAAAAAAGTCGACTTCATATCGAATCGAGGTGTTTATTTGAATTCGAATGGACCTTCAAGAAGAGCAATTGTCGACTCAAATACATCGTGAAAACGAAAAAAAGTTGACTTTATATCGACTCGAAGTGTTTATTCGAGTTCGAATGTACCTTCAAGAAGAGCAATTGTCGACTCAAATACATCGTGAAAACGAAAAAAAGTAGACTTCATATCGAATCGAGGTGTTTATTTGAATTCGAATGGACCTTCAAGAAGAGCAATTGTCGACTCAAATACATCGTGAAAACGAAAAAAAGTTGACTTCATATCGACTCGAGGTGTTTATTAGCGTTCGAATGTACCTTCAAGAAGAGCAATTGTCGACTCAAATACATCGTGAAAACGAAAAAAAGTAGACTTCATATCGAATCGAGGTGTTTATTTGAATTCGAATGGACCTTCAAGAAGAGCAATTGTCGACTCAAATACATCGTGAAAACGAAAAAAAGTAGACTTCATATCGACTCGAGGTGTTTATTTGAATTCGAATGGACCTTCAAGAAGAGCAATTGTCGACTCAAATACATCGTGAAAACGAAAAAAAGTTGACTTCATATCGAATCGAGGTGTTTATTTGAATTCGAATGGACCTTCAAGAAGAGCAATTGTCGACTCAAATACATCGTGAAAACGAAAAAAAGTAGACTTCATATCGACTCGAGGTGTTTATTTGAATTCGAATGGACCTTCAAGAAGAGCAATTGTCGACTCAAATACATCGTGAAAACGAAAAAAAGTTGACTTCATATCGAATCGAGGTGTTTATTTGAATTCGAATGGACCTTCAAGAAGAGCAATTGTCGACTCAAATACATCGTGAGAACGAAAAAAAGTCGACTTCATATCGAATCGAGGTGTTTATTTGAATTCGAATGGACCTTCAAGAAGAGCAATTGTCGACTCAAATACATCGTGAAAACGAAAAAAAGTTGACTTTATATCGACTCGAAGTGTTTATTCGAGTTCGAATGTACCTTCAAGAAGAGCAATTAACGACTCAAATACATAGTGAAAACGAAAAAAAGTTGACTTCATATCGACTCGTGGTGTTTATTTGAGTTCGAATGGACCTTCAAGAAGAGCAATTGTCGACTCAAATACATCGTGAAAACGAAAAAAAGTTGACTTCATATCGACTCGTGGTGTTTATTCGAGTTCGAATGGACCTTCAAGAAGAGCAATTGTCGACTCAAATACATCGTGAAAACGAAAAAAAGTTGACTTCATATCGACTCGTGGTGTTTATTTGAGTTCGAATGGAACTTCAAGAAGAGCAATTGTCGACTCAAATACATCGTGAAAACGAAAAAAGTTGACTTCATATTGACTCGAGGTGTTTATTTGAGTTCGAATGGACCTTCAAGAAGAGCAATTGTCGACTCAAATACATCGTGAAAACGAAAAAAAGTTGACTTCATATAGACTCGTGGTGTTTATTTGAGTTCGAATGGACCTTCAAGAAGAGCAATTGTCGACTCAAATACATCGTGAAAACGAAAAAAGTTGACTTCATATTGACTCGAGGTGTTTATTTGAGTTCGAATGGACCTTCAAGAAGAGCAATTGTCGACTAAAATACATCGTGAAAACGAAAAAAAGTTGACTTCATATAGACTCGTGGTGTTTATTTGAGTTCGAATGGACCTTCAAGAAGAGCAATTGTCGACTCAAGTACATCGTGAAAACGAAAAAAAGTTGACTTCATATAGACTCGTGGTGTTTATTTGAGTTCGAATGGACCTTCAAGAAGAGCAATTGTCGACTCAAATACATCGTGAAAACGAAAAAAAGTTGACTTCATATAGACTCGTGGTGTTTATTTGAGTTCGAATGGACCTTCAAGAAGAGCAATTGTCGACTCAAATACATCGTGAAAACGAAAAAAAGTTGACTTCACATCGACTCGTGGTGTTTATTTGAGTTCGAATGGACCTTCAAGAAGAGCAATTGTCGACTCAAAGACATCGTGAAAACGAAAAAAGTTGACTTCATATTGACTCGAGGTGTTTATTTGAGTTCGAATGGACCTTCAAGAAGAGCAATTGTCGACTCAAATACATCGTGAAAACGAAAAAAAGTTGACTTCATATCGACTCGTGGTGTTTATTTGAGTTCGAATGGACCTTCAAGAAGAGCAATTGTCGTCTCAAATACATCGTGAAAACGAAAAAAAGTTGACTTCATATCGACTCGTGGTGTTTATTCGAGTTCGAATGGACCTTCAAGAAGAGCAATTGTCGACTCAAATACATCGTGAAAACGAAAAAAAGTAGACTTCATATCGACTCGAGGTGTTTATTCGAGTTCGAATGGACCTTCAAGAAGAGCAATTGTCGACTCAAATACATCGTGAAAAAGTAGACTTCATATCGACTCGAGGTGTTTATTCGAGTTCGAATGTACCTTCAAGGAGAGCAATTGTCGACTCAAATACATCGTGAAAACGAAAAAAAGGAGACTTCATATCGACTCGAGGTGTTTATTTGAATTCGAATGGACCTTCAAGAAGAGCAATTGTCGACTCAAATACATCGTGAAAACGAAAAAAGTTGACTTCATATCGACTCGAGGTGTTTATTCGAGTTCGAATGTACCTTCAAGAAGAGCAATTGTCGACTCAAATACATCGTGAAAACGAAAAAAAGTAGACTTCATATCGACTCGAGGTGTTTATTCGGGTTCGAATGGACCTTCAAGAAGAGCAATTGTCGACTCAAATACATCGTGAAAACGAAAAAAAGTTGACTTCATATCGACTCGAGGTGTTTATTCGAGTTCGAATGTACCTTCAAGGAGAGCAATTGTCGACTCAAATACATCGTGAAAACGAAAAAAAGTTGACTTCATATCGACTCGAGGTGTTTATTCGAGTTCGAATGTACCTTAAAGAAGAGCAATTGTCGACTCAAATACATCGTGAAAACGAAAAAAAGTAGACTTCATATAGACTCGTGGTGTTTATTTGAGTTCGTATGGTCCTTCAAGAAGAGCAATTGTCGACTCAAATACATCGTGAAAACGAAAAAAAGTTGACTTCATATCGACTCGTGGTGTTTATTTTAGTTCGAATGGACCTTCAAGAAGAGCAATTGTCGACTCAAATACATCGTGAAAACGAAAAAAAGTTGACTTCATATCGACTCGAGGTGTTTATTCGGGTTCGAATGTACCTTCAAGAAGAGCAATTGTCGACTCAAATACATCGTGAAAACGAAAAAAAGTTGACTTCATATAGACTCGAGGTGTTTATTTGAGTTCGAATGGACCTTCAAGAAGAGCAATTGTCGACTCAAATACATCGTGAAAACGAAAAAAAGTTGACTTCATATAGACTCGTGGTGTTTATTTGAGTTCGAATGGACCTTCAAGAAGAGCAATTGTCGACTCAAATACATCGTGAAAACGAAAAAAAGTTGACTTCATATAGACTCGTGGTGTTTATTTGAGTTCGAATGGACCTTCAAGAAGAGCAATTGTCGACTCAAATACATCGTGAAAACGAAAAAAAGTTGACTTCACATCGACTCGTGGTGTTTATTTGAGTTCGAATGGACCTTCAAGAAGAGCAATTGTCGACTCAAATACATCGTGAAAACGAAAAAAGTTGACTTCATATTGACTCGAGGTGTTTATTTGAGTTCGAATGGACCTTCAAGAAGAGCAATTGTCGACTCAAATACATCGTGAAAACGAAAAAAAGTAGACTTCATATCGACTCGAGGTGTTTATTCGAGTTCGAATGGACCTTCAAGAAGAGCAATTGTCGACTCAAATACATCGTGAAAAAGTAGACTTCATATCGACTCGAGGTGTTTATTCGAGTTCGAATGTACCTTCAAGGAGAGCAATTGTCGACTCAAATACATCGTGAAAACGAAAAAAAGTAGACTTCATATCGACTCGAGGTGTTTATTCGGGTTCGAATGGACCTTCAAGAAGAGCAATTGTCGACTCAAATACATCGTGAAAACGAAAAAAAGTTGACTTCATATCGACTCGTGGTGTTTATTCGAGTTCGAATGGACCTTCAAGAAGAGCAATTGTCGACTCAAATACATCGTGAAAACGAAAAAAAGTAGACTTCATATCGACTCGAGGTGTTTATTCGAGTTCGAATGGACCTTCAAGAAGAGCAATTGTCGACTCAAATACATCGTGAAAAAGTAGACTTCATATCGACTCGAGGTGTTTATTCGAGTTCGAATATACCTTCAAGGAGAGCAATTGTCGACTCAAATACATCGTGAAAACGAAAAAAAGTAGACTTCATATCGACTCGAGGTTTTTATTCGGGTTCGAATGGACCTTCAAGAAGAGCAATTGTCGACTCAAATACATCGTGAAAACGAAAAAAAGTTGACTTCATATCGACTCGAGGTGTTTATTCGAGTTCGAATGTACCTTCAAGAAGAGCAATTGTCGACTCAAATACATCGTGAAAACGAAAAAAAGTAGACTTCATATCGACTCGAGGTGTTTATTCGGGTTCGAATGGACCTTCAAGAAGAGCAATTGTCGACTCAAATACATCGTGAAAACGAAAAAAAGTTGACTTTATATCGACTCGAGGTGTTTATTCGAGTTTGAATGTACCTTCAAGAAGAGCAATTGTCGACTCAAATACATTGTGAAAACGAAAAAAAGTTGACTTCATATCGACTCGAGGTGTTTATTCGAGTTCGAATGTACCTTAAAGAAGAGCAATTGTCGACTCAAATACATCGTGAAAACCAAAAAAAGTAGACTTCATATAGACTCGTGGTGTTTATTTGAGTTCGTATGGTCCTTCAAGAAGAGCAATTGTCGACTCAAATACATCGTGAAAACGAAAAATAGTTGACTTCATATCGACTCGTGGTGTTTATTTGAGTTCGAATGGACCTTCAAGAAGAGCAATTGTCGACTCAAATACATCGTGAAAACGAAAAAAAGTTGACTTCATATCGACTCGTGGTGTTTATTCGAGTTCGAATGGACCTTCAAGAAGAGCAATTGTCGACTCAAATACATCGTGAAAACGAAAAAAAGTTGACTTCATATCGACTCGTGGTGTTTATTTGAGTTCGAATGGAACTTCAAGAAGAGCAATTGTCGACTCAAATACATCGTGAAAACGAAAAAAGTTGACTTCATATTGACTCGAGGTGTTTATTTGAGTTCGAATGGACCTTCAAGAAGAGCAATTGTCGACTCAAATACATCGTGAAAACGAAAAAAAGTTGACTTCATATAGACTCGTGGTGTTTATTTGAGTTCGAATGGACCTTCAAGAAGAGCAATTGTCGACTCAAATACATCGTGAAAACGAAAAAAGTTGACTTCATATTGACTCGAGGTGTTTATTTGAGTTCGAATGGACCTTCAAGAAGAGCAATTGTCGACTAAAATACATCGTGAAAACGAAAAAAAGTTGACTTCATATAGACTCGTGGTGTTTATTTGAGTTCGAATGGACCTTCAAGAAGAGCAATTGTCGACTCAAGTACATCGTGAAAACGAAAAAAAGTTGACTTCATATAGACTCGTGGTGTTTATTTGAGTTCGAATGGACCTTCAAGAAGAGCAATTGTCGACTCAAATACATCGTGAAAACGAAAAAAAGTTGACTTCATATCGACTCGAGGTGTTTATTCGAGTTCGAATGTACCTTCAAGAAGAGCAATTGTCGACTCAAATACATCGTGAAAACGAAAAAAAGTAGACTTCATATCGACTCGAGGTGTTTATTCGGGTTCGAATGGACCTTCAAGAAGAGCAATTGTCGACTCAAATACATCGTGAAAACGAAAAAAAGTTGACTTCATATCGACTCGAGGTGTTTATTCGAGTTCGAATGTACCTTCAAGGAGAGCAATTGTCGACTCAAATACATCGTGAAAACGAAAAAAAGTTGACTTCATATCGACTCGAGGTGTTTATTCGAGTTCGAATGTACCTTAAAGAAGAGCAATTGTCGACTCAAATACATCGTGAAAACGAAAAAAAGTAGACTTCATATAGACTCGTGGTGTTTATTTGAGTTCGTATGGTCCTTCAAGAAGAGCAATTGTCGACTCAAATACATCGTGAAAACGAAAAAAAGTTGACTTCATATCGACTCGTGGTGTTTATTTTAGTTCGAATGGACCTTCAAGAAGAGCAATTGTCGACTCAAATACATCGTGAAAACGAAAAAAAGTTGACTTCATATCGACTCGAGGTGTTTATTCGGGTTCGAATGTACCTTCAAGAAGAGCAATTGTCGACTCAAATACATCGTGAAAACGAAAAAAAGTTGACTTCATATAGACTCGAGGTGTTTATTTGAGTTCGAATGGACCTTCAAGAAGAGCAATTGTCGACTCAAATACATCGTGAAAACGAAAAAAAGTTGACTTCATATAGACTCGTGGTGTTTATTTGAGTTCGAATGGACCTTCAAGAAGAGCATTTGTCGACTCAAATACATCGTGAAAACGAAAAAAAGTTGACTTCATATAGACTCGTGGTGTTTATTTGAGTTCGAATGGACCTTCAAGAAGAGCAATTGTCGACTCAAATACATCGTGAAAACGAAAAAAAGTTGACTTCACATCGACTCGTGGTGTTTATTTGAGTTCGAATGGACCTTCAAGAAGAGCAATTGTCGACTCAAATACATCGTGAAAACGAAAAAAGTTGACTTCATATTGACTCGAGGTGTTTATTTGAGTTCGAATGGACCTTCAAGAAGAGCAATTGTCGACTCAAATACATCGTGAAAACGAAAAAAAGTAGACTTCATATCGACTCGAGGTGTTTATTCGAGTTCGAATGGACCTTCAAGAAGAGCAATTGTCGACTCAAATACATCGTGAAAACGAAAAAAAGTTGACTTCATATAGACTCGTGGTGTTTATTTGAGTTCGAATGGACCTTCAAGAAGAGCAATTGTCGACTCAAATACATCGTGAAAACGAAAAAAGTTGACTTCATATTGACTCGAGGTGTTTATTTGAGTTCGAATGGACCTTCAAGAAGAGCAATTGTCGACTCAAATACATCGTGAAAACGAAAAAAAGTAGACTTCATATCGACTCGAGGTGTTTATTCGAGTTCGAATGGACCTTCAAGAAGAGCAATTGTCGACTCAAATACATCGTGAAAACGAAAAAAAGTTGACTTCATATAGACTCGTGGTGTTTATTTGAGTTCGAATGGACCTTCAAGAAGAGCAATTGTCGACTCAAATACATCGTGAAAACGAAAAAAGTTGACTTCATATTGACTCGAGGTGTTTATTTGAGTTCGAATGGACCTTCAAGAAGAGCAATTGTCGACTCAAATACATCGTGAAAACGAAAAAAAGTAGACTTCATATCGACTCGAGGTGTTTATTCGAGTTCGAATGGACCTTCAAGAAGAGCAATTGTCGACTCAAATACATCGTGAAAACGAAAAAAAGTTGACTTCATATAGACTCGTGGTGTTTATTTGAGTTCGAATGGACCTTCAAGAAGAGCAATTGTCGACTCAAATACATCGTGAAAACGAAAAAAAGTTGACTTCACATCGACTCGTGGTGTTTATTTGAGTTCGAATGGACCTTCAAGAAGAGCAATTGTCGACTCAAATACATCGTGAAAACGAAAAAAGTTGACTTCATATTGACTCGAGGTGTTTATTTGAGTTCGAATGGACCTTCAAGAAGAGCAATTGTCGACTCAAATACATCGTGAAAACGAAAAAAAGTAGACTTCATATCGACTCGAGGTGTTTATTCGAGTTCGAATGTACCTTCAAGGAGAGCAATTGTCGACTCAAATACATCGTGAAAACGAAAAAAAGTAGACTTCATATCGACTCGAGGTGTTTATTCGGGTTCGAATGGACCTTCAAGAAGAGCAATTGTCGACTCAAATACATCGTGAAAACGAAAAAAAGTTGACTTCATATCGACTCGTGGTGTTTATTCGAGTTCGAATGGACCTTCAAGAAGAGCAATTGTCGACTCAAATACATCGTGAAAACGAAAAAAAGTAGACTTCATATCGACTCGAGGTGTTTATTCGAGTTCGAATGGACCTTCAAGAAGAGCAATTGTCGACTCAAATACATCGTGAAAAAGTAGACTTCATATCGACTCGAGGTGTTTATTCGAGTTCGAATATACCTTCAAGGAGAGCAATTGTCGACTCAAATACATCGTGAAAACGAAAAAAAGTAGACTTCATATCGACTCGAGGTTTTTATTCGGGTTCGAATGGACCTTCAAGAAGAGCAATTGTCGACTCAAATACATCGTGAAAACGAAAAAAAGTTGACTTCATATCGACTCGAGGTGTTTATTCGAGTTCGAATGTACCTTCAAGAAGAGCAATTGTCGACTCAAATACATCGTGAAAACGAAAAAAAGTAGACTTCATATCGACTCGAGGTGTTTATTCGGGTTCGAATGGACCTTCAAGAAGAGCAATTGTCGACTCAAATACATCGTGAAAACGAAAAAAAGTTGACTTTATATCGACTCGAGGTGTTTATTCGAGTTTGAATGTACCTTCAAGAAGAGCAATTGTCGACTCAAATACATTGTGAAAACGAAAAAAAGTTGACTTCATATCGACTCGAGGTGTTTATTCGAGTTCGAATGTACCTTAAAGAAGAGCAATTGTCGACTCAAATACATCGTGAAAACGAAAAAATGTAGACTTCATATAGACTCGTGGTGTTTATTTGAGTTCGTATGGTCCTTCAAGAAGAGCAATTGTCGACTCAAATACATCGTGAAAACGAAAAATAGTTGACTTCATATCGACTCGTGGTGTTTATTTTAGTTCGAATGGACCTTCAAGAAGAGCAATTGTCGACTCAAATACATCGTGAAAACGAAAAAAAGTTGACTTCATATCGACTCGAGGTGTTTATTCGGGTTCGAATGTACCTTCAAGAAGAGCATTTGTCGACTCAAATACATCGTGAAAACGAAAAAAAGTTGACTTTATATCGACTCGAGGTGTTTATTCGAGTTCGAATGTACCTTCAAGAAGAGCAATTGTCGACTCAAATACATTGTGAAAACGAAAAAAAGTAGACTTCATATCGACTCGAGGTGTTTATTCGAGTTCGAATGTACCTTCAAGAAGAGCAATTGTCGACTCAAATACATCGTGAAAACGAAAAAAAGTAGACTTCATATCGACTCGAGGTGTTTATTCGGGTTCGAATGGACCTTCAAGAAGAGCAATTGTCGACTCAAATACATCGTGAAAACGAAAAAAAGTTGACTTTATATCGACTCGAAGTGTTTATTCGAGTTCGAATGTACCTTCAAGAAGAGCAATTAACGACTCAAATACATTGTGAAAACGAAAAAAAGTTGACTTCATATCGACTCGAGGTGTTTATTAGAGTTCGAATGTACCTTCAAGAAGAGCAATTGTCGACTCAAATACATCGTGAAAACGAAAAAAATTTGACTTCATATCGACTCGTGGTGTTTATTCGAGTTCGAATGGACCTTCAAGAAGAGCAATTGTCGACTCAAATACATCTTGAATACGAAAAAAAGTAGACTTCATATCGACTCGAGGTGTTTATTCGAATTCGAATCGACCTTCAAGAAGAGCAATTGTCGACTCAAATACATCGTGAAAACGAAAAAAAGTTGACTTCATATCGACTCGAGGTGTTTATTCGAGTTCGAATGGACCTTCAAGAAGAGCAATTGTCGACTCAAATACATCGTGAAAACGAAAAAAAGTAGACTTCATATCGACTCGAGGTGTTTATTCGTGTTCGAATGTACCTTCAAGAAGAGCAATTGTCGACTCAAATACATCGTGAAAACGAAAAAAAGTTGACTTCATATCGACTCGAGGTGTTTATTCGGGTTCGAATGTACCTTCAAGAAGAGCAATTGTCGACTCAAATACATCGTGAAAACGAAAAAAAGTTGACTTCATATCGACTCGAGGGGTTTATTCGAGTTCGAATGTACCTTCAAGAAGAGCAATTGTCGACTCAAATACATCGTGAAAACGAAAAAAAGTTGACTTGATATCAACTCGTGGTGTTTATTTGAGTTCGAATGGACCTTCAAGAAGAGCAATTGTCGACTCAAATACATCGTGAAAACGAAAAAAAGGTTGACTTCATATCGACTCGTGGTGTTTATTTGAGTTCGAATGGACCTTCAAGAAGAGCAATTGTCGACTCAAATACATCGTGAAAAAGTAGGATTCATATCGACTCGAGGTGTTTACTCGAGTTCGAATGTACCTGCAAGGAGAGCAATTGTCGACTCAAATACATCGTGAAAACGAAAAAAAGTAGACTTCATATCGACTCGAGGTGTTTATTCGGGTTCGAATGGACCTTCAAGAAGAGCAATTGTCGACTCAAATACATCGTGAAAAAGTAGGATTCATATCGACTCGAGGTGTTTACTCGAGTTCGAATGTACCTGCAAGGAGAGCAATTGTCGACTCAAATACATCGTGAAAACGAAAAAAAGTTGACTTCATATCGACTCGAGGTGTTTATTCGAGTTCGAATGTACCTTCCAGAAGAGCAATTGTCGACTCAAATACATTGTGAAAACGAAAAAAAGTAGACTTCATATCGACTCGAGGTGTTTATTCGAGTTCGAATGTACCTTCAAGAAGAGCAATTGTCGACTCAAATACATCGTGAAAACAAAAAAAGTTGACTTCATATCGACTCGAGGGGTTTATTCGAGTTCGAATGTACCTTCAAGAAGAGCAATTGTCGACTCAAATACATCGTGAAAACGAAAAAAAGTAGACTTCATATCGACTCGAGGTGTTTATTCGGGTTCGAATGGACCTTCAAGAAGAGCAATTGTCGACTCAAATACATCGTGAAAACGAAAAAAAGTTGACTTCATATCGACTCGAGGTGTTTATTCGAGTTCGAATGTACCTTCAAGAAGAGCAATTGTCGACTCAAATACATCGTGAAAACGAAAAAAAGTAGACTTCATATCGACTCGAGGTGTTTATTCGGGTTCGAATACATCGTGAAAACGAAAAAAAGTTGACTTTATATCGACTCGAGGTGTTTATTCGAGTTCGAATGTACCTTCAAGAAGAGCAATTAACGACTCAAATACATTGTGAAAACGAAAAAAAGTTGACTTCATATCGACTCGAGGTGTTTATTAGAGTTCGAATGTACCTTCAAGAAGAGCAATTGTCGACTCAAATACATCGTGAAAACGAAAAAAATTTGACTTCATATCGACTCGTGGTGTTTATTCGAGTTCGAATGGACCTTCAAGATGAGCAATTGTCGACTCAAATACATCTTGAATACGAAAAAAAGTAGACTTCATATCGACTCGAGGTGTTTATTCGAATTCGAATCGACCTTCAAGAAGAGCAATTGTCGACTCAAATACATCGTGAAAACGAAAAAAAGTTGACTTCATATCGACTCGAGGTGTTTATTCGAGTTCGAATGGACCTTCAAGAAGAGCAATTGTCGACTCAAATACATCGTGAAAACGAAAAAAAGTAGACTTCATATCGACTCGAGGTGTTTATTCGTGTTCGAATGTACCTTCAAGAAGAGCAATTGTCGACTCAAATACATCGTGAAAACGAAAAAAAGTTGACTTCATATCGACTCGAGGTGTTTATTCGGGTTCGAATGTACCTTCAAGAAGAGCAATTGTCGACTCAAATACATCGTGAAAACGAAAAAAAGTTGACTTCATATCGACTCGAGGGGTTTATTCGAGTTCGAATGTACGGTCAAGAAGAGCAATTGTCGACTCAAATACATCGTGAAAACGAAAAAAAGTTGACTTGATATCAACTCGTGGTGTTTATTTGAGTTCGAATGGACCTTCAAGAAGAGCAATTGTCGACTCAAATACATCGTGAAAACGAAAAAAAGGTTGACTTCATATCGACTCGTGGTGTTTATTTGAGTTCGAATGGACCTTCAAGAAGAGCAATTGTCGACTCAAATACATCGTGAAAACGAAAAAAGTTGACTTCATATTGACTCGAGGTGTTTATTTGAGTTCGAATGGACCTTCAAGAAGAGCAATTGTCGACTCAAATACATCGTGAAAAAGTAGGATTCATATCGACTCGAGGTGTTTACTCGAGTTCGAATGTACCTGCAAGGAGAGCAATTGTCGACTCAAATACATCGTGAAAACGAAAAAAAGTAGACTTCATATCGACTCGAGGTGTTTATTCGGGTTCGAATGGACCTTCAAGAAGAGCAATTGTCGACTCAAATACATCGTGAAAAAGTAGGATTCTTATCGACTCGAGGTGTTTACTCGAGTTCGAATGTACCTGCAAGGAGAGCAATTGTCGACTCAAATACATCGTGAAAACGAAAAAAAGTTGACTTCATATCGACTCGAGGTGTTTATTCGAGTTCGAATGTACCTTCCAGAAGAGCAATTGTCGACTCAAATACATTGTGAAAACGAAAAAAAGTAGACTTCATATCGACTCGAGGTGTTTATTCGAGTTCGAATGTACCTTCAAGAAGAGCAATTGTCGACTCAAATACATCGTGAAAACATAAAAAGTTGACTTCATATCGACTCGAGGGGTTTATTCGAGTTCGAATGTACCTTCAAGAAGAGCAATTGTCGACTCAAATACATCGTGAAAACGAAAAAAAGTAGACTTCATATCGACTCGAGGTGTTTATTCGGGTTCGAATGGACCTTCAAGAAGAGCAATTGTCGACTCAAATACATCGTGAAAACGAAAAAAAGTTGACTTCATATCGACTCGAGGTGTTTATTCGAGTTCGAATGTACCTTCAAGAAGAGCAATTGTCGACTCAAATACATCGTGAAAACGAAAAAAAGTTGACTTTATATCGACTCGAGGTGTTTATTCGAGTTTGAATGTACCTTCAAGAAGAGCAATTGTCGACTCAAATACATTGTGAAAACGAAAAAAAGTTGACTTCATATCGACTCGAGGTGTTTATTCGAGTTCGAATGTACCTTAAAGAAGAGCAATTGTCGACTCAAATACATCGTGAAAACGAAAAAAAGTAGACTTCATATAGACTCGCGGTGTTTATTTGAGTTCGTATGGTCCTTCAAGAAGAGCAATTGTCGACTCAAATACATCGTGAAAACGAAAAAAAGTTGACTTCATATCGACTCGTGGTGTTTATTTTAGTTCGAATGGACCTTCAAGAAGAGCAATTGTCGACTCAAATACATCGTGAAAACGAAAAAAAGTTGACTTCATATCGACTCGAGGTGTTTATTCGGGTTCGAATGTACCTTCAAGAAGAGCATTTGTCGACTCAAATACATCGTGAAAACGAAAAAAAGTTGACTTTATATCGACTCGAGGTGTTTATTCGAGTTCGAATGTACCTTCAAGAAGAGCAATTGTCGACTCAAATACATTGTGAAAACGAAAAAAAGTAGACTTCATATCGACTCGAGGTGTTTATTCGGGTTCAAATGGACCTTCAAGAAGAGCAATTGTCGACTCAAATACATCGTGAAAACGAAAAAAAGTTGACTTCATATCGACTCGAGGTGTTTATTCGAGTTCGAATGTACCTTCAAGAAGAGCAATTGTCGACTCAAATACATCGTGAAAACGAAAAAAAGTAGACTTCATATCGACTCGAGGTGTTTATTCGGGTTCGAATGGACCTTCAAGAAGAGCAATTGTCGACTCAAATACATCGTGAAAACGAAAAAAAGTTGACTTTATATCAACTCGAAGTGTTTATTCGAGTTCGAATGTACCTTCAAGAAGAGCAATTAACGACTCAAATACATTGTGAAAACGAAAAAAAGTTGACTTCATATCGACTCGAGGTGTTTATTAGAGTTCGAATGTACCTTCAAGAACAGAAATTGTCGACTCAAATACATCGTGAAAACGAAAAAAATTTGACTTCATATCGACTCGTGGTGTTTATTCGAGTTCGAATGGACCTTCAAGAAGAGCAATTGTCGACTCAAATACATCTTGAATACGAAAAAAAGTAGACTTCATATCGACTCGAGGTGTTTATTCGAATTCGAATCGACCTTCAAGAAGAGCAATTGTCGACTCAAATACATCGTGAAAACGAAAAAAAGTTGACTTCATATCGACTCGAGGTGTTTATTCGAGTTCGAATGGACCTTCAAGAAGAGCAATTGTCGACTCAAATACATCGTGAAAACGAAAAAAAGTAGACTTCATATCGACTCGAGGTGTTTATTCGTGTTCGAATGTACCTTCAAGAAGAGCAATTGTCGACTCAAATACATCGTGAAAACGAAAAAAAGTTGACTTCATATCGACTCGAGGTGTTTATTCGGGTTCGAATGTACCTTCAAGAAGAGCAATTGTCGACTCAAATACATCGTGAAAACGAAAAAAAGTTGACTTCATATCGACTCGAGGGGTTTATTCGAGTTCGAATGTACCTTCAAGAAGAGCAATTGTCGACTCAAATACATCGTGAAAACGAAAAAAAGTTGACTTGATATCGACTCGTGGTGTTTATTTGAGTTCGAATGGACCTTCAAGAAGAGTAATTGTCGACTCAAATACATCGTGAAAACGAAAAAAAGGTTGACTTCATATCGACTCGTGGTGTTTATTCGAGTTCGAATGGACCTTCAAGAAGAGCAATTGTCGACTCAAATACATCGTGAAAACGAAAAAAGTTGACTTCATATTGACTCGAGGTGTTTATTTGAGTTCGAATGGACCTTCAAGAAGAGCAATTGTCGACTCAAATACATCGTGAAAAAGTAGGATTCATATCGACTCGAGGTGTTTACTCGAGTTCGAATGTACCTGCAAGGAGAGCAATTGTCGACTCAAATACATCGTGAAAACGAAAAAAAGTAGACTTCATATCGACTCGAGGTGTTTATTCGGGTTCGAATGGACCTTCAAGAAGAGCAATTGTCGACTCAAATACATCGTGAAAAAGTAGGATTCATATCGACTCGAGGTGTTTATTCGAGTTCGAATGTACCTTCCAGAAGAGCAATTGTCGACTCAAATACATTGTGAAAACGAAAAAAAGTAGACTTCATATCGACTCGAGGTGTTTATTCGAGTTCGAATGTACCTTCAAGAAGAGCAATTGTCGACTCAAATACATCGTGAAAACAAAAAAAAGTTGACTTCATATCGACTCGAGGGGTTTATTCGAGTTCGAATGTACCTTCAAGAAGACCAATTGTCGACACAAATACATCGTGAAAACGAAAAAAAGTTGACTTCATATTGACTCGAGGTGTTTATTCGAGTTCGAATGTACCTTAAAGAAGAGCAATTGTCGACTCAAATACATCGTGAAAACGAAAAAAAGTAGACTTAATATCGACTCGTGGTGTTTATTTGAGTTCGTATGGACCTTCAAGAAGAGCAATTGTCGACTCAAATACATCGTGAAAACGAAAAACTCTGCAAATTCTTGACACAACGGTTCATTATCTTCTTTGTACAGATCACCCTTCTGTCTAGATCACTAGGTCTATATGTCTAGATCCTAAATGTTAGATTAATTATTATTATCAATTATCACTAATTATTAATAATTTTATCAAGTACCTAGTGAAAATTATTATAATTTATTGTTAGGTATTAATCATTCGTATTTATTATTATTAATAATCATTATTAATTATGATTAATTAATACGATATAATTCTGGGGTTTTTAATACTACGTCGGTAATAATAATTATTATAGAAAAATTATTTTTCTCTGCAAAAATAGTACCATCAACAAACATTCGAAATTACCTTCATTTCCGTAGCACGAAACGCACCTCAGAACAACAAACTCGACATCACTTAAGCCATATGATGTTTCAAAGAGCTTGTTAGTATGAAAATGGACCTGTATTTCAACAGTTTGATTCACGATCGAGTTGTGAGGCACAATCTTTGAGCCGTCATTGTGAACGAACGGCTGGTCGTACAGAGCTGCGGATGGTCTTAAAAAATTCTACGGAACAAACTCTATCGAAATATGAAATAAAAAACATACCGTTCCATATGAATTTTTCGAGATATGAAATTTTCAAAATTTCAAAATTCGTTTTGAACCCCTTCCCCTTGACCTAGGGTTATGAAAAGTTTCGAGGACCATTGTGGGGTTGGTCGAAACCCATAAAAAAAATTTCGTAATTTTAACTCAACGCTAACTGGGCAAAGTGGCGCGGACGGCGGACGGCGTACGGCGGGCGGACGGATTTTGGTTTATTATCTTCGATAATGAACCATTGGAATCGCCCAAAGAAAAAATTTTTTTAACCCCCCCTCAAAATTTGTTGGTTTACGTTTCAAGATACGTAGATTCCGAAAATCGAATAAAAAAAAATCCGTCCGTCCGCCGTACGCCGTACGCCGTACGCCGTACGCCGTACGCCGTCCGCGCCACTTTGCCCAGTTAGCGTTGAGTTAAAATTACGAAATTTTTTTTATGGGTTTCGACCAACCCCACAATGGTCCTCGAAACTTTTCATAACCCTAGGTCAAGGGGAAGGGGTTCAAAACGAATTTTGAAATTTTGAAAATTTCATATCTCGAAAAATTCATATAGAACGGTATGTTTTTTATTTCATATTTAGATAGAGTTTGTTCCGTAGAATTTTGTAAGACCATCCGCAGCTTTGTACGACCAGCCGTTCGTTCACAATGACGGCTCAAAGATTGTGCCTCACTACAGGATCGTGAATCAAACTGTTGAAATACAGGTCCATTTTCATACTAACAAGCTCTTTGGAACATCATATGGCTTAAGTGATGTCGAGTTTGTTGTTCTGAGGTGCGTTTCGTGCTACGGAAATGAAGGTAATTTCGAATGTTTGTTGGTAGGTACTTCTTTTATAGAAACATTATTACCGACGTAGTATTAAAAACCCCAGAATTATATCGTATTAATTAATCATAATTAATAATAATAATTATTATTATTATTAATAATAAATACAAATTATTAATACCTAACAATAAATTATAATAATTTTCACTAGATACTTGATAAAATTTTTAATAATTAGTGATAATTGATAATAATAATTAATCTAACATTTAGGATCTAGACATTTAGACCTAGTGATCTAGACAGAAGGGTGATCTGTACAAAGAAGATAATGAACCGTTGTGTCAAGAATTTGCAGAGTTTTTTGGTTTATTATCTTCGATAATGAACCATTGGAATCGCCCAAAGAAAAAAATTTTTTAACCCCCCCTCAAAATTTGTTGGTTTACGTTTCAAGATACGTAGATTCAGAAAATCGAATAAAAAAAAATCCGTCCGTCACCCGTACGCCGTACGCCGTCCCCCGTACGCCGTCCGCCGTCCGCCGTCCGTGCCACTTTGCCCAGTTAACGTTGAGCTAAAATTACAAAATTTGGTTTCTGGGTTTGGACCAGCCCCACAATGATCCTCGAAACTTTTCATAACCCTAGGTCAAGGGGAAGGGGTTCAAAACGAAATTTAAAATTTCGACAATGTCATATCTCTAAAAATTCTCATGGAAGGGTGTACTTTTTAGTTCACTTTTGAATGACCTGAAAAATTACGAATCTTTTAAGACCAATTGGATTTTTGTGCGACCAGCCGTTCGTTCACAGTGAGCGCGCAAAGGTTTAGGAAAAACACTAAACTTTCGCGTCGAAAACGGCCGTTATGTGACCCAACCTCCAGACGCCCAGAATAAAACTACCTTTTTTCATCTTCCCGGTAAACTACAGTCTAGAAATTTTAACCGTGAGTCGGGGATAGACCACATTGCAATATTCACTCGGTTTCTCATCTGTAAAATTGTTTAAATAATACCTTTTTGTAATAATACAAATTAAATTTTGATGATGAGCTGTTGACTTGAAATTTTAAAAATAGTTCAGAACTGGATCACAATGCAATATTCACTCGTTTTCTTGTCTGTAAAATTGTTTAAATAATACCTATTTGTTTAAACAAATTAAATTTTGATGATGAGCTAGATACTTGAAATTTTAAATATAGGTCAGAAATGGATGACATTTCAATATTCACTCGGTTTGTATGACATGGTATGAGTATGGTATGGTATATTATTGTATGTATGATTTGGTATAGTACAGTATGGTATGATAGGAAAGAAATTCGTATGGTATGGTATGAGTACGGTGAGAATATGGTATGGTGCCGATTTGCAACACAGTCTGGTATAGGCAGAAGGGTGATCTGCACAAAGAAGATAATAAACCGTTGTGTCAAGAATTTGCAGAGTTTTTTTATCCGATTTTCTGAATCTACGTATCTTGAAACGTAAACCAACAAATTTAGAGGGGGGGTTAAAAATTTTTTTTCTTTGGGCGATTCCAATGGTTCATTATCGAAGATAATAAACCAAAAAGTTGACTTCATATCGACTCATGGTGTTTATTTTAGTTCGAATGGACCTTCAAGAAGAGCAATTGTCGACTCAAATACATCGTGAAAACGAAAAAAAGTTGACTTCATATCGACTCGTGATGTTTATTCGAGTTCGATTGGACCTTCAAGAAGAGCAATTGTCGACTCAAATACATCGTGAAAACGAAAAAAAGTTGACTTCATATCGACTCGAGGTGTTTATTCGAGTTCGAATGGACCTTCAAGAAGAGCAATTGTCGACTCAAATACATCTTGAATACGAAAAAACTCTGCAAATTCTTGACACAACGGTTCATTATCTTCTTTGTACAGAACACCCTTCTGTCTAGATCACTAGGTCTAAATGTCTAGATCCTAAATGTTAGATTAATTATAATTATCAATTATCACTAATTATTAACAATTTTATCAAGTACCTAGTGAAAATTATTATAATTTATTGTTAGGTATTAATAATTCGTATTTATTATTAATAATAATTATTATTAATTATGATTAATTAATACGATATAATTCTGGGGTTTTTAATACTACGTCGGTAATAATTTTTCTATAAAAGAAGTACCTACCAACAAACATTCGAAATTACCTTCATTTCCGTAGCACGAAACGCACCTCAGAACAACAAACTCGACATCACTTAAGCCATATGATGTTCCAAATAGCTTGTTAGTATGAAAATGGACCTGTATTTCAACAGTTTGATACACGATCGTGTTGTGAGGCACAATCTTTGAGCCCTCATTGTGAACGAACGGCTGGTCGTACAAAGCTGCGGATGGTCTTAAAAAATTCTACGGAACAAACTCTATCTAAATATGAAATAAAAAACATACCGTTCTATATGAATTTTTCGAGATATGAGATTTTCAAATTTTCAAAATTCGTTTTGAACCCCTTCCCCTTGACCTAGGGTTATGAAAAGTTTCGAGGACCATTGTGGGGTTGGTCGAAACCCATAAAAAAAATTTCGTAATTTTAACTCAACGCTAACTGGGCAAAGTGGCGCGGACGGCGTACGGCGGACGGCGTACGGCGTACGGCGTACGGCGGACGGACGGATTTTTTTTTATTCGATTTTCTGAATCTACGTATCTTGAAACGTAAACCAACAAATTTTGAGGGGGGGTTAAAAAAATTTTTTCTTTGGGCGATTCCAATGGTTCATTATCGAAGATAATAAACCAAAAAGTAGACTTCATATCGACTCGAGATGTTTATTCGAGTTCGAATGGACCTTCAAGAAGAGCAATTGTCGACTCAAATACATCGTGAAAACGAAAAACTCTGCAAATTCTTGACACAACGGTTTATTATCTTCCTTGTGCAGATCACCCTTCTGTCTATACCAGACTGTGTTGCAAATCGGCACCATACCATAGTCTCACCGTACTCATACCATACCATACGAATTTCTTTCCTATCATACCATACTGTATTATACCAAATCATACATACAATAATATACCATAACATACTCATACCATGTCATACAAACCGAGTGAATATTGAAATGTCATCCATTTCTGACCTATATTTAAAATTTCAAGTATCTAGCTCATCATCAAAATTTAATTTGTTTAAACAATTAGGTATTATTTAAACAATTGTACAGACAAGAAACCGAGTGAATATTGCATTGTGATCCAGTTCTGACCTATTTTTAAAATTTCAAGTCCATAGCTCATCATCAAAATTTAATTTGTATTATTACAAAAAGGTATTATTTAAACAATTTTACAGATGAGAAACCGAGTGAATATTGCAATGTGGTCTATCCCCGACTCACGGTTAAAATTTCTAGACTGTTGTTTACCGGGAAGATGTAAAAAGGTAGTTTTATTCTGGGCGTCTAGGGGTTGGGTCACATAACGGCCAATTTCGACGCGAAAGTTTAGTGTTTTTCCTAAAACTTTGCGCGGTCACTGTGAACGAACGGCTGGTCGCACAAAAATCCAATTGGTCTTAAAAGATTCGTAATTTTTTAGGTCATTCAAAGGTGAACTAAAAGTTACACGGTTCAGCTAAATATTTGGAGATAAGACATCGTCGAAATTTTAAATTTCGTTTTGAACCCCTTCCCCTTGACCTAGGGTTATGAAAAGTTTCGAGGATCATTGTGGGGCTGGTCCAAACCCAGAAACCAAATTTCGTAATTTTAGCTCAACGCTAACTGGGCAAAGTGGCGCGGACGGCGTACGGCGGACGGACGGATTTTTTTTTATTCGATTTTCTGAATCTACGTATCTTGAAACGTAAACCAACAAATTTTGAGGGGGGGTTAAAAATTTTTTTTCTTTGGGCGATTCCAATGGTTCATTATCGAAGATAATAAACCAAAAACTCTGCAAATTCTTGACACAACGGTTCATTATCTTCTTTTTACAGATCACCCTTCTGTCTAGATCACTAGGTCTAAATGTCTAGATCCTAAATGTTAGATTAATTATTATTATGAATTATCACTAATTATTAACAATTTTATCAAGTACCTACTGAAAATTATTATAATTTATTGTTAGGTATTAATCATTCGTATTTATTATTAATTATGATTAATTAATACGATATAATTCTGGGGTTTTTAATACTACGTCGGTAATAATTTTTCTATAAAAGAAGTACCTACCAACAAACATTCGAAAATACCTTCATTTCCGTAGCACGAAACGCACCTCAGAACAACAAACTCGACATCACTTAAGCCATATGATGTTCCAAAGAGCTTGTTAGTATGAAAATGGACCTGTATTTCAACAGTTTGAGTCACGATCGTGTTGTGAGGCACAATCTTTGAGCCGTCATTGTGAACGAACGGCTGGTCGTACAGAGCTGCGGATGGTCTTAAAAAATTCTACGGAACAAACTCTATCTAAATATGAAATAAAATACATACCGTTTAATGGGAATTTTTCGAGATATGGAATTTTCAAAATTTCAAAATTCGTTTTGAACCCCTTCCCCTTGACCTAGGGTTATGAAAAGTTTCGAGGACCATTGTGGGGTTGGTCGAAACCCATAAAAAAAATTTCGTAATTTTAACTCAACGCTAACTGGGCAAAGTGGCGCGGACGGCGGACGGCGTACGGCGGACGGACGGATTTTGGTTTATTATCTTCGATAATGAACCATTGGAATCGCCCAAAGAAAAAATTTTTTTAACCCCCCCTCAAAATTTGTTGGTTTACGTTTCAAGATACGTAGATTCCGAAAATCGAATAAAAAAAAAATCCGTCCGTCCGCCGTACGCCGTACGCCGTACGCCGTCCGCCGTCCGCCGTCCGCGCCACTTTGCCCAGTTAGCGTTGAGTTAAAATTACGAAATTTTTTTTATGGGTTTCGACCAACCCCACAATGGTCCTCGAAACTTTTCATAACCCTAGGTCAAGGGGAAGGGGTTCAAAACGAATTTTGAAATTTTGAAAATTTCATATCTCGAAAAATTCATATAGAACGGTATGTTTTTTATTTCATATTTAGATAGAGTTTGTTCCGTAGAATTTTGTAAGACCATCCGCAGCTTTGTACGACCAGCCGTTCGTTCACAATGACGGCTCAAAGATTGTGCCTCACTACAGGATCGTGAATCAAACTGTTGAAATACAGGTCCATTTTCATACTAACAAGCTCTTTGGAACATCATATGGCTTAAGTGATGTCGAGTTTGTTGTTCTGAGGTGCGTTTCGTGCTACGGAAATGAAGGTAATTTCGAATGTTTGTTGGTAGGTACTTCTTTTATAGAAAAATTATTACCGACGTAGTATTAAAAACCCCAGAATTATATCGTATTAATTAATCATAATTAATAATAATAATTATTATTATTATTAATAATAAATACAAATTATTAATACCTAACAATAAATTATAATAATTTTCACTAGATACTTGATAAAATTTTTAATAATTAGTGATAATTGATAATAATAATTAATCTAACATTTAGGATCTAGACATTTAGACCTAGTGATCTAGACAGAAGGGTGATCTGTACAAAGAAGATAATGAACCGTTGTGTCAAGAATTTGCAGAGTTTTTTTTTATTCGATTTTCTGAATCTACGTATCTTGAAACGTAAACCAACAAATTTTGAGGGGGGGTTAAAAAAATTTTTTCTTTGGGCGATTCCAATGGTTCATTATCGAAGATAATAAACCAAAAAGTAGACTTCATATCGACTCGAGGTATTTATTCGAGGTCGAATGTACCTTCAAGAAGAGCAATTGTCGACTCAAAAACATCGTGAAAACGAAAAAAAGTTGACTTCATATCGACTCGAGGTGTTTATTCGAGTTCGAATGTACCTTCAAGAAGAGCAATTGTCGACTCAAATACATCGTGAAAACGAAAAAAAGTTGACTTCATATCGACTCGAGGTGTTTATTAGCGTTCGAATGTACCTTCAAGAAGAGCAATTGTCGACTCAAATACATCGTGAAAACGAATAAAAGTTGACTTCATATCGACTCGTGGTGTTTATTCGAGTTCGAATGGACCTTCAAGAAGAGCAATTGTCGACTCAAATACATCGTGAAAACGAAAAAAAGTAGACTTCATATCGACTCGAGGTGTTTATTCGAGTTCGAATGTACCTTCAAGAAGAGCAATTGTCGACTCAAATACATCGTGAAAACGAAAAAAAGTTGACTTCATATCGACTCGAGGTGTTTATTAGCGTTCGAATGTACCTTCAAGAAGAGCAATTGTCGACTCAAATACATCGTGAAAACGAATAAAAGTTGACTTCATATCGACTCGTGGTGTTTATTCGAGTTCGAATGGACCTTCAAGAAGAGCAATTGTCGACTCAAATACATCGTGAAAACGAAAAAAAGTAGACTTCATATCGACTCGAGGTGTTTATTCGAGTTCGAATGTACCTTCAAGAAGAGCAATTGTCGACTCAAATACATCGTGAAAACGAAAAAAAGTTGACTTCATATCGACTCGAGGTGTTTATTAGCGTTCGAATGTACCTTCAAGAAGAGCAATTGTCGACTCAAATACATCGTGAAAACGAAAAAAATTTGACTTCATATCGACTCGTGGTGTTTATTCGAGTTCGAATGGACCTTCAAGAAGAGCAATTGTCGACTCAAATACATCGTGAAAACGAAAAAAAGTAGACTTCATATCGACTCGAGGTGTTTATTCGAGTTCGAATGGACCTTCAAGAAGAGCAATTGTCGACTCAAATACATCGTGAAAACGAAAAAAAGTTGACTTCATATCGACTTGACGTGTTTATTCGAGTTCGAATGGACCTTCAAGAGGAGCAATTGTCGACTCAAATACATCGTGAAAACGAAAAAAGTTGACTTCATATCAACTCGAGGTGTTTATTCGAGTTCGAATGTACCTTCAAGAAGAGCAATTGTCGAGTCAAATACATCGTGAAAACGAAATAAAGTTGACTTCATATCGACTCGACGTGTTTATTCGAGTTCGAATGTACCTTCAAGAAGAGCAATTGTCGACTCAAATACATCGTGAAAACAAAAAAAGTAGACTTCATATCGACTCGAGGTGTTTATTCGAGTTCGAATGGACCTTCAAGAAGAGCAATTGTCGACTCAAATACTTCGTGAAAACGAAAAAAAGTTGACTTCATATCGACTCGAGGTGTTTATTAGCGTTCGAATGGACCTTCAAGAAGTGCAATTGTCGACTCAAATACACCGTGAAAACGAAAAAAAGTTGACTTCATATCGACTCGAGGTGTTTATTAGAGTTCGAATGGACCTTCAAGAAGAGGAATTGTCGATTCAAATACATCGAGAAAACGAAAAAAGTAGACTTCATATCGACTCGAGGTGTTTATTCGAGTTCGAATGTACCTTCAAGAAGAGCAATTGTCGACTCAAATACATCGTGAAAACGAAAAAAAGTTGACTTCATATCGACTCGAGGTGTTTATTAGCGTTCGAAAGTACCTTCAAGAAGAGCAATTGTCGAGTCAAATCCATCGAGAAAACGAATAAAAGTTGACTTCATATCGACTCGACGTGTTTATTCGAGTTCGAATGTACCTTCAAGAAGAGCAATTGTCGACTCAAATACATCGTGAAAACGAAAAAAAGTAGACTTCATATCGACTCGAGGTGTTTATTCGAGTTCGTATGGACCTTCAAGAAGAGCAATTGTCGACTCAAATACATCGTGAAAACGAAAAAAAGTTGACTTCATATCGACTCGAGGTGTTTATTCGAGTTCGCATGGACCTTCAAGAAGAGCAATTGTCGACTCAAATACATCGTGAAAACGAAAAAAAGTTGACTTCATGTCGACTCGAGGTGTTTATTAGCGTTCGAATGTACCTTCAAGAAGAGCAATTGTCGACTCAAATACATCGTGAAAACGAAAAAAAGTTGACTTCATATCGACTCGTGGTGTTTATTCGAGTTCGAATGGACCTTCAAGAAGAGCAATTGTCGACTCAAATACATCGTGAAAACGAAAAAAAGTTGACTTCATATCAACTCGAGGTGTTTATTCGAGTTCGAATGGACCTTCAAGAAGAGCAATTGTCGACTCAAATACATCGTGAAAACGAAAAAAAGTAGACTTCATATCGACTCGAGGTGTTTATTCGAGTTCGAATGGACCTTCAAGAAGAGCAATTGTCGACTCAAATACATCGTGAAAACGAAAAAAAGTTGACTTCATATCGACTTGACGTGTTTATTCGAGTTCGAATGGACCTTCAAGAAGAGCAATTGTCGACTCAAATACATCGTGAAAACGAAAAAAAGTTGACTTCATATCAACTCGAGGTGTTTATTCGAGTTCGAATGTACCTTCAAGAAGAGCAATTGTCGAGTCAAATACATCGTGATAACGAAATAAAGTTGACTTCATATCGACTCGACGTGTTTATTCGAGTTCGAATGTACCTTCAAGAAGAGCAATTGTCGACTCAAATACATCGTGAAAACAAAAAAAGTAGACTTCATATCGACTCGAGGTGTTTATTCGAGTTCGAATGGACCTTCAAGAAGATCAATTGTCGACTCAAATACTTCGTGAAAACGAAAAAAAGTTGACTTCATATCGACTCGAGGTGTTTATTAGCGTTCGAATGGACCTTCAAGAAGTGCAATTGTCGACTCAAATACACCGTGAAAACGAAAAAAAGTTGACTTCATATCGACTCGAGGTGTTTATTAGAGTTCGAATGGACCTTCAAGAAGAGGAATTGTCGATTCAAATACATCGAGAAAACGAAAAAAGTAGACTTCATATCGACTCGAGGAGTTTATTCGAGTTCGAATGTACCTTCAAGAAGAGCAATTGTCGACTCAAATACATCGTGAAAACGAAAAAAAGTTGACTTCATATCGACTCGAGGTGTTTATTAGAGTTCGAATGGACCTTCAAGAAGAGGAATTGTCGATTCAAATACATCGAGAAAACGAAAAAAGTAGACTTCATATCGACTCGAGGTGTTTATTCGAGTTCGAATGTACCTTCAAGAAGAGCAATTGTCGACTCAAATACATCGTGAAAACGAAAAAAAGTTGACTTCATATCGACTCGAGGTGTTTATTAGCGTTCGAAAGTACCTTCAAGAAGAGCAATTGTCGAGTCAAATCCATCGTGAAAACGAAAAAAAGTTGACTTCATATCGACTTGACGTGTTTATTCGAGTTCGAATGGACCTTCAAGAAGAGCAATTTTCGACTCAAATACATCGTGAAAACGAAAAAAAGTTGACTTCATATCAACTCGAGGTGTTTATTCGAGTTCGAATGTACCTTCAAGAAGAGCAATTGTCGACTCAAATACATCGTGAAAACAAAAAAAGTAGACTTCATATCGACTCGAGGTGTTTATTCGAGTTCGAATGGACCTTCAAGAAGAGCAATTGTCGACTCAAATACTTCGTGAAAACGAAAAAAAGTTGACTTCATATCGACTCGAGGTGTTTATTAGCGTTCGAATGGACCTTCAAGAAGTGCAATTGTCGACTCAAATACACCGTGAAAACGAAAAAAAGTTGACTTCATATCGACTCGAGGTGTTTATTAGAGTTCGAATGGACCTTCAAGAAGAGCAATTGTCGATTCAAATACATCGAGAAAACGAAAAAAAGTTGACTTCATATCGACTCGAGGTGTTTATTCGAGTTCGAATGTACCTTCAAGAAGAGCAATTGTCGACTCAAATACACCGTGAAAACGAAAAAAAGTTGACTTCATATCGACTCGAGGTGTTTATTAGAGTTCGAATGGACCTTCAAGAAGAGCAATTGTCGATTCAAATACATCGAGAAAACGAAAAAAAGTAGACCTCATATCGACTCGAGGTGTTTATTCGAGTTCGAATGTACCTTCAAGAAGAGCAATTGTCGACTCAAATACATCGTGAAAACGAAAAAAAGTTGACTTCATATCGACTCGAGGTGTTTATTAGCGTTCGAAAGTACCTTCAAGAAGAGCAATTGTCGACTCAAATACATCGTGAAAACGAAAAAAAGTTGACTTCATATCAACTCGAGGTGTTTATTCGAGTTTGAATGGACCTTCAAGAAGAGCAATTGTCGACTCAAATACATCGTGAAAACGAAAAAAGTTGACTTCATATCGACTCGACGTGTTTATTCGAGTTCGAATGGACCTTCAAGAAGAGCAATTGTCGACTCAAATACATCGTGAAAACGAAAAAAAGTTGACTTCATATCAACTCGAGGTGTTTATTCGAGTTCGAATGTACCTTCAAGAAGAGCAATTGTCGACTCAAATACATCGTGAAAACGAAAAAAAGTTGACTTCATATCGACTCGAGGTGTTTATTCGAGTTCGAATGGACCTCCAAGAAGAGCAATTGTCGACTCAAATACATCGTGAAAACAAAAAAAGTAGACTTCATATCGACTCGAGGTGTTTATTCGAGTTCGAATGGACCTTCAAGAAGAGCAATTGTCGAGTCAAATCCATCGAGAAAACGAAAAAAAGTGGACTTCATATCGACTCGACGTGTTTATTCGAGTTCAAATGTACCTTCAAGAAGAGCAATTGTCGACTCAAATACATCGTGAAAACGAAAAATGTAGACTTCATATCGACTCGAGGTGTTTATTCGAGTTCGTATGGACCTTCAAGAAGAGCAATTGTCGACTCAAATACATCGTGAAAACAAAAAAAGTAGACTTCATATCGACTCGAGGTGTTTATTCGAGTTCGAATGGACCTTCAAGAAGAGCAATTGTCGACTCAAATACTTCCTGAAAACGAAAAAAGTTGACTTCATATCGACTCGAGGTGTTTATTAGCGTTCGAATGGACCTTCAAGAAGTGCAATTGTCGACTCAAATACACCGTGAAAACGAAAAAAAGTTGACTTCATATCGACTCGAGGTGTTTATTAGAGTTCGAATGGACCTTCAAGAAGAGCAATTGTCGATTCAAATACATCGAGAAAACGAAAAAAAGCAGACCTCATATCGACTCGAGGTGTTTATTCGAGTTCGAATGTACCTTCAAGAAGAGCAATTGTCGACTCAAATACATCGTGAAAACGAAAAAAAGTTGACTTCATATCGACTCGAGGTGTTTATTAGCGTTCGAAAGTACCTTCAAGAAGAGCAATTGTCGACTCAAATACATCGTGAAAACGAAAAAAAGTTGACTTCATATCAACTCGAGGTGTTTATTCGAGTTCGAATGGACCTTCAAGAAGAGCAATTGTCGACTCAAATACATCGTGAAAACGAAAAAAAGTTGACTTCATATCGACTCGACGTGTTTATTCGAGTTCGAATGGACCTTCAAGAAGAGCAATTGTCGACTCAAATACATCGTGAAAACGAAAAAAAGTTGACTTCATATCAACTCGAGGTGTTTATTCGAGTTCGAATGTACCTTCAAGAAGAGCAATTGTCGACTCAAATACATCGTGAAAACGAAAAAAAGTTGACTTCATATCGACTCGAGGTGTTTATTCGAGTTCGAATGGACCTCCAAGAAGAGCAATCGTCGACTCAAATACATCGTGAAAACAAAAAAAGTAGACTTCATATCGACTCGAGGTGTTTATTCGAGTTCGAATGGACCTTCAAGAAGAGCAATTGTCGACTCAAATACATCGTGAAAACGAAAAAAGTAGACTTCATATCGACTCGAGGTGTTTATTCGAGTTCGAATGGACCTCCAAGAAGAGCAATCGTCGACTCAAATACATCGTGAAAACAAAAAAAGTAGACTTCATATCGACTCGAGGTGTTTATTCGAGTTCGAATGGACCTCCAAGAAGAGCAATCGTCGACTCAAATACATCGTGAAAACAAAAAAAGTAGACTTCATATCGACTCGAGGTGTTTATTCGAGTTCGAATGGACCTTCAAGAAGAGCAATTGTCGACTCAAATACATCGTGAAAACAAAAAAAGTAGACTTCATATCGACTCGAGGTGTTTATTCGAGTTCGAATGGACCTTCAAGAAGAGCAATCGTCGACTCAAATACATCGTGAAAACAAAAAAAGTAGACTTCATATCGACTCGAGGTGTTTATTCGAGTTCGAATGGACCTTCAAGAAGAGCAATCGTCGACTCAAATACATCGTGAAAACAAAAAAAGTAGACTTCATATCGACTCGAGGTGTTTATTCGAGTTCGAATGGACCTTCAAGAAGAGCAATCGTCGACTCAAATACATCGTGAAAACAAAAAAAGTAGACTTCATATCGACTCGAGGTGTTTATTCGAGTTCGAATGGACCTCCAAGAAGAGCAATCGTCGACTCAAATACATCGTGAAAACAAAAAAAGTAGACTTCATATCGACTCGAGGTGTTTATTCGAGTTCGAATGGACCTTCAAGAAGAGCAATTGTCGAGTCAAATCCATCGAGAAAACGAAAAAAAGTGGACTTCATATCGACTCGACGTATTTATTCGAGTTCAAATGTACCTTCAAGAAGAGCAATTGTCGACTCAAATACATCGTGAAAACGAAAAAAGTAGACTTCATATCGACTCGAGGTGTTTATTCGAGTTCGTATGGACCTTCAAGAAGAGCAATTGTCGACTCAAATACATCGTGAAAACGAAAAAAAGTAGACTTCATATCGACTCGAGGTGTTTATTCGAGTTCGAACGTACCTCCAAGAAGTGCAATTGTCGACTCAAATACATCGTGAAAACGAAAAAAAGTTGACTTCATATCGACTCGAGGTGTTTATTCGAGTTCGAATCGACCTTCAAGAAGAGCAATTGTCGACTCAAATACATCGTGAAAACGAAAAAAGTAGACTTCATATCGACTCGAGGTGTTTATTCGAGTTCGTATGGACCTTCAAGAAGAGCAATTGTCGACTCAAATACATCGTGAAAACGAAAAAAAGTAGACTTCATATCGACTCGAGGTGTTTATTCGAGTTCGTATGGACCTTCAAGAAGAGCAATTGTCGACTCAAATACATCGTGAAAACGAAAAAAAGTAGACTTCATATCGACTCGAGGTGTTTATTCGAGTTCGTATGGACCTTCAAGAAGAGCAATTGTCGACTCAAATACATCGTGAAAACGAAAAAAAGTAGACTTCATATCGACTCGAGGTGTTTATTAGAGTTCGAACGTACCTCCAAGAAGTGCAATTGTCGACTCAAATACATCGTGAAAACGAAAAAAAGTTGACTTCATATCGACTCGAGGTGTTTATTCGAGTTCGAATGGACCTTCAAGAAGAGCAATTGTCGACTCAAATACATCGTGAAAACGAAAAAAGTAGACTTCATATCGACTCGAGGTGTTTATTCGAGTTCGTATGGACCTTCAAGAAGAGCAATTGTCGACTCAAATACATCGTGAAAACGAAAAAAAGTAGACTTCATATCGACTCGAGGTGTTTATTCGAGTTCGTATGGACCTTCAAGAAGAGCAATTGTCGACTCAAATACATCGTGAAAACGAAAAAAGTAGACTTCATATCGACTCGAGGTGTTTATTCGAGTTCGTATGGACCTTCAAGAAGAGCAATTGTCGACTCAAATACATCGTGAAAACGAAAAAAAGTAGACTTCATATCGACTCGAGGTGTTTATTCGAGTTCGTATGGACCTTCAAGAAGAGCAATTGTCGACTCAAATACATCGTGAAAACGAAAAAAAGTAGACTTCATATCGACTCGAGGTGTTTATTAGAGTTCGAACGTACCTCCAAGAAGTGCAATTGTCGACTCAAATACATCGTGAAAACGAAAAAAAGTTGACTTCATATCGACTCGAGGTGTTTATTCGAGTTCGAATCGACCTTCAAGAAGAGCAATTGTCGACTCAAATACATCGTGAAAACGAAAAAAGTAGACTTCATATCGACTCGAGGTGTTTATTCGAGTTCGTATGGACCTTCAAGAAGAGCAATTGTCGACTCAAATACATCGTGAAAACGAAAAAAAGTAGACTTCATATCGACTCGAGGTGTTTATTCGAGTTCGTATGGACCTTCAAGAAGAGCAATTGTCGACTCAAATACATCGTGAAAACGAAAAAAAGTAGACTTCATATCGACTCGAGGTGTTTATTCGAGTTCGTATGGACCTTCAAGAAGAGCAATTGTCGACTCAAATACATCGTGAAAACGAAAAAAGTAGACTTCATATCGACTCGAGGTGTTTATTAGAGTTCGAACGTACCTCCAAGAAGTGCAATTGTCGACTCAAATACATCGTGAAAACGAAAAAAAGTTGACTTCATATCGACTCGAGGTGTTTATTCGAGTTCGAATGGACCTTCAAGAAGAGCAATTGTCGACTCAAATACATCGTGAAAACGAAAAAAGTAGACTTCATATCGACTCGAGGTGTTTATTTGAGTTCGTATGGACCTTCAAGAAGAGCAATTGTCGACTCAAATACATCGTGAAAACGAAAAAAAGTAGACTTCATATCGACTCGAGGTGTTTATTCGAGTTCGTATGGACCTTCAAGAAGAGCAATTGTCGACTCAAATACATCGTGAAAACGAAAAAAAGTTGACTTCATATCGACTCGAGGTGTTTATTCGAGTTCGAATGGACCATGACATACATTGTATCTCTCCGGTATCGTCCCCCTCATCATCCACCTCCTGCTGGTCACGCCCCCCCCCCCTTCCACCGGACTATCATAGTGTCCCCTCATCGCAAGCCACCCCAATGAGGAGACCTATTACCCCCCCCCCCCCCCCGGAACCTACAAGTCCACAATATTGTCCCCTCATCACAAACCACCCTCATGAAACCTATCCCACCCACCACTGGAACACCACCCACCACAATATCGCCACCACTGGAACCCCCCCAGTACCACTGGATCCCTTGTCTCATTAACTCCAGATTGGTCCCCATGCATTAGTCTCCCCCCACAACATCTCCCCCACTAGTCATCGCTAACGTCCGCTCCACAGCCCCCATTGCCTCCTCCCGCGACGACCCTAGGCCCCTTGTGGCTCGGATAGAGCTGCAAATCGATTATCTGACCCCGATTAATCAATTAATTTTAATCGATGTATAGCTACCGATTATTTGTATTAATCGATTATTGCTTTTTGATTGATCGTTTTTCGAATACATCAGGATTAGGAAGAGCATAAGCACGGACCTCCATCCATGGGGTAGTAACGATAACAATGACGATTTGTCTTCAACCACGTCTTTGTCATTTGTCTTCTAATTTCATACTTGATACTTTAATCGGTTCTATTTATAACTTCAATTAATAATAAAATCTCTCCCATACTAGGAAAAACATCTGATCCTGGGCCTATTCTGCTTGATGTGTAAGTCCCAAGGACGTACAAAATTACAGCTTCATAGAGTGAATAACATAGAAATTAGCATTAGAAGCCCCTCAGCTGATCCAGCTGACGCGAGATAGTTATTTCAATTGAACTCGACTTTCAAGAATCAACTCGATTCGACTCGAAACAATTGTACTTCAAATCGACGCGAGATAGAAATTTCAATTGAACTCGACTTTCGAGAATCAACTCGATTCAAATCGAAACAAATGTAATTCAAATCGACGCGAGATAGTAATTTCAATTAAACTCGACTTTAGAGAATCAACTAGAAACAAGTGTAATTCATATCAACCCGAGATAGCAATTTCAATTAAACTCGACTTTCGTGAATCAACTCGATTCAACTCGAAACAAATGTAATTCATATCAACCCGAGAAAGCAATTTCAATTACACTAGACTTTCGTGAATCAACCCATTCAACTCGTAACAAATGTAATTCAAATAGACGCGAGATAGTAATTTCAATTGAACTCGACTATCGAGAATCAACTCGATTCAACTCGTAACAAATGTAATTCAAATAGACGCGAGATAGTAATTTCAATTGAACTCGACTTTCGAGAATCAACTCGATTAAACTCGAAACAAATGTAATTCAAATCGACCCGAGATAGCAAAATCAATTAAACTCGACATTAGAGAATCAACTCGGTTAAACTCGAAACAAATGTGATTCAAATCAACCCGAGATAGTAATTTCCTATTAAACTCGACTTTAGAGAATCAACTTGATTCAAATCGAAACAAGTGTACTAATAAAATCGACGCGAGATAGTAATTTCAATTGAACTCGACTTTCGAGAATCAACTCAATTCAACTCGTAACAAATGTAATTCAAATGGACGCGAGATAGTAATTTCAATTAAACTCGACTTTAGAGAATCAACTCAATTCAACTCGTAAAAAATGTAGGTAATTCAAATAGACGCGAGATAGTAATTTCAATTAAACTCGACTTTAGAGAATCAATCGAGTCGATATGAAGTCAACTTTTTTTCGTTTTCACGATGTATTTGAGTCGACAATTGCTCTTCTTGAAGGTACATTCGAACTCAAATAAACACCTCGAGTCGATATGAAGTCTACTTTTTTTCGTTTTTCACGATGTATTTGAGTCGACAATTGCTCTTCTTGAAGGTCCATTCGAACTCGAATAAACACCTCGAGTCGATATGAAGTCTACTTTTTTTCGTTTTCACGATGTATTTGAGTCGACAATTGCTCTTCTTGAAGGTACATTCGAACTCAAATAAACACCTCGAGTCGATATGAAGTCTACTTTTTTTCGTTTTCACGATGTATTTGAGTCGACAATTGCTCTTCTTGAAGGTCCATTCGAACTCGAATAAACACCTCGAGTCGATATGAAGTCTACTTTTTTTCCTTTTCACTATGTATTTGAGTCGACAATTGCTCTTCTTGAAGGTACATTCGAACTCAAATAAACACCTCGAGTCGATATGAAGTCTACTTTTTTTCGTTTTCACGATGTATTTGAGTCGACAATTGCTCTTCTTGAAGGTCCATTCGAACTCGAATAAACACCTCGAGTCGATATGAAGTCTACTTTTTTTCCTTTTCACTATGTATTTGAGTCGACAATTGCTCTTCTTGAAGGTACATTCGAACTCAAATAAACACCTCGAGTCGATATGAAGTCTACTTTTTTTCGTTTTCACGATGTATTTGAGTCGACAATTGCTCTTCTTGAAGGTCCATTCGAACTCGAATAAACACCTCGAGTCGATATGAAGTCTACTTTTTTTCCTTTTCACGATGTATTTGAGTCGACAATTGCTCTTCTTGAAGGTACATTCGAACTCAAATAAACACCTCGAGTCGATATGAAGTCTACTTTTTTTCGTTTTCACGATGTATTTGAGTCGACAATTGCTCTTCTTGAAGGTCCATTCGAACTCGAATAAACACCTCGAGTCGATATGAAGTCTACTTTTTTTCCTTTTCACTATGTATTTGAGTCGACAATTGCTCTTCTTGAAGGTACATTCGAACTCGAATAAACACGTCGAGTCGATATGAAGTCAACTTTTTTTCGTTTTCTCGATGTATTTGACTCGACAATTGCTCTTCGTCATATCATTTCAGTAGGACCCAAGTTTATGATATAAACTGAGTACGCATGCAAAAAAGAGGCATCAACCAGTACCTACAGACGATATTGTACTAGGAATTTAGCCATCTTTTCACTTCTCTGGAAAGATTGATTATTGGTTGATCAAAGATTTCAATAAGGGTGATTGAATGATACACTTGATGAGCTAAATCAAAACGAATTGAAACCTTTTCCGTTGTGTTCAATACCTTTTCCGTTGTGTTCAATACCTTTTGTACAAAAGAAAGTAACTAGCTGAATTCGTTCACTTCACTTGAAAAAATTCAGTCATGCAGCATGGCTAGAAGAGCGAATTTTCGAAGAAATAACTGGTTTTATGTAAAAGCTCAGATGTTCTCCATTCAAGCTTGAGAGGTTCTCCATGGACAACATAATATTATTCTAGAATGAAGGCATTTTACATAAGACCAGTTATTTCTTCGAAAATTCGCTCTCCTAGACATGCTGCATGACTGTGGGGTTTTTTTTTTTTTTTTTTCAAGTGAAGTGTAACGAATATAAAACACATCATCTTCAAAGTGCTCCAGTGTGAGAACGGAGTTTGAACTGAGTTTGAGTTCTCCAACTCTGATCGTGTTCAGCGCGAAAAAAAAAACTTTAAAATAAGGTTTGACTTGTGAGACGGTTAAATTTTCTATGGGTTCTCCTTGCCGTCACAAAATGGCAGGGGGAGCACCCGCAGGACACTCGCCCTGTGTATCACAGAATTTGATTTACTTGGAGCCCAAGTCGAGGGAGAGCCTCGACTTCAATAAGAGATTCAACAGCGAGTCAAAAACCCTTGTGTCCTCGATGCCAGGATCGATTTTGTTTTGATTTTCTCATTTTTAATAGCGATTAATAGCTTCATTCATTTTGCAGCTTGGCGCAGACTTCGAGGATTTTGCTTGTTCTGTCCATTTTTATCACGCACCCGCTGAACTTCTACGTGTCGTTCGACATCGGTTGGAACGAATACATGAGCCCACGAGTTGAGAAAAATAAATTACTCACCGAGTATTGTGTGAGAACGACGTTGGTTACTCTAACAGGTTGGTGTATGAACTACGAGTACTATTGTCAAAACGATCGGGTTAATCCTTGCATATTAACCTACCGGGATGATAGAAGATCCTAGAAGACAAGCCTTGTCAGAATGAAGACACGAATTGGGTCTTAGAGAGTCAATCCAATATGGCCACAAATAAGGTGATTGGTTTATAAGACTCACCAAGTTGTTACACTCAAAAACAACATATAATGCCTACGTGGTGGACTTAGGGTACAATATTCAATACCCACGAATAGTAGGGGAAGGTCGTGTACCTTGGGTAGTTTTTTTTCAACGCTAATTTTGAGCATGTTTTTATTCTACGGGTCCTCCTGGTCGAAAACACGAAAAAAATGTTAAAAGCGAAAAAAATTTGGTAGACTAGTTGAGTAATAAAAAAACTCCAAGGGACACTTTTTGTTGGAAATTAGCAGTAGAATTGATTCCTTGAGTGTTTGTCCCATGATTTCTGTAACACCCTGTATAGATATGTATTCGTAGCGTTCAAGTAGTTACTTTTCGATGATGTCGATGATGTGTTTGAACTTTTAATTTGAATATTCCATTTTCTCGATGGTTTTTCAGTTTTGGTAGCAGCCACCGTGCCGTATCTGGACGTGATCATCTCCTTATTTGGAGCTCTCGTTCTCACTTCTCTGGGACTGGCCGTTCCTTCGATCATCCAACTTTTCACTTACTGGCATCACCTTCACGGCTTTCGATTCTTCTTGTTTTCCTGTAAAAACTACTTCATTGTCTTCATGGGCTCCGTAGCACTCGTCGTAGGAACGACGACAAATATAAGAGACCTCATTGGGAAGTTTTCGTGAGAGTCTCGTGACGATTTGTGTTTGAACAATGAATCAACAGTATTATTTTCCAATAGACTAATTCCATTGCGTTTCATTGCCATGAAATTACATACTTTTAGCAACTTACTACGTACTCTCGTTGAATATATTTGGATCGGTTCATGCAGAAAGGGACTTAAGTCCACTGACAGCTGTTTCGAGAAAAACGAAAAAAAACTGAATAACTTTCCGAGAAAACGGAATTACTGAATAAAACTTTCAGTAAATACTCAACTCTCTATCCCTTATCACAAACTGTATTAATTTCTGCAAAAAGTGACGCCCTTTTTTCGGTAAAAATCAAAAAAGGCGCTGGACTTATGTCCCTTCTTGCATGAAGCAGTGAAGAGGTGCCACACAAAAAAAACAAAATTATTCAAAATGATTTATTAACGATTTGAAAATGCAGTAAACAATATCACTCATCATTTTCATGGTCATCTTCGACTCGTGACGGCCAATTTGAAAGAGTTGAAAAAAATCATATGGCGAGTGTTTCCAGGACTTGGGTCCCTTCTTGCACGAAACGAAAACATTGCTTGCCGTTTTCTCACACAGGTAGTGCCCGTAGAAGGTTCCTTTCTGCATAAAACGATGAAGCGACCCCTATAAACCCCAAAACAAGCCATTTCTTATTTCGTCCAGGAATTGGACTTAATGCATGAACCGATTCATTTATTCCCAATTTTAAACTCCCATGTACTGTATCCATGCTGGTTTATAACTACATTTGGCAGCTTATCATACATGTGTACAATCAAATAGGTATACTATCTAGGTTATTACATATCACTGTAAAAATAACGAATTTGGCTTTATTCAAAACGCAAAATTTGTATTTGAATTTGTATTTTATACATTTCAGCTAAGATCTATTGCAAAATAAAAATTAAAATGTTTGCATTGTTTGAATTTATATCGTTCTTGATAAACATTTCTTCCATCAAAGTATTTATGTCCCTTCGCTGAAATATAATATTTGATTTGTATCATATTTGAACTCCTAACGAAACCGCCTGTGTTTTGTTGTCACCCACTCACATACAGCTATGGAATATTTCTCCTGCGTAGGTACTAAGTGAGATCATTCATTGTTGGGGATTAGTAAATATTTGCAGCGTAGGTGATATTATACTTGTACTGATAACGTTAACTAGGTTCTCTTAATTATTCGTAATGTGTGTCTGTAGGTCTGTACCTCAAGATGTAGAGGTCGGTAGTTGCAAAGAGCATTCTCAAGAGGTAGTTGCAAAGGATCATACAGAAAGAGCCTTTTATCCAGAAAGGCGCCTATTTGAATACACACCAGCATTGTTACAAAAGGATCAATAGCAAGATTTGATCACATAACTGAAGTGACTGTGGCTCAAATAAATTAGAAACACCCGTTTGATTAAATAGATTTGTTCAATCAAATTTATGTACCTCTCTGGTCTCGTCCCCCTCATCATCCGCCTCCTGCTCGTCCCCCCCATCGGCCTCCCCGTTGTCGTCCCCTCTGTCGGCCACATCAGCCGCTCCTTCATCCCCCTCTCCCCCCAGACCCCCGTGGTGACCCCTCATCACAAACCACCCCCATGAAGAAGTGACCCATCACCATGAGGAGTTTCCACGCCCTTAGTGGCACCTGGAGATTCCCCCCACTAAACCCCCCATCCCCCCGGATCCCTATAGTGACCCCCTCACCACAAACCACCCCCATGAAGTGAACCATCACCCCCCATGAGGAGTTTCCACGCCCTTAGTGGCACTTGGAGATTCCCCCCACTAACCCCCCCCCCCCCCTCCGACAATATCATCCCCACTGGAACTTCCCGTGATTTCCCCTCTTCACCTCTTCTAGTCATCGTTAGCCTCCGCCCCACCGCCACAGTGTTTCGATTGTACAAGCTAGGTGGACAAAAGTCATGTTCAGAATTCGCAAATTTGATATTGGAATGATGTAAATAATAGGTATTCCAAAACATTGCACTATAGCCTTTGTTTACGTCTGAAACAGTCCACCTCGTGAGTAATAAGGTCCAAAGGTATGTATCCGTATCGAAATTGAATGAATCAGTTGAATTCCAGACATCATACAAATCGAAGTGTTCCTAATTTTATATAAATTAATTGTTGAACATGAACATTATTTTTGCCAATCAATCATTCTGACAGATCATCTAACAATATTTAAAAATAAGTTTTCAAGATGTAGGTACGAATGATGTTTTCCTTGATTTATAACTTCCTTGATTTATAGGGGCAGTAATGACTTGCACCCTTTTGTACCCGAGCTAATTTTTCTATATATGGGTCATTCTCCCAGAAACCTAGAATTTGAAGTTTATGAATCCGAAAATTTCGAGGTGCAAATACGTGGCCCCAAAAAATTGGAAGCTGTCCTCTATTGAAAGCGAACATAATGTGATACCCAGCAACTCGGAACACCACCTGATTAGCGGTTTAAAAAATAATTCAAATTACGAACTTTTCAAACAACTTTTATCTATAAAAAAAAGTACTATTTTTTGGCACATTTAACACGGTCATTCCTCAACAAAAATGGGCAAGAGAATCCCTTCTTCGCAACCATTCCACAAACAGGAATAACATGACTGACTATAATTCCACGTTGCTAACTGCAGGTGTGGAAATTCAAGCTGCAGCAGACGTTGAAAGATATAAAACATAGTCTTATTCCCAAACTATTTTTATCGTAGAGCAAATCGAAAAAAAACACATTCAATTTAGCATTAAATCCTCTGCTGAATGTTATCTAACATAAAAAAAGATAAATGATTGAATGCAGCCACATGTTCGCTTCAGTATTCATTCACTCGCCAGCATCATGGTGAGTGAATGAAAGGTGAGTGAATGAAGAAAACATGATCAATTTTTTTTTTTCTCGGATTGGTCATGATTTTATCGAGAAAGGAAAGGGTGGCGTATTTCGAGTTTATCATGGCGCACCCAGTGGTGGTTCCCGAAAAAATTAATCTTCATTGCTTACCTTGTTGATGAGGGTGAGTGAATGAAGTTCAATTAAAACACGCGCACGTTCAGCTGAACACTTTCTCGCTCGGAGGTCTGTAGGTACCTAGCTGGCGTCTTCGAGTGGAGCGAATGATCAGCTGATAGACGCGCGTTTGGCCTGAAATTCAGTTTCCCGCGAAAATAACGCGCTTCCCGCCATAAACGGAGAAAATCTACCGAGGTGAGTGAATGAATCAAGAAGCTCGGACACAACCTTGAAAATTCACTGCTTTGATAGTGAATGATTTTAAAATCTGTACCATTCCATTTTGCGATCTAGAGGTATCATCGAATTATGCACATTTTTTTAAACAGCAGAATCAATGTCAATAAATGACGTAGTGAAAGTTGAAGTTGGGAACTTCCAGTTTGGACAAGGTTTCAGTATTCCAAGATTTTTTAACAATAAATAGAATTATTCTATCATTTCCCCTAGATATGGATATTAATGAACAGACTATCTTGTTTTTTATGCATTTTTTTTAGAACCATAAATGCAACACAAAAGGCACAAAGCGATTCTAGGTTTCTGGGAGAATGACCCATATAATAGTGCACCTTTTCCATTGTTAAGAAGACTATTATAGTCAGCACACCCGCGTACAAATTTTTTTTTTTTTTTTTTTTTTTCGAGGAGGGACTTTTTTGAAGAATGGTTGAAGCACCCAAAGGAAGATAAAAACATAAAAACTCTTTTCTCTCTAAGTTCTTCAGTCCAAATTTAATTGGAAAACCTTACCGGTGACTCTGAAAGGAAAACCAAAATGAAGTTAGCTAACTATGCCTCCATAGTTTGTGATAAATGGCTTGCTGCGTGAAAATCAAAGCAACTAACGAAAATTGGTTGGATGAAGAGCTCAAATTAGAGATTCGACGTACTGTGCCGCGTCCTTACAATCATTTCAAAGTTCCACTACTGTAGGAAGACCGCAACAAAATTTTAACAAGACATCTTATTAAAAAGAACGTATACCTAGTAGTTGAGGTTGAGGACCTCGTTCAATCACGCAGTGTTGCGGATTAAAGTGTAACACGATATAGTGAATATACGAGGTTTTCTTTTTTTTTCAATCAATCAATGTTTGACACCACTGGCTCACTTGATCAAGATGATGTTTCAAATATCCCTCCGCCTCTCGCACTGTGTCCCCTGCCAGAATACAATTTCTGAATACAATTTATATGAATGAATAAATTTTATTCAGAAGTTCCTGTAAATTCACTATCGTGTTACAAATTAACCTGACAATCAAAAATTAGATTAATGTGTAACACGATAGTGAATATACAGAATTTTCTGAATAAAATGTATAATAATGTATAATAATATTATACATATTATGATTAAATAAATTTTATTCAGAAGAATAAAAAGGCCTTTGAATAGGCCTTTGTTTTCGTCATTGAAGACTTTGCTTTCATCTCGATCGACGAACCAATTTCGACGTTACGAGTGTCGCCTAGATAGCCGAACTCATTTCGACCGTTGTTTATTTCCATCAGTAATAAACCTAATTAATATATTTATTAACTAACCTAGTAGTTGACCGATAGCAGGTGTTATGACCGCTCAATCCATGAACTTGGCAACAATGAACCACCACCATTCCTTATCATGGATGTTATCTCCTAACCTCATCATTTCTCGGATACCCACTTTTTACAACGTGACTCATGTACCAGCTTTCTATAATACATTTCCATCTTATTCAAATGCGTGTCTTTTATTCGTAATAATTACCATAAGGCCACTTCAATTGGCGACGAGCGAATAATCAGAAACCAGGATGGATGCATAACAGTTCAGTCAACTTTTGGGCGCCTTCACTGCCAGCCAGGATGAGCTGCTTGCGACAATTTTAGATCAAATTCGCAGCGGTCCTGTAAGTACTACAGCTAATTCCAGTAATATTCCTCCGTTTGAGACATTCGATTCGAAAAAGGAAAGGTTCAAACATTATCTCGAGAGATTTGAGAACTATCTGTCGGTCAAGAACGTCAGAGGCACCGATAAACAAGCTCAACTAAATGTTGGGACCTGACAATCCAATCAAAATCGCTCCACCTAGAAGCACGGTTGTGTCGCAACATTATTTTTTGAGTACCTACCAGAAACCGACCGAAAAAATCGCGGAATTTGTTGCTGCTTTACAGCGCGATCTTACTGAATGCAAATTTTCCGTAGAATGCACCTGCAAAAAACGGTCTCGGTGGCAGATGTTTTCTTGAGAGCACAGTTCATTCGTGGACTCAAGGATAATTGGATTAGAGAACAATTGCTTCAATCTGATTCAAAAACCTTTGCCGAAGTTTTAACCAAAGCTACATCTTTGGAAGTGTCTCGCATTGAAACACAAGAGCTCACAAATCAACAGCCGTCGAATTTAACTCCAAATCAGGAAGTAAATAAAATGTCTCATCAACCGCATCGTAATAAATCTAAACAGCGTCAAACCCGATCTAAATCGCCGTCTCAGGCGTATGGGTCTTCCAGGGCTCATTCTAAATCAAGAATCGATTATGCCAAACTCGGAATTAGTGATCTGTGTTTCCATTGTGGTAGAAATAACCACCGATCTCCTGACTGTCGCACTGACAGATCGTCATTAAGTACGTTGTTTCGGTTGTGGCAAGGTTGGACATGTTGTGCGGGTTTGCATATCGACACTCCTGAATGACAAGCCTCCAAACCAAAAACCTGACTCAAAAACCAGAGAAAATTCAACCAATCACTTGCAATCTTTCGAGGTTAATGATTCCACATTCGGCCTGAACAAAGTCACAGAAATTTGTTATAATTCAAAGAACGAAATAGTGGACATTTTTGACCAGCCACACTCTGAATACTTTGTCTCAGATTCTCAAAAGTATTTTGCCACTGTTTCAGTCAACAACCAACCTATCCGAATGGAAGTGGATTCAGGGGCAGGCTTCTCCCTGATTCCTGAGGACGAATTTCAAAATTTGAACCTGAACATACCCCTTACCCCGACCAGCATTTGTTTCCGAGCCTATATTAACGATTACTAACTTTCTACCAAAAGGGAAAGTTACACTGACCGTGACGTATAAAGGACGTAGTTCTGTCGAAGAACTATAATATATTATGTAGTTCCAAAGGGCCGTCCATCCATTCTAGGTCGTATTTGGATCCGACACCTGAAAATAAATCTAGAAGATATTGACCAGGATCGCATATTCGCAATTGGTAAGTACCAGCCTGTGTTTTCTGCTGAGTCACTCCCCACGAACGTCCTATTTACTCGGTATTCCAAAGTTTTTGAGCGAAGAGTCGGTTGCATCCCCAACTACCGTGTAACTCTGAAATTACGAGAAGGTGCTAAGCCAATCTACACCAGAGAGCGCAGCGTTCCTTTTGCTCTAAGAACATTAGTCAACGAAGAGCTGAACAGCCTCGAGTCAGCTGGAATAATCTCCAAAATTGACAAGAGCGACTGGGGATCGCCCTTGGTGGTAATTCCAAAATCAAATAACTGAGTACGATTATGTGTGGATTACAAAGTAGGCGTTAATGAACGCCTTGTGTCCGTCAATTACCCAATCAGATCAATCCCGGATGTTCTAAACAATTTGCGTAATTCAAAATTCTTTTGCAAATTAGATATTTTTAAAGCGTACCTACATGTTGCAGTGGATGACGTTAGCAGTGAAATTCAAACTATCACTACTCACCAGGGAACCTACCGGATGCACAGATTGAGTTTTGGGGTAAAAACAGCTCCAAGTGAATTTAACAGAATTTTAGATCAAATTTTGCATGGTTTAACTAAAACTGAAGCATATTACGACGATATAGTTGTACATGGAACTACTAGGGATGAATGTTATTCAAACCTGATTGCTTGTCTTGACCGCCTTCAGACTGCATTCTTTTTGGAGAAAATCGAATACTTGGGGCACATAATAGAGCACAACAAAATATCAAAATCTCCATCAAACTGGGACTCAGAACACTCTTAAGAAGTTGAAGAGCACTAATAGATAATAAATCCAAATCTAGGACGGCGGATAGAGAACTCCTCTTCCTCAAACGCTAATGCGAAAGCAAGAGAAATTCAAAGTAAACGCTTGCATACGAGTCTGCAACACATTGAAACATTTTCATGCCCCCCCCCCCCCCTTAGAAAAATAGAAAAAAAATACGCCACGTGTATTAGTAGTCAGATGTTATAACAATTAAACACGTGAAGCGTCCATTCCATAAAGGTAGCCATTCAGCTGATTGGCGTGTCAAAATTCGAATGTAGTGTTCCCTCAACAGTTTGAATACCGAGTATCAGCTTTCTAGGACGATCACGGCCGAAACTGGCTTCAGGAGCCACTCAGGTGATTTGCGTATCATAATTCGAATTTAGAGTTCCCTCAAGAGTTTGTATACCGAGTATCAGCTTTCTAGGATGATCAGGGCCGAAACTGGGAAGTAATATCAAACTGCAAAGTACCTACCTAATTCAAATAACGAACAACTTCACTTCTGATGTTCATAATCATCATTGTGGCGACTTGGGACAAATTTCGTGAGCAAATTTCGTGACGATTTTTTTTTTTTTTTTATGTGTCATATTATGAAAGACATGAAAATGTCAAAATCAAAGCTGTTCTTGACATGCCTCGCCCTAGTAATACTGATGACATCAGACGTTTTCTTGGTATGTTAACGTACTATTCACGTTTTCTTCCAGACCTGTCTACAATGACTACTCCATTGAGAAATCTACTCTGTAAAAATCGAAAATTCAAGTGGACAGCAGAATGTGAAGCTGCATTTCTCCGCCTCAAGACTGAAATGACAACAGACCGAGTACTACTGCCATACGATCCTCACCTTCCTATTGTTTTGACAACGGATGCCAGCCCAACAGGCGTTGCTGCCATCATGAGCCACATTGTGGATGACGAGGAAAAGCCAGTCGCCTATGCTTCCAGATCCCTCTCTGTTTCTGAACGTAATTATAGCCAGGCGGATAGAGAGGCCCTCGCAATCATGTTTGGTGTAAGCCACTTTTTCAATGACTTATTTGGCATACATTTGACAACGAGCCTTTAACTCGTATTTTTCACCAGAAAAAACAATTGCCGCCTATGACTTCTAGTAACTCCTACGTTATGCTTCTTTCCTGTCTGCATTCGATTATTCAGTAAAGTTCAAAAAAGGAGAAGCTAATTCAAACGTAGGTTGCTAATCTAGAGCACCTATCGATCAGAATAATTATTATTCGACGACCGATATGACATTCAATGAAGAAGTACAATGTTTACACATGGATTCTATTTTTGACATTTCCAGTGAGTCACTCACTGCGAAAGTCCTAGCTCAAGAAACCGAAAATGACGATGAGCTCAATGCAATCAAAAATCAAATGTTGAATGAATCCTCAGAATCTCCCTTTACTCTGGATAATGGCGTTTTATTCAAGGACAGCCGGGTTGTGATTCCCAGCACTCTCCAAAACCTCGTTCTTAAGGAGCTTCATGCCACACATGTGGGAATTCAGAAAATGAAGCAACTTGCACGAAGATACGTGTATTGGAAACGAATTGACTCTGACATCGAAAAAGAAGTGAAGTCCTGTGAGCGCTGTGCCTTAGTGAAGTTCAACCCTCCGAAAAACTCTGTACACCCATGGGAGGAGCCAAAATCTAATTGGGAAAGGATTCATATTTCATATTGATTACGCCGGTCCTTACAATGGATATCATTTTCTCGTATGTGTTGACGCAAGATCAAAGTGGGTTGAGGTGAAGATACTTTCAGCCGCTCCTACAACTTCCAGTACCATCAACCTCCTTAATAACGTTTTCTCTACTCATGGATATCCTCAGATCATGGTTAGTGATGATGCTACAATTTTTACCAGCTCAGAATTTAAACCTTATTGCACCAACCATGAGATTTTCCAAAAACTAATAGCTCCTGGACACCCTGCGACTAATGGTCTTGCCGAAAGGACAGTACAGACTCTCAAGCAACGACTGAAGGCTCTTGAAGATGATCCTCGTCCAATCCATCTGAAGGTTCAGGATGTACTCCTTCACTATCGTGCTACGCCGCTATCTTGCGGTCAGTTTCCTGCTGAACGCTATCTCAATCGACCACTCAGAATCAAGCTTGATGCACTCAGACCTTATCATCCAACACACAATCAAGCCTCTTCATCTCCAGTACTCCGCACCTTCAAAGTGGGGGAGAGGGTTCAAGTGAGAGACTACTCACAGACTAATCAGTACATTTGGGGTTTTGGTACTATAAAAGCGAAGTTGGGCGTACTTCATTATATTGTGGAACTGGACTCTGGCCGAACCATCAAACGACATTTGGACCAACTCCGACAAACATTGGTGAAGAAGGTACATTTTGATCCTCAAATTGACTCTGAATCCAGGGAGCACGAATTCCCGGAGTGCCATTTGTTCCAGCTCGGGATGCTCCTACAATAGAAACCCCGCCAAACCTACCAGAAATGCCATTGCCTGCTCCACCTCTTTCATCGTATGAAGCACCCCGTCTTTCTGGAAGGGTTCGTCGACCACCTACACGTCTGGGGGACTATGAACTTTCATATTCATGTTATTCAAATTCATGTTTCAAATTTGCTCTGTATGAATCTAGGGACTTTTCCTGTTGTTCTAATCTACATATTATTATCTAGTTCAATTTATATAGCTCATTTTAAAGTGGGGGAGACTGTTATGGCTGCTCAATCCATGTACTTGGCAACAATGAACCACCACCATTCCTTATCATGGATGTTATCTCCTAACCTCATCATTTCTCGGATACCCACTTCCATCTTATTCAAATGCGTGCCTTTTATTCGTAATAATTACCATAAGGCCACTTCAGCAGGGTTTTCTGCTCATCCAGATTAAAATGGCTTGCATTGACGCTGTTGAAACAGAACCCTGTCTCTTCAACGAAAATGACGCCCACCCCCATCAATACGCCACTGTACAACAATTCGCCCTAAAATTCCTAGAGGCATCCTAAATTATGAATTATGTATGTATTATGAACTATAATTGATTATAAACATTAACAATGGTTCATTGTGTGCATTACAACTGATTCTCATTAAAGGTATATGGATATACGGTCAAAATAACGGGAAACAACAAGAAGTTTAATGTCCGACAAAGAACCTTAAATTACTATTGAGCTCTTACGAAGGAAAATTTGCTTAACGTTCCGCTGTTTATTTGTAATCAGTCTCGCAAACCTAGGAAAATTTACTGTTCCTAGTGGACTATTTGTAGTAACCCGCGGTACCTCGACATTTCGCTCGATTTCACTAAATCCCGAGCTGAACAAATATTTATTGATATTCTCTCGCAATAGTACTTTCCGCTGTAAGGCATAAATTATAAACAATTTCATAACTACCGGTAAAAGGGAGTTTGACGTTATCTTCATTTGATAAATAACCACTACAAACCCCAAGTAGGTACATACCAGTTTTCACCCCGCGGTTTTTCGTTCAGTTCTCACTTTCCAGACGCTATGGCTCACGTCGACACTGAAAAAACAGATGGAGCGGTTCAACGCGTTTTTAACCCAGTTCTTACTCAAAATTCTTTCGATGATCTTGGAAACAGGTGAGAATAACTAAAATTTAGTTATTGCCATTTAATGGCATTTTTAGAAAACCTGCGCTCGAATGATATTTTTCCAAGGCGTTTCAAGTGATGAATCAATTCAAAACGTTAACAACTGGTTTCGTAAATGGTGGTGGTTATCATTCCTGTCAAACTAACCAAACCGTTTTGATCCACAACTCAACTGATTGACAACAGTACTGCTCTGTTAAGGGCCCGCAGGACCTTGTTGAAGGATATCTTACGATGTGATTGACTTAGAGTTTTGAAATGCAGGGGAGTTTTCCGCCACTACAGAACCGCCAAGACCTCCAATAAGAAGAAGGTTATGAGACATTTATCGAAAAATCGAAATTTATTTGAGATCCTGCTCACTTATTTTACATGTTTTAGCTGCGATGTTTGCATTCAGCGGTCTATTAGCCTTTCAAAAATGCCCCCTCGTCTTGTTTTTTCAATAAAAACATTTAGCCACTATTTAAAAAAAATTATTTTATGAATTTCAAAAATCGGACAATATAGGGGCAATTTCTTACTAATACAGTGGATTTAGACATTTATTTCAAAACTCTAAGTCAATCACAGCCCGAGATATCTTTCAATAACTTCCCGACCTAGGTCCTGCATGCCCTTAAGGTAAAACGCCTCAACTCAAAATTCTAAAAATTGCAGAAATTCGCCTCAAAGTTTTTCACTGAAACCTTTCATGTAGGTTGACATGCAACTCATTATAAAAACCCCATTTTTTGGTGACATTCCAGTTCGAATTTTGAAATTTGGACCTCGCCATCGAAAAGGGCAAGTCCAAAATAGGGGGGGGGGGGTCCGTAAAACCCTATTTTCGTAAACATTGGACTTGAGGCGTTTTTATTTAACAGGGCAGAGTAGTATTAAATATGGTCAATCATTACAAGAGCAAATTACGGGTTGAATAACGTTCTTGTGAACTAGGTAAATCCCTCGCGACGAAATCTTGTTTTCAAGTTAATATTAATAAGATATCGTATATTTCCACTGAAATATGATTATGCTGTTAGATCGGTTTCAGTAGGTAATTAAACCATCGTCAGTAACAAAACAATACGTAGACAATAAGTCAGTAGTGTTTTGTTACTGATGATGGTTTGATCAGCGAAACCGGTCCAACTTATACTTATATTTCCGTGGAAATAGACGATTTTTTCAAATTTTCCTTAAAGTTGTGGCATTATCTGAACATCTTTGTTTTGAAAATCTCCAAAACTGAATTTTCCACTCCAATTCCACTTAGCCTATCATTCAACACGTTTGAACGTTATTCAATAGGTATTATATTTTATTATAATATTCAAGCCTGGTAGGTAGTATCAAGTAGTTGGTATATTACCTCTGCAATGCAGTTTCCCAATAACCTGTAAAATTAGGTTTGAAAAACCCCGAGTTCATCCCAAGAACTTTTAATAACTTTGTAGTCGCACAGATAGAGAACATAATCGGAAATTTTATTCTCATGATTATAGTGGATTATGCATCGATGATATCAACTTGATTTTCATTTCGTATCATTACATTCTTTTCAGAGTTCATTTGGTACAAGTGAATTGGTACAACGTATCAATAATCTTTGTTTTTTTACAGAAAAATCCAAGGTGGTACAACAGAACTTTTATACATATTTTCTCCACCGACGTCTTTGTCGAAGGAGGAAGAATACCAGAGGGCGATTTATGAGGACGACAGAGAAGTGAAACATCCAACGACGTGAGTCAAACCACTTTGACATTTCATAGAAAACTAAGTTTGTCCTTTCATCTAGGTGACATAATATGTTATTATTATAGTAGATATTATCTACTAGGCGGAGAAAACGGCAACTACCTTGAAGTTGTGTATCGAAACTTTGCCCCGTTGCCACGCCTTTGGATCTCATAACTCAAAGATAATATCTTTGTTGATATTATCAACAAACGGGAATCGACTACAGTGATCAATGGCTCGATAGATGATGTCGCAAATTTTCAGAATCTCAATTTCGGAATTTAATGAAAATAAGGACATTGCCCCGTTGCCATGGTGTGAAAAATCCAAACATTTTTTTACTATTGAGACGGATTCGAAACTAGTACCTCTAGATAGATGTTCTCGTCGATTTTTTGAAATTTTTAACATGGCGGTCATATTCATCAACAATGGGGAAATAGGTGAAGTAGCTGCTTTCCTTAACTTTACCCCGTTGTGTCATCCATGTCACCCATTTTAGTACACATTGTGGAAAATTGCAACGGTATTTAAGTGTGAAATCATAATAATGGCCCATTTCAGGTACTTTGAGTCTCTCAACCACTTACTGAAAGCCTGTCTCGGTACTGGGATACTCGCTATGCCTTCGGCCTTCAACCAATCAGGGTGGCTTGTTGGAATAGTTGGAACCATTTGCACTGGTATCGTCTGTACTTACGTGGTGCACTTGCTGGTGAGTTGGATTATCTGTACCCTGACTATCCTTTCAGACTTCATCGTTATTCGAGTCAATGCCCTATGAATGATGGACAGATAAGTATGCGTCCACGAATGCATTTCTATGCACTTGCATGCTAATGGTATGAGAGCTTGAACTAATTATGAGTCTGGTCAGCAAACGTCATAGGAAGAACTATGAAAATTTTAACACGGTGGTTCATTAATTACACTGGGCAACAAAACTCGGCCCTGCTGGCCTCGCCAAGGGGTCTGCCCCCCCCCCCCCCCGTGTAGCAACAATTACCAGCACAGATTGTACAAATTATGCCACGAATTTGATAATAATTATATATAATTTCACAACTACGCCACAGTTATACAAGTTTTTTTTGTTCTCAATTGTTGGTTGCCTTTGTAAAACGTTGGTGTCGTTAAAAAACGTTAACTTAAAAATAAAACCTTGAGTATTAAAATTGAACTCCTTGGATTTTGTTAAGAAAAACTTGAATTTGACTCGGAAAACTTTGATTTTCATCTGGAAAAACTTGGATTTGACTCGGAAAAGATACATCTACATCTTCGCCTGTCAGTATCAAACAATCTCCTGGTCATCATATTGACGATCTATTCCTTCCCTTGATTGCTCAGACTAGTAGGTGCAATAATTTCCAGCATAGCGCTTCTCCTCAAGTGTATCGTAGCATCTACATTTTTCACCTTTGCAGAGTAACTTTGAAGTTATTTCGACGAATGCCATTAATCTCCAAATCTTATTTTCAGCTTGAAGCAGAAAAAGAGTTGTGTAAGAGGAAAAAAGTTCGAAATATGACGTACCACACCACGGCTCAAGCAGCTTTTGAAGAAGGTCCCGAAACGTTGAGATGTTTGGCCCCATATATGCCGTAAGAGGATTTCAATATATAACAAATTACAACTATGATCAAATAAGTGTTCAACACTTTGGGTTGCAGATACTCCATCAATTGTACATCTCTTGTACATTGCCCCAAAACTATTACATTCATTAAACTTTAATAAATTAAATTACTTGAGCCACAAAGGAGGAATTTAGATTGCATACTCATACTGTTGACCATTATGAAACATGAAATTCTTAGAACCGTTGTGGGAGAGATTTCAGAGTAGTTTATTGTTGTACGAAACGCAGCTAAAACAAATATTCAATATTTTTTGTTTTTTTGCGTATAGGTATGTTTTTCACTTTCAGGTTCGTCACCAAATTCACTTTCCTTTTTGCCATAATGGGTGGCTGCTGTATCTACATTGTTTTCATATCCACGAACCTGAAAGCCGTAAGTGTAGATTTATATGCAAACTAGTTTGCTTAGGTGCCTTATGATTCATAAGTTATGAATAACATCAGGTCGTCAATACATATAAATTGTCCATTAAAATAAGGAAATCGTTATAAAACCTTAAGATAATCTTGAAAACTAGTAATCTGAGTTCGTACCCCTACAGGGGTTGAGCTTAACTTTGGTGCACCGAAAACGTTGACATTTTCGGACTTTCGTCAGTTTTTCGGTTGTAACTCCTAAATAACGCATTGTAGCGAACAGAATTAAAGAGCATTAAATACTGCGTCGATTGACCTTCCCATTCTTGAAATTGCACCGATTGACAGGCTTATAATCGACATTTGAAAAACGACAATTTTTTACATATTAGAAGTGATGTCACTTTCTCAGCTTCCCGTGAATTTGTAGTTTGGCTACTGGGAGTTATGTGGTCTCCACCGCCCTCCATTTATGATTGCCTACTGAACACTGTACATCCCATCACTTGATCGACTGATGATATTGTCGAGGATATTGTTAAGTATCATTTGATGCTGAAAGTACGACCTCGTACCTACCCCTTAGCTTATCAAGTGAAATGATTCAAGTAATTTCTGTGCATAAGAAAAAACTCAGAAAGAAACACCAAATTGTAAAAAAATGAATTTCGTACTATTATTGTCTTTATACATGGTTAATATTATTATCATTATGGTTCTTTCCTGGTTTTTATACTACAAGAACCTCAACTAGTCCCTGGACGGGTCTATGACCTTAAGGACGGAAATGTAATTAGTATAGTCATAGTTGTGGAATGTGCAATTTTAAATATGTACCCTGTATGATTTCCTTTGTGTGAATAAAATAAATAAACTTTGTTAGAAAAGCTACATCGATGTTATCATGTGTTCTTGTACAGGTCGCTGACAACTTCCTGGATCCGGCATACCATTTCAATGTGAGATGGTACATGATTATGCAACTGCCTCCGTTGGTTTTCTTGAGCTGGATCAGGAATTTGAAGTTTTTGGCGCCTCTCTCCAGCGTCGGAACAACTGTGACTATCGTTGGTTTTGGGATTGTCTTCTATTACATGTTCCAAGATCTCCCACCGCTGTCAACGAGGGAGCCTTACGGAAGTTGGGGAGGACTGACACTATTCTTCGTCACTGTGATGTTCTCTTTGGAAGCCATGCCTTTTGTGAGTACTTAACTGTTATATGCAATACGCGAGTTTGATTTAATGCAAAACGATTCTAAATAACATAATATTATTATGTCTGTCTCTCAATTAAGCTGGAGACATTGTTTCATCTCTCAACATCGTGGAACAGTGATTGAGCTAGTGAACCTCTCATACGGTTCTCACAGGTGTTCACGCTCCGGTATGTGCACCACAGCTGACGAGTAATTCTATACTGATTCTGTATTTACATAATATGTATAGTATATACATAATATGTATATTATTCTGTATATTATACGGGCAAACTGCTTGGTATGTTAGACCTAATAGTAACCTCTTCGGGTGTTTTGACCTTCAGATGACCTTGAAGAGAACCTTGCTGAGGCAAACAAAGGTCGTATTCCAATTAACCCTCTCCGCCACACCTCCTTAAGCGGTAGTTATAGCCACATCCTGGTCTCCCAGACCCATATGATAATCAGATGCAATAAAGTATATTAAGATGTGGTTTGTACTTATTACAATGTGGGGGAATAAGTAAGTAGTTCATGTTGTGAACATATTTATTTTGGCACAAACATAGTATTGAATACAGGTATTTATTTTGGCACAAATAACATCATTAGACAATTCAAAATACAACAATACATTATCTTTATTTCTTTCTCTAGAAGATTTGGTAACTTCGTGAATTCAAAACTCAACGAGTCCTCGAATTACCCTGGATTTGACTATAGAACACAATTTTCTCCCATACACTGTGTAATAATTGAAAAGAATGGTATAATGAAATGGGGGAGATTCGTAAGGTAAAAAGAGAGTGAGATAACCAAAATCGCCTGAGATAACCTCGTGAAATAGAAAAAAAAACCGCAAAATATTATGGTAATAATAAAGTAGAAATTCTTCGAATTCGTGAAATACAAAAACACAAAACAAAATCACAAAATATTATGGTAATAATGAAATATGAATGGGGACTGACGTTACACTTGTTGAGGATAATTGGACAGACCTGGCAATCCTGATATCTTCAAAATATTATTAGCAGGGGCCTACCTGACCTGACTGGCTCACTTGACTTCCATGAGTCCCGTGTTTGCCAGTGTAAATGTCGAGAGGCTGCTGGAAAGGACCATCGTCCTCTTAATCTTCGTCGACGTTGGTTGTGACCATAGGCGCTCAGATGGTTCTGGCCGTGGATCTGCAGGAATTAATTCAGGATCGTCATCAACATCAATATCCTCGGAAATATCATCATCAAACTCGTCAGTGTCATCTACTCGTAGCAACAGTTCGTGAATTTTTCTAGAAATTTCTGGGTCGTCTGTTCTGAGAAAATTATTCACTATTGATGAAGATTGGCCCTGGCTTATCCATTCCGGAGGAATTCACTGTGAGAAAAAGTATTATTCAGAGAGATCAATGTTTTCTCCGGAAAAATCATCAGAAATACGGAGGTACATGAAGAAACTCATGTGAGCCAGCCACACCTCGGTCTTCGAGACCATCAACGAAAGAGGTTGGCTGCCACACCTTGGTGTCACTGACCAGTTGACTTGTAGGAAAATGAGCTTAGTACCTGTGACTTTTGCAGACTGCAACCCTTCTTTGAGCATCTGATTGAGATTTACAACAGTAGGAGAGGACTGGGAAACACGCAGTGGTGCCAACGTTTTTTATTCAAATTTCCCTCACGGTCTCACAGACCAGTGTGCGGCGGACAATTGTAATTCTCTGTAATTGTAATTGTGATCGTAATTGTACATAGTACACGTACAAATTTTAACATGGAACATGTAATTTTAACGTCCGTCCGTCCTTCCGTTACGCTAATCGATTTCTATGCTAATCACGCTATGAAGCTGTAGTTGGCTCCTAAATCTAATTTCTATGCTACTCTCACTATGAAGCTGTGATTTGGTATGTAGCCTCCTTGGGATCAGCTGAGTGGCCAAAACATGTTCCATGCTTATAGACATTAAGCCGTAAAGCTCAACACGAAAAGGGAAACGGAAAGGCGCTGATTTTTCAGACATTTCCACTCATTTCCCCGATTTGACCTTCAACCTGACCTGACGAAGATCAACAGACCTCAGATTGAGAATCAGCGACCCCAAAAACATTAAGACAAAGGGCTGCATAATGCTTGTACGAGTATAAACATTTTGGTTTGTAAACGTGTGTTATTGAAACCGAAAGGGGTTCTGGCAGCACAGTTTTATAATTTTTGTATCCCTAAATGCCAAAGTTTCATTTTCTCGTTAGTTGTAAAAGTTTCTCCAACATGAGGTGGCAACTTTTTGAAATCTACCAAGTCTTGAAACCCTACTTCATCAACGACGTGAAAAGGTGCCTTTTGTAGAGGTTCTCATCAGCAAGTAGTACTGCGAAGATACGTAAATATGCCAGGATTTGAGGGGCTTTTAATTTTTTACTCAAAAAATTCACAATCATAAACCATTCCACAATCCAAAAACGTTCCTAACTCAAAAATGAAATTTTCAGACTTGTACCCCTCTTTAAGGATACATTCCTAACAAATTACCATCTCATAGCAATTTGGGTAAAAATACGTTTTATCTTGAGCAACTGTTAGCGACTTATGCTGCACTAGTAGGGTTAATGATAATTATCATTATAATGGAATAGGTGATTTGGACAAAGGTTCAATTTAAGCTAGAACTTTTAGAATTATCTCTCTGTTATAGATCATGCCTTTGAAGAACGAAATGAAGAATCCCAAACAATTCGGATCAGCTTTCGGCGTCCTCAATACTGCTATGGTCCCGAACTTGATGATGTTCTTGTCCGTCGGATTTGTTGGATTTCTCAAATACGGGCCGGAGGTCCAAGCTTCGATAACCCTGAATATGCCTAAAGGAGAAATGTGAGTAATCGAAATCAATTACTACCTACTCCCATAATACGACCTTCTCACGAGTTCTGTGAGCCAATAACTGTGTACCTAATACCCTTACAGAAATTAATCACTTGGAATCATTAAAAAAAAATGTAGTGATTCAATCACTGCTGTGATACTATTGATTGTTTGGTGGATTACTGCCGTGATTGAATCTTTGGTGGGAAATCACTCGCAATAATCACTTGGAATCATTTAAAAAAATGTAGTGATTGGATCATTAGTGCATCACTTGCGGTAATTCAATCGTTAATCAATAGTTAGGAATAAGGGATTTACAACACAGGTTAGCTCAATTGAATTAAAACGTGTAATACTTGTACTTAACTGTAAATAATGTAAAATAATACTTAAAAGATAAAACAAAAAACTATACTGAAATAGTAATACATGTACCTATATGATTAGTCACTGATTCTTACCAATGATGCATCACTGATCGTCCAATGATTTAGAGATTAGCATTGATTAACAGTAGTGATTCATCACTGGACACTCCAGTCATCGTATGATAAAATACTAGTGACTACACCAGCCATTTACTGGAAATCACTACAAAATCAGTGGTAATCACTCATTTTTAGTGATAAAATCATTAAACCGTCAATGATGCAGTTCTGTAAGTGTACTCAATGTAATTTTGTGTTCCTTGATGGTAATGGTTTAGTTTTCATCAAAATTGGACTGTACCACCTGTAGAGGTCGTAGAAACCTCGTTTGATTTACACTTCATTAATGATTACAGTTTGGCAGAATTGTCAAGAGCTATGCTCGCTTTGGCAATATTCATCACGCTCCCACTGGCGGGCTATGTCGGATTTGATATTGCGTGGAACGGACTCCTGGCTTCAAGAATTGAGACAAACAAGCTCTTCAAAGAATACTGCTTGAAGACTGGCCTAGTGGTGACACAAGGTACGGGTTAATTTAGAAAACTGAATTGCACTCCAAACGTACTTGTAGGTACCTCCTCCCACCTTCCAGCAGAAGTAATTTATTAGAGATTTTAAAAGGAACTGTAGCATGCAGCTGGTAGGCAGTTAGTACGACTGAGAGTGGCAGCTGCTGAATAGGATCCATTTCCTCGGGAAGAATCAGATGATTCCACTGGTGAAGCAGTAATAGATTTTATCTATTCTATTCATCTATCAGTAATATATTTTGGCGAAAACCTGCTTTGAAAAAGGAAGTGAATACGTAAGAGTCTATCAGTAAGAGTGTCAATCAGAAGAGCTATTTGTATGATCACGGTGATCATACAAGTAGCTCTTCAGCTGGTGATCAGATCACCGTACTGCCCTGTGAAACCGAAACCCCTCATGGGTAAATCATAACATTGCGGAAACTTCCTCAATGGAAACGTCTAAGGAGGCCTCCAAAGTCATTCCAGTGACCCCATTTTTTCGCCGGTACTTCATATTGACTTATTTACCCAAATGTAAATACTTATGATTACAAAATCGATTTTCCCATTAAAGGAATCGATCCTTCGCAGTTGGGACGATTTTAAAATTCGACGCTCGATTGTTTGGGGTTTTTGTTGAGGAGAAATGCCTTATCTCGCCTAAAGGTTCTTTACTTTCACAAAAACCACTATTTCGAGGGCCTCACGGCAACTTCCCACATCGTCATTTGGGCGGCTTTTCAGCAGAGCCAAAAAACCATCCGCCAATGACTATGTTTACTGAGTAGTTCAGTAAAATATCGTGAGATTTAGTGTTACCTAACTTAGTTAGATCGATCCGCCGGGGGAAGTCGCTTCGAATGGTATGCATAACTCATTTAGGCCACAAGTGACGATCGGGGGTGTAGCCGTGAGACCCTCAATTTGTTGATATACTTTTTTGAAGGAGAAACACCTCAATCCCGGGAAACCCCGATGTAATAAATAATTAATAACTTGTTGTTTTGTTTAAAAAGACCTCAAGCCCAAACAGTTGAGTAAATATTTGATCGAGAAACGCCTCTCGAGTCCCGACCAAAATCATCTCAACCAAAATCTGAAGCAGTTTGCAGCAAAAGTTTTGAAGGAGAATCGCCTCAATTTAATATCATGTGGGATGAGGCGTTTCACCTTCAAATTTTATCAAAATAAACAATGATGTAAGGCGTTTAGACCAGAAGGTGAGATAAGTACTCGTAGATGATTTCTCTATCGAAAAGCGTAGACCTACATGAGGCATATCTCCTCCATGAGCGGGTCAGAAAAATGGGGGTCATTTGAAAACCCAATTTTTGTAAACGTTGGAGATGAGGCGTTCTTCCATCACTGGGCAGCATATTGCAATACTATTCTCGTCATCAATATAGGTACAAAGTAGGCACCCATAATAGGGTAAGATGAAAGTATACTTTTCGCCTAATTCCTCTTGGAATACCCTAGAAACGGCGTTTTCTTGTCTCAAGAATTATTGTGTGTTGCCTCACACAAGTCCAAAAACCAGAAAAGTGTGGAAATTGGCCAGTATTCCGGCAGTATCTTTGGGAGTAAAAGCCTTTTGTAGGTTTTTGAAATGGGAAGAAAATGTACAGGTACACTCATAACGGTTTCAACACAAGGGAATAGGTCTTCTATAAATTTGATCCGTCCTTGTCCATTTATATCCCGTTTCTGTCAACCTCCCTCCATCTCAGCATCCCCCCCCCCTCACCCACAATTTCAATTTTGTGATGGGAGTCTCCCCATTAATGACAACCCATTTATATCCCCCGCCCCCTTTCCACCAACCTCCTCCGTCTGTCCGCTCTCCCCCTCACCGCCTTCCCACCGCTCTAGTATTTCCCAACCACCTCAATCTCTCACCCTCAATTTTCGTATTGTGAAGGGAGTCACCCCTTGGATAACCCATTTACATCCTCCCTCCTCCTCGCACTGACCACCACCGCTCACCTCTTTCTAAACAACCTCACCCTCTCCCCTCAATTTTCATATTGTGAAGGGAGTCTCCCCATAAATGACAACCCATTTACATACTCCCTCCTCCTCACCGCCATCCCAAGCTCTAGTATTTCCCACCCACCTCACCCTCTCCCCTCAATTTTCATATTGTGAAGGGAGTCTCCCCATGAATGACAACCCATTTACATCCTCCCTCCTCCTCACCGCCATCCCAAGCTCTAGTATTTCCCACCCACCTCACCCTCTCCCCTCAATTTTCATATTGTGAAGGGAGTCTCCCCATGAATGATAATCCATTTACATCCCCCCCCCCCACGCTATAGTATTTCCTAACCACCTCACCGTCTCAACCTCCAATTTTATATTGTGAAGGGAGTCAATAGCTGGCCATACACGGACGTTCTTTCGTATCGAAAATCACGGCACGAGGAAACGTGAGAGGATTTGCGAGGGGAAAGAACGGGAAGGGCAAGATGGTTCGCAAATGGTGGCCTTACACACACGTTCTTTATTTTGCGAGTGATTTGCGCGGTAGATTATTTTATTAGGGAAAAAACGTTCGTGTGTGAGTTAAAACCACCGAAAATCGTGTCGTGTGGAATGCGCGCTGTCACTTTAGAAATTTCAAATTGATAAGGGGAAAATCGAGATGATTCAGTGAGCGAGTTTCAGTCGGTGTTGCCTTGTGTTTTTTCTCATGATGGCTGATATGCCTGTGGGGCTACTTGCTTCTGTTCTGCTAACTGTGCCTACAGCCTACAGAGTAGATAGAGTAAGAAGAAAAAAAAGTTCGGCAGGAAAAGTGGCTGGCTGACCGTGCCAAATATGGTCATATGGAATTATTGTAGGAACTTGGGGATAATAATGACGACGATTTTAAAAACTATTCGAGATTCGAATCTTCATCTTTCGACGAACTGAGTATTCTTCGGCCTCACTTGACAAAGAAAGGTACGCCAACGAGAGAGAGCATATCTGCTATGGAAAGACTGGTCGCCACTCTTCGATTCCTTGATACAAGGCATTTCGACGAGGACCTAAAATATACTACTGGCATATCAGCACAAGCCCTGAGTCGCATTATACCGGAAACCTGTAAAGCCATGTTTGAAGCGCTTTGGAAGGATCATCTCATAGTAACTAGAATATTTAACCAAAAAAGCAAGTTATTTATTTCAACGATGCATATTGAGATATAATTATGAACCAATGGAATTCCATTACAAATATTTCAACTCCTTCGTTGTTAGTCGAATATCCGTCATTTAAGAATTTCAGAAAACCAACAGAAACTGAACAGAAAACGAAAACAGCGCGTGGAGTGACGAGAAGTGGTGCGGGGCGAACCAGCGAGTGGCGCGTGAATCCGATAATCCCCGTATTATCGTGGCACACACCCCCCACACCCCCCCCCCCCCTCCGCTCTAGTATTTCCCAACCACCTCACCGACTCTCCCTCAATTTTCAATTTTGTGAAGGGAGTCACCCCTTGAATGATAACCCATTTACATACCCCCTCCTCTCCAATCATGTGAATTATGTGCTAACATTTTGGTTTATTATCTTCGATAATGAACCATTGGAATCGCCCAAAGAAAAAATTTTTTTAACCCCCCCTCAAAATTTGTTGGTTTACGTTTCAAGATACGTAGATTCAGAAAATCGAATAAAAAAAAATCCGTCCGTCCGCCGTACGCCGTACGCCGTCCGCCGTCCGCCGTACGCCGTCCGCCGTCCGCGCCACTTTGCCCAGTTAGCGTTGAGTTAAAATTACGAAATTTTTTTTATGGGTTTCGACCAACCCCACAATGGTCCTCGAAACTTTTCATAACCCTAGGTCAAGGGGAAGGGGTTTAAAACGAATTTTGAAATTTTGAAAATCTCATATCTCGAAAAATTCATATGGAACGGTATGTTTTTTATTTCATATTTAGATAGAGTTTGTTCCGTAGAATTTTTTACACCATCCGCAGCTTTGTACGACCAGCCGTTCGTTCACAATGACGGCTCAAAGATTGTGCCTCACAACACGATCGTGAATCAAAATGTTGAAATACAGATCCATTTTCATACTAACAAGCTCTTTGGAACATCATATGGCTTAAGTGATGTCGAGTTTATTGTTCTGAGGTGCGTTTCGTGCTAAGGAAATGAAGGTAATTTCGAATGTTTGTTGGTAGGTACTTCTTTTATAGAAAAATTATTACCGACGTTGTATTAAAAACCCGAGAATTATATCGCGTTAATTAATCATAATTAATAATAATTATCATTAATAATAAATACGAATTATTAATACCTAACAATAAATTATAATAAGTTTCACTAGGTAGGTACTTGATTAAATTGTTAATAATTAGTGATAATTGATAATAATAATTAATCTAACATTTAGGATCTAGATATTTAGACCTAGTGATCTAGACAGAAGGGTGATCTGCACAAGGAAGATAATAAACCGTTGTGTCAAGAATTTGCAGAGTTTTTTATTAGATTTTCAAATGGATTAACCAACTCCACGTAATACCTACTTCCATAATATACACGTATCAAGTAGGTAGGTAGGATGATCATGTAAGGTGCCGTCACCCTACAACCCTCATGCGAGATGCCGGCATCCCAGATCCCAAATTGGTGTGGACCAATTAAAACAGACTCATCATTCTATGAATCATTTCGATATAATCAAAGCCCGATATTACAGGGAAACCCCATTATACATGAGAATGTTCGATGTTTCTAATCATTTTGGGGTACGGCTGACGGACTTGGCTTCTACATATCTTGAAACGATAGGTTTTGTGCGAAATAATTAGTTTTTCCGAAACAAAAACATAGTAGGTTTACTTTATTGCTTACAAAACAATAGACCAAAGAAATTCTGGAGAATTCAAGTAATCGGATTGAAAAAAGTAATCGAATTATTCCGTTTTTATATTATAATCGTATTCCGGACCCTGTAAAAGTATTCGGAATGAGGATTACTTTTTCCGATTACAAGTACTACCTAATGGCAATGTTTTTTCAATCGGAAAAAGTAATCGTCATACAGTAATTGGAATGGTTATTGCCATTACTCAAGTAGTAATTGCGAGGCCAAAACTTCAGATTTACATTTCTATTATAGTGAATTTTGTACAAGCAAAATATCGAGGGTGAAGTGGCCACAAGGCCTACCTCAAGTAGGGCTGAACAACAAGGCCTACCTGAGATAGGGCTGGTCAACATGGCCTAACTGTTATCTTAAAAATGTACAGGAGACGCAAAAAACTGTTTATTTATAAAATTTGGGAACATATATGTGAATGTTTGGAACTATGGACACTTCCGGGTGGCAATATACTATACAGACAACTTACGGGATGATGAATAATGTTAATAGATTTTAATCCCGGTGTATAAAAAAAGTCAAATGCCAATGTAATATGCCAAAAGTCAATGTCGGTTAGGCCATATTATTCTGAACTATTTGAGGTAGGCCATGTTGACCATGTCAAGCGGGATATTTAGTTACAGTACGCCGGATTTCTCTCTTCTGTTGGCAGCACTTTTTCCCCGTTCCCCTCCAGCACTTCCATTGTGAAAATTGATGGCTCCCTATGTGTACATAATATTATTGTTCGCCTCGTTTCTATTAATAAAATCCTAATATTCAAGAGTGTGCGATTCATCAACCGTCCTTATTTTGTTAGACCAGCCCTATCTCAGGTAGGCCGTGTTGGTCAGCCCCATATGAGGTAGGCCTTGTTGCCACTTCACCCTCGATATACTGCAATATGAAGTAATATGGTAATATGGAAGTAATCGGAAAAGTAATCATTACTCAAAGAAATGACGAGAGAAATGATTACTTTACAACATCGGTAAGTGGCCTCCTTAGGACTTTGACTTGACGCTGCCCAGGCCCTGGATCAGCTGAGTGGTCAAAACGTGTTCCATGCTTATAAACGTTTCGTTTAGCCGTAAACAAGAAGGCTCAAAACACAAGAAGAAATTGAGTATCTAGGGATGGGGGGGGGGGGGGGGCTTTGGCGAGTTTTTTCAAAATATTAAATTTTCATAATATGAAAATTTATTATTTAAAAAAAAAACTCGCCTAGATACTCAATTAAATTATATTTAATATATGAAAATATTTAATATTATATATTTTCTTGTACAATTGAATCTTAGGACAAAAAGGAAACGTTTCCAGAGTATTCCTAGAGAATTTCGGCGAAAAGTATACTTTTGTTACACCCTACCCTATGACCTGCTCACGATTGATACTTCATTAATCAGATGTACTTGTTTATATGTTCAACAGTGGTGTTAGCTGCCACCATACCACACTTGGATCTGGTGATTTCCCTTTTCGGAGCGATCACTCTCACAACGCTCGGCCTCGCGTTCCCCGCCATTTTCCACCTTTTGACGTTCTGGCACGACAGACGAGGCCTGCGTTTCTTCTTGTGGTCAATAATCCATTTCGTCGTCATCCTCCTCGGAGCCGTCGGCCTCGTCGTTGGAACCGCGACGTCGCTCAAAGAAATCGCCCAAAGGATCTTCGAAGAGAACGACTAGGAAGTGCAGAGTCTAATAATAACGTAAACACATGACACGAGGACCACATTGCGGGCCTTCATGCTCCTGAACGCGCCAAACCACACAAGTTTTCACGATGAGGTTAAGAAAATCAAAACCACAGAAGTTTGATTGAGTATTCCTTCAAAATTCTGAGCAGTAATTGGGTACTTTGTAAGGAGCCCTAGTTCTTAGCCACTTATCCAAATCAGTGTTGAGCGGATGTCTTGGCGTTTTGAATTTCTGACCTCAAATCAGATTGTTCATCAATCGCTGAATTTCATACATTCAGCTTCTGATTGAATGACGTCTGAGCAAAACGTCTGAGCAATCATACTCTGTACTCTGTAAGCCTGTGCGTTATAAGAATATACGATTCATGAGGTCGGTCGTATAATATTACCCCATTTCATTTCTAGTCTTCATATTTTCATATTTCATCTAAATGGAAAGTTTTGTGGAAGATCTCCCAAGAAGTAAAATATGAACAATAGCCGTGCTAGTTCCCCAAGGGTTTCATTCTGTTAACACAATTGTGTTCTGTCATATGATATTGAATTAATTAAACATTTTTGGAACCTCAGTGGCTGATTATCATTTCTAATCCAAGCCCTGACTGGCTGTCACGCCTCTAGCCCTGGAATCGGATTCTAAGCTGTACCAAAAAATTTATGGGACACTTTTTATCAGAACTTAGTTGTAGAATCGATCCCTGGCCGGTGGTACAACCTTAAGAGGACCTGTAGGTCGATTAAAATTTAAAAAAAATTTATTTTCGGTTCTTTGCACTAAAACAAAAGTACAGATCCTGCTGCAAATTTTGGTATATTTGAATAATAGTAAAGTAGCTTTGAAATGTTTGGGAAAAAAGTCATCGAAATTAGTGATTTCCAACAAACCATGTTTTCGCCACTCCATTTTTTTTCTTTTTTGGTAATGAATAGGGTGATATTAGTGAAACAGGAAATCATTCCAAATCGTATGTGGCAAAACACTGGTGGATATCAATGTAGTGATAATATTTGATAGGTAACTATTTTTCTCTGTTTTATATTTTCCCCTTTCGTTCATAGGCGATGTTTCAAGATTATTTCTTTCATCGAAGTTGGTCAATATGACATATTGACTAACTCACATTGTGAAGAATAACGTGTACAAGTTTGATACCAATTGGAATATAAATAAGTTCAGAAAAGGTACATAAGTTTGAATAAATGTGTCTATCATGGAGTGTTCATAATATCTCTCTCAGGCAAATTATCGCGAATTTTCTGATACAGGTGCGAAGTAGTGCTACTGATACAGCTACCACTAACGTAGTGTGAAAAATTGGCGATTTAATTATCAAAACTAAGGTCGCTGTGACTAATTATTGGTGAGCGGAGGGGACCTCATCGCTGAGTTCAACTACGGAGACTGGCCTTACTTGTTTAATAAATTTGTAAATTATTAAGGCTAGTCTCCGTAAAAATTTAATGTAAAAATGAAAAAGGCGGAGATTAGCCAAACGAGAAAGTAAACGCTTGCATACGAGTCTGCAACACATTGAAACATTTTCATGCTCTAAATTCGAACTCTAAATTCGAATTATGATACGCAAATCACCTGAATTATGATTAGTGCACCGCGACATGTGACTAAGTGCCCTTGATAACTCACACAGATGACCGACCCACGTAAATACACCACGTGTATTAGTAGTCAGATGTTATAACAATTAAACACGTGAAGCGTCCATTCCATAAAGGTAGCCATTCAGCTGATTGGCGTGTCAAAATTCGAATGTAGTGTTCCCTCAACAGTTTGAATACCGAGTATCAGCTTTCTAGGACGATCACGGCCGAAACTGGCTTTTTACAGCAGGTTATGTTCCCATGAATCACTTGTACGTCTTCCATTTGTGTATGACAACGAAAGCAGGACCGCTGTTATTGACACGATGGTTTTGCCAAAGCGTGAAAACTTTTGAATGAAGGGTAACCAGTCCACCAATCAACCAACTGTGAGGGAGTCCTTACTTTGTTGTTTCAATCACCGTTTTCATGTTCGATAAAAATTTTATCGAACATGAAAACGGTGATTGAACATTTAATGTTCAATACCATTACGACCGGGCGGTGTTATCTTCATGATTTTTACTAGTTACAGGTATCAACTCGAAGTTATACAAGACGTGTACTGGAATTCAAAAATTATGAATGTGCAGTTTGAATGAGTATTGGATATTGTAAGGCGGATTTAATGAATTATTTTCTATTTCCACTATAGAGGACTATTAAACGTCAAAGTTCTGGACCTTCGTGTCGATTGTTGAGGCCATCGAAGAAAGTTCTAGATTCAAAATTTTTAAAACTTGAATATACGAAAAAATGTTATACTTACCAAAATGTAGACCATCTTGATGGTAAAGTCGGATATCTTATTCCGTTCTCAAACTGGAGCACTTTGAAGATGAAGAAACGAGGTTGTTACTTGAGATTTTCTTCGGGGTTCATCTGCTCTAATCTGGTAAATGAATGAGAAATCGCAATTCTGAGTTACCAACGTGTTCAGAATTGAAAAATCTATAAATTGAGTTTTACTCGGCAAAAAAAAGAGACAAAATTTGCTATAAAACCAGTAAAATGGAGAAATAGCCATGTTGCATGACTGTGGATTTTCTTGGGTTCAAGGCCTCGAATTTTTGCCACCATTCTGCTCTATACTGCGTTATACTAAATAACTGTACTGTTCTTATCAAGTTACTTCCATTAGTTCTAGAAGGGTAGCACCTCACTCATTATGTTTAAAGCGTTCAGATCCGCGGATCTGAAATAAAAAATTGTTCCAGATGTAGAAGAAGAAAAACACGTAAATATCTTGAAGCCTTTAGTTGAAAATCTGTTGAAAGTTTTTAAAACCAAACCAAGTCGGGAATTAAATATCTAATGGGGCTATGAAATGACAATCTACGATCAGGGTCATCATTGGATTGCAGTGATCGTATCCCAAGTGTACATTTCGGAGGTGAGAATTCTTCCTATTACTGATGACTATTGAATATTTTCTAAGACGGACGGTACCGAACGAGATGAACACGTGTCCCCGAAACACGAATGGGGGTCAGACAACTTCAATTGGAGGTTAATTTCTCACGGTCTCCACAAGCTCAAATTTCTTAGACAATCAAATCCAAGAAAACAAGGCAAACGAAACCAAAACATCTCGTGGTTTTTTTCCGCTCTTAAAACGCCTCAGATATAATGTGGACCGTGTAATTGCCCGCAATATGTGTTATCATTATCCTAATACCTTCCTACGGCCAGCGTTTCACCTAGACTCAGTTTATCACCTTTGGGATTGTATAATGGTGATTTCACGCCGGTAAATGAGGTTGAGACATCGTTATGGACGCCCGAAACAAAAGTGACGATCTACAATTGAAACGAGAGTAGGATCCGTTATACTCCTAATATTACTCGGATATAAGAGCGAATTTTCGAAGAAATATCTGGTTTTATGTAAAATATAATGTTTGGAACATCTCATCAGGGCCATCGCGTGGGTGCCCCACCCGCCCGCCCGCCCCGCCCCGACCGCCTCGGGTGCCACGGGAAAATGTACCACAAAAAAACTTGAAAAAACTCTGCAAATTCTTGACACAACGGTTTATTATCTTCCTTGTGCAGATCACCCTTCTGTCTATACCAGACTGTATTGCAAATCGGCACCATACCATATTCTCACCGTACTCATACCATACCATACGAATTTCTTTCCTATCATACCATACTGTATTATACCAAATCATACATACAATAATATACCTACCATACCATACTCATACCATGTCATACAAACCGAGTGAATAACGAAATGTCATCCATTTCAGACCTATATTTAAAATTTCAAGTATCTAGCTCATCATCAACATTTAATTTGTTTAAACAAATAGGTATTATTTAAACAATTTTACAGACAAGAAACCGAGTGAATATTGCATTGTGATCCAGTTCTGACCTATTTTTAAAATTTCAAGTCAATAGCTCATCATCAAAATTTAATTTGTATTATTACAAAAAGGTATTATTTAAACAATTTTACAGATGAGAAACCGAGTAAATATTGCAATGTGGTCTATCTCCGACTCACGGTTAAAATTTCTAGACTGTAGTATACCGGGAAGATGAAAAAAGGTAGTTTTATTCTGGGCGTCTGGGGGTTGGGTCACATAACGGCCGTTTTCGACGCGAAAGTTTAGTGTTTTTCCTAAACCTTTGCGCGCTCACTGTGAACGAACAGCTGGTCGCACAAAAATCCAATTGGTCTTAAAAGATTCGTAATTTTTCAGGTCATTCAAAAGTTAACTAAAACTTACACCGTTTCATGAGTATTTTTAGAGATATGACATTGTCGAAATTTCAAAGTTCGTTTTAAACCCCTTCCCCTTGACCTAGGGTTATGAAAAGTTTCGAGGATCATTGTGGGGCTGGTCCAAACCCAGAAACCAAATTTCGTAATTTTAGCTCAACGCTAACTGGGCAAAGTGCCACGGACGGCGTACGGGTGACGGACGGATTTTGGTTTATTATCTTCGATAATGAACCATTGGAATCGCCCAAAGAAAAAAATTTTGTAACCCCCCCTCAAAATTTGTTGGTTTACGTTTCACGATACGTAGATTCAGAAAATCGAATTAAAAAAATCCGTCCGTCCGCCGTACGCCGTCCCCCGTCCGCCGTCCCCCGTCCGCCGTCCGTGGCACTTTGCCCAGTTAGCGTTGAGCTAAAATTACGAAATTTGGTTTCTGGGTTTGGACCAGCCCCACAATGATCCTCGAAACTTTTCATAACCCTAGGTCAAGGGGAAGGGGTTCAAAACGAAATTTAAAATTTCGACAATGTCATATCTCCAAATATTTAACTGAACCATGTAATTTTTAGTTCACTTTTGAATGACCTGAAAAATTGGATTTTTGTGCGACCAGCCGTTCGTTCACAGTGAGCGCGCAAAGGTTTAGGAAAAACACTAAACTTCGCGTCGAAAACGCCCGTTATGTGACCCAACCCCCAGACGACCAGAATAAAACTACCTTTTTTCATCCTCCCGGTAAACTACAGTCTAGAAATTTTAACCATGAGTCGGGGATAGACCACATTGCAATATTCACTCGGTTTCTCATCTGTAAAATTGTTTAAATAATACCTTTTTGTAATAATACAAATTAAAGTTTGATGATGAGCTATTGACTTGAAATTTTAAAAATAGGTCAGAACTGGATCACAATGCAATATTCACCCGGTTTCTTGTCTGTAAAATTGTTTAAAATAATACCTATTTGTTTAAACAAATTAAATTTTGATGATGAGCTAGATACTTGAAATTTTAAATATAGGTCAGAAATGGATGACATTTCAATATTCACTCGGTTTGTATGACATGGTATGAGTATGGTATGGTATAATATTGTATGTTTGATTTGATATAGTACAGTATGGTATATCATACATGATAGGAAAGAAATTCGTATGGTATGGTATGAGTACGGTGAGAATATGGTATGGTGCCGATTTGCAACACAGTCTGGTATAGACAGAAGGGTGATCTGCACAAGGAAGATAATAAACCGTTGTGTCAAGAATTTGCAGAGTTTTTTTATTCGATTTTCTGAATCTACGTATCTTGAAACGTAAACCAAAAAATTTTGAGGGGGGGTTAAAAAAATTTTTTCTTTGGGCGATTCCAATGGTTCATTATCGAAGATAATAAACCAAAAATTAAGTTAGATGTACATAATGACATCACTAAATACTTTGTATTTGTATCACTAAATATTAATGTATTTTGGAAAGTTATGTATAACTGAATTTTGAATATTATTATTTTTGATTGCATTTAGTGAACAAATACATATTTCACACCAATCACTTTATATATTGGCAAAGTTTTATTAATAATACAATATACACAAAATAATATAGTAAAAAGCACTATACTATAGTATGTTATACTTTTTACGTGTGTTTATATTTGCTCACATTATTTGTACGGATTTAATTATCAATTAAAAAAGATTTCCATCAAAAATTTAAGTAGTTTAATTCGTTAATTCCTGGCTCTAGTATTTTTGTAAGGTAATTCGATCGGGGGGGGGGGGGGGGGTGACAACATCTCCCCAATAAACCACGCGACACATCTCATTCAAATATGGACAATCCTAAACGGACCGTTTTATCCAATGACCATCTAAGTGCCGGAAAGCTGATTTTGGGAAATACATTTCTTTAAAAACTCTGCAAATTCTTGCAGAACAATTCTTGTTGAAAAACAACGGTTTATTATCTTCTTTGTACAGATCACCTTCCTGTGTAGATTCTAGGTAGATCACACTGATCTGCATACAATAGCCGGAATTGGAGGAATGGGCCAACAAATGGTTTAAATAGGTAACTTGCTATAAGCTATAGGTGTAAATGAGATCGTCGAAGACCACCTTGCGGGCTTGTTACCAGCCCCTAGTGAATAATGCAAAAGAAAATTATTACCTAATCTATAGATCAAATAATATTGAATATTTTTGATCAATGGATAAATGAATTGAAATTGTGGGTGGGATAAGAAGGCGGGGAAGGATCATGAGGTGACTTACCCTACATTAATTGAAATTGTGAGTGGGAGAGAAAGAGGGAAGGGAGCGGGTGTTGTCGCCACCCTCGCCACAACTGCTTAAATTTAAATTGTGGTTGAATGTGGAAGTGGGTGAGAAAGAGGAAAGGGAGCAGATGTGGGTTGTTGATGAGGGGGAGTTGTCTCGTAATCCTTAAGCTGTCTCTCTCCCTCGCCACAACTTCTTAAATTTAAATGGTGGGTGAATTTGGAAGTGGGTGAGAAGAGGAATGGGAGCAGATGTGGGTGGTTGATGTGGTGATGAGACGGGGTGTCTGTAATCCTTACATCCCACCCACCCTTACATACAATTTAAATTGTGGGTGGTTGATGAGGGGGAGGTAAAACGAGGCCTTCACGACTCCCCCTCCCTGTTCGCCGCTCCCACCGCAGTGCCACGATCATTACGAATCCAACGTAATCTTGAAGATTTTCCAAAGAGCGCGACAACCCGGTTTTACCATAAAACTCGTTAGAAATATCGTAAATAAGTATTAAAAACGTTAGAATTATTAAAAATTTAAATGTGGAAAAAATAGTTTAAATTTAAAACTTGAATGTATAATTCATTTTACGATCTCAAAGAGTTTCGATAATGAACCATTGGAATAGCCAAAAAAAAAACTCTGCAAATTCTTGACACAAAGGTTCATTATCTTCTTTGTACAGATCACCCTTCTGTCTAGATCACTAGGTCTAAATGTCTAGATCCTAAATGTTAGATTAATTATTATTATCAAGTACCTAGTGAAAATTATTATAATGTATTGTTAGGTATTAATAATTTGTATTTATTATTAATAATAATAATTATGAATAATTAATACGATTTCCGGCTGTTGGAATTGACTGGGTTCCTTTGTGCAGAACCTGAATGATAGAGATGATGAATTAATTACAAATAAATTGTACCGATATAATTCTGGGGTTTTGGTTTATTATCTTCGATAATGAACCATTGGTATCGCCCAAAGAAAAATTTTTTTTTAACCCCATGTCAAAATTTGTTGGTTTACGTTTCAAGATAGGTATATATTATATAAATTATGAATTGCATATATTACACAATCCTGCTATTTAATTGTGTTTGAACGATCTGAAATCTGACTGGTGTTTCTACGAACAATACGCACCAAGCTGAACTTCTATCGGTCGTCACAATATCGTGATTTCACATCGCATAAACGGCGACAGTTCATTGTCACGTCTGCAGGGGTCCAGATCCAGCTGATCCCTAATGACCGCCTTATATTTAGAACAAGAGGTCAACATCTTCAACGTCCTTCGGCTATCTTAAGATGCCTTGCAGAGGTAGTTCCTGGTCAAGGTTGATCCGCCCATTCATATTGAGCTTCAAACAGTATGTCACCAGTGGCGTCACGGCTGTCGCAATCATCGGTAACCCCAGTATCCTCTACCGCTTGAGATGTTCGAAAAGAGAAACGGAATTTATCAATTCGAATCTTTCTAAACAATAGGGTTTCGACATTTTATCCAGCAACTCCGCGAGTTCATTGATGGGGCTCCTCATTGAAGCTGGTAGATAATAATCGACGTAATCGTGAATTCGTAAGTATCATCATTACCCTACCGCCCCCATTGCTGTCTCAGATGTGATGATTAAAGTCCAAGTGATGTTGGCTTGAATGGTGTGTAGAAGGTGATGATATTATCACATCGTGTGGTTACCACGTGCACTCAGCCACCTACTATCATTAGTTTGCCTGATCATTAGGTACCCACTATCGGCTAGTGATTAAAATAAAAGAAACTCTACTTAGCTCACAATCTACCTTGAATTCCACATAATATGAGACCGCACACATCGAAAAACACGTGATTTGGAGCTAACGGTCCGGTTCAAATGCTCCATTTTCTCTGAGTATTTGCTCCAGTTCGAACCTCCGTCAAGGATGAAAGTCAGATTCCTTTTTCTGTGATACAATGGAAAGAAAGAATTGGTTCCCGTTGAAACCTCTACAGCCTAGAAGAACAGACACATTTTCTTTTGAGTGAAATATCGGAAGATTGAAGAGGCTTCTACGATTCCTCCAGACCCCGGTTAATCGATAATTTTAATCGATGTGTAACTACCAATGGTTTGTATTAATCGATTATTGTTTTTTTGATTAATCGTTTTTCGAATACATCAAGATTTTGAGAGAGCATAAGCGTGGACGAAGGAGGTGTCCTTCTTGATATTCATGGATATCCATGGAGGTAGTAACAATAACAACGACGATTTGTCTTCAACCATGCCTTTGTCATTTGTCTTCTACTTTCATACTTATACTTTTATCGGTTATAATATTATTTATACCTTCAATTTATAATGAAATCTCTCCCTTACTGGGAAAAACATCTGATCCTGGACATGTCTCTACGTTTTTGGAGCCCCTAAGCTGATCCCGGTCCTATTCTGCTTAAAGTGTAAATCCTAAGGAGGCTACATGCCAAATTTCAAGTCTCTACCACTACAGGAATTGCGCCAAAAAAGTCACATTTTGTTGTATCACGCAAATTTGATTGCGCCAATTTTTGAATGGCCCCAGCCATAAGATATATCCGCGTCGAAACTATGTTGTGCAATTTTATTCGTTTTGGCAGTCCCTTATCTTCATTAGCCTTAAAATTTAACAATAGGTCGTTACCTACAGACGACAAAAACCATCGGATTTTTAGATACCTAGTGAGAATGCAAATAAAATCGATTATTCCATACCGATTAATTGGTCACATCGATTATTAGCTTACGATTAATCATTTGATGTTATAATCGATTATTTGATTCCGATGTTGCATCCCTAGTATGGACATTTTATGTTATTAATAGTCAGACTAGGATTCTTGTTTCGGATTTTTAGGTTCATTATCTTCGATAATGAACCATTGGAATCGCCCAAAGAAAAAACATTTTTAACCTCATGTCAAAATTTGTTGGTTTACGTTTCCGGATACGTAGATTCAAAAAATCGAATAAAAACAAATCCGCCGTACGCCGTAATTCTAATAATAACATCATTTAGTGATCTAGACAGTGATCTACATAATTTAGTCTAGTGATCTAGACAGAAGGGTGATAATAAACCGTTGTGTTTTTAATTCGATTTTCTGAATCTACGTATCTTGAAATGTAAACCAACAAATTTTGAGGAGTGGACGGGGGGGGGGGGGGGGGCTTTTATCTTGGGCTATTCCAATGGTTCATTATCGAAACCCTTTGAGATCGTAAAATGTACGATACATTCAAGTTTTATATTTAAACTCTTTAAACTCAAATTTAATTTAAAATACTTCTAACGATTTTCAAGGTAAAACCGGGTTGTCGCGCTCTTTGGAAAATCTTAAGATTACGTTGGATTCGTAATGTTCGTGGAACTGCAGTGGGAGCGGCGAACAGGGAGGGGGAGTCGTGAAGGCCTCGTTTTACCTCCCCCTCGACAACCACCCTCATCCGCCCACTTTCCGTTTTCTCACTCACTTCCACATTCACCCACAATTTAAATTTAGCAGTAGTGGCGGGGGGTGGAGAGGGAGTGAGTGCGTAAGGATCCCGTCTCCTCCACATCAACCACCCACGTCTGCCGCCTTCTTCTTTCTCACCCACTTACACATTCACATTCACCCACAATTTAAATTTAGCAGTAGCGGCTGTGGAGGGGGGTGGAGAGAGACCGTAATGATTAAGAGACAACTCCCCCCTCCCCCTCATCAACCACCCACATCTGCCGCTTTTCTCTTCCTCACCCACTTACACATTCACATTCACCCACAATTTAAATTTAGCAGTAGCGGCTGTGGAGGGGGGTGGAGAGAGGGGGAAACAACCCCCCGCTCCATGTCTTCAACCTTCTCCATCGTCCCGCTCGACTCCTCGCTTTCCTCCTCCTACTACTCTACTTCTACTTTCTATTTTACTTTGCCTTTTTGTTCTTCAAATTGAATCATCTTTCGGGAGAGAGATTTTTACCTTCAAATCGTTTTTTAGGAATAAACCCGAGTCTTCGCCATAAAGAAGGTGCTTTTTGTCATAAACAGCCGACAGCTGGTAGCCGTGTTCCAAGGCACGAGTATTTCTAGTTTATAATCATCATTAATTTTTGTCTAATTGATATTCAGCTGGGATTAAAAAGATTTGGTCGGTTAATTTTCGAGAATCGCGAACTAATTTCCAATTCAGCGTTGCAGAGACGGGGCAATCCCCACTTTACCAGGGGACTCCCAGAGGAAGAAACGAGCGAAACTCGATGATAATGTCCTGAGAGGCGTGAGGGGTCCTGGAAGGATGATGGGGGGCCCCTTAACTGGTTATAACTAGTATTTCTTGACTTCAAAAGATTCGATCAAGTATTCTTTCCTTCTCAGCCCACATTCAAAACGAGCCCCCCCCCCCCCCCCCTTCGGCGTCACAACCTGTCATTTACCATTCGACTCATTTCGAGTGAGAACTGGACCTAATGAATATGCTCGCTAAACTCACGAGGGGCTGACCTACCTCTCGGTTCAGACTTGTAATTAATCTTACTTTATAGAGTCTGGCTCCGTTTTGGGTGAAGATTATCTCTCTGCCGATAATATTTTTAAGTGCGTTTGTTCGTACCGAATTAATGACTTTCTTTGTTCGAATTCCTTTACGTCCGCTTGGACTTTTAATAATTTTTTTACAGAAGGTTGTGGAAAATCTATACGTGATGGAGATTTGAAAATCTGTTGAAGATTTGAATTCAGCATCAAAAATACGTAAGAAACACCACTTAGATTTCAGAAATGGTTCAAACAAAATGAATATGCAGCATTGTGTAATGGATGACACCGGAATAACGCGGACGTTACCCATGTGACGAACAGATGGTAGGAAGCGATAGGAGCGAGGAAGGACCTTGAGGGACTCCGTACTCGCTCCGCACAACTAGCATGCGAAACGCGCCAGTTCGCCGTTCACAGGTCAAGTTCACCTGGTCATCTGCCCACCTCAAGGCCTCGTCGTTTTCAAGAGAGCTTTTTATATCATATTTATGCTAAGCGACGATTTTATAAATTGATTCAACCGACGGCCCCCTCGTTCTAGCGAATTTGTTTTACCCTTATAATGAACCTTGAGGACTTGATGTATTTCACCCATTAACGTACGAGAAAGGTAAGCAGAATACTTGAAGGATTTCCTGTGCAAATAACTACATAACCTTGGAATTACATTTTAATAGTATGTTTCGATAAAACTGTTGCGGCTGAAGCTCCACAACTCCATTCGGAAATAATAACTGGCACGTTACGGGGTGAGTTGGCTTAGTTCACTGGTACCTCTGCTTTCCTTACTGTCCACCGACGATGTTCCACAGTGTACCTACATCGTACAGGAGAAACTACCGTAGCAACATTAAATGTAACAACAGTAAAAGTAAACATCAAATTTTGCTGACGATACTGTAATAGAAGAGAGGGGACCACATATGAACCATTGGAATCCACCATGGAAAACAGCGTTGTCCTAAAATTATGAAATTCGGTTTAGAGGCTCTAACCGCTCCACAATGATCCTTGAAACTTTTCATAGCCCTAGGCCAGTGGAACGAGTTCAAAACGAATTTCGAAATGTTTAGAACGTTATATCTCGAAAAATTCCAATTAAACGGTGTATTTGAGAGTTTTGCAATTTATTTTTGGTCCAATAGTATTAAAACTCGAATTTCCAAAAAATTGATACCAAAATTCTGAATTCACCGCCAGAAGACGCGAAAAATCATAAATGATATAGGTAGGTACATATTATATATATCTTTATTTAAGGGTCATTCCAGACGATAACTCTCGATAGAATTGAAATTTGCACGACAAATTCTTCCTGGCAATCGAAAAGCTAAGTTCGTAGACGGGCAGAATCGGGCCACTCCAAGGGGGGCGAGTTTTAGCGAGGGATAGCGAGTTTTAGGGGGTGGGGGGAATTTTGCAATATAGTTATCAAAAATGGTTTTGAACATTCTCCTTGAACAGAAGAAAATACTGTTTTTATTGTTCGTTACCAAGGTTTTTTAATTATAATTATCATGAAGTAAACCAAAATAATGTTGTTTTCATTCATTTCCCTACTAATTGACATATGTCAGTTTTTCTCAATTTATGGTTGTTCTAAATTAAAACGTCCGTGTCATTCAAAGGTAGGTTAGGAAGATATTATACAATAAAACAACCATAAATTGAGAACAACTGGAAGACAACTCCAGAAAATGTGAAATCTTGGTAAGTAAAATGGCCTAACTCAGCTGAGAACTATGTTATCATGGCCTATCTCATACATTTCCGTGAAGGCAATAAGAATTGATATCTAATGCGAATGCTTTTCATGAGTATATGCAATTAGGTACTTAAATAATTCGAGAAAAATCCTCAACTAGGTAGAAATCCACCTGTACAGTTGTTAAAAATGAGATAGGCTGATTATCAAACTTGAACGGCATTTTGTAGAAGACCTCCCCACTGATAAAATGCACCAAAGTATACGTACCTGTATAAAAACTGGTAGGATCAGGATTTAAGAAAATCACTGGTCTAAACCAAGTTCGGGAACAAGGAACATCAGATACCGAGTCGTTGGGAGATGGTGTGAAAACAGTAAGAAAAATTCATAAGAATAATTGAATGATCTGAAATTCTGGGGGCAAACAATATCGACACCCAAAAACGGCAAACTCCTAAAACACCTGTCTCAAAGATTTTCCGACCAAAGCAAGCGCCATTTACTATGCGAGAGGAGATGAAAAAAATCTGAAACTCGGAGATCCTTTAGGAAATTTCACGGTGATGCCGAAAGTAGTGAGGAAGAAATGGGGGTTTCAGATATCTGCCTCCCTCTGGCCCCTCTGACGTCATCACCACTTCCCTTCGCTACCACCCGATCACCTAGCCAGCCAGCACTCTGACGTGATAGGCTCTTACGGCATAGGCTTTGACGTACTATTTAGCCTCCTCCCAGCCGTCTTACGTCATACGCTCGTGCGTCATAGGCTTTGACGTACTAGTTGGGCTCCTGCCAGCCGTCGTACGTCATACGCTCGTGCGTCAAAGGTACTGACAAACTAGTTGGCCTTCTGCCAGCCGTCTTACGTCATACGCTCGTGCGTCATAGTCTCTGACGTACTAGTGGGCCTCCTGCAAGCCGTCTTACGTCATACGCTCGTGCGTCATAGGCTCTGACGTACTAGTTGGCCTCCTGCCAGCCGTCTTACGTCATACGCTCGTGCGTCATAGGCTCGGACGTACTAGTTGGCCTCCTGCAGCCGTCTTACGTCATACGCTCGTGCGTCATAGGCTCTGACGTAATGGCCCGCCGGTCGCTTGTGTTCTGACGTGATCTGAGGTAAAGGGTGAATCAAGGGAACAAATTTTTCCCGTTTCAGTTTATGTGCCAAAGCAAAGAAATGAAAATGTCAAAAACTATGTAAAACACAAACGGTGGGTACAGCTTTCGTACAAGTACGCAACCACGATGGACATTTTATATCTTTGCGCCCCGTCCCATCAGAAACTTATATGAAGCTTGCATTCGTGTTGACAATATAAATTATTGAGAATGATCACCTGTGTGTAAACAATTATTTAAACAATGACGCTCATACCGCAGCTTGTCGGCCACGCAGTCCGCAGTGGTTAACGTAATATGTTTAGGTAAATCGAGAGCTATCCAACGAGTGGTGAACGATTTTTGTACGATGATAACTGGCGAAGATAAAGTTCCGTAGCAACGAATCGGTTGTAAGCGAAAATCATCAGAAACTCCGTTACATGTCCCGCGTTACATTCATTCTCGCGTTTCATTTTCGAGTTTATGTAGCAAAGTGAAGACATAAAATGTCAAAAAGAATTGAAGAGGCTAGTGGATGCAGAGTCTAGTGGATGCAGAGTCTAGTTTTCACACATGTTGTGATAAAATTTATCATATATTTAATATCGTGTGGAACTGAAGGATTCCACAGACCTGAGGTATCCGACGCATTTATAATGGATTTATGTATTTTCTTGGTAGGATTGCCTGCATAGACAATTCGTCCAAAATTCACCAAATGAAGGGTACAACTTCAATTTACTTAACTAACCTCGAGAGCCTGTCGAATCTGTTGAATTTAGGGCAGGTTTTGGTTGAGCAATAGTCTAAAACGTGCATTGCAATCGCAACTAGACGTTTACTCTGGATTCTAACCCTGCGGGACGTTGAATACTCGTCCTCGGGTTCGCGCATCCCCCCAAAAAATTAGCATACGACAGAGCGGAAATCCTGGTTAAGTCCTCATGCAAAGCACGTGAGTTCTCTCAACTTGGTATGGGGTCAAGGCTGGAGGACGGAAAGTCAGTATTATACTAACTGTTACATGGTAGTGTCCGCAGAGAAGCTCTGTGCTTTCCATCAGACGACTATTATTGTAAGCTTTAATAATATCTAGGCCTATAGTAAACCACAAACCAACGCTCTACTCCCAACTATGACTTCATTTCAAACAATTCGTACTAAATCGCCTACTTGAACTTGTGACAAGATTGACTCAACTATTATTATTAGGATGAACTACGAAATGTACTCTTGCAGACCAGCACATGCATAACTTCTTCACGATGCCACTAGTTGGTGGTAGGTATTTCTATATCACTTTGTGTTAATTGAATAGTAAACCATCCAAGATGCTAATGGGGTCTTCGAAATACGGGGAGGAACGCTAACAATATTGAGAAATGTCACAGTCATGCAGCATGACTATAAGAGCAAATTTTCGAATAAATAACTGGTTCTATGTAAAATGTCTCCATTTTACTGGTTTGACAACCAATTTTGTCTTCTTGTTTTGACGAGTAAAACCTCAGTTTATAGATTTTTCAACGGTGAACACGATGGGACGTCAGAATGGCGATATCTCATTCCGTTATCAGATTAGAGCAGATGAACCATGAAGAACATCTCAAGTAACAACCACGTTTCTTCATCTTCAAAGTGCTTCAGTTTGACCACAGAATAAGATATCGCAATTCTGATATCACAATCGCGTTAATCGTAAATAAACCTTCAAGATTAGTACCGTGAACGTTTTTTCCGTCATTATTTCGGCAGAAAAGTGTGCATTGCTTATGACAAACAGTGGCCTTTCATTGGGCCCGTGTAGATCTTAATGGCCATACGTACTCGATCTTGTAACAGAAGATCCTTGCAAAACGTAAGTGGCCACGCCGGATTTCACCCAGGTCCACTGAGTTCTTTGTGGTGAAGAAAGAGACAACGTATACGTCCTTATAGAGGACTGTAATGATCGGCGATGACGGAAAGCATCTCGGCGGATGAACATCTTCTCACGCGTCTGTTCTCTACTAGGTGAATATAATTTCCTACAGTTTCCTTTATACCAATGGATGTTATCAACTGTTTGTAACTCATGGGACAGTCAAAATCGACAATAAACTCGCAAAACTATCCTAGTTTTAGACCTTCTTAAGGCCGAAATTACGGCTAAACGATTTATCCTACCACTACCACTCATGGCCTCAGTCACCAAAGCGTGAGCGATAGACGCAAATTTTTTCTTATATATCAACGTACAATAGCTTTCGTCGAAAAATGGGAGATATACCTAATATATTATATAGAGCAAAAACTGGTTTTAGGTAAAAAGCGGTTTTTCGTGTATGCACTTTTCCCACATCTTTTAAAGAATTGCAAACTTAGGTGTACACTCTGGGTCCAAACGGTACTACTAACAACTCTGTGAAAACCATGTGCGGTTCGAATCAGCTGGAACAGTATGAACATCGACCCGGCAGGGTGCCGCATGATTCGTCCTCATGTTGACGACTTTTGATCTGCTTCAGCTTTGAGCCCTCCTTGTGATCGAACGGCTGTTCGTACAAAACTCCAGATGGTCTTAAAAAATTCTAAAAATTAAACTCTAATTAAATTTAAACCGTTTTATGTGAATGTTTTCGATATATGAAAGTTATAGCAGTGAGAACAACGCAATCCATTCATCGCCAGCGACCAGATATGAGTCACCAGTCGCCAGATCAGCACCTTTCGACCGAGCTCAGCGGCGGCTCGCTGTCGCTCGCCACCCACTCACCTTTCATCAATGACTCCCTTTGTCATGAAGAAACCATAAATACCCTCGAGCCCAAACGGGTTTTTAATAAAACCAAATTTAAGTTGAATTTTTCAAAATTCGTTTTAAACTCCTTCCCATGGCCTTTCGACTTGATCGTTGAAAAATTCAACCGTCCTCTTATTTCGCTGAGGCTCTCTGATACCGTGTTGATCTTTGACCAAATATTTAATTTGATGGCTTTGGTCAAATTAGATGAAAGATCTTTCCACCAGCGTGAATGTGAGGTACGATTTTCAATAACTGGTGCCGTGACCGTTGTTGACCGGCATGAACCAGTGAGAATAGAGTATAGAGTTATTTCTATACTCACTGGCATGAACACGCTCCGGATGGTGGGGGCGTACGAGAGATAAGTTGCGATTTTGCATCGAAATGAGATCATCAACCGGAGAACCCAGTGCGGGTTTATGACCGCCATCGCCCAATGCCAATGGCATCGTCCAGGTTCAGGACGAAATCAGCATCCTCTACCTCTTTCACAGACTCCAAATCGCCGTCTTCAGGACCTCCCCCACCCGCAGTGCCCCCGAGGGGGACCGACCTCACCTGAGGACGACGATTCGCTCGCCGTTCAGTCTGCCCATAGCTTGCGAACTCTCGTCTTCTGTTGAATCAGGTGAGTGAAAGTCAAAACTCTCTTGTTGGTAAACAATCCCTACTCCACCTTTCGCGAGACAAGGCTTGAGAAAGACGTACCTATTGTATTCACTACAATTTACAGGCACTTGACACACTGATACTGTAATTGAAGTTTCTAGTCGTATTGCAATCATTAAAGTCATTCGACACGACATATTGCATGCTGATAGAGGTGCTGTAATTAAAGTCAATCATGATGCATGTTGATGGAGGTGCCGTACTAGCATATGTATTTCTTTCTATCCAATTACACAAATTAGATTTCATCAAGGCATATCACAGAAACAAACCACCATAAATCCCGCATTTCCGAATAAATTTAGGTCACACTGGGTAATCGTACAATAATAATAATAGTAATTGTTTATTGACAGAATAAAAAATGCATATTTACAAGCCAATAATGATGAAGAACTATCCTTCTATCCACCAACCAAATAAGTTCATATGAACTTGTGGGGGCTGGCGGAGCTGATCTCAACAGCCACAGCTTATGCATTTACGAGAATAATAATAGCACAATAAGTTAGCTAATGCAAGAACCTACTGAGAATAAATCAAATCACATGAAACTGAAAAGTCTCTATAAATCAAAATTTTTAACCCTTTTCAAAATTATTTCTTTAAAATGACTAAAAATACTGAAAAAGTTGGGGTCGCTGCAAGCATAAAAACCCGTAAAGCTCTATAATAAGCACTTCTCTTAGCGCGTTCAGGTCTAAATTTTGGCAACTGAATATTAGATGTCATCGCTGTAGGTGTATGCATGATACTGCATCTATCTTCAGGCAGAAATCCAACTTTGAACACGTGCAAGCAAGATTGAAATAAAAAACAAATGCTGATGTTGAGTACATCAAATTCTCGATGAAGTAGGACAGTAACAATAGCATTTTATTTCAATCTTGATCTGCCGGTAAGTTGTGCTGATCAATGTTATTATTCAGGTTCGTATTGAATGAATAATTACCAATCGCAGAGGAATTCTTCGACTAAATCGACTAAATCGTGAAGCAAAATTTTGTGTCACACCACTCGTTGTTTTTGTTGTTAACGACTCTTTCACAGGTTAGAAACTATTTTTGTGGAGCCCACTCAAAATCAGTTGGATGATGTTGGTTTCGTATTTCATTACTAGTCTCACGAGTGTAGCTTGAAGAATTTGATGTGGTCTATAACAATAAACCGAAGTAAGGTGTGTTCGAATAAACCGCTCAGTAAGGTTGTTAACATTTTCACTCGCTCATTGTGGATTTAGATACAATTTTAACCATTTAGGTAATACCTACATTTTCCATATTTGGACTTGAATTGAACAGATTACTCACTTTACACATTCGTACTGTGCCATAACCACCTCGCCTTCTATTTCGGTGAGATGAGGTTTTAAAACTGCGCCAGATTGAATTTTGAATTCCCACTGAAACTAGAATGTAATCGAACGGGGAACGCAATTTGAATTAAATAAGATATTTTCAACAGAGTCGAGTCACTTAAACAGTTTTTATTCGTGAAATTAATTACATTTCGAAAGCCGGCGGCCGGAGGGCGTAATGTTTCTGAATTCGCTCATAACATTCCAGTTCTTTGAGCGCATAAATGAAGTCGGTACCTACAGGAGAAGATGATGGACGATTGCGCCCTTGCAGCTTTCCCCGCGTCCCCACTTTTGTAATTGGTCCGCGTGCTTATGGACGGCAAATCACGTGATCGGCTGACGCAACGCCATTTCAAATTTCATCAATCAAGTGCTGATACCTTTTGGTTTATTATTTTCAATTATTATAATGAACCACTGCAATCTACCAACGGAAAAAAATGTAACACCTCGAAATTTGTTAATTTACGTTTCAAGATGTATCTTGAAACGTAAATTAACAAATTTCGAAGAGTTTTTTGAAGAGTTTTTTTGATTTCAAAGTTTTTTTGATTTCAAATTTTGAAGAGTTTTTCGATTTCATGAATCTACGTATACGTAGATTCATGAAATCGAAAAACTCTTCACACTGTTTATTATCTTCTTCGTACTGAACACCGTTCTTTCAAGGTCACTGAATGATAGGTGAATTATTATGAATTACCATTAATGATTGTTAATTATTATCAAGTAGTGTAAATTATCATAAATGATTGTTAATGATTAATCATTATTGTTAGTCATTATTGTTAATCATTATGGTTAATCATTATTATCATCAATTAACTCGATATCTGAAAACCATGACATGTACCTACTGGAGACCTTTGAATCAGCTGGGCGAGTATGCATATTGACCCGACAGGCTGCCGCATGATTCACCATTGTGAACGAACGACTGGTCGTACAAAACTCCGAAAGGTCTTAAGAAATTCTGAAAATTAAACTCTTTTTAAACGTGAACTGAAAACTATATCGTTCCATTTGAAGTTTTGTGGTCGGCGGTTCGTTCACAACGAGTGCACAAATGTAGATACGATAAAAAGAAGTCAACATGAGCGCGAATCATACGGTGGCAAGTTGGGTCGGTGTTCATGCTGATCCAGCTGATTCAAACAGAACATTGTTGTGAGATATCGAGTATCGTGTTCTGAGATCGTTTTCGCGTTTACGGAAAGGAGGTAGAGAGTTGTTCTAGAGAATTTCGGTAGGAACTCGTATCTAGGTATATCATCAATATGAATGTTTAACTTATCATTTATATAAGTAAATCATGTAAATAAAACAGAACTATACACAAGGGTGATCTGTAGAGAAGATAATAAACCATTTAGAGCCTCTGAGTTTCGTTCAAAAGCGAATTATCAAAATTTTGTTGCATAAGAAGGTGAGATTCCTTTCCTCTCAGGGTTTTAAATTAATTACGATTTTGGATGTAGCATGTACTAGAATAAGAAAACTGTACTTATGTACATAAACCGACACCAAAATCAATACGAAAGAGTGTGTGGCCACACTAGATTGGCAGAGAGTATCAATTTTGGACTTCAAATTATTTAACAACATATCTAATAAACTTAAAATTATGGCCAATTGCAAAAGCTTTACAGAGATATTAAAATTTTTATTAAAACGGAATTCTTGGTGAGTTTGTGATGGATAATTTATTTTAAGAGAAAATCAATCTTCCAAAATCATACAGAAACTAATATTATGGTAAAGAAACAAGTACTGACGCACTAAACATAACAATAAATTTTATTGTTATGTTTAGTGCGTCAGTACTTGTTTCTTCGCCATGAGAATACTAGTTTCTGTATGATTTCGGAAGATTGATTTTTGCGTTATTTTATAATAAGTTGAGCTCAGCTTGTCAGCACAAGTTGATCACTTAAAGAGGGGCGTACGCTATTATTTTTAACCTTTGATATCATTTGTTTTTCTCAACAAATACATTTTTTAGGCATTCTTCGAGCCGATATACAGCGAACATTATACAGGATTTCCCCACCCATTTCCGTACATTTTCCCATCTTTTAACAGGACGCCAATCAAGTTTATGGTAATTACAAATGTGTTAATAAGTACTTGTTTCCCCGTGGTATAATCAATTCATTTATGCGTCACATCTAGGGAATTCCTTCGTCAAACAGGTTTAATATGGTTTGTTATGCAGCGAACGATGATTTCATATTCATAACATAGCGCCAGAAACAAAAATCGTCTGACCGGTGGGAGGGATTGGATTATCATATCGTATTACGGAAAAGGTTTAATTAACTCGCGGTGTGTAGTTGACCTCAAGTTATTCAAATGTCGCATCAAGTGCGATTTAATTTCCTTGTATTAAACACTATAACGCAGATTTTCATTTTACAAACATGACAACGCCACAAAGCCACACCAGCATAAATATGATACATAAACTCAACATTTCTAATAAATACACCATAATGAAATGAAATGTCGTCTCGTAATAAAGTAGTGAGCGAACAAAGTTTTTCAAGGTGACTCCGTCATTATAAATCAACTGTAATAGCCAACCGCAATTGGTGTTGTATCAATTGCGGAAAGCCTCTTCACAGTTCGATTTTCCGGGTCATTTAAACTTGTTTTATTAACCATTTGAAGACCTCCGAGTTGTAATTGTGGTAAAATCATTATCGGTAGGAAAACAGCGGTTAATGTTGCACTCCGCGAGGCCGTTGGACGTGAGGTATTTTCAAGTGCTCATTGACATGTATACATCTCGACAACCCGTTCCTGAAGTATTGCAAACTACAACACGCCAAAGTGGAAATGGAAATTTTTAAAATAATCTCACTCATGAACTCCGATTACTCATGAACTCAGTAGCGGAACCAGGTGGTGATGGGTAGGGGTGGGGGGAGGGGGTTCAAGCCCCCACCCTCTCACTTCTTCATTGAGTTTTTTCATGTCAAGCTGAGTGCAAATCAATCGAACCATACAAATACCAAAACCTTTGTAATTGGCCAATACACTCATATTGGATATACTTATATAGTCTTGATGGGGTTGACTAGTGTGAAGAAGCAGGTTGTATTCAAATGACCAAGCTAGTCTTTTTTCCGTGTTTATTTTTTCACGACGTTTCGGCAATGGAACAAAGCCCTATTCATGTGAGATTACATGTAGAAGTGAAAATGTCTTACATTAAACTAACCAAGTTAGTTTAATGTAATACATTTTCACTTCTACATGTAATCTCACATGAATAGGGCTTTGTTCCATTGCCGAAACGTCGTGAAAAAATAAACACGGAAAAAAGACTAGCTTGGTCATTTGAATACAACCTGCAATATACTTATATATATAGTGAAGATAGAAATTAAGCTGAATTTCTATTAAGCAGCCTGATAATGTGCAATGTGACCGTCATTTATTTAAAATTTTAGGGGGAATGCCCCTGTCTGCCCAACCAAACCTTTTTTGCGTTTACTCGAAATACAAAGGCCTTTCATACAAAGGCCTCGAAATACAAAGGACTTTCATTAAGAACCACCCTGTATAAGATCGACCAGCCACAAGTATGTAACTATGACAGTCTGATAGAGGCTCTTGGTACGACCCTACTCATATTCAATCTTTCTTCAAAGTTAGCGTAGTTTATCAAATTTCGCTCTCTTTAAAATTGGTCAGTTTTCTTGGTCAATCCTTGATACTTATTACCTGTACCTAAACATTTGGAGTGCGGGGCCTAATACCCTCGCTAACACAGATTTTTCCTCACGCTATCTCAAAACCTTCCTCCTCGGAAAGAAAAGTTTAAATAGTGGGGTACCATACTGCATCACAGAAACTGGTCCTCACTCCACTAAAAGTACCTATATGACGAGTTTTCTCTGTCCTACTACCTGTATGTATGTGATCTGTTGTTTGGGGGATGTTTTTTTTAAATTTATATTTTATTGTTATGGGGGAAATGAACCAATACAAACAATTCGACCCTCAAACCTTCAAAAATCCCAAACTAGAAACTTTTTGATTGCATTTTGGTCAGTTTGTTGAAATTTTGGCCCCACTGTGGCGAATGGACGGATTTTTTTATTTATTCGATTTTCTGATTCTGCGTTTTTTGAAGCGTAAACCCTCAAATTTTAAGGGGTTGGGGGGTAAAATTTGTTTTTTCTCGTTCAATTTCAATGGTTCATTATCGAAGATAATAAACCAAAAAAATATATATATGTATACCTAGTAGGTACGGTGATTTTGGAAGGGGCGCCGCTGGGAAATTCCATTCCTTTGTCCTCTTTGTTGAGAACTTTTTGCCCGCGGCTGCGGGTTCCTTTTCTTTCAGCGTGCATTCCACCTCAATTCACTCGCCGGCAAGACTTCCTTCTGCGTTCGAGTGAACGCTGAAGATTGAAAGGCTCGCGAAAACCAAGGACGCCGAGTGAATGAGCCCCGTTAGGACGCGGGGGATCCGCCAAACCGATACTGTGACCTTTAATCATCGTGAAGGCCACTCGGAAAATTGTATGTCAACCTTTTTGTTTTCAAAGCAGCTACAAGATTGAGTTGAGGAGTGGGGATGGGTCGTTCCAGAAAAATTCCGGAACTGTTCCAACGGATCCGGCTTCATGACCGGAACGGTTTCAAAGAGCAGTTCCACTGTTCCAACCATCACCTCTATGGTTGAGGATCTTTCCCACCGTCGCACAGACCGTAATTTGAGCGATTTAGGGGAAGGAAAATCATAGTGCCTTGGTAAATCGTAATAATGAGCTGAATGTTGTACGGTTTATGTTTATGAGAGTGGAAAAATGATAAATGACACTTTCACGCTTCCCCCGTTAACGCAAATGGTACATTTGTGCACCTTACCTTTGCTAATTTTTCACCGAGGTGAAAGGGAGCTTATTTTTTTGGTGGGGGGGGGGCTTCAGTATTAAATCAAAATCAGCTAAACAGCAGCTAACCTTTGACCGACCTTATTGGTTGTAGTACGAGTCCTTCCACAAAGCATTGCTACAACCCTATAAATTATAGCTGCATAACTACATATTGAAATTAACTTATATTTTTAGTGAAAGGGTATGTGAATGAACTTGACACGAAATTCATCTTAAGGAATTTAATATGTTATTTCAGTTGAAAAGTAAACATAATAATAACTTCTTGATAGTGAAATTCGGAAGTAACTTCTACTTAATCAATCATCAGAAGAATCATCTGATTCCTCAGCTTTCGGCTGCCAACACTGCGCTGCTGTTGGAGCAGCCAAAAAAGAAAGAACCTCTTTCCGAATCGGTTCTTTCTTCTTTTTAGGTGGTACCCTAAAACCAGCTATCACAGAATCACACGATTTCCCTCCTCGGGATCAAGACTTCCTGGCTATAATTGAGAATGATGACTACTGTAACAGTCGCAGACGGTCGCAAAATTTTTAAACCAATATTGAGTCTAGGGTACCCAAGGTAACAATAACAGAGACTTTAAAACCAAGGAATCAAAACAAGGAACCTAATGACTGAAAATCCAAACATTCATGTTTTCAACTTTTTACGGTGTTTTGGAGATCTGATCGTTAGTAGAAGGTGTGCACCTGAAATTACAGAAGGATTACAGGGATTACTTTAAGGCAGGTGTGCACTTGAAATTACGTAGAGAGGAGAAACATTATAAAGTGAAAAACCTTACGAACTTAAATGGACGCCCTTACACTAAACTATAACTTCCTGTTGTTTTATTCCGAATTCGACATTCCTTGCAGAAATATTACCAAGAAATTGGAGAGATTTGATATTTTTCTTTTGAACACACTGATTCTTAAGACAAAAAGGGAATGTTTCTAGGGTATTCCAAGAGGATTTAGGCGAACATCGTATTTTCGCTACACCCTCCTGCTTATTCCAATAGTTCCTAGTTTAGTGTCAATCATCCCCAAGTAATTGACTGTAACAGCGTACGGTATTTTATTTGAGAAGGTATTTGGAATGGTGTGGCTAATTGACTAAATTGTAATCTACAACAAACTCCCAATATCTGAATACTTGAGAGGGGTCTGCATCAGGTGTTCCTGAGTGATCTGCTGGCTGAAGAGTTTAGAAAAGTGAGTGGTCCGGTTACTTCACCGTCATTTTGCCGGCAATTCCAAGATGAGGCCCTCGCTAGACAAGATGGTTCGAAATTAGCCTTCAAAATTAGATTTTAGTTTCACGTCATACCCAACGTTTCGGCTCATCAGTTTCGGTTTTTCTGGAACGGAGGCTACAGTTCGAGTACAGTTCGCCTTGAAACCGCCATCAACTAACTGGTAGTTAACCCCGAATAGTGAAAAACCAAGTTCCCGCCGTTTCGTTCGCGATAAACTCGAGTCGAGACGACAGAGAAACAAAAACATTCAGATAAGTGGTCGTTTGAAGCTTAGTGTGCCGTCGTAAACCATAACATGATTACGAGTACCGACTCTGAAACGGCGTACTGTGTACCTACCGGCCTTACAAACAAGTTGGTATTTCGACAATAATCTACCAACGGTTTCTCATTCTTTCGCGATGATTATTGACATCTTCAGTAGGGTTTAGCGAATGTATGGTTTTCGCCTAAATCCTCTTGGAATACTCTACACACGTTTTCTTTTTGGTTTATTATCATCGATAATGAACCATCGGAATCGAACAAAGAAAAAATATTTTACCTCCCCCCCTCCCCGCTCTAAATTTGTTGGTTTAAGTTTCAAGATACGTAGATACGTAGATTCAGAATTCGCTTGAACAAACAAACGCCTGCTTTCCAATGAAACTGGTTACTATGGGAGGAAAAACCTCGTCAGAATACGTACGTCGCAGTGGTCGGAAACCCGATTTTATGGGAGCGAAATTATCTGAATACGGATTCTTATAGGAAATTTTACGCTGAACAAAAAAGTTCTATAAACACGGGGTCTAAAATCGACCCCATAACATTGATCCATAATGTATGAATCAGAATTTCATAAAAAGGTGCTCCTTGTTGGCAATGTATGAGGTAGATGCAAACAAATTTTATTGCTGTTGCAAATAATGTAATATACTTGGTAATGCGACATTAAATATATTTGAAAAAATAACAGATTCCTAATGATAATATAAATTATACTAAACGAACTCAGCAGTGTAATTACGCAATAGGTGAAACACCGTTTTGCAGCACTGTATCCATCGTAGGTAGCACCAAAAACTTGTCAGTTAAACGGGCGAGCATCTACTACTGAGATGTAGGATTGCTACCTATTGCATCCGAACGGAATGCGTGTCTTTATTATCGTTTCAAGAGGGAAGATTAACAAGTAAGTAAACAAACCTGAGTTTTATTGTGTAGGTATCTGGGTGTACCTTCACTACAACCCCGATCCCTTTCTTTCATTTTCATTTTTACCCTATTTAGTCCCATAAAATCAGTTTTCCGACCACTGTGCGTCGTCGTCAAAACGATTTGAGAGGTCAAACTAGTTTGAAATTTTCGTCAGAATTCGTCAACATACAGTTGGGTTTTCCACGTGTATGTTACTTACCTTAAGGTTAAAGCGAGTCTGTGTTTTGGATTTTTTTTCTACCTACTCCCTTCAGTATGTATTCGAATGTTTCTGGTGTCATCCTGAAATACTCGAAGAACTTTAATGGTTGGTACCTTGTTTCTTCAAATAACAAATTGAACTCTCCTTTCTCGTCTCTACAGTCAAATAGCTGGCTCACGTGCTCCGACTTTTTACTATTTAAAAGTAACAACTGATTATCAAGCAGATATAACTCAAATTCGTCCATATTTGGCGAGTGGCGGAAACGTACTGACGATCAATATACCAGGAAACGCGTGCAGTGGAACCACCCTTGTACTGTCGAGGATTTCGTCAGAACTCGACAGAATACATTTGCGTCAGACAAAGCATGCGTAGTAACCGTAGCCTCACCCGACCCCACCCACTCCCCCGACGACACCCACTCCCCCGACGACACCCTCTCCCCCGACGCCACTCACTCCCCCTACGCCACCCTCTCACCCGGCACCATTCTCTCACCCGGCGCCACTCTCTCCCCCGACGCCACTCTCTCCCCCCGACACCACCCTCACACCCGACGCCACTCGCTCACCCGGCGCCACCCTCTCCCCCGACGCCACCCTCTCCAGCGACGCCACCCTCTCCCCCGACGCCACCCTCTCACCCGACGCCACCATCTGGCTATAACATGTTCCATGCCTATAGAAATTTAGCCGCAAAGCTCAAATCGAAAGGGGAAGGGGCGTCCAGAGTAGCGCAGCTCCCGTTGTCGAGTCTCGCAGGACCAGGTTTTCTCGATACGTGGATATTGCGATTAAGTACCTACATATTAATATAATGTGAATGATGTTTAATTGAATTAAACTATGCTGTCTCCATAACCTATTCCATCACTTACTATTCATTAAGGATTGAATTGCAGAGGCAGTGATGCACTAATTATTGAATCACGTTTGACGCAAGGGATTCTCGCAAGTGATTCCGTACTAATGAATAAGGATTCGATGTTTTTCTTCAAACATCAATGTTTTTGACATCGATGTTTTCCTTTCTCCCAAAACACTCATAATTGAGGCGCTCAGGATCCAAAGCGGATAACTCAAAATTTCAAACATTGATTTTTTCACAGTTTTGGCAAGTTCAGTAAAGCCATATTAATAATAATTTATATTATTAGTTGTTGTAAAATTTACATTTTACATTTATATTTATAGGTATGTACCTAACTATTATCCGCTTTTGATCCTGAACGCCTTAATTACAAACCTATTCTACGTTTCAGTATGTATTTGCATTATTTCGGTGCCTTATTAGGAACTATACTTACCTACTTATATTAACCTAACATTTAGTGATCTAGACAGAAGGGTGATCTGTACAAAAAAAAGGTAGTAAACCGTTGTGTCAAGAATTTGCAGAGTTTTGTCTCAAGAATCAGTATGTTCGACACAAATGATGAAAAAATTGTTTTTGCCTCACCCAAGGCCAAAAACCAAAAATTGTGAAAATTGGCCAGTATTTCGGCAATATATTTGTATTAACTGACCCGAATAGGCTTTTAAAAGATCCACAGTCATGATGCATGTTCATAAGAGCGAATTTTCGAAGAAATAACTGGTTTTATGAAAATTGTCTCCATGAAGAACGTCTCAAGTATCAACCACTTTTCTTCATCATCAAAGTGCTCCAGTTTGAGAACGGAATAAGAGATCGCAATCCCAATTTCACCGTCGTCTTCAGCACTAAAAAAACCCTTTAAATGAGGTGTCACTTGTCATACACTCTCTTTTTGGGAAGTGGTGGGTAATTTCCCCCCCTAAATATCACCTAAACCGCCCTTTCGATTGCTAAGACGGATTTTTTGTGCAAATTTGACCGTTTTATCTCAATTCTCTTTTCTTCTTGACATGCGCCTTTCAGGGCAATTTGGCTTCCAGGGTCATGCCCAGATACTCAGCTTCATCGGCGTGCGGGATAGTCTTATCGTTGAGGTGAAGTGAGAAATAGTCGAGCTTACGATTGGTAAAGTCGACCTGAACAATGTACTTCTTTCCATTCATGTTATGTTCCAAATTGTCTAATTCACCCCACTCATCACAAAGATCTGACAGCTCTTGGTTGATTCTGTGAAGATAAGCTTTGCATAATATTTGTATGGTATGTTTGTACATTATACCGCGCCCAGTCCGTAATCTTGCCATGCTTGAGTAGAATCTCTTAACTTGCCCCCTGACTTCACAACGCCATGGTTTAGCTGCTATCGGTGGGAAAAGGAATTTATATTTAATCCCCACAGGATAGCTTCTGTGGTACTCCTGCCATTTCCTCATCATCGTTTTCCTAAACTGGGAGTACAAATCTTTGTATGGGACCAAAAGGTTGCTGTCTTCGTCACAGTAGCAGGCAGGCTTCGCCGCCTTATCTACAACTTCATTACTTTGTACTCCCATACAAATTTTACTGCAACTGTAATTTTACTGTGCGGAGCTCGTAGACGCGCTTTTCCAGGAGAACCAGCAGATATGAACTTTTTGATAGAGCCTTTGGATTCTGAAGGTTCTCCATCTCACTCTTTGAGTCAGAGACGATTAGGACGGTTCGAGGTAGTACCTCAATCTGCTCAATGTAGTCCAGAGCCTTTGCAACCATTGCAATTAGCTCGGTAGTGAATACTGACACTAATTTGTTGACCTTGTATGACCTAATTAGATTTACGTTCTAGTCATACATACCACAACCTGCACTGCCTCCAATTTCGGAGCCGTCTGTGTACATCACTTGCAATGCGTTCTTTGACGATTGTACAATTCCATCAGGACGTGTTCCCTCTCCTTATTGATTGATTGAAGTTTGGGATTATGACCTGCGGACGGTGCATTAACGCCCAATAATCTATCAAATACAACGACGGTTTGTTCTCTGGAAACACTCCGCACACGTAATGTGAAATTTCGAGGAAGTTTTCTGTGAGTGGAGGGTTTACTTTCTTTTGCCAATATCTTTCGGTCAAAACATTCATATACTTATAGGCACACGTGAAATTTTTTGAGTGAATTCCCAGTCTTTCTCAAACTGTTCACCCCCGTAATTGAATAATCTGTCTGGAATGCCGTGCACTGAGAACCATTTTTTAAAGCTGTGGTTTTAACGTAAAAACCCAACATATTTTCGGTCCCGTCCCGAACGAGATCCACCACCCCGTCGACCGTTTGCTGAAACAGGGTGCGGCTCGAGAGACAAGACCCATCATTTTGAAAGTTCTCCTTCATTATATTCTCCGCTTTATTTATTTACACAAATACCTAATAAGATTGGAGTTCACCAGGTTTGTCGAGAAGAAGAAAAAAAGAAAGAAAAGACGGCAAGCCCTGCGAAGCCTGCAACCGGATTAACGGGTCCAGTGGAAAATCACTGGACTCACTGGAGTAATGATCCACTCGGATCGCTACAGGCTCCGTGCAGCATTTTCAAGTTTAATTGATGTGTGGGAGAGAAACTTCACTATATCGCTGGAGGCTAATGTAATGAGACAATAATATTACCAGTACCATGCATGGATCATATCACGGTTAATCGTTACTTGTATAACACGTTTCTCCAACGACCATTTAACCAGAAAACGACCCCGAATTCCGTCACAGCCCCACGTTTTCATGTTTGTGGTCTTAAATTCTTAAATTAAATGTTAGTTACAATAATTGGTCTCTTCAGTATTCACACAATTATAATAATTATAATTGTGTGAATATTGAAGAGACCACCACTGAGCAAGATCCCCACTTCCCCCTTAACGGAAAAAATACCTATTTCTCCCAATTTTTTCCATTTCAATTTTAAGCGAATGTTTTAAGAAAATTATAGGAATAGTGAGACCTTGGTGGGGACTCGTTGGTCTTACTTGTGTCATTCAATATGTCTCTTCTAGTCACCTGGAACGAACACAGAACATTTTAGCTCATTATTTTGACTAAACCGATTTTGAAATTTTGAAAACGTCCTACCTCGAAAAATTCAAATTGAACGGTGTAGTTTTTTGTAGACATTTAAAAAAGAATTATTTTCTTAGAATTTTTCAACATCGTCCGGACCTTGGTACGACCAGCCATTCGTTCACAATGGGGGCTCAAAAGTCAACTTGAGTGTGAATCATGCCTGGTCAATGTTTAGATATTGAGTTAATTAATAATAGTTATTAATGATTATCAATAATTATGAATAATTAATCATAATTAATAATATTATTAGTAACTAACAATAATTATTAATCATTAACAACAATTTGCACTCGGTACTTGAGAATAATCATCAATAAGTAATGACAATTCATATTAATGTAGATATCATAGCTGTAATTTAGTGGTCTAGACAGGAGGGTGATCTGCTCTTCTATAGAATCGCCTCACATAAAGTAGAACTTCCCTAAAAAAGACCCGTATTTTGGGTTATGAATAAATCGATTAGTTAAAAAAAAACGATTAGACGTATTGATTGCATAGAGTAAATAAAATGAATAATTAGCATAGCTTAGCATAAGAGGACTAGGTGAAATTTTATCACAAATCACAACACTTTTGATACAAACCAACCGCTAAGTTTTCGAAATCAATGCTTGTTAAGCCCATTGAACATTGTAGAACAACCATGTTACACGTGTTACAAAATCACTTACTTGTTGATGGAAAATTTGCTAACGGAGGTGATAACAAGGGTTACGTTGAGTTGATTTTCGTGCTTTTGACTGCGCCACGGTATCCGGAGCAAAATTTTTAATAGGAACGTAACATAATATTGACCAAATAGTGGCTTAGGCTGAGTTGCTCTGATTAGAAATTACTATGAGTCAGATTTAAAAATTATAATGTTGCCCCACGTTGGACATACTGGCATGTTACGTGTAGGGTGAGATGGTGTATGGTGAGATACAATGTAGATTTCACATATTCTCATCGTTCATCTTAAAACTTACTGTACACCTTCCCGAACTACCGGTGTCATATTTTAAGGACTTTTCACAATAATGTTGGGTATTCAGTTCATGAAATGGGCGATAAGCAAGGGGCGTCCCTCAAGGACCTCCACTCCTGGGATCACGTGAGCCCGGCGTGACTCCAAACTTCCACGCGTCGCCGAAGCACAATGTAATTAACCCTTTCACGGCCAACTGCTGTATTTTGCACCAGTGGATCGTTTTCCGCCACACCAAAATTACAGTACCCGGTCCCCAACAAGATTTTCGCTCCCAGATTCTTTGTATCTACGTATCACGCGATAGAATAAAATTTGACACACATCCTGTATTCTACGTACTTATTTGTCCTAGATAGACCCACAACATATGAGTATGTTGGCGCTCAGTATCGCCTCCTAAATAGACTCACAACCTAATATGTTTTAATATTATTTTGGTATCTTCTGTTCTGTATTTGCCAATCAATTAAATGGATCAACCCAGAAAGCCGTTTATTTTTATTTATACATTAGCTGCCTCAATGTTGGACCTCTCAGGTTCACTTTGTTGAAGGTAGTTCACCAACTGGTTGTTCATCAAGTCTAACCGTACTTTCTTCCTCGATCGTTTCTGAAGCCTGTGGCCCTACTTGCTTTGTTGTTGTAAGCGTTAGAGTTTTCGGTTTCCTCTGCCACTTTAGGGTGGAAGGATTGTGTCGTCCTGAGTCTGGGATACATCTGATTGATCCTGTTCTACTCCCTCAAAGGATTTTACTTTGGGTTGAGCTACTGGTTGAGCCATCCTCCTCAATGGTGGAGCCAATCGAAATTCCTCAACCTCAATGTCCTTCTCTACTATCGCTGAATCATCAACATCTGTAACAGGCTGTTTTGATTCCTCTACATCAGGGTATTCTTGAGAACCAAATTCGTCATCTGGTTTCTTCTTAGTTAACAAAACGCCTTTGGTGTGGGCCCTTCCAATACTGGGTTTATCTTTCCTCCCAAGTTGCAGTTTTATTGTTTCAGGTTCATCCTGTTTTGGTGGACCCTGTTTCTTTATCAGTTTGATGTCTTCCCCGGTAGGTTCTGGCTTAGGTTCACTCGTACCCAAATGTATCAGGTTCAGGTTGTTTGGGAAGTTTCTTCTTTGATTCGTTTAGGTTCGCCAAGAATGGGGAAGAGGAGATTGGTCTGGTTCTGGTCCTTCAGAAGATGGAATATCATCAGAGGATTCATTTCACTCTTGAGAGGTTCATCAGATTTGAGTTGCTTCGGTTTTTTCAACTCTTCAGGTTTTTCATCAGGTTCTTACTTGGTAGGTACATGTTTTAGGGAGCTTTTCTAGGTACGGACAGGTGTCCAGAAAGCTAGGATTTTGAATTAGTTGGGAAATATAGAACCAAGAAACGATGCGGCTGCCCAGATAGAACCCGAAAATGCAAAAAAATGATATCGACAAAACATGGACAACAGTTCCACCGATTCAATTTTATGTGTTGGTAGATTATAGTGCTTAGTTTTCAATACCTGCTTAATATTACTTAGAGAAATTAATTTATGGAAGGGTAGGATTTTAATATCTGAAATCAGTTTGGCAGTATGCACAAGCCTTCCGGTTTTCGACATTTTTCTGATGATTGTCTTTGAGGTGATTTGGATAGGAGCCAACTTTGACATTTTACTATAATTTTGAGACTCTTCCATGACTATTGGCGAAACGCGGTACACTCCGCCGTGTTACTCTGATGTTATTGAGCAGAGAATATGCGCAGCAACAAACCTGCATCTTCATTGAGAGCAACAAAAGCTTCGTACTATGCGTTGTTTGCAAACCTCCTCATTCTCTCCTTTTGAGGTCGAGAGGATAATAAAGAGCCGGCTTCAGAATCTTTGGAACAAAACAAGTCTTCCCCTTAGCGTGTCGTTGAACCTTCCTCAACCCAAGTTCCGTTTTGCTATCTGCTCGCCCGGGGCCGATTTTTTGGACGTGGGAGGGGCTTTCGATTAAGGTTTGTCGTATTTCAACGGCGTTCGAATCTCCGCCGGATCTCCCGTGCAGAAAGATGAGTCAGAACGAAGGCATTTTTAATACCAGACCTAATGGAATGGTAGTCTTTAAAAAGTTGGTCAATGAATCAAAATGTTTATTCATTAACGGTGGGAGAATAATATTCAATATATATTATACAAACATGACAATTCAATAGCGTGATGATTGATACTCGTGTATCGAGGTCACAGTGCCATCAAAACCACTACTTACAATAAGGCTGCATGGGAGAAGTTGGGCGAAGAGAACAGTGGTCGTATGACCTCATTAACATTAGCGATTAATGTTACACGAGGGAATCTCATGCACTGGCAGAGACGGTCAGATTCGTATTCGTAAATTCGAATCCAAATCTGGTTCACAGCACTTTAACGTGTCAATCCTTTTAATTTTAGATCAATCATTTTGGATTCACATCTAGGAATACGAATCCATTTGAATTCACACTCGGATTCACTGAAAAATTCAATTCAAAAGGCCAGTATAAATAAATAAATGTCTGTCTGTAACGTTGCTACGAACGGTTAACCAAAAAGGTTTAAGTAGGTTGACACAGGTCTTATCGTTGAACGGAATTGGTCGGTATTTCTCAAGTGATAGATTTGGGAAAAGGAGTCAAGGCTCGATGTGTCGTTTGGTAAACGGAAGGACTATAGGAAAAGTAACGGTTTGCAGGTACTTACTTGATTCGTCTTTGTTGAATGAAGTCATACACCTTTCATCGCTTTTGCTCTTAGAGAGAACGATATTCCTTGTACCTGTATCATTAAGTGCCACAGCACGAATCGCGAACGGTTAGACTGTGCTTGTCCTGAAATAAGTCAAATATCGGCCACTCGTTATTGAGGGGTGGAAGTTGACCAATACTTACTTGAAGTGGGATAAGCATATCAGGACGCTAGTGACGAGACTGCGTAAATTGGTTTATACATAATGAAATATTAAAATATTTCAGTAGTTTGCGGGTGAGGATTGACCAACACTAGTCGTTGTTATCATTTGTTTATCAATCCTCACCCGCAAACTGCTCTACTGTTTCCTAGTAAAAAAAAACCTCCACTATTTATAATATTTCATATAACAATTTATACAGGGATCGCACCACCGGCCAGGGATCGTTTCTGCAACTAATTTCTGATGAAAAGTGTCCTATATCAATTTTTTTTATACCGGTTGAAATCCGACTTTTTCACTTTTCCGATGTTTTTCGTGTATTCGACCTCAAGTCACTAAAATGGACATAATATAGGGATTATAACCCTCATTTTTCAGTCAACATTCAAATGTGATTATACCGTTGGAAAGAGAAAAAGAGAGATTATACCGTTGGAAACATTCCCTATCTCCCTAGTGCAGTAAAAGGTTTCCAAGAAGATTCGGATATTGGAAAATGAGCCCGAATAGGAAAGTCTCGAAAATTTCGGAAATGTACATCAAATGTTTGAAAAAAATGAGGTGTCACATGTCAGACTGTTTCAAATTTGGACTTCATGGGTAATTTTCCCCCCCTTAAAACTCCCCTACACCCCCCTTAGAGTGGCCCGATTCTGCCCATCTTCGAACTTAGCCTGTCGATTGCCAAGACAGATTTTGTGTGCAAATTTGAACTTTTTATCTCAATTCTATCGAGAGTTATCGTCTGGAATGACACATACATAAATACATAAATATATAAATACATAATATCTCACACCATATAGATACTACGGTCGAAAACCGGACGGAAATCCACTACAACTAAATACATAAATACATAAATATATAAATACATAAATACATAAATACATAAATATATACATATGATTTTTTGTGTCTTTTGGCAGTGAATTCAGGATGGTCTGAAACGGATTTTGGTATACAAATTTTGCGGAATTTCGAGTTTTAAAAATTTTGGACCGAGAACAATAGCTTCCTTTTCTTCGAAAATTCGCTAAAACTGAATTTTTTACAAAATTACAAATTTTGAAAGCCTAACTGACTCTGCCGGTTACTTGCATGCTGTAACCCTAAAAGTTGGCCCAAAAGCTCAGCATTCCAACGGTAATGCGACAAGTAAAATTTTTCGCGAAAATCGACATTTTTACCGTAAAATGAGTTAGGCAGCAATCTTGTTCACAATGTTTGTTTCGCTGAGTCAAATGATGACACAAGACTTCTCGAATAAGCAGTCACTGACGTCTTGTCCAATTTAAATTTCAATCGATCAATCAATTTATTCCACAATATATAGGCAAATTGGCTCTGGTATCCCTCAAGGAACGGTACTCGGACCGCAGCTGTTCTCAATTTTCATAAACGATTTGCCCAACGTTCTTAGCCACTGCAAATTTCATATCTTTGCTGATGACTTTCAAATCTACACACCTAGCAGATTGGGCGGGGGCCTGGTGAAATCAGTTCAAAATATGAACATTGATATGTTGGCCATCTCGCGGTGGGCTAGACGAAATGGGATCACTATCAATCCAGCTAAAACCCAAGCCATTGTCATCTATAGGCAACACATCCTTTCTGACTCGGTGCCGCCAGTCTTGGTCGAGGGGGTCGCAGTCCCTTACGTGCCATATGTAAAGAACCTGGGCCTATTCATGGACGATACGCTGTCTTGGGACTTCCAGGTTCGCCATATTTGCCAAAGGGTATATGGTGCACTGCACTCTCTTCGTCGTCTTGCCAAATTTACACCATGTTCGTTAAGGCAAAGACTGGTAACGGCGTTAGTAACCCCCCATTTCCTGTACTGCTCCAACGTGTTCTCGACTGGCCTTTCTTCCACGCTGGAAAAAAAGATAAAAGTGGCATATAATGCTTGTGTTCGATATGCACATGGGATCAAACCTCGCCATTCGACCACTGGTCTCCAACTGCTCTCCCATCCAATCCTCGATGTCTACAAGCTTCGCATCCTCAAGACCTTGTTCACCATCTTACATGGAGGACTGGCACCATACTTGCGGTCCCTTGCAAATAGAGTGGTGTCTGCCAGATCAGGTGCGTTGCTTGTCCGTTCTCATGGGAGTATGGCCTTCTCGAGGTCGTTTGAGGTTGCGGGGGCTAGGCTCTGGAACGCATTGCCTGTTTCGGTGCGCGCACTGCCCACTCTTGGACGGTTCATGTCAGCCATTGCGGAACATTATACTGTTACTTGAATTGGTAAGCACATTCCCTCTCCCCATCCCCCCTCACATGATTGTAAACTCCCCTTTTAATTATTTGTTCTTATTTTACTTTCTTTTAACGTTATAAGGCCTTTGTATGACCCGAGATTTATATTTTAGTTGTTTATGTGTGTATAATATGGACATGTTTTGTGTCTTTACACAATAAAGGTTTTTATTATTATTATTATTAGGTACCTCAAGGGCAGGTTGTCGGAATCAAGGGGAAGTATGGTTAACTGTAATTTTTATGCGTCGCTTCGTCTTGATCAGGGTATTGTGGGGGATTTAGTCCTAGTCCAGCAGAGTGGGTGCGTTGTTCCTCAGGACTCTTCTCCTTAACCTCCTTAACCTTCATTTCGAAAATTGTCTTAATTTCTGTTGATTTGTATGGTAATTTTGTTAGAGTTGGTAGGCCGAGCTGAACATTACTATCGTTGGCCATTAGGTCAATCAGATCTATTGGAGCTTCAACCTGATTCCCGATTCAACGGAGGGCATCGATTCATATTGGTATCTAGTCATTGACTGTCTATCAAAATATTTTTGGGTAGTGTATTGGTGAGGGGGAGGGAAGAGGTGGTTATTGGGGGTGGAGGGGGTTATAGAACTCAATACGGGTGGGAGGGAGGGGGTTGGAGAACTCATGATGGGTAGAGGGGGGTGGTTACCATGACTACAATAAGGCTCAACTGGGTAGGTTAGGTTGACGAATGGGGGGGAGGTGTTTTGAGGGGGTGGGGCGGGAGGCGGAAGTCATTAGGGGAGGAGGGGTGGTTATAGGGTGGAGGGGGAGGTTATAAGGTGGAGGGGGAGGTTATAGTGAGGAGGGGATTGGTTATAGGGTCGAGATGCCTCATCTGGGCAGGTTGTGTGCGGGAGGGGTGGAGGGGGAAGAGTTGTGATGACGTATTATGTCGGGAGATAAGGAACTTTCTTTCTGAGGAGACTTTTAGGAATGTTTTACATCGCGCTAGTACAACCTCTTATGACATATCGAGGGTCTCACGGCAACACCCCACATCGTCATTTTTGCTCAAAATGAGTTATGCATACCATTTGAAGCGTCTTCCTCCGGCAGGTCGATCTAACTAAATATAAGTTAGGTACCTAAGTTAGGTAACACTAAATCTCTCGATTTATTTTACTGAATTACCTACTCAATAAACATAGTCATTGGCAGATGGTTTTTTGGCTCTGCTGAAAAGGCGCCCAAATGACGATGTGGGAAGTTGCCGTGAGAACCTCGATATGGAATCTCTGGCTGGGGAGGTAGTAGTGCAGATGTCCTGGATTCTGTTTTCGTGGTGTAAAAAACTTCTACTGAAAGTCTTGCGTGAAAAAAGTATTTATACCTTTTATCTTATAAGATACCCTTCAGCTGAATTGCTTAGGCAAATGCAAGTCCTTCCTCTCCGACATCTGATGAATAAAATTATCATAATTAGAATACACAAATCTGTGAGTAGTAAGCGATTGTTATACCTCGAAGATGGAAGGAAATCTTCATCAAATTACCCTTTCGGAAAACGTAGCGTGGCCGTATCGTTTTGACAGACCACAACCCTTACAGGAATGGTCTGGCAAAACGATACGGCCACGATACGTTTTCCGAAAGGGTAATTGGAATCATTTGGAATCATTGGAATCATGCAGTTGGAATCATTTTAAAAATGTAGTGATTCAATCACTGCTGTGATACAAGTGATTATTTGGCGGATCACCCCCGTGGTTGAATCATTGGTGGGGAATCACTCGCAAATAATCACTTGGAATCACTTAATCAATTAAAAAAATGTAGTGATTGGATCATTAGTGCATCACTAGGGCATCACTTGCGTTAATCACTGCCTCTACAGCGATTCAATCGTTAACGAATAGTTAGGAATAAGGGATATACAACACAGCTTAGCTCAATTGAAATTTAAACGTGTTTTAGGGAAGATGTTTAGGAGTTCTAATCCTGTACCACTTTAAATCTGCAAATCATATTTACCCTTACAGACTATTAGAGATTTGGCTGATGAAGTATTTTACATTTATGAGAGACATTCAATATTAGCCTTCACGAATCCTTTACATTTATAAAGACTACAGTGAAAAGTTGTTCAAATTTTGGCCAAAGCATTTACTTCAGTGATTCAACAGTGATTCTTACCTATAATTCAACAGTGATACTTACCAATGATGCATCAGTGATCGTCAAGTGATTTAGTGATTAACAATGATTCTTACCAATGATGCGTTACTGATCATCCAGTGATTGAGTAATTAGCAGTGATTAACTGTAGGGATTCATCACTGGGCACTCCAGCGATCGTATGATAAAATACTGGTGGTTACACGAGACAATTACTGGAAATCACTACATAATCAGTGGTAATCGCTCATTTTTAGTGATTAAATCAATAAACCGCCAATGATGCATTTCTGTAAGGGAAACTCTATCAACGATGACATGTCACGTTATAACCTGGTCCGTTGCTCCTTTCGTCGTCTTCTTCCTTCCATTTACCTACGAACTGAGTCGTTCATTACTCTTATACGAGTAATAACCGAAATGGAGATGTTGAATACAGTTCAAAGAGGATTCCAGATAACTATCGTGTTGTTTTTGGAGTTGTTTTGATAGAATGTACGATCTTCAGGCATCCCGGATCAACTTCGGCTGTAGATTCCGTAATTAGTGGACCGGCCTTCCGAAAATAGGATCGTAGCGCCTGCGGTACAAAGCAAGGACGTTCTTTGCTGGTGGGCATCCGCGGCCCGTGAGCCGGTCAACCACTCGTCACGGCGTATGAATTTTGGTTTATTGAGTCCTGATTTTCCCGCTCAACAAGTTTCAAAACGAGTGATTCAGTTGGGTAATAGCGGTTTTACAGCGAGCCACTTTACCGGTTTTGAGGATGTCAAAAGATCAAAAGATCTGCAAACATAATTGTCTCAAGGATCAGTGTGTTCAAAAATAAAATATTTGAAAACATTTTGCCTCCCCCAAGGCCGAAAATTGGCAAAAATATCTTTTGATTATTTCCTTGTATTGAAACCGTTATATGGTAGGTCTGATATTGTGAGTAGGTATACGTTTTGGTCCTCTTTCGAAAACCTTAATAACGCCGTTATATTGATCTCAATCCAGTCAGTCAAAGCAAAGACATTGCCGAAATACTGGCCAATTCCCACGCGCTTTTGGTTTTTGGCCTTAAATACACCCTATTTGACGTGGGTGTATTTAAGATAATAACTGTTCATGTGGTGGTGGTTGAAATGTTGCCGAATACATGTAGGTGAGCGCCATTCAATGAAGGAAAACAATAGTACTTGAAAATATCGTCTATTTCCAGTGAAATATGAGTACACTGTTAGACTGGTTTCGGTGATTAAACCATCGTCAGTAGCAAAACAATACTACTGTAAACAATACTATGAGTATGGTTTATATTACTGACGATGATTCAATCACCGAAACTGGTCTAACAGTGTACTCATATTTCAGTGAAAATAGAGGATTTTTTCAAATACTCCCTTAATAGGTATGGGTTTCCACGATTTCGTCGCGAGTGATTTAATTCGTGCGATTCAATAATTTTGGCAGTCTTTACCCTGAGTTGCAAGCAACAAAAACCTGTACAACTCAACCGGACGGGGTACTGATGATTGGTAATTACCGGTTTCTGTAGATTTGAACTCGAGAATTACAGGAGATAAACAAACGCTCCTGTCGTAATCATTTCAGGTTCGAACAAACAAGTCGGTTTTTCAAAGGTCTCAGTGATCCACAATTGATCAAGTTTCAAGGAAAACAAGGTCCCCTTCGCCAACGCCCTTGGCGAACGCGCTTGTGCAACGTGCAGTTTGAGAAAAACAGTGCTCTCCCACATTGTTGGCGTTCCCATACCGTAGAGAAAGACATTTTTGTTGTGATTTTGCCCCCGAATAGATTGTTGGGGGGGGGGGGGGGGAATTGCCTCCATCATAGTTGACGATCTGTGAAACTGTCATGACAGTATGTAGGGAGGAAACGAGAGTGTACTTACAGTTTGTTAATGATGGCTGCACGCAAGTTCTTCTCTTCAGAACATCTAAATGTCCAGAATAGACGCAATAAAGTGTGTGAATCGCTTGAACAATGAGGCAATCACAATCATTCCTTAGTTATTCACAATACAACATTAACATTTCACGGGGCAGTGACTTTGAACAAAAATGCACAACTGGTACAAAATGTGGTATTAGGTACGAAAATATACTATGAAAACTCAACTGTAATGTAGTATGTGAGGTAGGTAGGTAATAAAATTCAGATTACTGACGTTTTGACGTTATTACGGTACAATGATTCTAGTGAGACTAGACCATGTCGAAGGCGGGGCTGATACGCTCTTTCCAGTAGATTATTTGTGTATTTGCTAAAAACACGGGCAAGCCCAATCACAATCCGCTCAACAACAAAGTATGCAACAAGAATCAAGAGAAAAAAACTACAATGATATCCACCAGAATGACACAAAATATAAAATTTCTATTGAATCTAAGGAAGGCTTTGAGTGGCGATTAGGATTACTTAGATAGAGGATTACTTAGATAAAATGTTTTAATTCGGGATATGGGAGAGGAGAAGAAGTCAAGGCCGTGGTGGATCTGCAGCATCGCATTTACCACACGGGGGATTCTGAAAAGGGGTCTGAGCTGAATGGAATTTGGAATAATGGAGCTGAGCGAGAACGGAACTGAGGGATTGAAAAATTAATTTGTGCAAGGAGTGAGGGGCAGTCAATTGGTCCGTTCACCAACTTGTGATGAAAAGCGATGTCTGTCCATTTACACTGGTCCTCGAGCGAGTGCAGGCTGCAGACGCACAACATCGAATTATAACCAAACTCATCAGAAGGGATATGTACGAGGGATATGTATCGTAACTTGAAGGCCACATAACGAAGAAATTTCTTCTGTACTCGTTCCAATTGTAGCACTGTGGCTATGTGGCACTTATAATATGGCGACCACAAAACGGACGCAAACCACGAGGACAGGGAGCACAAAGGTCTTATACAGAAGGACGATGGCAGGAATGTTGGTGAAGTCCCTCGTGTGCCGCTTTAAAAAGCCCAGAGACCTCATTGCTTTGCCCGCAATACGGTCAATGTGGTTGCAGAAACCATTATTGGGGTCTCAAGCCACCTAGCGTCATTTCTATGCGTTATGCCGCAGTTGCAGTGGGTTGGCCGTAACCTTCGGTTTATTTGATTCAATTATGAACAATTGGAATTGACAAACAAAACAATGTTTTTTTGAACACCCTTCAAGATCGGCGGGTTTAGGTTCGGCATGCGGGATCAGACGAAGATCGATCCTTACAAGAATTTGTAAACCGTAGTGGGGAAAATGTGCAGCGCTTTTGGTTTATTATCTTCGATAATGAACCATTGGAATTTGTGCATTCAGTCGGCAGCCTCCTCCTAAAACGCCATTTCCATCGTAATATTGAAAAGGAAAGACAAATAATGGGAGCAGATTCTAAGATTCGCTCGATTTTAATCCCAATAACTCCCAATAACTTGATAACAAGGAGCTTGAAGTTGCGATCCCTGGCGGGTATGTCGGAACTAAAATTATCTTGAAACTTTCAAGTTGAAAGGCAGGTAATGACCCATGATATAATCATCAACCTGAAGAAGAATTCGCACTAATTACTATTACACTATCTGGTTACGATACAAGGTCAACTTGCTGCCAACACTCAGTGGTGAATAAACGTTGTGAAGTCAATGTCATTGGATTCCACTATCGCGTCTCCAAGGAAAACCCCAAGTTCAATCCGATTGTTCAAGGAAAACCCCCAAGTTCAAAAGTACAGAAACGCGCAAAAGATGTAAACGATTATTGTGTAATAGTTAATAGTAATCGTTATCACTCGTCGTGAGTTCCTCGCAATTGACTTTACGTAGACGTCTAAAGGTGATTGCAAGAGGTGATACCAATTCACTATCACAATGTCATGCATCAGCAGTGGAAAATTGTGAGCTGGAAGGCATGCGATGCAAAACTTCAGAAAGCTGTAATGTTCAAGATATGCATAGAAAATTCTCGTGAGATGGACGAGAAAATGGTTAATTATAATTATACCTACTTGGAACTCAATCATTGTACCTGCACTTACATTGACCACCTACCAGCAAGATCAGCACAACCTTTCGATTTCAGGACAACAATTTCATAATACAGAATTTGATTTCATGAACTAAGAACAGCTTGAATCAGCACCACTAATACCAATAAATTCCGTAAAATCTACTAAAGTACATACAAAAAGTACATAAAGTACATACATACTGACGTCATAGGCTCTTACTGCATAGGTTTTGACGTACTAGTTGGTCTCCTGCCAGCCGTCTGACGTCATACGCTCGTCCGTCATAGGCTTTGACGTACTAGTTGGTCTCCTGCCAGCCGTCTGACGTCCTACGCTCGTGCGTCATAGGCTCTGACGTAGTGGCCCGCCGGTCGCTTGTATTCTGACGTGATCTGAGGGAAAGGGTGAATCAAGGGAACAAATTTTTCCCGTTTCAGTTTATGTGCCAAAGCAAAGACATGAAAATGTCAAAAACTATGTAAATAGGTACCTAAGCACAACTGTAATGTCAATTGTCTGACAATGAGTTTTTTCCAACATTTTGGAAAAATCCATATCCGGCACTTTGAAGAGCTGGATCTCCAAAACGGTCACAGAAAAAATTATTCTTTCCTAAAAATGTCAAGTCAACCTCCTTGGTGGGGGAAAAAATTACGTACCTCATCTCATCAAGGGTGGAGGGTTCCCTCCCTTCCCTTTTAAACGGGTGAGGCAAAAATGAACATTTTTGAATCATTTTTACACTTTTTTTTTCAAAAACATTTTTAAACGTTTCCTAACAATTTTAAACTTTTTTAAATATTTTTAAACGTTTTTTAAACACCTTTCTCTGTATCCATTTTGATCATTATTGATTTTTCCAGAGTAGGAAAAGTAGTACTACTATAAGTAGTATATTAGTACGATTCTCGACTATACATAAATTTTGAATTTCTTATGAACATTTAAATAATTTGTAATGCCATATTACACATTGTTCAAACCTTTTTTATTGTTGCTGGCCTATTCCAAACTAACACATATTCCCAACTCATTAAGTTATTCTAACAGTCGGTGTTGAACCTAGAAAGGGTTTTAAACAGTTGAGTAAGTGCCTTGAATCGTTGTATGTTGAGACACTTGATATTAGCCTATTGCATTTTTTTTAGCGCAAATAGAAAAATTTTCAGTATGTACCTAAATATTCGGTCAATTTCGAAATCGTGGTGCTTGTTGAATGCAGGATTTCATGCTCTATAATTTTTACTCTATGATTTTAACGATTTGAGTGACCGTTTCGGAGTTAAAGCTCTTCAAAGTCCTGGAAATGGATTTTTCGAAAAAGTTGGAAATAATAGCCGTTTTTCAACAAGCGATTGCTCTTACACGGCCGAACCGATTTTGGTGTTCCAATAACTCATTCGATGGAAAATGTATGCTCTTTAATTTAGTAATGAATAATGTTTTCTGTAGGAGGTTTCCTGGACGAGTTATAAATGAAAAAAACTTAAAAAGTCCGAAAATGTCGAAGTTTTTAGGCCCCCAAAAGTTCTTCCGATAAAAATTTAGTTGGACTCGCTTAATTTCCCACTATTGGTGTGCCTAGACACCAATTAAAATTGCGTGGCCTCCGAAGTCTAGATTGACTGGACTAAAGGGGAGTCGCCTCAAAATACGACTTTGTTTTGGGGAAAATGGCCCACAGGTAGTGGATTTGAATAAAATTTGGGGAACTCGTCGAAGGTCATCCAGCTAGTAATTAATGTATTATCTTCAAAAATACGCTAATAACAATGGAATTCGTTAATTGGATTTACCATTTCAAGGTTGCCCAATCATCGTGGATTGATAGTTTGGTAGGTCGGTTCAAATAAGTACAAGTGGGTTCTTCCTTGCTCTCAAAAACACTAAAAAAGATACTTTTGTATCGAATCAGATAATTCGACTGGTTAATTAAATTTCTAAGAAGAGTATGATCTTGAGATAATGTAATCCCTCCCATCCGTTCTTATACCGTTGTGAGATATGAGAAACCTATTTCGCTCATCTATTCTTCTTTAGTAATTCGTAAGAACTTCGTTGTTCTCTTAGAATCCTGGATATTGTGAGTATACGTTGCTATTCTCATGATACTACGATAACTTTGGCGAAATATTTCAATAAGTCTTGATTTCAATAGGATTTCAATGTTTGTATTTACCTAAATGAAAATTGCTGTTATTGTAAACATTGACATCTCAAAGTGGAGAAAATAGGTATGACATTTTGAGTTAAAGTTCCAATGTAGGTTTCATCAAGAGCGTCAGAAAAAGGTTAAGATAATTATCTTAACCTTTTTCTGACGCTCTTGATTATAATCAACGTAGAGATATTTGACTAATTTTGTTTTCATGTATGAGAGGTCTCTGGAAAGTTATTAGGATATGTGACAACGAGGAGGAAATGAGACAATTCTAATTTTCGGGTTATTTGTCGTGAAATCCACGTGGAACTTTCGTATGTACACGTTGAATCGGACAATCACCTTTCCTAGACGTAAGCGTCCCTTATCTGGGTCTATAGTCGAACAAGAATACAGACCTCTTTCCGTGGACCGACTGTCCTTTTGTAGACATAACCAGAATAGGTACCTTTGTGAGAAGTTACCACATACTTGAGTCCTGTTCTTTCGGGTCGGCCGAAGATACAGGTTCAAACTATTTTCTACAATTTAGAAAGATCACAAAACGAATTTTCTCGGCTACTTTGATAATATCAATAATGATATTATCATACTTTGATGATATCAATTATATTATCATACTTTGTCTCTATGAGCCGACCAGGCCGTTATTCTTAACAAAACCAGCTGGCGAGAGAAATTTCCCAAAATGACCCATGAATTCCCTAAATGAAATAGTCTGACAAGTGATACCCCATTTCAACGGGTTTTTAATGCTGAACACGAAGGTGAATTCAGAATTACGATATCTCACTATGTTCGCAAACTGGGGCACTTTGAAGATGAAGAATCGTGGTTGTTACTTGAGATGTTCCTCATGGTTAGTCTGCTCTAATCTGGTAACGGAATGAGATATCGCAATTCTGACTTCACCGTCGTGTTCAACGTTGAAAATTCTATAAACTGAGGTGTAACTTGGCAAACAAAGTAGACAACATTTGTAATAAGACCAGTTATTTCTTTGAAAATTCGCTCGTATAGCCATGCTGCATGGCTGTGGATTTTTTCTGTGTTGGAAACATAACGTCGGCTTTTCATCGTTGAAAAACAATGAAAAATTGAAACACCGTAGATGTTTTTCCTGAATAACTCTGTAAAAAACATTTTTCAAGTCATTCAACTGAGGTGACAAGTAGAACAACAAATTACGAATCGAAGCACATCAAAATCTCAAAATCGCCAAAAGAGGCTCTTTACGGCTTTTCTACTTTGGACGGTTGAGCAGTTGAAGAATTTTATAGGGACTTAGAGCTTCGTCACCGGTCGACATTGACACTAAACGCCCTTCAACTGATTTCTTGAGGGAGAAAAACTGATCTAAATTCATGAAGTGAGCATTTCAGTTGACACGACATGGCCGACTGACACGGTTGCGGGTCGCAAGGACGACTCGGGACAATCTGCCGCAAAGGGGGTTAATCGAGTAGATTGAAAAACGCTGTTTTATCAGAGACGTGTTTCGAATCACCGTAATTATTATTGCAACACCTGATGAATGTGTTTTTCGCCGCGATCCAGCTATGATGTAGAGCTCTAGTTCTACCAAGTGCCTTCATCATCAAACATACTTGATATAAATCGGGTAATTTTCCTAATTGTTGTAAATTCTGAGCACAAAGTCTACCCGTGAGCCGTACACAAAACCCTTGTGAGGTACTTGATACGATAATGTAATGTAATAGGGCAGATATACGATATCGTCTCTCACCAAACTTAACTATCGTTTTTGTCTTGTGGTAGTAACTTTTTCTAGTAGTTTGGTCAAGGCTAAAGTACGTTCCACACTAAAATCCGTCACTTGTACCTCCTCCGAGTGTTTATCAACATCTTGATAACGGTCCAGTAAAATAAGGAAAGGGACCCGAAGTGACGCCACCTCACGTGGCAGTCTGTGTATACCGTGTAGTATATGTAGATATAGGTGTAGTTTGCCGCAGGTACCGTATGGTATAGGTAATAGTATAGTTTTTTTAATTTTATTTGGCATTACATAACGTATACAGCCATACATATGGTGAATATTTACAATAATTCATCATATTTAATGTAATATAATAATTATAACTTTACTACTAGGTATATGATAATAGTACAATTTGATAAAACTTATATATAGTTCTTCATAAATTAATATATTTTTTGATGATGGTATGGAATAATAATCGAAACTAAAAGTCGTTTTTCTTATTACACTGACGACTAATAAATGTCTCTGGCTTCCATAATAAGATGTTGCAACCAGTACGTTCTTTGCTCTTCGAAACCCAATCCCTTTTAGGATTTGCAGGAAACTCAGTGAATCTGTGCATATTAAATGTGGTATTTCGTCTTATAAATAACGAACTCTACTGCTTTTATGATAGCATATATTTCAGCATTGAAGGATGACGATGTGGGCGGTAGCCTGAATTTTTTATTACAATCCGTGTTTAAATAGAGGAGTGCGCACCCTGCTAAATTTTTGGATTTTGATCCGTCAGTGAATATTACACTGGCATTTGGCCACTCATTAATGCCCAACTTCTCATGATTTCCATAAACGAACAATTTTATTTGACTGGACATTATCAATTCTTCATAATGGTTTATCGCTGCAGTGTAGTGTGGAAAGATCCACATCTTCTTGTGTGAAACTCGTCACAAGCAGTGGCTCGTTCATCCTAGTTGTTGAAGTAAGCGTGCTTACACTTATGTCATGGATCATGTTTCGTCCTTGAGATCTTATCCTGAACATGTATCGATCAGCAAGTATGTGGAATCGTAGTTTTAATGGTTGCTCTTCAGATTCAGCTAAGATTGCATCAATTGGTTTTGATCGAAGGAATCCCATGCACTGTCTTATACATTCAATTTTGTATTGAAGTCTGGAAATCTTGAGTAGGTTTGTCGCTGGCATTCCCTTGAAAAATTGCACCGTAGTCAATAATAGCTCTAATGGTAGCTCTGTAGAATAAGAGTGAAACTTCCGGATCAGCTCCCCAATTCAGATTGGTGACCATCTTCAACGCATGTAAGTATCTGTCAGACTTTTCCAACACATGCTGTATATGTGGTTTCCATGTTATGGTCTTGTCTAAGTAAATCCCGAGAAATTTTATTGGTATAGTTTTGCAGCCAGCTAGACACCCCCAACGGCAACGCTTTTCTTTTTCTTATTTTTTTAGGACCCGTATTTTTGACGGTACAGACGACAAAAAGTCGTCAAATGGTACATTTTAGCCAACATGGGAAAAGTTCTCGTTTTTCAGCCGTCGATTACTACCCCATAAATTAGTCCAATTTTGAAGTTACGGGATCAACCCACGCAGAATTAAATGATCTCTAATTTTTCTCTTTGTCAGGTTTTGCTAGAATTCGGAGATTAGCAGTTATAAGCGAAACACTGAAGTAAGACCGGAAATCTCAAAGTTATTAGGGCACCAAAAGGCTGAACCCCTGAAGAGGTACAAACTCAGATTACTCGTTGTCAAGACCACGGTAAGGTTTTAGAGCGACTTCCAGCTTTCCCCAGGTCCTCTTTCAGGTTTAATTTTACTGGACTATACAACAAGTAGACTTGTACTTGTATACGGGAACGAGGTCAATTTCTTTTACCAAACCAGCTTTTCACATTGTGTCAAAATACTCATTAGAATTTACAGCGTTGTTTATAAAAGTATGACGTCACCGGTATTCGAATTGAGCTGTAGATACAAATACTCGTACCTTCTTCATGCTAAATTAACCGTAACAACTCATCTGTCAAAGGGGATCAGGGTGGTGATGGATTGTTTTGACCGGTGGTAGCTCTTAGCCACGTCACAAATTGAGCAGGCATGTACCTCCGAACCTTCATATATAAGTGCCTTATTGAGATTCACTGTCCAGTTCATTTGTGAGGCGGCGAACGGGCGGTTAGTTCAATAGTCTGTGTGATCCCTGAGGAAAATTACAAATAAACGGCAAAGAATCCATCGAGATGAGTAAGTTGTTCGTTTAGTAAATTGTGTTGATTCAGGATAATTCTCAGAGTGAACGTCTCATTACAGCGCCATGACAATCCACCCTACATAAGTTAACCATTTGATTCTTCCAATGTCAAACTTGTGCCAATCATAAAGAATAAATGAACAAGCTAAGTATTTTTGAAAATGAGAAGTTTTCAAAAAATACCTTAACCTTATACTATTTAGAGCAATCATACAGGATTTACCCACCATTAAAACTCAAATATTACATTAAAAGGAAAATGCGCTAATAAACCATACGAAGCTGTTGTGATCAGAAAATCATTATCACCCAGTCACATTCACTTGATCCCATTCGCAAGGCGAACAACTCCAGTGATAATTCTCCATTTTGTTTGGAGATTAAAGTGTTACATTACAGTTTTGTACTTCAGAGGAAAAATATTTTGACCGCATATTTGTTGATAACACGGTGCCTTGCGAGTTGGGGACGTGGTACGTTGTGGAAGTTGCTGAGGTGGGATCTGCGGACGATTTGGGACGGAGGGGGCGGAGTAGCGTGCGAGTTGCAGACGTGCGAGTTGCGTACGTGCGAGTTGCAGACGTGCGAGTTGCGTACGTGCGAGTTGCTGACAACTTTGGGCGGAGGGGGCGTAGTAGCGTGCAAGTTGCAGACGTGCGAATCGCTGACAACTTGGTGCAACTTAGATAAAAATTACACTCGGGTTAAGGTGCGTATCGACAGTGGGAGGCATATATGTCGAATGCCCCAATGCGCACGCTCGGACTGTCGATACCGGAGTTGCTCGCTTCGAATGCCTCGCGACGGACATGTCGGTAAAATGGCAGTGCTCAAAGAGACATCGGCATTCGCCGTTCGTCAAATCGATACCCATACAGGCGAGTATCGATACCTACCAGTCAATATCGGACGTACTCATATCGCTCGGTACTCATAGGTATCGTTTATCACAACACAACACAAGCCGCATCATGGAGAACGATTCGATTCACGAAATTATGAAATTGTACAAATATAAATAGAGAGAAAAATAAATAAACGCTCCAACATAATATAATATATTCTCCCCTCTCAGTTAACAAAAGTTCTCTCGAACTTTTTAACTGGCGGGCATTGTATACTAAATATCGAGGTACACCCCACAACACCCCACATCGTCACTTTTGGCCAAAATGAGTTATGCATACCATTCGAAGCGTCTTCCCCCGGCGGATCGATCTAACTAAGTATAAGTTAGGTACCTAAGTTAGGTGACACTACATCTCACGATTTATTTTACTGAATTACTCAGTAAACATAGTCATTGGTGGATGGTTTTTTGGCTCTGCTGAAAAGTCGCTCAAATGATGATGTGGGAAGTTGCCGTGAGACCCTTGATATTACGTTAGTACGAGTATAACTTATAGCCTAGTACCGACAGTGCGTCGCTTCATGCCACTCGACAAATGCCTCGCACTGTCGATACTTGTAACCACGAATGCTCGATGCGAGCACACGAACCACCTGAATCGAAAGTAGTCCGGACTAGGGATACCCATCGTTATGAGTACGGTGTCGATACTTGACTCGTATTGATACTCTACACTCGAGCTGCAAGTTTAATTTTCCTTTTTGCTGATTTGTGAAATGACACCTCCACTCAGACTAGATTAAACGGAAAGATTAAACAGCTACATTAAACTTTTTAACTGGCAGACATTGGGATAACATACCTATAACATAATATTATTATGTTGGTATAATATTTTTAACTGCCGTAAAAATTAATCGAAATTGGTGCTGTTGGTCCTATAATGTCCGTTGGGATGTCTAGTATATGGTCAATGATTTTCAACTAAATCTCAATCGATTTGTCTAATCCACAGCCAAAAATACGTGAATGAATCCAACATCTACTAATTTCCGAAAACATCAATAGCTCCAATTTTGAAGAAGTTATGACCATTTGAAATGCCTGCAAATTAATCGTTCCTCCTAACTGGTGGGATGGGGGGGAGGGGGACAAAATGTACAAAAGGCACTCCCTTGGATGGGAACAAACGTGTGTGCGAAATTTCAGCGCGGTCCGTTTTGTCTGCTGGGCTGTAGCCCCGTCAATGAACAATAAGAACAACGAGAACGAGAAGAAGAACAGGAAAACGTGAAAAATAGTGGTTGTAAAACTGTTATACCCCCGACATCTAATGGTCCCGAGAGTTGAAATTTGTTTTACGTCCTCATGGGCACCTGGAGAGTTGGTGTACAAAAAATCAACTCCCGAAAAACCCAACTTGTTCCGTCGCTTAATCAGTGTCTCAGTCGCTTCGTTTCTGGGCATCGGTTTTCCTGGCGGGCGGGACGCGAGCGAAGCGATCCGCTATCAACCAATGTTGGCCAAGGTTATAAAACTTCCACCCTGTTCATCTTAGAGCGTTGAAATTTGGTAAACAGCCTCATGAGACCACCGGGGAGTGATTGGGAGGAAGTTGCATCAGCTGAGAGAGCGATAATGCATGGGGATCCGTGCATCGCACAGGTATCGGTTGGCTGTATTATAAAATACAATTATTATAGGAAATTACATGTGATTCATTGATTTTATGGATGCATATAGGTATAGTTGTAATAGATGACTCTGTATAGTAGGTAACGGAGGAAATAGTAATAAACCTCGTCAGCGATCGTGAACCAGGACATTCGAGGCCAAACGTCATAGCTGGTCTTGTTTTCATTTACAGCTTTCTTCAGTCTCTCCCAAGCTCTTGGGCGTCTGTCGAAGCGGAATTATCACCATCGGAATTATTCCAAAAAATCCCTCAAATTTTCGTTAACTTTGAAATTGAGTCCACCACATCCCGATTTATTTTACAACGCACCGGAAATATACTGGTAATGTTTGTGTTCATTCAACAATTAAATGGCGCAGTTATGCGACAAGTAGGTTTGGCCCTCCAGTACACTTCACGAGTTGATTTTCCAAAGATTTGAATGAACGTACGTGATTGAATTGAATAAGGCGAATATCACGTGCGAAAGTCATTCACGTAAGTTCGTGACATCAATGCCACCTTTCTCGTCATACAAAAAAGAAAACACAATCCGCACGTACCTACGATCGATCAATACGTGTTAAACATACTCGTACATTCGCTCTGCTCACGTATCGGCTGCAATCCTTTCGGTTTATCTCCAGAGCATTAATCTGACTTTACGACCAGGTGTCTCGTCGGTTGTTAAAACTTGTCTTCATCTCAGACGACGATCCAGTCGTAGACAAGTGTGCATGCTCTCCACCCCAAACTATTACATCTATACCACACATCATAGTGAGTCTATATAATTTCGTTATTTTTTTTTTAATAAAAATTTACATTCTCCTAGTTGCTACTGCTTCCATCCAATGTATTTTCCATTTAAAAGGATTTTTACCCTCGTTCAAATGGACCGGTTCTATTTCAAACTGTTTTCGCACACGAAGGCATTCACAGTTGAGCCCGTTAAAATCAAAACCTGCTAAATCCATTTTTGAAATTTGTGAGACTAAAAAAAAAACATTACAAATGTAAATATCCAATCGTGTATCCGTTATTTCTCAATCAAAGTGGCGCCAATAAATGTCATAAACTGGCACGCTAATTTGGTACAATGTTAATTTCTGTACCCGCCTTACACCTTCAGGGCACCCCCCCCCTCCTTCATACATTTATAAATATATAAATATACGGTGTGTCCGTTTTAAGACGGCTCAAATGCATTCCCTGGCTAAACTCTTGACCTGAGCGAAAAATTCCAGAGGGAAAAGTTGTAGCCCTTGACCCCTTTTTTCCAAAAATGACATACCTATCGGGTGAAATGGGGTAATCACATAATTTTTAAGGTATCTATTTTTTTCTGCTCAAAATTCTGAGAGTTATGAATTTGATGGTTTAGTCGAGTTTAATGATGGTTTAATCAAGGTTTTAAACGTCTAAAAGACGATATTTTCGTGTTTATCGGGGAAACTATTAATTTTACAAGGCTGGCAATATTTTTATTAGACAGTCCATTAAAAATACGTTGAAAAAATGTGCCACTTTTTCCAAACAGACCACGGTAATGGAATATTATTATTATTTTTTCTTTAACTTGAAATTGCAAATTTTAAAACCTCATAACTCGGTAAATATTTATGATATCGAAATTCGTATTGTTGCATAATATCATGTTTTATCTTTTTATGCCCTTCAAAGAAGTTCATAAACATGTGGGTCATCTGTAAACCCCAACTTGTGATCCGCGGCTGGAACGTCAAATGGTGGTCATTTTTGGAAAGAAAGGCTCAAGGGCTACACTAACTTTTACGTCTGGCATTTTTTGCTCAGATCAACCGTTCAGGCAGGAAATGCATTTGAGCCGCCTTAAAATAAACACTCTGTATATAAATAAGGGAGGGAATTCATGAAGGAAATTTCCCCTCACCTGTTAAGACTTTCCCATCTAGTGGTCTCCATAACACAGAACAACCCTAAAGTTGTCAGTTTGTCCTTTTTTTAAATCTAATTTTTTTCTTCAAAATGTTCAAATTTTATGCGGGCCGCAAATATTGACCAGGAGGGCCGCAGGTTGCCGACCCCTGCTCTAGCAGGTTGATTTGGCTACTACTATCGCTCAAGTTGGCTTATGAAATTTAATTGCATTACACGGTGAGTCATTACTAGAGACCGGGTAGGTTGTTATGGATTGCATATTCATCTTGCAACATCCGAGGCGTACTAAAATTATACTTACAACAATTTGAGTTGACTTCATGCGATGCCCTGGTTCAATTTTTTCGCTGCGTATTTCTGCATATTTGGAGGAAATCTTCTGATTCTGCATACCTATTTAAAGGACAAATGACCGCCCCAACGACAACTACATGGATTTTGCAAGTTTTGGACAGATATGTACCAAAACGAGGTTGAGGAGAATTCTCAGTAAAAAATGCACCTGATTATTGTTGGTTAAAGCAACTTGTAGGTCAACAATTTTTGGGGGAGTTGAAAATTGTTGTTTTTTGGTCGATTCTAATGGGTTTTTTTATCGAAGATATTAAACCAAAATCACTACGATATACTCGTTCCTACCTTCCCGTGGGTTCCACGATTACTGATACAGCCTCAATGCGTAGGTACCAATAAATGAGGATTTCTTAACGTATCCAGGGTATTCGAAAAATGGTTCACACACATTAAAAATCCTAATCCGCCTTACGATCCCACCGCTAAAGATAAACCACAAGATAAACCCACTCGACCCAAAGTTTATTGAGTTGGACTTCCTTAATTACGGCTTAAGAATATCGAAAAAAACGTTTCTGGTTATTTATTTGAAATCCCTGCCGATATGAAACGGTTGTGAAAAACAATTTTCAGCCACTTTAAACTCGAGTGCTATTCAACTCTCGCAGCGCAATATTCTTCCAACTTGATGGGCGTAACGTGACTGCTTTTCGATTTTTTGTTGTCTACTCCATTAGACATGCTCATTAACAAGTCGTGAAGTCGAGGTATGTTCAAGGTTATGCGTCCACTCTATACCATAACATTATTTGCCACTGTGAAAAACCCATCCGCCAGCTGTATACCGTCGGCCCCACTTTTCCCAGTTAGTTGTGCTCAAATTATGAAATTTTGTTTACGGTTTTGGGCCAGCCCAAGGATGATCCTTGAAACTGCATTTCAAAACGAATTGAAAACTTTTAACTAAACGGTATAGATTTTTTTTTAATTCATTAGGAGCTTTGCACGATCAGATTTCAGAGCAGATCAATCAGATTTCAATTGTGATTATCGATCTCTGTGAAGTTTTTTTTTTTTTTTTTTTCGTGGAAAATGCATAGCAACGTGCAATAACAACTGAAATAACATAAAGAATCAGTTTTTTTCTCTCTTTTTCATTTCTCATGCGCATACCCCATTCTTTCTATTGCATATAGGGCGTTTAGGGAATCCCTGACAATAACTGGATTTCTACCTAACTCCTACTTGTACACGGCCAAATCAATGTTTTTGATTTGGCTTTTTGCATTTTTTATAAAACGTTTTTTGCCCACTTAAGACGTCCATGTTCGAACTAGTTCAGCCTTAGTAACCACCTATTCAGCAACCCTCGAAATTCGGGAGGTTTCACTATATTGAAAATCGAGATACCCTGCCGACCGAAAAGTTAGTAGTCATTGGGCATAAGGCTGGTTTTCGCCGAGACAACTACCTACTGTAATATTGCCGATTAATCATGACTCCCATGATCCCATCCTTGAATCCGTCACTCGAATCGTTGAATTTGGAGTGCCGATTTCCCGGCTTCTTAAAATCGTTGCCTGTCAGGTTTTTACAGCAAACACTTTATAAGTGTCATTTCCCAGCTTGAACTCAGTCAGTGGCGGATCTAGAGGGTGGGCGCAATGGACAGAGACTGGGGCGAGGAGAAAATATCTACCAACCCCTGAAGATGGCTTAATAAAGCCGAAAGCTCGGAGACAACGTTCCTTCTTTCTTCACACTGAACCTCCTACAACCCTCCGAATGAAAAAATCCAATCTTTGTGAAAGAGTGTGAGACGAGCGTATAATGATGTGAACTCGTGTTTCAAGACTAAATTTTATGTTGCAGGGTACAATACAACTGTAGGCATGGACGATTACAAAGAAGTCCTCACAACCGTCAATCTCCACGATGAAAAGGTAAGCACCACTGTTACACGTCAACCTACTCGAAGATTACTCATTTTGTTACAGTTTAACTCACTTCTTTGATGAGTATTGTAACATTCTGTCCATGAAAAAAAGTCTGTAGCTAAAGTCTGGGCTATAGACCCAGAAGAGGGACGTTTACGTCCAAGAAAGGGACCGTGTTGTCCATACAGGACTATAGGGTCCAGTAAAGGACTTTACGTCCAAGAAAGGGCCGTAGAGCCAAAAGCGAAGCAAATATTTGATATCCATAAAATTCCATTTTCTGGTATATTGATAAAATTTATCAATATACCAGAAAATGGAATTTAAAAGTCAACACGAATCGGGCGTCAGAATATCTTATTGTTTCTCATTACCACTCGGATTTTTCACTATTGCAGCGCATGAAGTTTGATGAAATCTATGTGTAATGTAGTAAATTCACATATTTACCAAAATGTATGAATACAAATTCTCAGTTAATTGTAATAGTGAAAAATCCGAGTGGTAATGAGAAACAATAAGATATTCTGACGCCCGATTCGTGTTGACTTTTAAATTCATAACGAAAAATTGTTTGTCATTGCCTTGAGGAAAACCGCTCCATTACACGACAACAACGCAATTGAAGATTATCTGGAGAATCAAATTCAAAATTTCACAAGTTTGTGTTAGTTTACTAAACAAGATTTTGTTTTGTGTACACGCGACAGATAAGTCAACATTCACCTGACAATGTAAATTGTTTGTTTTAACTTTGAGCCTGAGTTATTTTTTAATGAGGACGAATGTTTTCAATGAGCCACGATAGGATTTGAACAAATTTTAATTTGTGTGGATCTGCGTTTTCTTCAAAATATGCGAATAATGTTCAACGTTTTCCTCTTTTCAAATTTGAAGTACAAGTGAAAAGTTCGGTAGTTGGAATTATTAACCGTTGGAGTAAACGCAAATGAATGTCGACGACTTGAATATACCGATAAACGAATTGAATTGTTCTTGGAAAGTAAAACACGAAGGTTAGTTATCAATGAGTAAGTAACGTGTGACTGAAAATAAATTGAAATTGAATTGTAGTTTCAACATTTAAAAATTAAAGCAAAGGTTAAAATAAATGAAGAAACAACGAAATAAACATTTATTGTAACTATTCTTCGATACAAAAATAATTAAATGAAAGTACAACATTACTCAGGACTTCATAGATATAATCAAATACGGTACGAACTTGGTATACAACGGTACAAAGGACTAATACGGTAGGTACTAACTTAAAATTCCATATCATTCGAAAGGGCAACGAGAGGGGGGGGGGGGGGCGAAAAGCGCTGTGCGGCGGTGTGATTTAGATCAATATCTAAATTTAGACAAATGAAAAAAAATTGAAGGAAAAATGAAAATGAAAAACATTAGGGAAAGGAATTTTTCCTTGGAAGGATGTTCTGGACTGTTCTGTTCAGAGTGGACCTCATCTTCTCCCTGCCGCAATTCCCGGACAGGAAAGCCTCGATAAGACAGGCCCTGATTTTGCCTGTTCCGGATGTCCTTTGTCAATGAAATCCCCGACGTCAGGGGCAAATTTTGTGATTGTAATTTTTCGATGATTTCTGGGATGTCGCCGAAGTTGGACTCCAAGTAAACGAGTTTTCGGAGCAACTGGCTGTCGTCAAACAGAGCTTTTGCGGTCCTCACATATGCAGCATCATCCTCCAGTTCGGTTTCGGGATTCAGTTTTGAATCCCTCCAGGGTTTTCCGATAGGATGTTGCAGCAGACAGCAGGTTCCCCATCTGGTGATCACTGGTTCTGGGGGAATTCAATAGCTAAATATCAGTTGTTGAAAATTTACTCAAGGCCATATTTACAGTTTTTGACCCAAATGTTGCATATTGTCCTAGAAAATTTGTCAAATGTTGCATGTTTTCCCATAAAACTGGCCAAAATTTGGCATTTGGCATGTGGCATTTTCCCATAAAATCGGCCAAATGTGGCATTTTCATGTGGCACCATGGCAATATGGCATTTGTCCGTCTCTGTTCATGAGGTAACTTCTACTACATAAGTTGAAATTGTGGGTGCTAGATGAGTGTGGGTGGGAAAGAGAGAGCGGGTTGGTCGTTGGGGGAGGACGGCAGTGGTGGTGGGCGGAGAGGAGGGAGGTGGAGGACGGCGGTGGAGGACGACGGTGTCGAAGGGCAGGGAGGAGGACGGTGGAGGACGGCGGTGGCGACGAGCGGGGAGGAGAGCGATGGAGGACGGCGGAGAAGAACGAGGGTGGTGAAGGGCGGTGAAGAGAAAGGTGGAGGAGGGCGGTGTAGAAGCGGGCACTTGGTGGTGACGTGTGGAAAGAGGGAGGGAGTATAATGCATCACAACATTAAATGCATCACAATAATAAATTTTATTGACCGTCATTCATGAGCTGACTTCCCTTACATAAATTGAAATTGTGTACTCGAAGAAGATGAAGTTTATACAAACAATAGACGTCTATATTGGTCTAAATCATGTTCGTAGACGAATGAAGATCGCGTAGACCACAGTGAGATGATCCACAAGATCTAGTAGACGTCTATTTTCTGTGTGGGAATGCATCACAACATTAAAATAAATTTAAAATAAACATTAAACTAAATTTTATTTTCTGTCATTCATAAGCTGACTTTCTATCACATTAATTGAAATTGATTAATTATTATTATGAATGATGTTGAGGGATGTCGAGGGTCGGTCAAATGAAAATTGATTTATGTGCCAACGTTTCGAAGAATATATTTCTTCATCTTCAGGGCCTAAAAACAGTTTCATAATATTGATTACAGTTCTATCGTGAGAAAGTTGTTGTAGTTATTTAATTACCATTAGTTATAGTTGTTGTAGTTATTTAGTTATATTTAGTTACAGTAATATTTTAGTTGTAGGTAGTTTTTATAAACAATTTGGTTAAACGAATGACGTTAAAACAGATAGCTAAACAGATAAATTGAAATGGTGTGTGGGATGTACAATAATTTGTGACTTACAGTTTCAAAAAATGGAGTTAGACTCCAACAGGGAAGTTCTTTCCTCCAGGGCACCGGAGTTACAACTTAACAACTTAGCTTAAAGTTACCTATATATATACGGATGAAAGAGTATAATATACTTAGAGTATATAGTATAATATCCAAGAGTGGGGTAACAAAAGCCAGGACATCATGGGGCCAAGAAACGTGTGAAAATTGAACAAACAAAGTCGTAAAAAGCAGGTACTTTAAAAAGGTCGGTGTTATTCCAACTAACTTCATAAAATATATATATACTCTTTCATCCGTATATATATAGGTAACTTTAAGCTAAGTTGTTAAGTTGTAACTCCGGTGCCCTGGAGGAAAGAACTTCCCTGTTGGAGTCTAACTCCATTTTTTGAAACTGTAAGTCACAAATTATTGTACATCCCACACACCATTTCAATTTATCTGTTTAGCTATCTGTTTTAACGTCATTCGTTTAACCAAATTGTTTATAAAAACTACCTACAACTAAATTATTACTGTAACTAAATATAACTAAATAACTACAACAACTATAACTAATGGTAATTAAATAACTACAACAACTTTCTCACGATAGAACTGTAATCAATATTATGAAACTGTTTTTAGGCCCTGAAGATGAAGAAATATATTCTTCGAAACGTTGGCACATAAATCAATTTTCATTTGACCGACCCTCGACATCCCTCAACATCATTGTTACTGACGGTCAACAAAACCACACACACTCATTATGGCAGAGGTAGCAACCACGGATCAATCTCAAATCCCCAGTTTCTTCAGTTCCATCCAACAACACTATTGCACGGCATCGGGTACCATTTTAAACAATTGAAAATCGGCACGTCACAAACATGTCTCACTAGAAAATTCACAAATGTTTTTCTACTTTTCGCATGTGTACCATTTTATGAAGTTAGTTGGAATAACACCGACCTTTTTAAAGTACCTGCTTTTTACGACTTTGTTTGTTCAATTTTCACACGTTTCTTGGCCCCACGATGTCCTGGCTTTTGTTACCCCACTCTTGGATATACTCTTTCATCCGTATATATATAGGTAACTTTAAGCTAAGTTGTTAAGTTGTAACTCCGGTGCCCTGGAGGAAAGAACTTCCCTGTTGGAGTCTAACTCCATTTTTTGAAACTGTAAGTCACAAATTATTGTACATCCCACACACCATTTCAATTTATCTGTTTAGCTATCTGTTTTAACGTCATTCGTTTAACCAAATTGTTTATAAAAACTACCTACAACTAAATTATTACTGTAACTAAATATAACTAAATAACTACAACAACTGTAACTAATGGTAATTAAATAACTACAACAACTTTCTCACGATAGAACTGTAATCAATATTATGAAACTGTTTTTAGGCCCTGAAGATGAAGAAATATATTCTTCGAAACGTTGGCACATAAATCAATTTTCATTTGACCGACCCTCGACGTCCCTCAACATCATTGTTACTGACGGTCAACAAAACCACACACACTCATTATTATGAATTTAATTATTCATAATTATTATCGAATACCTAGTGTAAAGTATTATTACCATTATTAGGTATTAATAATTTTTATTAATTATTATTAATAATTATCAATAGTTATAAGTAATTATTATTAATTAACTATATATCTGAAAACCCTGTGACGTTCGAATCACATGGGCCAGTATAAACATTCATCCGACAGCCTGCCGTTCGATTCACCCTTATGTTGACGACTTTCGATCTGATCCAACTTTGAGCCCTCATTTTGGCTGGTCGTACAAACCTCTGGATGGTTTTGAAACAAATTCAAAAACCAAACTCTATTTAAATGTGAACTCCATTTGAATTTTTCGTGATATGAATTATTCGATTGAATTATTCGATTTTTGGAATATACGTACTTGAAACGTAAACCCTCCAATTTGGAAGTGGGTAAATTTTTTTTTTTTTTTTTTTTTTCTTTGGTCGATTCCAAGGGTTTATTATCTAAGATTATAAACCAAAATGACAGTGATTCCAAGAGAAAAGACAGTGATTCCTCGATCACCACTGGAACAGTAGTCCGCAAAACTGGCGAATCTTCATTAAATAAACGGATTGGTCATCACTTCCGGAATGAGAAATGTGTGATGGCAAATAAAATAATTTGCAGAGAACTTCTGCATGGAACCGCCGGTACTACGTATTTCGGCCGAAGCGGGATATTCAAATCGTTCCACGTCACAAACGATGAAAACCTCTACCTTCATTTCCATCGATATTTTCAAAGAGGGATCAGCTGATAGCAGCCCATCGCCAGATCTCCATTGGGGCGAACGCCAAAATATTCACTTGGAATCGGAAACTTCCTTTGGGATTCATTTGATCACCTTGGCCTCCCCCCACGCGACTTTAAATCCATTGAGAGGTTTTTTCTTTTTCACCCAAAAGTTCCGTCCAACTTCAGTCGAATCCGCAAGCATTGAGTAGTTACACGTATGACGGATGAAATCACCGGGAAGGAAACAGTGGTGTCTGGCGTTGGGGGTTGTGGTGTTCCTGCAATACTTACTTTGTAAATTGCATTCAATTCCGTCAATTAGAGATAATTCTTGAATATTCACTTTTTTCAAGTTTTCAAAACCCACAAGAATTTTTCAATTCTTTCCCAACACACTCAGCTACACTCAGCGAATTCCTAATAAAACGCGCTATTGGCATTCATCATTTTTTCACCAAGATATTTCAAATTTCAACCCTAGTTTCTAACATTTTTGAACATTTAAGAAGATATAATATAAATGTAAGTATATAATATATACTTAGTAAGTATATATTATAAGTATATAATATATACTTCTAGATATTATCTACAAATTAGTACGAGTATTTGGTCGTATTTGTATACAAGAAACGATTACTATAATACCAAACAATATGGTAGATTGATAGATGTGCCATTATGGTTTCTTGGTCGAGTCCAATGGTTAACTATCAAAGATAATAAACCAAAACGTAGTTCAAGTTTCCACATGTACGGTTCATTCGTTGAAGATTTCAAAAAAAAGGAGTAGGTTGAGGGTGGGATAAGTTACTTCAAAAATTCGCTCATTGAGACATTCTGCAAGACTGGAACCTTTTATAATACATATCGCTGTACGTTGATTAGACTTAATATTAATTTTTGGTAGTTTCCTAGCAATACAATGTAGGTATGTCATGCTTTAGAGAATGTGGGTGTAGGAGGGATTCAAGTTCGTGTTCCTTTTCATGTGTGTAACGATAAACAGAACTAGTTATAACAATAGTCATTGCCTAAATAATGAACTACTGCTTGTTACCTACAGTAGGTGTATTATGGCGCCCTCGTCAATGTAGATCCCGGATTTTCCTGTTACTTTTGTTCTTAATGGTATCAATCACAGTTAATTCAGTTAATGTCATATTAGAATAGTGAACTGTTCAGGTGATAGTTCACCAACTTCTATCTAATCTAAAAACTTCAGGACTTTGTTTAATTTGGACCAGTGAATACGATGGGGACTTCTCGTGGAAATCTTCTGGTCTGAAAAGAATCTCGTAGTAAATATTCGTTTTCGACTTTGATCAAAAATACCCAAGTTGACGTAGACATGAGCTACTACGAGTAGATCCCAAAATAAGACGTTGCTCTTGAAGCCCGAAAGTTGTAGTAGTTTGGCGTTGAGCCAACATATTCAAAGCCCTTTGGTTTTTTGCTGTTAACTCCACCACGCCTGGCATCGCATAGTCAAGGATTTTTTTTTTTTTTTTTTTCAAATCATCTTTATTTTTACAACTGTATATACATCTAGTATACTAGTTATGTGAAGTTATAAGTAGGTATACTATGTGAAGTTATAACTTCACTCTGTTAGTTAATTTTAACTACCACTCATCACATCACTTTAGTGAGATGTAACTAGGTGGTTTGGTCCTTTTCAGCCTTCGTACATCGCCGCTGTTGTCCAGAAGGTTCAGTACTTCAACATTCCTGTGCTTGTGGAGACGGTTTTCATGGTCCGTTCCTCGATTTTTGACAACTTCGTTCACCATCTTGACTTTAAGATCGCGATGGATCATTCGTTAGAACATACCATAACTACGCTCCTGAGAATTTTGTTTTGCGTTGTTTGGAATATTTTCAAGTCGCTCCTCCTAGTGCAGCTCCATAACTGGCAGCCGTAAGCCCAAAATGGTTTGACCACTTGCTCGTGCAGTAGCATTTTGTTATGTATAGGCAGTTGGGATGTTCTCCCAATGAGCAACTACATCTTCTTGAATTTTAGGTTGATTTCTTCCATCTTCTTCTTTACGGGCTCCTTCCAGCGGAGCTTGGCGTGCAGAGTCACTCCAAGGTACTCAGCAGTATCAGACGCTACCCTGAGGTACTCCTGCTTTTATGTCCTGCAATTGGGAGTATTCTTCTTCGTGTTTTACCCTTAAATAGTCAGGGAAGTGTTTTGATGTCCATAAAAGCTCTCCGCGATTAATTTTTTGTGAGGGCACACACCTAAAATGCGAAGGCAGACAATGAAATTTTGCATCTACAAGTCTAATTTATAGTTGCTATCTTTATTTATAGTTTATATCTTTATAGTTGCTCTTCACCGGCTACAAAATAAAAAACCTTTTAAAGTGAAAATGGCAGTTTGATTTAAAGTTGCATCAGAAAGGTTTAAGAGTTATACGCGAAAAACTGAAGAATGTCCGAAAATTGCGAAATTTTCGGGGCACCAAAAGTTAAACTCAATCCCTGGAGTTTTACGAAGTCAGATTACTAGTTTTCAAGGCTATTTTAAGGTTTTAGAACGATTTCCAGCTTCCCTCGAGTAACTACGAGGGAGGCCCTTTCCTCATTTTACTGAACTATGATGTCGTATGCAGCGACAAACGGTCGAGTGTGGAGGTGATCCAAGACAGTGTCCTTGATAATATACCTAACGAATTACGTATAATTTTTGAGATTCACATTGCTCTTGCGATATTTCCAACGTGTTATCCTCTTTACACTCCTCTCCTATCATAACCTTGAGTTGTGCCTCGATATGTTGGAATTACTCGATTATTCTTAAGGTCGTCGAAGTACAAACAAGGTAATATACTAATAATTCGTTTAAATTATTCATACACCCAAGTCAATTATGTTCTCGTTGGATCACGACTCACTACGGTCCAGACGGAAAAGTCGCAGAAAACTGCGCAGAAAACTCACAAATCTGCCTCAAACGGGCTGAATAGAAGAAATTTGCCTTTCCTTCGGTTAAACTTGATTTAAATTTTTACAACAAAACATCGTAGGGAATGAGTTATGCAGGAAGCTACTGAACAAAATTTACTTACTTACTACTACTCTTCTTTTTAGCCCTTTGGTGCATGATTTATTCGATAATGAACCATTGGAATCGACCAAAGAAAAAACAATTTACCCCCCCCCCCCCCCAACAAACCTCAACCAAACTTTGTTGGTTTCAAGATACGTGGATTCCAAATAAAACCAACCCCACGATGATCCTTGAAACTGTTCATAACCCTATGTCAAGGGGTTGGGGTTCAAAACGAATTTTGAAATTTTGAAAATTTCATATCTCGAACAATTCAAATGAAACAGTAGGTATTGTTTTAGTTCATATTAAGATAGAGTTTATTTTTTAGAATTTAGAGACCATCTGGAGGTTTGTACCATCAGCCGTTCGTTCACAATGAGGGCTCAAAGTTGGGGCAGATCGAAATTCGTCAACATGAGAGTGAATCGTGAGGCAGATTGTCGGGTCTATTTTCATACTAGGTCAGCTGATTCGAACACCACATGGTTTCAGATATCGAGTGAATTAAACATAATTAACAATAATTATTAATAATAATAATAAATAAAAGTTATTAATAACTAACAATAATTGATAATAATTTTTACTACTTGGTAAAATTATTAATAATTAGGTAATGATAATTCATAATAATAATTAATTCTACATTTAGTGATCTAGACAGAAGGGTGATCTATGCAAAGATGATAATAAACCGTTGTGTCAAGAATTTGCAGAGTTTTTTCTTTTGAAAAAAAAAAATCTGAGTCTCCAGATAGCGGGAAAAATAAAAAAAACATTTCATCACTTTTTTTCCTGTAATTCCAAGAAAACCTTAAAGATGCCTGAAAGCATCATTTTGATGTCATATGGGCGGCACCTGGCCCTGGGAAGGGTGTTTTCATAAATTAAATCCAGTACTATCAAGCACTGAAATGTATTGAAACATGTAAGAATCTTCAAAAAACGATTGGTAAGTGTGCTCATGTTGAATATTTGTATGACTGTTTGTGATGGTTGCCGTTCTCGATCTTTTTGTTCGACCGCTCTGGAGATATACGGTTCTGTGGAAGCGCAGACAGGATATCCCTCTGGGTGGGCATATTGCCTAATCTCCCTTGAACAGGGGTACACAGCAGCCATACATTACATGTTTGAAAATTAAGACTAGTAATATTTAAAATTGGTTGTAGATGGGGATTGACAACCCGGCCATGGTGATGTCCAGAAGAGTCTCTGCAGTTCACCCACCTTATTTGGAGAAGAACAACGAAAAACCAGTGAATGGCAAAGCGTAAGTAATAACTTGTAATAAAACTTGTCATGCACCTAATCTATATTAACAGTAGACCTTGTACACTTTCTAATCATCATCAAAGAACGTGTGATTTCGTAGTACGAAAGCTGAGTCCAATGGAAAATTGGCAATTGTCTGTTTGAAAACTTGTCGTCTCAAACGGTTGAAGTGGTGGAATTGAACGCCTGACAACGAGTATTATCACGGATTGAAGTGTTTGCAATATTGATGGGATCCAAAGATAAAATGATTATTCATGTCGATTCAAATACCGAGTTTGGCCACTTTTGAATTCTGCTCTCCGCAAGTAGCACTCGACAGAATTACAGCTGATTGCTGAGATAAGCACTGGAATGTATTGTTGAAAATCTATAAGCTTAGCTCTTACTTAGGTACATGACTTATTAAGCTAAATTAGTTACGATTTATTGTCGAGCTAGGATTATAAAGTATGAATTGTTGTTTTATAAACGGTAGGTACTGTAATATAATATAGAAAGATGGCAAAGTGTGATTAATCACACTGCCATGACTTATAAGTCACATTTTTCAGGAAAGCAATTTCAAAGCTCTGCCAGCCCTCAAAAATCGAAAAATGCTTCAATATTATTTTTTCTTCATACTCGTATTATGTCAACCGCAGCTACTTACTGAACTAAACTAGCAAAGAAAAAATAATATTGAAACATTTTTCGATTTTCAAGTGCTGGCAGAACTTTGAAATTGCTTTCTTGAAAAATGTGACATACCTAGGTAATATTTGTGATATTATCACACTTTGCCATCTTTCTACAGATATAACCCTCAACTAAGCTCTGCCATTTGGCAATCACTGGCATGATTTATTACACAGATAAGGTATGCACAGGCAATAGGACAGGAACGTATCCAGACTTTGATGTCATGAGGTCCATAACCTGACCTAACCTGACCTAACCGAACTTAACATAACCTAACGTAACCCACATTTTCATTTTGGCGACTTTTCAGGAGAGCTAAAAAACCATCTGCCAATGACTATTTTTAATGACTAATTCAGTAAAATAAATCGTGAGATTTAGTGTTACCTAACTTAGGTACCTACCCAACTTATACTTAGTTAGGTCGATCCGCCGGGAGAAGACACTTCGAATGGTATGCGTAGGTAGGTAAACTCATTTTGGCCAAAAGTGACGATGCGGGAAGTTGCCGTGAGACCCTCGATATGCTCATTGAACAGAGGGAGCATCTCCTCTATTGGCTGAAACGGAGCACATGTGATCCCCTCTTCATGGAGGAAGTAACGTATGGTGAGGATGCTCTGGACCGCATCAATGGAAACCCAGTTCCTCAGCTTCGATTTGAGGTGGTTGTACACAGAGAGGCATCTCTTAACGTATGCGTTCTAAATGGGGAGCGACATCAGCGACAGTGCTGACAGCGCTACGTTCCTGAAACGAGGTTTTTTGAGCTGTCGACGTCGCCTTACACCGTACTTTATTTATTTGAGGACACGGAGAGAGGACATGTTTGATGCAATAGGATTGGTCAATAGGGATCTTGGCCTGATCGGCAATTGGGCAAGGGCTAATGGTATCTGTCTGAATCCTAAGAAGACCCAGAGTATTGTTTATTCAAAAAACCTTTTCCCACTGACTCTGTCCCCCAAATCCTTGTGGAGGGTGAGGTTGTTCCTTTTTCTGCGACGGTGATCAACTTGGGGGTGGTGTTTGGTGAGGACCTTTCTTGGAAGGCCCGTGCGCTACATGTCTCCAGGAAGGTATATGGGGCCCTCTCCACATTGAGAAGGCTTGGTAGGTTTAGCACTCTCAAGCACTTAACACTTGAGACGGCTTGGTAGGTTTAGCACTCTCAAGCACTTAGCACTTGAGACGGCTTGGTAGGTTTAGCACTCTCAAGCATTTAGCACTTGAGAAGGCTTGGTAGGTTTAGCACTCCCTCATCACTCTGGTCTTGATGTGGCACTAATAATGCCCATATTCTTGTATTGCAATTCCGTCTTCAGTGCCTCTCTTTGTAGCATTCAGTCGTCTTGAGGTCACATAATATAGGTCACATAACTCAAGGTTTTTTTGTCATCCAAAGACTTTATGTAAATTTTATGACTTGGAATAGTTTGAAACCATCATTGTAATCATAGGAAGAAGCAAAACGCGCTAGAAAAATTCCGAACAAATAATAACCTGGTTTTATGGCTCTCCTGAAAAATTGGGAAAATTGAGATAGGTAGCTGGTGTTTCGAGTTAAGCGACGATATTATATTATAACTGTTGTGTGCGTTATGCCTTCGGACTCAGGACGCGTGATCACCTCGATGCTTTCAAGACCAAATTCATGGGCCTCGATCTTTTTTCTTATTATAAAATTTATAAAACACAACCTATATTTAATATAGGTTGTGTTTTATGGTATTCAAGGTACTGCGTGGTATGGCTCCATACTATCTCCGAACTCAATTTTGTGCTGCGCGGTCAATTTCAATTTCAACCCAGAACTTCGTCACATCGGAAAGATTAACCCGATTCTTCAGACATGAATTGTCCCGCTTCCAGGGCAAGTTGGAACTAGCACCCATGGCCAAGCGACCTTCTTCCAATGTCTTTTGATTAGAAATCCCGGGTTTCAGTGTCGCTACCGATTCATCAATGAAATTCACCCCCGAAAAAACCCTGGCTAGGAAAAAATAACCCTAAAGAAAAACCATATACATTCCTTCCTCCAAAAACCTCCCTGTCAGCAAAAACAATCCAGAGGGAAAATCCCTCACTTGGCAACCGTGGTCTGCCGTGACAGTTTGTCGAAGGCAACAAGCGAAGAGAAAAACACACACATACAAAATCAGGCACACGTTTAGTGTGGTTATTTGTTGCTGAAGTGCGGGAACGTTGTTTTCATCTGGATCTGGCGGATGTTTCAACTCATTTTCTTATTTTTTTCGCCCATAACAAAGTAAATCAGTAACAAAATTAACAAATGAAGTAAACCGCCTCAATAAATCTCTGGATATACAACTCAATACCTGCCACGTTTAACAAGGCAACTAACTTGGAGATCATCATCATCAAGTGCGGGAACGTTGTTTTCATCTGGATCTGGCAGATTGCAGAGACACCGGGAAGTTTGTCTTCATTTTTAATAAGTTTATTCTTGTTTTTAGAGCCCACTGATTTTTTCGCGCCTTATTTCCCTTGAAAACTTGCCATAAATCAGAGTACGCCGAAAGTGAATTAGCTCCAGTTTATTAGCTCTTGAATGTTCGTATCTTTCAAGATACATTGCTCCTTGATCGCTCTCTTGAGTTCTTCATTTTTACGTGACAGTTTTCCGTGTTGTGGGTTATGTATCCTGCAGGATACTCATATAGTTTACGCTGAAAGCATGCTACAAGTCACACGTTTTTTATCATTTCATATTGAAATGCAGTTGGTGGAGAAATGGGATCATTTTTGCGGCATTTTGATGTGTTGCTCGGGTGTGACGGCACCGTGAACCATCAATGAGAACGCTGTCTACCTAATTTGTACCCAATGATTCAAGGGAGGAGTTGATCTGTTGGGTCAACTAGTGAGTTTTTGATATGTTCATCAACAATGCTTCAATAATTTACACAAACGTGACTCTGGAGACAGTGATTGTGGATCTAATGAGCTCACGATATCATTGGAACGTTTTCGAGTTATTCAGGACGTCCATTTCGCAGAAAAAGTCACTGGCCACTTCCCAGACATCACGAAGGGGAGATGTCGCCTTTGCTGTACGGAGCAAACTTCCTGGCAGTCAAGTTCCAAGTCAGGGTATGTCTAAAGACTGACAGAAATTGCTTCCTGAAATGTCATCAAAAGGCCCAGTAGCTTAGAAACACCTGGCTGTGAACTTTCATTTTATTTTTCCCGCATCACATGTGTACTTCAGGTACAAACTGTGGTAATAACGCCTACTAAGGTGGAACACACCTTGTAGTAATTCAGGAGTCGTTACTAAAATAAAATAGGCATACTGGGAACAATAAGGTACGAGGATGGATCCTTCGTAGCACGTAGGCTAACGTTTGGCAACATTGCTGAGCATTGGTTTAATATCGAATTGACTAGTCAGACATATAAACTTTATAATACTTCTACACATCTATACTTTATTTACAGTATCGAGAAAGATGGAGCCCTCAAAGCTGTTTACGTCACAAATCCGAAGCCGCCTCTCAAGACTCAAAAATCACAAGAAGCTTATTACGACCCGTACGACAACAGAGACGTCAAACACCCTGTCACGTAAGTTGAAACAAGATCAGCGTGTGAGTGGCACAGAATTCATTGGCACAGAACTAATAATTAGTGAGCGCACGAAACAGTGCTAACGTAATAGTGAAAGTTGCAATCTGAATTATTTGCGGAAACTTTTATAAGGTTTCTAAGATTTTATGAGTAAGGATTAGACAGGAGTAACTTCTGTAAGGTTCCTAAGATTTTATGAGTAAGGATTAGACAGGAGTAACTTTTGTAAGGTTCCTAAGATTTTATGAGTAAGGATTAGATAGGAGTAACTTTTGTAAGGTTCCTAAGATTTTATGAGTAAGGATTAGACAGGAGTAACTTTTGTAAGGTTCCTAAGATTTTATGACTAAGGATTAGACAGGAGTAACTTTTGTAAGGTTCCTAAGATTTTATGAGTAAGGATTAGATAGGAGTAACTTTTGTAAGGTTCCTAAGATTTTATGAGTAAGGATTAGACAGGAGTAAGTTCCTAAGATTTTCTGGGAGTGAGTTGCATAAGGTTTGACAGAAGTGTCTAACGTTTAAAGATTTGACAGGAGTAAGTTTCTACGATTCTAAAATTTGACAGGAGGCAGCAGAAAGTTTCTAAGGTTTCTAAGAATTTACCAGTTTCTAAGATTTGATGGGAGTAAGTTTCATAAGGTTTCTAAGGTTTGACCGAAGTTTCTAACGTTTAAAGATTTTACAGGAGTAAGTTTTATTAGATTTCTAAGATTTGTCAGGAGTAAGTTTCTAAGATTCTAAAATTTGACAGGAGGCAGGAGAAAGTTTCCAAGGTTTCTAAGAATTTACAAGTTTCTAAGATTTGATGGGAGTAAGTTTCATAAGGTTTGACAGAAGTATCTAACGTTTAAAGATTTGACAGGTGTAAGTTTTATAAGGTTTCTAAGATTTTATGGGTAAGGATTAGACAGGAGTAAGTTCCTAAGATTCTAAAATTTGACAGGAGGCAGGAGAACGTTTCTAAGATTTGATGGGAGTAAGTTTCATAAGGTTTCTAAGGTTTGACAGGAATAAGTTTCTAAGATTTGGCAGGAATAAGGTTCTAAGGTTAGTCAGGAGTAGGGTTTTGACAGGAATAGGTTTCTAAGATTTGACAGGAGTAGGTTTTTTACAGTAATAAGTTTCTAAGGTTGGTCAGGAGTAGGGTTTTGACAGGAATAAGTTTCTAAGGTTTGTCAGAAGTAGGTTTTGACAGGAATAAGTTTCTAAGGTTTCTAAGATTTGACAGGAGTAGGGTTCCAAGGTTTCTGAAGTAGACAGGAGTAAGCTTCTAAGGTTTTAGGATTTGACAGGAGTAGGTTTTCTAAGTTCTTAGGTCATTTTTATCATTTTGAAAGGGCCTTTCTTAATGCCTAGTGGCAAACTGGAGACTCTGAAAATTCACTAATGTTTGATTGAAATATTGAAAATTCACTTCATGTTTGACTTGTCGCGATTACAGTACTTGTAATTTCAGCCACAAAAGTGTTTCATACTCTGATTAGTAATATTCTTCATTGCCTACCTGAAAAGAAGGAAATTAGTAGAGGATCTCTTCATTGATGTAGGACTCAGGTCTTAAAATTTTTATATTTTATATTTAATATACTCGTAGTTGCCTTAACTTTAAGAGTATTTTAATTTTAGTTTCGAATTACCTTGTATTTTGTTTGAAGCATTATTTTTTTATTTTTGTATATGTGAACCCTTTGTTGTAAAGGTCAGAGCAACCTAAAATGACAAATAAAAAACATTATTGATTGATTGATAACACTGCTCTAAAGAAAAAAAGTGACCAGAAAGTTGACGGCCTCATTTTATCATGGATGGGGGTTTTCGAGGGAGTTTTCAGAATCCGCACTCATTCTGAAGACAAATTCACAGAGACAGGAGATCCCATTTAATTACGAATGTCAAGGCCATTTCACCGTATTTCGCTAAAATCAATTCCATTTGTCAAGCGTTAAAAAATCATAACGTCGCTAATTACAACTTTTTAGAGTTCCGCTTGGTCTAATTCGTCGCAGGAGAGTGTAAACTTTCGAATGGTTGCCCTCGATATTTTTTGGCAGGTCCATCGGAGTCAGCAAAAACGAAAATGTAAGTGAAAAATAGGCGAAAAACTCTATTTTTACAGTTTTTCAGTAGGTTTTCGTGGGATTTAGAGGGTTTGGATCAATGTGAAAAAGAAATTGGGGTCATATTTGGATTCAGCATGAAATGTCCTACGGATTCGGATTGAGCACCCTCGAAAACCCCCTTCCATGGTAAAATGAGGCCGGCAACTTTCAGGCCACTTTTTTTTGTAGAGCAGTGTAATCAAACTGAGGTAGAGCAAAGCAACATGGCCCAATATTGATAACTTTCAGCACCCCTTACTGTATTATGGGTCCCCTTCAATCGGTCATCAGTACATACCCTCTACACCGTTACTACCAGAGTTCATTAGTGCAACCCCTAAATCCATTAAGAACCTCTTAAATACAATGATTCGTACTTTCAGGTATTGGGAGACCTTGATCCACATGTTGAAAGCCAGTTTGGGAACTGGGATCCTCGCGATGCCTGCCGCTTTCAACAACGCCGGTTGGATGATTGGTACGATCGGAACGATGGTCATCGGCCTCATCTGCACTTACTCTATACACATGTTGGTGAGTTACATTTAGTCGACGAATATTTTTTTACCCTTTTATTTTTTTTCATGGTTGTCAATTTTATCGAATGACTAGTTGATAAATGAAGTGTACCGGTTATGAGAGGTCGAATGTCGTCAACAATTTGGTGTGAATCAGAACCGTAGAACACACAATTGCTCTGCAACACTGGTTATTCTTCACTGCGTCACTCTGCCATATTATGGAAACGGTATTAAAATGTAATACCTTATATTTAATATAAGTGCTTGTAATGTGTTGACCGTCAGTAAAAATAATGATGGGGAGATGTCGAGGGTCGGTCAAATGAGAGAGGTTTTATGTGCCAACGTTTGGAAGAATTTATTTCTCCATCATCAGGGCCGAAAATCAGTTACAACAATGTAGAATTAACAGAAGTTATTGTTGTAGGCGTATCGGAAAATTTACATCATATCTTGAATATAATAATTTGTAGGATTAACAGTAGTTGACTAGTAGGCTTATAGTACTATAAATTCTAAAAACACTTACTACAACTACTGTAAATTCCACCAACTAATAAGTTACTATACTATACTATTCTATATAAACTAAATATAGCTAAATAGCTAGATGTAGGATATTCCAAAATTTCTGATTTGGAATTTGTCATATAAGTATAGTTAAAACTGGTCAAATTTAAAAATTTAGGTTTTCTTTGAACTCGCCATTAAATTCTCTACAACTTTGATTTTAAGAGTGTTTTGGTAGGACCAGTGCTTTTGACGCTACAGACTACAGAAAGACGTCAGATGGTACATTTTGCCAATATGGGAAATATAGTCGTTTTTCAGTCGTCGATTGGCTCAACGATTTTTCAGTCGTCGATTGGCTCAATTGTAAATTTTCAGTCGTCTACTCTCTAGATTGGCTCAATTGTAAAGTTGAAAGGTCAATAGACGCAGAATTTAACGCTCTTCAATTTGTCTCTTAATAAAGTTTTCGCTGGGGTGCTTTGTTTGGGAGTTGTCCAATTCAATTATTTATTGCACAATGTGTACCTCAAGGGCGGGTTGTGTGGATCAAGGGGTACCAGGGTTTTGGAGTTACCTATAAGCGAAAAACTGAAGGAAATCAGAAAATTAAAACGTTTTTGGGGCACCAAAAGTTAAGCTCAACCTCTGGAGGCGTATCAACTCAGATAACTCGTTTTCAAGACTATCTTAAGGTTCTAGAACGATTTCCCAGGTCTTTTCGAGGTCCTTTCCTCATTCTACTGCCCTGTGATGGACGAACGCCTCATCTCCAATGTTTACAAAAATAGGGTTTTCAAATAACCCCCATTTTTCTCACACGCTCTTGAAGGAGAAATGCCTCATGTACGCGTTTTGATGGAGAAACGCCTCATCTTCTGGTCTAAACGCCTTATATCGATGGTAAAATTTGAAAAATCGCCTCAACTGCGAAGAATCGATTCCTTTAATGGGAAAATCGATTTTGTAATTATACGTATTAGACGTAAATAAGTCAAATATTAGGGTAAATAAGTCAATATGAAGTACCGGCGAAAAAATGTAGTCACTGGAATGACTGTGGAGGCCGTATTAGACGTTTCCATTGAGAAAGTTTTCAAGCGAATTTCCGTTATGTTATGATTCACAGATCGTTTCTGTTTCACAGGGCACTGTAGTGTTTTTGTTTGGTGATTAATAGCGATGTTGTCTTTCTAGATCTCAACAGAATACGAGCTTTGCAAAAGGAAAAAACTTCCAAGCATGACTTACCCAGCTACAGCTCAAGCGGCAGTTGAGGGGGGGCCCGAAAGCCTGAGGTGGTTGGCCCCGTACGTCCCGTAAGTATATTTTTCCTTGCATTCTCTTTGCATTTTTAGAAGCTAAACGAACCGCATGATTTACAGTTCGAAAGTCGAGCTTCTTCTGTAGACCGACGAAATTGGCAGACGGCGGTCACGTCCCGAGCTCATCATCATTAATCAAAGTCAGTTTGTTTAAAAGAGCTTTATGCGAAGACCCGTTCCGTTAGGTTTTAAGGTTGGAAGGTTTCTTACAGATATCTTCACACGTTTTCTGATATCCCGTCAATACTGAGAGAATGATAACTGAAGGCAGTTGGATGGATTATTTTACTAATGCTGTAAATATTCAACGAAAAGTAAAGTAAACGCTATTTAAACTGCCCTCCCAGCATCGCCGACGATACCAGCTGACCTCTAAATCGCTGTTAATAATATTATAGTGATTGTACAAATTTCGATTAAAAATGACAGGGGATTTAAATTTAAAACTTGCCATTTTCGTCGACTTTACAAAAGGAGTCCACCTTTGTAGATTCATTTGATCTAATACCAACTTATTATATCCATTAGGACATTCTGCAACGCCTTTCTTCTGACTTATCAAATGGGCTCGTGCTGCATATATGTCGTGTTCATCTCATCGAACCTCAAAGCTGTAAGTTATGGGTGTAAGTGTGAAGTGGTTGTGTGCTGGATTCTGCAATCAATTGGTTGATGACCATATTAAAATTTTTTTGACATTTTCATGTCCTTCATATGGCACATAACTCAAAAACCGTTACAAAAGATGTAAATGAATGCAAAATGAAGGCGCGGAATTCCAGAGGTTTATTAAAACCCCATCACCTAGCCAGCCAGCCCTCTGACGTCATAGGCTCTTACTGCATAGGCTGTGACGTACGAGTTGGCCTCCTGCCAGCCTTCTGACGTCATACGCTCGTGCGTCAAGGCTATGACGTACTAGTTGGCCTTCGGCCAGCCGTCTGACGTCATAAGCTCTTGCGGCATAGGCTTTGACGTACTAGTTGACCTCTTGCCAGCCGTCTGACGTCATACGCTCATGCGTCATAGGTGCGTCTGACGTAGTGGCCCGCCTGTCGCTTGTGTTCTGACGTGATCTGAGGGAAAGGGTGAATCAAGGAAACAAATTTTTGCCGTTTCAGTTTATGTGCCAAAGCAAAGACATGAAAATGTCAAAAGAATGTCAACTCCATCCTGTTGTTCATACAGTCGAGAATTAAATGCTTGCATACGAGTCTGCAACACATTGGGACATTTTATGTCTTTAAATAAGTGATTCAAGAACCTTCGAACAACGCTACATCACCTACCCCAGTAGCGTAGTTGTTATACTTAATTGTAGGGTTCATCATAAATTATGAAGCTTGCATGATCACCTGTGTGTAAACAATTATTTAAACAATCACGCTCATACCGCAGCTTGTCGGCCACGCACTCCGCAGTGGTTAACGTAATATGGTTAGGTAAATCGAGAGCTATCCAACGAGTGGTGAACGATTTTTGTACGATGATAACTGGCGAAGATAAAGTTCCGTAGCAACGAATCGGTTGTAAGCGAAAATCATCAGAAATTTTCGTGACGATTTCGTGTGACGCTTTTGTGTAACGTTTTTCGAGTTATGTGCCAGAGTAAAGACATAAAATGTCAATAATTTAATCCGTTGTTAACGGAACTATCTGGTCATCTGGTAAATATGGTCACCTACCATGTGATTGGAAAATTTGACAATAAAGATAGTTCCGTTTTGAATTGGCGATTACAGGTTGCTCAATATTCAAACATAAATCGTCTGTTGAGATCCCACAAGGTCTAACTTCGTTTTTCAACTTTCCTGCTTTTTCCCCAACATTATTTCACCAGCGCTATTACAATCACCAGCGCTCTTGTAGATATTAAGAAAACTCTGAAAAATTATTATATATAATAAACCGTTGTGTCAAGAATTTGCAGACCTTTCTTGTTACCCACAAGAGTTGTATTGTAATAGCGCTGGTAAAATAATCTTGGGAAAAGTGAGTTTGTGTAGACTTTGTGGGATCTTAACAGATGAAATAGAAAACAAAGTCAAAAGATAGACTGAACAAGAATTTGAAAACTGGCTGAGGCCTTACAACCTGTCGAATAACGTCAGTTCGATTATATTTAAAATCTATTCAAAATCGTCCCCTGAAGTCCCAAATGATGGGGAAGTAGTCTTAATCACTACATGATGCTGTATGTTAGTATTACGGTTCATGTTCCATTATTTTCATTATTGACCATTTAGCTGTTTTTTCAATAAAATTGTGTGAATGATCCACTTCCGTTATTTGATATTACTAGAAGTAAATGATTGTCGATCGGAGGCACTCACTCAGCCAACAATTATTGGTTTGTTGGTTGAGGGTTTTTGAAATTTGGAGGGTTTTGGGCTCTGAAGGTGTACATGGAGAAGCTACTCTGGGAGGAATTCCTGGGAGAGGCTCACGGGATACTTTGAGATCAGAACTGTGACGTCACTTGTTCCGGGGAGAGGCTCACGGGATACTTTGAGATCAGAACTGTGACGCTCTTGTTCCGGGGAGAGGCTCACGGGATACTTCTAGATCAGAAGTGTGACGTCACTTGTTCCATGTGTCCCTTGTTCTGGTTAAGTTTGTGCCTAGCACTCTGGATGCTGGCATCTCAAATACTGCTGGCATCTCAAATAAAGGTGACCTTCCACATCTGGAGGAAGCCGGAGCTTTGTTAGTAATCATCGATGTTCACAATGGTGTAGGGAGGAGGGAGGGAGGAGAACGAGCGCGAAGAAGGAGGGAAGAGGAGGAGGGCGGAGATGGTGGGAGGAGGGCGGAGAAGTATGGAGAGGGAGGAGGGAGGATGAGGCGGGAGGCCAACGCAATATCTTGAGGATATTGGGAAATCAAGCAAAACGAAATAACTTTTTTCCCATTCCGTCGTGAACACTACCTACCACCGGCTGTCATTGATAACCGATATCAACAAGTTACCAAAACTTGAAAAACGATGTGGAAAACTCAAATCATACCAGCATAATATGCTATATTATCTCTCAGTTCTATTAAAAAATTGGGCAATTCAAATCGTATCGAAAGTTTGAACGAAATTCGCAAATTCTATCTCTCTACAAAATGCTTGCATACGAGTCTGCAACACATTGGGACATTTTATGTCTTTAAAGAAGGGATTCAAGGGCCTTCGAACTATACTACATCACCTACCCCAGTAGCGTAGTTGTTATACTTAATTGAAAGGTTCATCATAAATTATGAAGCTTGCATTCGTCTTGAAAATATAAATTATTGAGAATGATCACCTGTGTGTAAACAATTATTTAAACAATCACGCTCATACCGCAGCTTGTCGGCCACGCACTCCGCAGTGGTTAACGTAATATGGTTAGGTAAATCGAGAGCTATCCAACGAGTGGTGAACGATTTTTGTACGACGATAACTGGCGAAGATAAAGTTCCGTGGCAACGAAACGGTTGTAAGCGAAAATCATCAGAAACTCCGCGTGATGCTTTTTCATTTACGTGCCATAGTAAAGACATAAAATGTCAAAATGAAAGAAAAACATTCCCTAAGCCATGGATCACATACATATAGATTAGTTGGACAGAGAGATCTCGTCATATACTTTTAGTTGACACATAAAGTTGAAGGGGCAGTTGAAATTACCGGTGGTCCCTGGAGACTTCTGGATCGCCTTCTTTACACAAACTATGTCGTCATCAGATAAAACAACAAAAAACAACCCATGATTAGAATTAAACTGTACTATCCCTATGTTCTTGATGGATGTACTTCATCTATTGGTTTTTGTCCTTTAACAGGTGGCAGACCATTATATGGATGCCGAACACCAAATGGAAATCAGGTGGTACATGCTCATCATTCTGGTGCCCCTCATCCTCCTCAGCTGGATCAGGAATCTTAAGTACCTCGCGCCTCTATCCAGCCTCGCGAACGCAACTACGGTTGTGAGCTTTGCAATCATCTTCTACTACATGTTCACCGGTCTACCTTCGATAGACACCGTAGAATCATTCGGCTCCTGGAGAGGTCTACCGTTGTTCTTCGGTACCGTACTCTTCGCTATGGAAGCTATCGGAGTGGTAAGTTTTCATGTGCATAGAACGAGTCAAATTTTAGTTTGGATCAGTCTACAATACTAGAAACGACTCGTTCATGTAACAATATTTCAACATGTTAAGAACAAATTTGTGTTTCAGGTGATGCCATTGGAGAACGAAATGAAAAGTCCCAAGAAATTCGGGTCCACATTCGGTGTCCTGAATATTGCCATGATCCCCATCACAATGCTTTACACATTTGTCGGGTTCTTCGGATACCTCAAGTATGGTCGTGAAGTGCAAGGTGCTTTGACCCTCTCCCTTCCTGAAGGAGACATGTGAGTGCACCAAATTTCATACAAATCTAATGTACAGATAAGTTATACCGATTGAAAGTAATTACCTACTATGTATTGATTTTCAAAACCAATGATTTTGGAATTCATTGATTCTTTCGATTTGACACAGATTCCCCCCAAACTTCAAACGTTGACCGAATTTGAAATTGGATTGTCCTCAAATTAGAATCGTGCAGCATAAGTGAAACAAAATAATTGGGTGAAACCGCTCCTTAAGCAAATAGTTTTTTTTCTCTCTCTTGTAAGGTAGAGCACCTTAAAGCATCTCCAGGTTATTAGGGGCTCACACCTCATTAAAACCTCGTTGGATCTCATCTTGAACCTATTTAACACATTACTTCGGGCTAAGTCCTCGGGAGTCATATGCTGTGAAGTAGTTCCTTTTGTCAGTCCGTGCCCTCCGTCCGTTGTTTCTCCCGTTCAATCCAAAACTCGAAAGGGCGCATCCTACAAACAGTTTCTTCTGTAAAGGTCATCAAATTCCTCGTCGGATGGTGTTTGAAATATTGGAATCGGTCCAGTCGTTCAGCCGCAATCGTGCGTCAAAGATAAGCGATTTTGACCAACTTCGCTAAAAAGTTGACAATTCTAAACTTCTAACGCCTGTAGGTCGAGAATGACTGCTCCGATTGAAAAATTTTATAGGACCAAAGTTGTAAGAAATCTAATTTAGTATCAGATGCGTTTTAAAATTTGATATTCGCTCACTCCAGTGCTGAGATATGGATTATAATTTAGACAAGGTCGTAGCGGTAAATTTCCGCTTTAGCCCAGGAATTTGTGCAGTGGCGATGCTTAGTAAAATTCCAAGGTGGGGGGGGGGGCACCTCAATTTTCCCAACTGCTTAACACAGATTTCCCAACTATTTTTGTTTTAAGAAATCAATTTCTCTGCTATTTAAAGAATCTACTAACTACCTATCATACTACACTGCACTAACACTCAATTTAGTATTTACCAACTTTTATTATGAAAACATAGCTAGGTTTACAAATATACAAAATTATTCAATTCAAAAAACGTCTAAAAGTTCTACCAGTTCATAGTTAAATTGTATTACTTCAAAAAATCTTGAACAAGAAATGTTTCAAATCCAATAGACTTTACAAACCATTGTGGTAGCAGACGTAGCAGTGTAAAAGTTTAGGGATACAAAATAGGTAGGTAGTACAAATTAATATGGAAAAAATTATTTTAATTTTATTTCATTTAAAAATATATTTTTCTTGATCACTGATTACCCAACTGTCCCAACTCGTGGCAAGGAAATTCCCAACTTTTCTCCTAACCAGATTCTGGATGGGGGGGGGGGGGGTCCTGTTGTACAAGACCTTTCGGTACGCTCGGTACACTCCATTTTCTTCATCATGTATGTCACAATAGTACTTCAAAGTGTAGTATCTTCATATTGTCTTTAATTTTGTTTTAGTTTGGCGCAATCATCGAAGCTCATGCTCGCTTTTGCCATTTTCGTCACCCACGGATTAGCTGCATTTGTTGCTTACGACATCACATGGCGAGAATGGGTTCAACCTCGAGTTGTGAAGTACGAACTTTTCTACGAATACTGCGTCAGAACGGGGCTGGTTCTGATCGTCGGTGAGTTCATATTCATATTTCATGTATTTTGTTCATTATTTAAAATATTAGGGGGGATCATCCTGTTTAGTTGACTGTATCCACAGCCTATAGCCAGGCTTACAAGGCAACACTCCGTGCATTAAGCTCAGGTTGGTTTCCCACCGTGAGTCCCTGCAGGAATCCGTTTCAAGAAACTGCTCTATTTGTTGGTTTACGTTTCATGATTCGTAGAATATCGAATAAAATCTATAAATATACCTATTGAATTCAGGGTGGTCTTCGGATTTTGGTATAAACTTTGGAAATTTGATTTTTAAACATTTTGGGCCAAGAACAATTGCTTCTTTCTCTTCGGAAATTTGCTAAAAGAAATCGGATTCCAATTGGGCCGAAAATGAACACCCAAACTATTAAATTTTCACAACGCCCCCCCCCCCCCCTATCTTCCGTCCTAGTCAATCTAGAAAGCTGATATTCCAATGGTAGGTTCTATGGGGCATCTGAAATCCGAAGACATTGCACCTGATCAGTTGTGTGAGCTCTCAGAGGCTACCTTCTGTCCAATTCAATCTAGAAAGCTGATATTTCAATGGTAGGTTCTATGGGGCATCTGAAATCTGACGACAGTGCACCCGATCAGCTGGTTAAAACATGTTTCATGTTTTTATAATTGACGCTGTAGGAGTTAAGTAGATAGCATCCGGGGGGGGGGGGTCCAGGGAGGCTTGCCCATCAAATTTAGAGATATGACACTATTGCAGCCAATGAGCGATATATTGAATGTTTTAAATATAATATAGTACATAAATATTTATCTACTTTGCTTGTACTGATTGTATCGATTCTTTTCCAGTTATGTTTGCCGCAATAATACCTTACCTCGAACTCTTCATATCGCTCATCGGAGCCTTGTGCCTCGCCACCATGGGACTCGCCTTCCCTGCGTTGATCCAGCTCTTCACTTACTGGAACGACATGCATGGAGCTCAATTCGTGATCTGGTCCATAAAGAACTACTTGATGATTTTCGTCGCCCTCTGTGGATTCGTCATCGGAACCTACACGTCGCTAGAGGAGATCATCGCAAAAATATTTTCAGAATAGACCGGTAAACGAACGTGGTATTCCTCTCCGTGGGTTTCAGGGAGTTGCTCTTGATCCCGAATCCACCCGATGTCTCCGTGTGGAAGTTACTCTTTCGGATGGTTTGAAGCAATCAGTGCAATTTGAATGGGTCGACGTTCTTCAAGCAAGTGATTTTGGTGATCCAAGAGCTCATTGATGGATTACGATGACATTCCTCATGATTGAAGATTGTGGTTGGATGTCTGGTGACGCTTACGATACCAGCACTCAGCAGATATCCGTACAACTCGCACCTGCCAACTCCGGGCTGGTGAAGGTTTAAGATTCCATTGGCAACGGATGTTGACACTCCTAACGTCGCTCCAATGGATTGAGCAGAATGTTACGAAAGTATCATATTCTGTACGGATTCCTACTACGATTCGGGAACGTCGATTAAAATTGTAATACTCGTATAACCATAAACGTAGATACCGCTGGACTTGTTGTCTACGAAATGGCGGATGTATTACTTTGGTGTGTGCTCGAGTGCGATCTGAAGTAACTCCTCACCCACCGCAGTCTGTGATATTCATCATAAAATACACTTTCAAATCAATTCAACCGACCGGTTGAAGCTCTCTCCGCGATTGATAAATTGAAAAATAAAATAAAGTGAAGTGAATAAAATTATTTCCGCATTTTTGAGAGGTTTATACCGAAAAAAACGTTCTGTGACTGTTTTAAACGCAAGAAACACGAAGCTAGTCAACACATAAAAGCCCAAAAAGGGGCTAAATTGTAATCATTTTAGCAGCAGGAAGTAGTTAAGTATTCGAACAAATATAATGGTTTATGAACGTGTAGTATTTCGCCTAACACCAGTTTAAAATTTCAAGCGAAAGTACAGCTTTTCCTCGTCTAATTGAACATTTCCGACAAAAGCAAAGGTTTTATAAGACTTTTACCAGGATCAGTCCTTAGGGTTGCAAGCCTCATTCTGGCGTTGTTTGATGACCAATCATTTATAAATAAACATAATGTTGATGCCATCAACAGTTTTGGGTTCAAGGTCAATCCAACCTCAAGTCGTTCAAAAGCTGTCACAACGCAGCGCTTCAAATTGAGGCCATTTTACATTAAAAACTAAGCTCGCGATTCTCGGTCGATTTTAAATTTGAAAACGGCCGAACTCTTTGAAAACGTAAAATTAATTAGTCGAGTTTTGAATTTAAATCGAATTTGTTTTTCAAAATGAAGAGCCAATTATTTTTGGAAATTGCCTGTACTCGCCACTTGAGCCAATTTGAAAGAAATTGTATAAATTCATAGGACTCTGTAGAACTATAATCTAGTTCTGCAGAGGACTAGAGACTGCATCTGATGCATTAATCAATTTTTTAAAGTTTGAAATAAGGTGGTCCTACTGAGCTGTGTGAAACACGACGTATCTAAGTGCTATGAGGGTCTGAGTTAAGGTATCTTGCACCCTGTTGCTGAAGTAAAACGTGGTTTGAATTTATTACCACAATTGAACCAAAATATTGAATATTTGTAAAAGGTGACGTCAAGCTTGGGCTTGAGTAGATCAAAGGTGATTCCTAGAGTTTAAGAGGCTTAAATTTGAAAATTTTTGAATTTAAATCCAAAACTCGAAAGTAATAATAATTATTGAAACGGTGAATGTTAAAGGGGCAATAGTCCAAGAAACCTGACTTTGTTAAAAACGGATAAAACTGTCCTGTTCCAAAAATATTGGCAAATTGTTTAATTGAACCTTACCCATTTGTTGAACCATGAAACGATGGCCATATAGAACCCGAAATTGCCAAAAACTAATATCGACAAAAAATGCACAACTACCCTTTTAACATTCACCGATTCAATTAATTTTACATCCTCGAAGAGTGCATTGCGTTTGCAAATTTGAAATTGACCGTGAAATGCGGGCGTAGATTTTAATATAAATCAAAACAGGTGCGATCCGTTGCAAAAGTTCATATTAAATTTCGGTCGGATTGACCTTAAAAGTGGTTGGTTGATCGTTTACACGACAACTCTTTTGAGTTGTCCACCTTATCCGCTCCATTGAACAGTAGAATTAGGAAAATAATTAAATGGAAATTTAAATAGTTGGAGTTGATTTTTAAAATTCCAGTTTTAAATGGAAACAGTTGATATGTTGACTATTCTGTATCGCCCTACGTTGTTAACCAAGGTGATAATGTACAGGAGGAGGATGGCTCAGACTCCTTAGAGGTGTCCTGTGGATTTTGCTCAGAGAAACCTGTAATTTAACCCTTCTTGGATTCGAATCATCATGAAATCCGTTCAAATTGACTTGTATCTCGTCCATGTAATTCAACCCTTGTAATACAGATGTATTGTACACATGTAATGCTGGAGGTGTGCTCAGGCCCCTTAGAGGTGTCTTGTGAGTTTGGCTCAGAGAAACCTGTTAACCTCCTAGGGTTCGTATCAACATAAAATCCGTTCAAATTGATTTGTATCTCGTCCATGTAATTCAACCCTTGTAATACAGAACTATTGTATACATGTAATGCTGGAGGTGTGCACAAGGAGGCGTCCTGTGGGTGTCGCTCAGAGAAACCTGCAATTCAACCCTCTTCAGGTTCCTATCATCAAGACATCCGTTCCAACTGATCTGTATCCCGTCCATGTAACGACCCCACCCCAGTTTCATGCATTTTAAAAAATATTCATAAAAAACTGCCGTCAGTAAACTGTGACTCCCCAGCCCCTCCTCCTTCCACTACCTTCCTGTTGATAACTGGAATTCCTATTATTACCACCTATGATTAGCATTTGGCAGTAATATTTAGTGAATTCAAGAAAACCTTTATTACAGTTCAATTCAGTTTACTTTACAATTAATTTAATGATGTTTCATAATTTGTAAGTGAATTGAATTCCAGATAAGTTATAGAGGAGTGATATTATTTGGACTTGCATTGAGCCCAATAATGTACCTAATATGCCTTAATGTACTAACTATGTACCTGCATACTTGTTTTAATTATTATTCAAAATGCAATAAAATATTCTGCGGGATTCAATACAGTGTTCTCATTTTCGGGAGACCAGTTCTCTTGATCTCTGTTTATACCCCACTTCTGTTGTATCATTTTTTGGTTCATCTTCGATAATGAACCTTTGGAGTTGCAAACGGATTCGGATCAACCCCACAATGATCCTTGAAACTTTTCTCAACCCTAGTTCAAGGGGAAGGGATTCAAAATTCTTTGGGCGATTCCAATGGTTCATTATCGAAGATAATAAACCAAAACTTGAATTTAAGTAAAATGTATTGTAAAATAGGAACATTTGAGTGACATTATCAAAAAATTCATTAAATTTTTGTAAAATTCACAAAAAAGTGAATTTTTGGAAAGATTCACAAAAAGATGTGATTGTGGCTTTATTCTTCCAAATTATGAATACGCCCGTCTCTGGGGTCATTGAGGACGAGTAAATGCGTTCGGAAGGTCTTGGTTTCTGGAGATGATCGAAGGCGCCGCGTGAGATGATCGAAGGCGCCGCCAAGATGATCGGAGGCGCTGCCAAGATGATCCGACGTGACGCCCCCTTTTGCGTCCCGACGCCTTCACACGACGTCAACATCAACCTTCCGCCTTCTCCCCCGTCACTTGTCGTGAACTCGTCGCTTGCCACTCAAAGACGCGTGTACAACTCACGAATACTTAAAAGTAACGTAAAAGAATATATTTGAATATCCCGCTGCGGCTGACATACGCGGTATCGGCGGTTCCGTGCAAAAGGTGGAACGCACTTCCCGGCAAATGATTTCATTCGCCATTAAATTTAAATGTCTGCAAATTTCGTAATTATTTTTTTCATTTCGGAAGTGACGAAACAATCCGTTTATACGAATATTCCGAATATGTGAACGAATATTCCAGTCTTCCTCGTGCAAGTTTTGCGGACTACTTTTTCGTTGGTACGCCGTCCGCGCCGTTTGGCCCAGTTAGCGTTGAACTAAAATGTCGAAATTTGGTTGCCGGGGTCGGACCATCCCCACAATGATCCTTGAAACTTTTCATAACCCTAGGTCAAGGGGAAGGGGTTCAAAACGAATTTTGAAATTTTGAAAATTTCAAAACTCGAAAAATTATCATCAAACGGTATGTTTTTTATTTCATATTTAGATAGAGTTTATTTTTTAGAATTTTTTAAGGCCATCCACAGCTTTGTACGACCAGCCGTTCGTTCACAATGACGACTCAAAGTTGGAGCAGATCGAAAATCGTCAACATGAGAGTGAATCGTGAGGCAGCCTGTCGGGTCCATTTTCAAACTGGTCCAGCTGATTCAAACAGCACATGGTTTTCAAATATCGAGTTAATGAATAATATTTAATAATAATTACCTATCAATAATGAAGCATAAAAATTAATAATAAACAACAATAAATATTAATAATTTACACTACTTGAAACAAGCGTGATGTCAGTTCTTTACGAATCTATCAAGCTTTAAAAAGGTTTTTATTTTTTAGAGACTTCATTTAAATTTTTCAGCGATTTTTATTATCTTATCAGCATGGTCCTGAAAGTCTGTGACTTGGCCTTCTTCGTCTACAATAACCACTTCGCCGTCTGTCAGGTCATCATCACCTTCAGAATCTTCTTCTTGAACATGAGAAGGTTCCTCTTCCGTAATCGAATTATTTGCCGGTTCTATGATTAAGGTTTTTTGACATTTTCATGTCTTTCATATGGCACATAAAAAAAAAAATCGTCGCGAAATTTGCTAACGAAATTTGTCCCAAGTCGCCACAATGATGATTATGACCTTCAGAAGTGAAGTTGTTCGTTATTGGAATTAGGTAGGTACTTTACAGTTTGATATTTCTGATGATTTTCACTTACAACCGATTCGTTGCTACGGAACTTTATCTTCGCCAGTTATCATCGTACAAAAATCGTTCACCACTCGTTGGATAGCTCTCGATTTACCTAACCATATTACGTTAACCAATGCGGAGTGCGTGGCCGACAAGCTGCGGTATGAGCGTGATTGTTTAAATAATTGTTTACACACAGGTGATCATTCTCAATAATTTATATTGACAAAATTATGACCATCAGAAGTGAAGTTGTTCGTTATTGGAATTAGGTAGGTACTTTACAGTTTGATATTACTTCCCAGTTTCGGCCCTGATCATCCTAGAAAGCTGATACTCGGTATACAAACTCTTAAGGGAACTCTAAATTCGAATTATGATATGCGCATGACTTGATACGAAGTTTGTTTGCACACAACATGAAAATGTCTCAATGTGTTGCAGACTCGTATGCAAGCGTTTACTTTGGCGTTTAACCTGAATAAGTCGTTTGACATGGAAATTAGTTGTTAGTGCATATGTAATCACATTTCTGATGATTTTCGCTTACAACCGATTCGTTGCTACGGAACTTTATCTTCGCCAGTTATCATCGTACAAAAATCGTTCACCACTCGTTGGATAGCTCTCGATTTACCTAACCATATTACGTTAACCACTGAGGAGTGCGTGGCCGACAAGCTGCGGTATGAGCGTGATTGTTTAATTTCTGATTTTTTTTAAATTGTTATTTTAAAAAATTACAATACAAAAAATTACAAAAAAAAAAAAAAACTACTCCGCAGTAGTTAACGTAATATGGTTAGGTAAATCGAGAGCTATCCAACGAGTGAACGATTTTTGTACGATGATAACTGGCAAAGTTAAAGTTCCGTGGCAACGAATCGGTTGTACATGGAAATCATTAGAAATTTTTCATAACGCTTTCTTCATCACACCGTAATGTCACACTTTTTGAGTTATGTGCCATAATAAAGACATGAAATGTCAAAATGTACGGTGCCCACCTCGGGTACTTTACGAACTATTCTCATATTCACCTAATCAACGTTCAAAATTGGCGTAGGTACCTACTTGTTGTTAATTCGATTTTCTGAATCTACGTATCTTGAAACGTGAACCTCAAATTTTTAGGAGCGGACGGGGGGGGGGGGGGGGGCTTATTTTTTGGGCTGTTCCAATTATTCATTATCAAAACTCTTCGAGATCGTGAAATGTAGGTATGATACATTCAAGATCTTGGGACCATGATTATAGCATGCTTGTGAAATAGGAAAATTGAAACTGTACATAATATGTTATATACATTCAAGATCTAAATTTAAACTCTTTTTCCCAAATTTAATTTAAAATACTTCTAACGATTTTTAAGGTAAAACCGGGTTGTAGCGCTCTTTGGGAAATCTTCAAGATTACGTTGGATTCGTAATGTTCGCGGAACTGCGGTGGGAGCGGCGAATAGGGAGGGGGAGTCGTGAAGGCCTCGTTTTACCTCCCCCTCGACAACCACCCTCATCCACCCAGTTTTCTCTTTCTCACCCAACCCCACATTCACCCACAATTTAAATTTAAGCAGTTGTGGTGATGGATAGTGTAGAGTCACTACAGTTTGGTTGACTGGTTGTCAGCATTGTAGTCGTTAGTTACAATATGTTTTGAAATATATTTCAGTCTTAAACTAAACTGAATGCTATTTTACAGATTGAGAGGGGGAGGGAGAGAGCGCGTAATGATTAAGAGACAACTCCCGCCTCCCCCGCCTCTCACTCATCAACCACCCACATCCACCCGGTTTTCTCTTACTCACCCACTTCCACATTTACATTCACCCACAATTTAAATTGAAGCAGTTTTGGCGGGGGTGGAGAGGGAGATTGATTTAATATCTTTTTATTGATCTGCCCAGCATTAGGCCTACTGTCCCACTCTTCCTGCTGGACAGAATTAACATAGTACATAACATAATACATCATTTAGTCAGGTTGAAGCAAAAGTATAAATAACATAAACAATATAAATTGATTCCTTTGATTATTTCTTAGTAACAGTATATAACAAAAAAGGTCTTACTTCTTAATTTGTCCTCGCCAGCAGTTGTTCCCGGTGCAACACGTTTGGCCACCAAGTCCTCCGAAGCGGGCCTGGAGATGCAACACAATTTATAACCCGTTTGGCCACGGGGTTTTGCGCTGTTGAAATTAATTTATACATGACATTATACGAGTATTATAATATAATACTCGTATAATGTCATATTATGATTCGGCCATATTATGTCCCACTAATCTAAATGGTACTAATAAGTTGATTGGGGGATGTTTCTCGTATTCCGTAACCCTGTCAACTTGATCTACATGTCCCCGTCTATATGGGACCCGATTCATACGCACCCGTTCTCAACTTAAACCAACCGGGAGCCAATTTATTATAATTTAAGAAAAACAAGAGTATTTGAAAAAATCGTCTATTTCCACTGAAATATGAGTACTCTCGACCGGTTTCGGCGATTAAACCATCGTCAGTAATTCCCTTTTAACTTCGCCATAGCCGGTCCCCAGCCCGGTTGAGAAAGAAGGAGGGAAAGGAAATGGAGAATTGCTAAATTTCAAGACGATTTTTTTCATGAAAAATAACCGAATTGCGGTCATTACTTCGATAAAATCGAGAAACAGATAGCACCATGTGAATCAGCGTTGAAAAACAGTTTATATTCATGTACCTCACTTCCGGTTTACCAGAATCCGTGATCTTCTCGCGGGACACCCTGTATTCTGCAAAAAGAATGTACTTGGAAATTGTTCTTTTGCCTTTTCTCGAGATTTCGATTTTAATTCCAACGGAATTATGTTCTGTGAACCATCTCAAACAGAATTTAATTTAACAAAATTTAATTCTCTACACGACTTTCCGACGTCATTTTTGACAAACTTAAACTGCCTTTAAGATTGACCTCCTCTATTCACGAAAATTCCTTGGAAATGCTTAGAGAAATCCTTAGAAAACCTGACCATTTCTAAAGATTTTTGACATTTTCATGTCTTTCATAATATGAAAGATGCCACATACCTAACTCAAAAACCGAAAATTAACTACGAAAATTGTCCCAAATGAGTTTCTGACAATTTCCGCGTACAACCGAGTCGTTGCTAGGGGAATAGTAGGTACCTACTTCGTCATTTTTCATCGGACAAAAGACGTTCACCATTCGTTGGAAACCTCTCGATTTACAGAACTAGAATACATTCCTCTCACTCGGTTGTCGCCCTTCGAAATTGCTGAGATATGCGCATGACTTGATACGTAGTTTGTTTGCACACAACAGTTAAAATATGGTCGTTAGATGTAGAGTTTCGCAAATTCATGACTGAAACATTCGGTAGCCAATTAAATACTGGATGTAGAGAGTTTTGTTCAGACTCACTGGATGTATCATAATATGACTTGCGTTGATGGAGTACCTATTTAAACGGAACCTTTCTAATATAAAGACACTGGCATACACTTCATACTTTTCACATCACCGCCCATTACTCAGTGTTACTGCAGAAGAAATTGAACCGATGGAAGAATAAAACAATTTTATTTTTGTAAAAATAAAAAATTATAAAATTTAAAAAAAAAATAACAATTTTTATTTTATTTTTGTTTTCTGTGTTTATAAGAGGTATATAATGGAGACATGAAAATGTATTCGATTGACAAACGGCGACATTTTCCTGTGGGGGATGACATGAAAATGTCTCAATGTGTTGCAGACTCGTATGCAGGCGTTTACATTGACGTTCGACGACGTACTTTTATAGAAAAATTATTGCTGACGTAGTATTAAAAACTCTGCAAATTCTTGACACAACGGTTTATTATCTTCTTTGTACTTATCACCTTTCTGTGTAGATCAGACTGATCTGCATACAATATCCAGAATTGGAGGAATGGGCCAACAAATGGTTTGAATAGGCGTCACTAGCTCAGGCATGGTCTATAAATTATTTATATACCTAAATGATGAGTGAAACCTTTATTTTGCGGGCAGTTGAGGGGGAGGCGGGAGTTGTCTTCTAATTCTTACGCTCTCTCCCTCCCCCTCTCCACCCCTCGCATCAACTACTTAAATTAAATTTAAAATTAAATTTAAATTTTAAATTGTGGGTGAATGTAAATGTAGAGGTGGGTGAAAAGGAGGAAAGCGGGCAGTTGTGGGTGGGAGGCGGGAGTTGTCCTTACGCTCTCTCACCCCCTCTCCGCTCCCACGCCACAAGTACTGTAAACGTTACACCCCCTCTCCACAACTACTGTAATCGTTACACCCCCTCTCCGATCCCCCGCCACAACTACTGTAATCGTAACCCCCCTCTCCGCTCCCACGCCACAAGTACTGTAAACGTTACACCCCCTCTCCACAACTACTGTAATCGTTACACCCCCTCTCCGATCCCCCGCCACAACTACTGTAATCGTAACCCCCCTCTCCGCTCCCACGCCACAACTACTGTAATCGTTAAATCCCCACCCACGCGTAGGTAGGTACATAAAATTTATATTGTTTGTGGATGTAGAAGTTGTGGGCGTAGAAAGAGAACTCCACGCGTGTCGCGACTCCCCCTCCCTTTTCACCGCTCCCATTGCAGTTCCATGAATATTACGAATCAAACGTAATCTTGAAGATTTTCCAAAGAGCGCTACAACCCAGTTTTACTTACCATAAAAGTCGTTAGAAGTATGTAAAAATTCTTGACACAACGGTTTATTATCTTCTTTGTAGGTACAGGTCACTCTTCTGTCTAGATTACTGAATGATAGATTAATTATCATTAAGAATTTTCATTAATTATTATCAAGTAGTGTAAATTATTTTTTAATAAGTTGTGGGGGTCAATGGAGGAGGTGAAATATCCTAGGAAATGCACAGAGAAATCCTTGGAAAACACCTGACCATTTCTAAAGATTTTCTTTATAAGTGATGCCGATCTCAAATTTTCGATTTTTGGCACATTCATGGTTTCGACATGTTCTGGCGATATGGAGGATAGCAACGTATTTGGTAAAGAGTATTAAATCAAATTTTGATCCTAGCAGCTCTGACGTCGACGTCACGTCTCCCGCCTTAAACACCCCCCACTTCCTTCCAAAAACCCTTTTGATGTCAACAAGACCACCAACGCTCACAAAATGTTTGACATAATTCGAAGTGCGACCTCTCATTTGTGATCCCTTTTATTTACAACTACACTAATTGCTTAGTTACTAATTACTCCCTTGTGATATTTAATGAATTTTAAACAAATTCGAGGGCGGAATATACCGTTATGGACTGATTTACACCAAGTGAATCTCGACGTATCCCACTAGAATACAACATTGTGATATTGAGCGTTGGCAACACTGCAGACCGAGTTCTCAGTGTCCGTAACCAAACCAATCAAAGATAAGATGAATTCCGATAGTGGTACCTAGTTTTAACTCATTATTTAACTTTTAATCGTTTACAAAACGCGTTGTGATGATTGTGCTACGTTTCCTGCAAAATTTCTCCGATTCCCTTCGGATCCTGTGATCTCCCGAAGTTCATGGCCGGTGTGTGGTATTTAAAGACTTGGAAGAAATTCAGATGTACAAGGTGCGTAGGTTTGATGCATATTATTTCAAACTGGGTTTCGTGTTGTTTGACAATATTCGAAGATCTATCGCAAGATAATCGACTGGGTTTGTACATGAGTGCTTTGACTCTCGAATCATTTCTGATTTCCAACTAATTTCACCTGTGGACGACAAGTTTGATGTTGAGGTTAGGCGAGCGCACCACCTTTTTTTTGCGCACATAGTTTTGCTGTTGTTACAATTGTCGTTTATATTATGATCACACATTTCCATCTTCTTCGTAGGTCGAGAAATGGTCTGTGTAGCGGGTCTCCGAAGTGGCCGTGAGCATGATTAGGGTCGGTATGTACCGTACCCACCAGTTATCAACGTACTACTTGATTTGTGTGCACTAGTTTTTCAATTGATCAGTAAGTGGGCAATCATTGTGGCCATTCCAACGATTCACCTGTCTAGTAATGAACTAGGTACGTCATTTTTAGAATACTTGAACAATTGTTACGTACGTGAATGTTTTATGTTTGCTCCAAAATACGAAACACTATTATTGTTGAGCGTAGGTAGGGGTTGACTAGAGAAATAATATTATTATTTATTAAGCAACCAATTAATCTGGCTTTTGAAAAAGAAAGAAAACTAGAATATAATTAATTGAACTGAGAAAACAGTAATTTTTGAATAAAAAGGTACCTACCTAAACAAACTACACTGGAGACCAAAAAAACCGGCGCAGTTGAATTGTTGTCGAAGAGTCAAGTTTAAATCGATAACAGTTGGGTTAGAGTCAATAACAAGGTTAACAGAGATTACTTGCCGAGGTCCATCCCTGTTTTTCCTTAACTATCCAGTTTTTTCCTGTAATGCTCTCATGAATTCACGATAGAAGCCTACAGGAAACCGTGAAACTGGTAGCTACACCAGAAGGCCGGCATCAGGGCGTCCAAGGGCGACGGATCCTGCTGCAAACCCTAGCAGCTCAGTCCAAGCAGCGTGATCTCTAGCAAATTGAAGACGAGCCGTTCGGTGTGCTGGGGTGAGTAGAGGACCTAAAGCACGGACTCTGGAGTGAAGATTAACATCAGCAGGCTTCTGTAGGCTTCTATCGTGAATTCAAGAGAGCATTACAGGAAAAAACTGGATAGTTAAGGAAAAACAGGGATGGACCTCTGCACGTAATCTCTCTTAACCTTGTTATTGACCTTACTATTGACTCAAACCCAACTGTTATCGATTTAAACTTGACTCTTCGACAACAATTCAACTGCGCCGGGTTTTTTTTGGTCTCCAGTGTATTTAAACTGCATATTCTAAATTGCCCAAAATAAAACAAATTGCTGCTGATTTATAAAAAAAAAAGATCTGACCGGGAAAATTGTCCAGGGGGTGTGAGACGAGATGACGGGGGATGTCCAAGTCTGATGATGAGTGTGGTTGATCACCAGGATGAGATGAGGGGGGATGTCCAAGGCTGATGATGAATGTGGTTGATCACCAGGATGAGATGTGCGGGTAGGTCCAATGCTGATGATTGGTTTGATTGGTCAAAAGTGCCAAAAATAGTATTTCAGACACGTGGTGAGATGCTGACGACCCAGAACGCCGGGAGAAGAGAGGCGGTTGAGCTCAACGAGAATACTGGGGAAGTCGTCGATAGGTGAGGGGAATGCGATCTTCAACGAATGCTGGGCGAATCCTGACGCTTGTTGTTTCCGAGAGCTGGACACTTGGACCCCCTCGCCCTTACCTACATAAACATGACTCTCGACGCCCGGCAGTTCTTCACAACTTAAACGCTAACAATATTTTTCTTGAACAACAATCGTTTAGTTACCGAGATTTTATTATTAAAAAACACGTAACAAAAATAACTGGGGTGACATATCGACGGTGAAGAATAGAGACCTCGTATCTCACATTTTATATATGTACATAAAGGATATCGAAATTACGTTCTTATTTCTTTATTACTCCGTCAGTTTCAAATTCCTTTCACCACTGTGTTTTACTTTTGAGCCGAAATACTTCGCAAATCCACCAAATGAGCGCTAAAATCAGTAAAAATCAAGGAACTACTACAAACAAAAATCCCGTTTTTGACAAAAATGGAGATACGAGGTCTCAATTCTTCACCGTCGATATTGTGGGCTGGAACGGATTAATGGCAGTTCAATTGACTTCTATGGGGAAATTCGCTTCGAGATACGAGCGAATAAGCTAAAATTATCCAGAGCTAAATTTATCCATCAATTCCCATGAATTAAATTCATAAAATGAAACAGTCGGACAAGCGACACCTCATATTAAAGGGTTTTTAACGCTGAACACGATGGTGAACTGCGATATCTCATTCCGTTCTCCAACTGGCAGGCTTTGAAGATGAAGTAGAGTACTGAAGGTCGGAAATATTTCCGGAAAAATTTGAAATATTTCTGAGACCTAATATTGGAAATGTTTCCGAGACCTAATATTGGAAAGATTGCTTTAAACGCTCTAACTTGGCTCGCTGCGAAGGTCGGAGGCCATGCGCTGTCTTTCTTCTCTTGCCTTCTGGCAGCGCACAGTGGTCGAAAACCGATTTTATGGGAGCGAAATTTTCTGAATACGGATTCTTTAAGGAAATTTTATGCTGAACAAAAAATTTCTATAAGCCTGGGGTCTAAAATCGACCCTATCGGAAATATTCATCCATAATGTATCAATCAGAATCTCATTAAAAGGTGCTCCTTATTGGCAATGTATGAGGTAGATGCTAACAAGGTAGTATCTAAGTGCTATGCAGGTCTGAACCAAGGTATCCTACAACCTATTGCTGAATTAAAACGTGATTTAAGAATCAAAACGACGGTTTATTATCGCAATTGGTTCTAGAATTGAAATAGTGAACCAAAATATTGAAAAATTTTTATTGTAAATGAAAGTTTTTTTAAGTCACTGCATTTTCCTCAGATTGGCGATATAAGCTTGAGCTGATTGTGGTTCTGTGGTATATTAGCCGGAGATGGTTTTTGTCAATAATTATTGTCACCTCTCTCATTGAGCGTTGTTTCCATAGACCGTATTTAAAAATTCGCTCCAGTTTCTAACAAGGCACTTGTCTACATTTTCAATGATGAAGGGCTATGGCTTACACAGGGCAATTTTGTATCGTTCGGAGTTTCAGCTTGAGCCTTTTGGTGGATCCAAACAGATCAAACACCGGATACCTCGTTTTCCCCCTGTACGATGATCGTTCGACAGCGATTTGAAGCCTTTTTAACTCGTTTTCCCTGTTTTGACTGGACCATCGTATCCGCCATAAAAAAATCTTATCAAAAACCATCGCTAACTCATTTTTGGTAAAAATCGAGTTAGATATGAAGTCGACTTCTCTCGTTTTTGCTCTTTTGTCTTTTTGCTCTTCTTGAAGGTCCATTGGATCTCAATCAAACAACTAGATTCGATATGAAGTCGACTTCTTTCGTTTTTGTCGATGTACTTATTTGAGTTGACAATTGCTCTTCTTGAAGGTCCATTCGATCTCAAACAAACACCTCGATTCGATATGAAGTCGACTTCTTTTGTTTTTCTCGAAGTAATCTCCATACGTGTATGAGAAAATGGTAATCAATGCACTGCTACTAGTTCAGCCTGTTGATTTTTTTCCTGTTTGTTTGTAGGTCATTTTGGAAGTATGATTGAGAGTGTATCCAGACGAGCGTTCGGCGGCTCGAGTGGGACGTACAACGTGAGGGCTACGGAACTAGCGCGGGACCGTCGCCTGAAGACTCTGAGCGTCACCGTTGTCTTCCTAGACGACACGAAACAGCTTTTTCAACTTGAGGTAAATCTTGTCATAGAGTGAGACAAATGTCGCACTTTTCATGCTATACCGCTTCACTTGGAGCGTAAACTGCTGTAGAATCTTATCCCACTTACTCAAGTCATATTTGGTGTAGGTATATTTTCTTGTTTCTGGTGTGTTTTGTAAGTACGGTTGTGGCCATGGCATTTTTTTCTATAGTCTTTGGCCTTGGCCTTTGGGTTTTGGCCATGGCCTGTGGCATAGACGGGGAAATGCCCACTATAGTACCTTGTACTATAGTACTATACTCTCGTGGTAGGTCGATTTTTTCCGCCCATTTCCTTGGAATAACCTTCTCTAGTTCACATTTCATTAAGAAGCGGAGCCTTTGCTGGGCTTTGAGGAGGCACACAAGTATGTTAAACGTGTCCACAATACATTGTACCATTCAAACTATTCCTAACTATCCCTCGTATGTTATACAGAAAAGAGCTAAAGGGCAAGCGCTTCTCGAACTCGTCTTCACCCACTTAGAACTAACCGAAAAGCACTATTTCGGCCTCCAGTTTTCCGACAATGGAGCTCCACCAACTCTGGCAAACACTGATCTTATGGTAACGATTTCCATCTCACTTGTAGCTACCTACTGGTTGAATCAATCTCGATAAACATTATATTTTATGTTTTTTACGTGTTTTATATTAACGCAGTGATTTTTGGTGTTTCAGCGTTGGCTAGACCCCACGAAGCCCGTCAAAAAACAAATGAGAGGTAAGATACTTGAACTCGTAAGACCTATATGACGTCTGGATGACGTCTGATTTGGAGTTTCAAGACGCCAAGGGTGAATATTGATTGTAGTAACGCATCTGAGCTGCTGTCCTAGAAACATTTATGTTTCTGTGTCGCTTGGCTTCCCACAATGTGAGCAATTCGCAAATTAGGAAGTTTTCGCTACTCTAACGCTATAAAGGGCCTCATATGAGCGTACATTCCGTCAACCTTTTACTGCGAGTATATTCCTTGTTAGGATATACATACCTATTAGGATTTTCAGACGAATTTTTTGATTTGTGAACTTCACGACTGTGAAGTTTACGGGCAACCATTTGGTCTGTTTATTTGATGGTATATCTGCAGGGTTTTTGTTTTCATTTTCATGGTGACCAATAGTGGGGTTCACGTCAGCCAGAAGTTAGAGGATACGATAAGATGTAGGAGGCTTTGATAAGTAATTGATTGTGCCCTCCCAGTAGTTTGAGCTCTTCTGTGAGCTCCAGTTGTTTCATCAACTTCCAGAGGTCAATAAGATTCCTCATGTAGTGTTCTGGGTCTGGTTTTTCGTTGCCTAGACACAGAAATCGGGACCTTGCTAGTCCTTCGCAATGGCATAGGACGTGTTCTGCCGTCTCCTCCTCCTCGAGGCAGTACCCTCACTCACTATCCTTGGCCACGACGATCCTGCAAAGATGTTTTTGAAGCCGGCAGTGTCCGCTCAGTAGGCCTACCGTTAATCTCAGCCTGGTTCGGCTGACATTGAGTAGGTCTGCCGTAGTTGCATGTGGGGGTACATCTATCAATTTCTTTGCGTTCCTATGGCCTGCGGATCTATTCCACGAGGCCTGAGTTTCTAACAGCAACCGCTCTTGTGGTGCTTTTTCTTAGGCTTTTGGATATTCCACTCAGGTCCGATGATGGCGGTCTCCGACCCTTTTCTGGCCAACGTCTCCGCCTCATCGTTGCCCTGAATGCCCCGGCACCCATACTTAGGTGACTTTGTTCTTATCTGATATATTGTCCAGGGCATTCTTACAGTCCAACACTGTCCTCAATGGAGAGGCTAACGCCATCAGTGCGGTCTGGCTATCAGAGCAGATTGCCACTTTCTTACTTTCTTTTTTTTTCTGTTTTCTTTTTGTTTAGCTTTCTGATTTCTGATCTTCATAGCACAGTGTTCAATGGCAATCGTCTCGGCCTGGAACACTGTGGCGTGATGGCCCAGACTAATTGCCATCTTAAAATTGTTGGATTTTTCGTACACACCCGCTCCGGTGCCACAGGACATTTTGGAACCGTCTGTGTACCAGATTGAGTGAGCAGACACTGGAATCTGATTTTTCCAGGCCTCCCTTTCAGGAAAGAGGATGTGTAATTTTTTTTCAAAGCGGTAGTGGGGTGGCATTTTGTCACCAGGCATACCCAGTATTGGATCTGCCTGGATTTCCTCCCTCAATTTCCTCTGGGTTGACCCATGCCCAGATATGACTGATGGTTGTCCTTGTTACTTCTTTAGCGTATGGAATCTCCTCGTCGTTTAATCTCAGGGGTTGTAGTCCCTCCAGATCTCTCAAGAAAGAGGAAGAAGAACCCCTAGTATTTAGGTTGGTACCTCATTATAAAGAAAACACCGGAACGTCCATTGTTGTGGAATTTTGATAGGCGAAACGGGGGGGGGGGGGGGTTTCACCGTAAATTGTAATAACGGAGAGTGGCGGCAGCTCCCTAATGAATGGTTGTTTCTCTCTGGAGTGTAAATTATGTACTTGATTTTGTTTTCAGGTCCTGGGTATTTCTACTTGAGAGTTAAATTTTACGTTTCGGACCCAAGCAAGCTGCAAGAGGAGTACACGAGGTACCATTTCTACCTTCAGATTCGTAAAGACATACTGAATGGAAAGCTGCTCGTTCCTCCGTCCACTGCCTGTCTACTCGCCAGCTACACTGTCCAGTGTAAGTATGCAAAATATTTTTTTTTTTTTTCAATCACGTTTGATAGCCCAGTAAAATTAGTACTCTACCGTCCAAAAATTGCACGAGGGCCACAAATCGTTTTAATCCCTCTTGAGAATCCTCAATAACGCTTCAGATTTGATAGCCTAAAAACCGCGAAATTGTCGCACTTTTTTCAGTTTTTTGGGTATAATTCGAAAAGTGTGCATCCTGCAATTTCCTTCTTTTTTCAAAAAACACTCAATTTCGCGTCGAATGGCGTTTAAAACATTGAAATAGGTCCATCCGTTCAGCCTGTCAAAGACAGGCGATTTTTACCAACTTTGTTAATAAGTTGACAACCCTCTACTTCTATCGCCTGTACTGTCCTGTTAAAGTGAAACGTCTCAATTCAAAACATTGAAGAAATTCGCCTCAAAGTTTTTCACTGAAACCTTTGATGAAAGTTGACTGCAACTCAACATAAAAAACCCCATTGTTTGTTAAATATCGATAGGACTTCAACCAATTCAATGGTGAGAAAAAAATTAGGTAATTAATTTTATTCAATTTTAATCGCATATTAGGTAATCGATTTATAATCGGTAAATAGCAGTTAAGGCTTCTTCAAAATTTCCAGCTTCAGTTTTGGGATTGTTTGTTTATGTAAAATACCTCTACTTGCTCTTGAGGCAGTCACCTCAGCAACTCAATCAAACGGATGTTTTGTTAAGAAAACGCCCAAAATAATGTAAAACGCCTCATTTAAATATATTGGTGAATCGAGTCACTAGCGCGAAAATAATTAAGTTTGAGGCATTTTCATTCTACAGTTGAGGCGTTTTACCATAACAGCGTGTCGTTGAGGCGGTTTACCCTAACTTTGACCAATTTTTTTAATGTTTATGGTCAGAATTTCCCCTACTTCCGGTTCGAATTTTGAAATTTGGACTTCACCATCGACAAAGGCCAGGTCCAAAATAGGGGGGGGGGGGGGTCCGTAAAAACCCCATTTCCCTAAACATTGGACTTGTGGCGTTTTTATTTAACAGGGCAGTGTAGGTTGAAAATGACTGCTTCGATTGAAAAGTGTCATAAATCCCAAGTATTAGAAAGTTTAATTCTAAATCAGACGCTTTGTGGAATTCGCTCACTCCAGTGCTGAGATGTGAATTTTAAACGAGTAAAGGTCAGCACCACATTTTTGCTAATGCAGGAAACTTTGTCTGAACTCGCAACTTTTCACTTTCTACCATTTTTCAAGTAAAAGTTCGGTAAGTACCTAATGTAATCTATTCAGTTTCAACTCAAAATCATTTTCCGTCCTTTAGCTGAACTCGGCGACTATCACCCCGATGAACATGGTCCTAAGTACCTGGTAGGAATGGCCCTCATGCCCGGACAAACCGAAGAAATCGAAAAGAAAATATCCGAGCTTCATAAGCTCCACAAGTAAGCTATTTCTGTTTTTTGTCAGTTTTCTGTGACCTTTTCATGACTTTTTGGTTCATGGTCGTCTCCGATTTTAGGGGCCAAACACCTGCGGATGCTGAATTCAATTTCTTAGACCACGCAAAACGGTTAGACATGTACGGCGTTGATCTTCATCGTGCCAGAGTGAGTATTTCTGTCTTTGTAAAATCCTTAAGAACGCAGTGTGAATATCCGTAATAATGTTGTTTCTCATTTTCACGATTAATTTCTTATAATTTTCCCGTACCCAGGATTCAAACGGCAAAGAGCTTCAACTCGGCGTGACATCCAACGGACTGGTGATATTCCAAAATGGAATCAAAATCAACAGTTTTTCGTGGGGAAAGATCGTGAAGATTTCCTTCAAAAGGAAACAATTCTTCATCCAGCTGAAAAGGGAGCAGGTCAGAATCTCAATTATACCAGATTTCCGCTGTAACATTATTTAAATCTTGAATACTTACATCACTATTTTGATACCAACATGTTGGGAGCAACACGAATGGCCTAGGGGTGTATGTCGGTCAGGTAATTCACAGGTACCACAGTTTACTGTGACAACGGCCTATGTAACCGTTCTATTTTACCAGTACCTACAGCTTTATACAGTGGCCGAAACTTTTTCTGCCAAAATCGACAGAAAAAATCGCTATATTCGCAAAACACGATTTTTTAGTATGTTTTATGGACCCATTAGGGTAGTGTATACCTCTAAAACTTGTGGGAAAAGTGTAGCACACGAATAACCGGGAGTTTCTCAAACTCTTTTCCGTTTTTGTTCTACAGGGTGTCAGGCTTAAGGTCGTACCACCGGCCAGGGATCGATTCTACAACTAATTTCTGATGAAAAGTGTCCTATAGCTTTTTTTGTACCGGTTGAAATCCGACATTTTTCTCTTTCAAGTCGTATTTTCGACCTTAAGTCACTAAAATTGCCACAAGTCCCTCATTTTTCAGTCAAAATTGAATTTGATTATTTGATCTCCCTAGTGCTAAATGAAACTTGGGCATATTCTTGAGTCGAAAAAATTGACATGTTAGAAGCGGATGTGTAGACAGGTCACGAACTGACCAATTAATGATGTTCGGAACCTAGAGTTATTATGAGCAGGTTGGTTTGTTTAATTGCGATGGGGAGAGGAGGATGGAAGATGAAAACATACTACATTGACTTAATTGCCAACGATAGTAATGTTTAGCTTGGCCTACTTATTCTAACAAAATTGCCATACAAATTATCAGAAAATAAGACAATTTTTGAAAAGTAAATTGGACAAGACATCAGTGACTGCTTATTCGAGAAGTCTTGTGCCATCATTTGACTCAGCGAGACAACGATTGCGAACAAGATCGATTGCCTAACTCATTTTACGGTAAAAAAGGTCGATTTTTACTGAAAGATTCACGGTTTTTGGCACGGGAATGAGGATTTTACACCATGGGTCCAATGTAAATACCGTTTTGATCATACCGTTGGAAAGCTAAGCTTTTGGGCCAACGTTTGGGGTTACAGTTTGAAATTAACCGGCAGATTCAGTTAGGCTATCAAACATTTGAAACACTGTACATTTCCGCAATTTAACGCCCTTTCCAACGGTATAATCACATTTAAATTTTGAGTGAAAAATGAGGGACTTATGGCCATTTTAGTGACTCAAGGTCGAAAACACGAAAAAAATCTTAAAAGCGAAAAAAGTCGGATTTTAACCAGTACAAAAAAAAGTTATAGGACACTTTTCATCAGAAATTAGTTGTAGAATCGATCCCTGGCCGGTGGTACGACCTTAATCTTTACACCCTGTGTACTGGAACAATTATTGTTTATTTTGTTAACTTTTAACTCTAGAGTTTTATGCCTACCGTTATATTCTCAGGTTCTTTCGCGATTCATCTATCACGCTTTGTGTTTTCAGGGAGAAAGCTACGACACGCTCCTAGGGTTCAATATAATCACCTACCGATCTTGTAAGGTCCTTTGGAAATCTTGCATCGAGCATCACACGTTTTTCCGCCTTCATTCCCCCGCCATCAAACGCCGAACTCCGCTTCCTCTCGGCTCGAAATTCTCGTACACCGGCCGCACGGAGGTCCAAACGATGGAGGAGGCAAAACTCCGAATGCGATCCGAAAAGACTTTCATTAGGTAAGAACGATGTCCAGTCGAGTAATATTCAACAGTCTTCTCTACCTTCTACTATTTATTGAAAACTTCCCCCAAAGTCACTCTATTCTTCAGTGTATTTTGAGAGTAAAACCCCACTCAAAATCCCCTATTTTCTGAAATATATATATCAAATAATATATCAAAACGTTAGTAGGATTTTAGAAAATAGGGTTGCACCAAATCGATCAACTAATTATCAGTGAAACTGGTATATTATATCCAGTAATAACGCTAACTAAGGGCTAAGTGAATAGTATTCACTGATAATTAGTTGATCGATTTGGTGCAATCCTATCTCACATAATATGTGAGATAGGATTGCACCAAATCGATCAACTAAATCAATATTATTGAATTAAAGTGTCCGGAAAATTACATAGAAATTCCCTAACCTGCTCTAACCGGCCTACACCTGCTATAAGCACATGGTTTTCAGATATCGAGTTGAATAATAATAATTATTAATCATTATTGAAAATAAACGCTTGCATACGATTCTGCAGCACATTGGGACATTTTATGTCTTTAGTTTCCACGTTAGAAATCACTTCGAGAAATCATCACAAATGCTTAGCAACGGTTGTAAACGAAAATCATCAGAATAATAAAATGAAAACGACATGCGATACAACTAAGCGGTCTACAGTTTTATAGATAACTTGAACCGCTCGTGGTTGTATTGCTGACTACATGGTTTACCCTCAATTACTTAGTTACGGATTGGTTGTATGTGAAAATCATGCTAATATCGACTGTTTTTTTTTTTTTTTTATAACGCAACGCTTTTTGAGTCCATGTGCCAAAGTAAAGGCATAAAATATAAAAACTCTGCAAATTCTTGACACAACGGTTCATTATCTTCTTTGTACAGATCACCCTTCTGTCTAGATCACTAGGTCTAAATGTCTAGATCCTAAATGTTAGATTAATTATTATTATCAATTATCACTAATTATTAACAATTTTATCAAGTACCTAGTGAAAATTATTATAATTTATTGTTAGGTATTAATAATTCGTATTTATTACTAATAATAATTATTATTAATTATGATTAATTAATACGATATAATTCTGGGGTTTTTAATACTACGTCGGTAATAATTTTTCTATAAAAGAAGTACCTACCAACAAACATTCGAAATTACCTTCATTTCCGTAGCACGAAACGCACCTCAGAACAACAAACTCGACATCACTCTCGCCATATGATGTTCCAAAGAGCTTGTTAGTATGAAAATGGACCTGTATTTCAACAGTTTGATACACGATCGTGTTGTGAGGCACAATCTTTGAGCCCTCATTGTGAACGAACGGCTGGTCGTACAAAGCTGCGGATGGTCTTAAAAAATTCTACGGAACAAACTCTATCTAAATATGAAATAAAAAACATACCGTTCTATATGAATTTTTCGAGATATGAGATTTTCAAATTTTCAAAATTCGTTTTGAACCCCTTCCCCTTGACCTAGGGTTATGAAAAGTTTCGAGGACCATTGTGGGGTTGGTCGAAACCCATAAAAAAAATTTCGTAATTTTAACTCAACGCTAACTGGGCAAAGTGGTGCGGACGGCGTACGGCGGACGGCGGACGGCGTACGGCGTACGGCGGACGGACGGATTTTTTTTTATTCGATTTTCTGAATCTACGTATCTTGAAACGTAAACCAACAAATTTTGAGGGGGGGTTAAAAAAAATTTTTCTTTGGGCGATTCCAATGGTTCATTATCGAAGATAATAAACCAAAATGTGAAAAACAAACTTACCGCATTTTCTCAGTCTGTTGTTAACAGACACCTGTTGCAGAACCCCAACTGCTGCCTGGTGGTCTATTTTAAAAGATGCATAGCTTTGGCCCGACTTAGCCTACACGATAAACCTTGTCATTGTACAATTTGATCGTTTGTAGAGTATCACGAGTATCTGCAGCTCATGGAACAGGAATCGAACTCAGCTGAGCCGTCTCACTCTATGTCCTCGTTTCGAACGACCTAATAATCAAAATGAACTAATGAAACGTTTTTGGGCATTTTTAGAAACTTCAATACAATAACAAATGAACAGTAACAGTTTCAGTTAATTCTCTACGCGACCAGAACAGCCACATTATTGATAGGTGTATTCATAAATTACACAGTTGGGATAAGTGATAGATTGTATAAATATCAAGATATTGTTCACCTTGTTCACTGATTCGTCCTGTCAAAGACTTACCTACTATTTGTGATCATCCGTCAACCAAGAATCCTAATTACCTTCCAAATGGTTCGGCGATTTTATATGAAATCTCGTCACCTAGAACCGCCTTCGTTCAATCACTGATGAGCTCGGTAGCTTCATCGTAATAGAATATCGAGTTTCACCTGAACCTTATTTCGAGGTCGTCTTGCTACTTCCTTATCTTATCGCCTTATCTTGCTGTTGTTACCTTTTCTCTGTTCACATTTTTAGAGAAAAAACTTACTCTTCGACAATGACTTCTTTATTCCACCATTTAATGACTCGCTGATGTATTTGAAATGACGACATTGTTAAGTTTTCAAGGGCTGTTGGGAACTCTTGCCAAGTTTATGGGGTGAAATTTTTCTTCCTTGAAATTCGTTCAATATAATATATTGAATATTATTCAATGTTCATGCTGAAATCGTAGCTGTTCTTGGTGTATTCTTGTATATATTCTTTTATATTTCCACTAGGTACTTAGTTAGATGTCGTTTTTTTTTGCAGGTGCTCAAGTAGGAAATTGGTGGTTAACACTCCCGAGGAAAAAGCCAAAACCACTATCAACTCCTCGACCAGATCTTCGAGGCCGTATGACAACAAAGTCACGTCGCTGTCCCACGAGCCTCGTAGAGCTTGGGCAGAAAGTTCGCCAACCAACTTGGGTGACGAGTAAGTTCTTCACTATCTGTCGTAGTGTACGTATCAGGCCAAAAAATACTGCAGGAAGCTGATTTTTTGAAATGTTGTTTGAGTAATACTACACCAAGTTTGCAGCTTCAAATCCCTAGGGAAACTTTTTGGGAGCCGAAAAACCTCGAAATGTTTGGACTTGTTTCAGTTTTTGGATCATAACTGGTACAATGTTGGTGTTCTACGAAACGTCCTCCTTACCTTTATTCAAGTAAATACTATAAGCTACAATTTAAGCCCAATTCCACATCTGTAGGTCCAATAGATCCCGAGATTTATTTCCCGAGGCTATTTTTTTCCATAAAGTTCGAAATTTAAGTTTTAGTCATCTCCTAGGTAGAATGTTGGCTCTAATAGGTAAGTAATCATTACATGAGGAAAGTTATACGAAAGAAAGTTCGAGAGAAGTTATCTAGCTTTAATTTAGTGTCTGATTGGTTTCTAGTGAGGGCGGCTTCCTGGAAAGGACTGTTGTCGAAGATCATTCCCGCGCCTTCACGCCAGTCTTACCGCCAAGGGCCATTTCCTACGCAGACGAAGATCCGGACCTCATCGACCGGCCAACCACTGCCACAGGCATCTACGAAGTATCTCACATCGATTCAGCCAACCAACCGGTAACTAACACTGTAAATAACATTATATATTTTAAAAAAACGAAAATGGTAGCCCCTTTAATGAAGGCAAAATCCCCTCTTAAATAGGCATTTTAAGTAGCTGACAAATTCGGATCAAACTGGGCTCGAGTTTATAAATAATGACAGAATCAGTGTACCTTTTCAGAGTCAAATTCCTAGTTTTTCCTAATGAAATCCAAGGTTTTCCTTTTCAAATTCAACCCTACTTTACTTTTGAAAGTACCTTCTCTGCCGGGTTCAGCTGTGGTGAATACGGTGGGAGGTACTTCACTTCAACACGGAGTTCTTCTATCAGACGTTTCACTGCGCCAGCATGATGGATACGAGCATTATACGGTATCAAGTAGGACAATGATAGCTAATGCCTTGGCCAGTACTGGCCACCACGGCGCTTGTACCCTTTCTTGAACTGCCTGAAGGTGAAGGTGAAGATTGAAATCGGCCGCATGGATGGAAACCATTTTTCCTCTTTCCCGTGGTCCTTCTCTTTTGTTGGGTTACAATTCATGCCAGTGGTGGACACACAGGTGGTCATCCAAAAATTGGCAGGTGGAGATCTAAAAATTAGCAATATTATAATAGTTGTTCAATGGTCACTACAGGGACGTAGCCAGTGGGTGAGTTTAGGGGGTCCAAACTCCCTATTCTGGCTACGTCACTGACTGGGGTTGGTTAAGGACTGCTCAAGGGTGTCTTTGGACTGGATGACTAGAGGGGCCTGGTGAGGCTGAAGAGGCCTTGAGATGCTCATGGAAGACTTGGAATCATCTACAGATGGCATAGTGACGTTTGGATACGTATACAAATCATCCCCAGGTATCTCTGGATAGTTAAGGAGGTTAAGGAAGGTATAGGGAGGACTTGAGAATGGGGTGTTCTATATTGTCTGGGGAGAGCTTGAAATGGTCCAAGACGGCATGGAAAGGTTAAGAATGACTGGGGATGGTTAAGGATGACTCCCCCCACCCACCCATCGGTGTTCCTCTTGCGGTAGGTCCTAGTCTTGACCCCACTCCCTTCCCCTTATCAAAATTCTGGCTACGTCACTGTCCACTACCTTTTCGGCAGGACATCTCGATTTTCAAGATTGTGAAACTTCCCAAATTTCGAGGGGTTACTGAATAGGTCCGTTCTAAGGCTGAATTCGCACATGGACGTCTTTGACGTGTGAAAGTGTTCTATCAAAAAACTCAAAACCCTCAGAAACATTCATTTGACATTCATTCATAATGTGATGATTATTATTATCAGTGATGACAACCATTTCATTCCTTCTGCTTGCGCAACCTCGCGAACCGTATCGATTGCCATCTGAATATTGGGAACAGAAGCAACGAGCGAGTGGAATGCGACTGTTCACTCAAGTGTGTACAGAAATCATCCTACCTTTTAGCGAATTTTCCAACAAAAAGGAAACTATTGTTCTCGGTCACAAATTTTTAAAACCTGAAGAATCGATTTGATAGATGGGATTGTAATAATTCAGCATATTTTCCTGGCAACATTCTTCGGAGCTTGTGGCCAATCGTGCCAAACTTTGTCAATCGCTTGATTCCAAAAATGAAACAGTCTGACAAGTGACACCTCATTTTAAAGATTTTTTTTTTAACGCTGAACACGATGGTGAAATCAGAATTGCAATATCTTATTCCGTTCTCAAACTGGAGGACATTGAAGATGAAGAAACGTGGCTGATACTGGAGATGTTCTTCGTGGTTAGTCTGCTCTAATCTGATAACGGAATGAGATATCGCAATTCTGACTTCACCATCATGTTCAGCGTTGAAAAATCTATAAACTGAGGGGGTTTTGGGGAGTTTAGGGGGGAGGGTGGAATTACCCATAAACTCCCAAAATGAAACAGTCTCACAAGTAACACCTCATTTTAAAGGTTTTTGTCGCTGAATACGACGGTGAAATCAGAATCGTAATATCTTATTCTGTTCTCAAACTGGAGCACTTTGAAGATGAAGAAACATGATTGATACTTCAGATGTTCTTCATGGACATTATGTTCTTCAATGTAGACAATTTTCATAAAACCAGTTAGGTATTTCTTCGAAAATTCGTTCTTATAGCCATGCTGCATGACTGTTGATTTTTGTCTCTTCTACGAAATATACCTGTGTCAAAAAAAGTTCTGAATTCTCAACTAGAAATGGAAAACCCTCGATTTGGTTTGGAAGGTCCTCAATTTGGTTTGGAAATTCTCAATTTGATTTGGGAAATTCTCAATCTCACTTGGAAAACCGATATTTGACGATGCTCGAAACATGAATTGTCAACTTCGTAAATGTGCGTAATTGAAATGAGAACCCATAACACCTGACCCTGTTTACTGAACTGAAGTTTAATTTTGCACCCCACATCTACAACTGCTTGGAGAGCACCCAAATTACATAATAGGATGACCCTCTCTTCAATACGGCTTCCCTCACGTTTATCCTATTGACTCCGCTCTGAACATTGTTTTGCGCGGTTATAATTTAGTGTTGTCTGTTACAATTTAGTGTGACGACGGATTGGTCTGCATCCGAATGACTCCGGATGAGGAAGGAAGATTCGGTTTCAATGTGAAGGGCGGAAGCGACTTGGCGATGCCGATTTTAGTCTCTCGCGTCGCTCCTAATACTCCGGCTGACAGGTGTTACCCAAAACTCAATGAAGGCGATCAGGTAAACTCTTATTGCAAACTCTCTGTTATTCATATGTCACCTTAGTGTACGGCTGTCATATCTGTTCCAGGTAAATTGGATCAGTGTACCCAAGGTAGAAATCGGGACTTATCAGAACAGCAAAAAAAAAAAAGACGAGATGTAATTAAACGAACACTTCAGCAAAATACAATATTTTTGAAGATATGTAATATATTTAATATCATAATATGATCCATCGATGGAAAGTAGGCATGTAGGTAAATATTAAGAGGTACATTATATTAATTCCTTTCTAATGGAGTATAACAAAGAAGGTCATTGCACGTATTTATCTTTTCCACCGATTGAGCGAAGGACATGCCAGAGAGCCATTTAGGCAGCCCTACCGTAGTGCAACTAATCAGGGTCTCACGGCAACACCCCACATCGTCACTTTAGGCCAAAATGAGTTATGCATACCATTCGAAGCGTATTCCCCCGGCGGATCGATCTAACTAAGTTTAAGTTAGGTTACACTAAATCTCACGACTTTCTTCACTGAATTACTCAGTAAACATAGTCATTGGCAGATGGTTTTTTGGCTCTGCTGAAAAGTAGCCAAAATGACGATGTGGGAAGTTGCCGGGAGACCCTCGTAATGTTGGTAGAACTTGTCGATTTAAAAGACTGATATTGATGTAGTTGTTGAATTAGAGCCTTCACTGTTGAAACAAAAGTAAAACTTCATTCATGCTGTAATAAATAGACGAAATAAGGCCGACCTTCGTCAATCGGTTGTTTCTTTCAAAAATGCCCAGTAAAATTATACCTGTTGGGGGGGGGGGGGGGGGCTAGAAGTGGCCTGAGGAAAGCTAGTAATTAGGGATGCAACATCGGAACCAAATAATCGATTGAACATCAAATTATTAATCGATGTGACCAATCGATCGGTATTGAGTAATCGATGTTCGATTAATTGAAAGCAAATAATTATAATCGATTGTTATACATACCTACTCATTTCAAACGCATAATTATTTGCTTTCTTACTCTAAAAATCTGATGGTTTTCTTCGTCTGTAGGTTACGACCTATTGTTAAATTTTAAGGCTAATGAAAGTAAGGGAATGCCAAAATGAATAAAATTGCATAAAATAGTTAATACATGGATATGTCTTATGGCTGGGGGTCGTTCCAAAATTGGCGGAATACAAAAAAAAAAAAAAAAAAAAAAAAAAATGCGACGTTTTTTGGTGCAATTTCCGTGGTGGTAGGAAATTTGGAATCTAGCCTCCTTAGGAATTTAACTTGACGCAGCCCAGTCCCAGATCAGTTGAGTGGCTCCTGTAACTAATTTCTATGCTGTTCACACTATGAACCTGTAATTTTTCCTGTAGCCTCTGTAGGACTTACGCCTTGAGCAGAATAGGCTGAGGGGCTCCTACAGCTAACCAACATGTGTTCCGTAGTAAGGGAGCAATTTTATTATAAATTAATAAAGTAAAGGTATACCGCATAGAACCGATAAAAGTACCTATCAAGTATCAAAGTAGAGGACAAAAAGACAAAGATATGGTTGGGTATGGTTGGATATGGTTGGGTATGGTTGGTCGTCATTGTTATTGTACTACCTCCATGGATTCCTTATACTTATGCATACCTACTACTTCCATGCTTATGCTATCTCAAACCTGATGGACATATTCGAAATCGGAGTCAAATAATCGATTATCTGATCAATCGATAATCGATTTGCATCCCTACTCGAAATCGTTCTAGAATCTAGATAGTCTTGAAAACGACTAATCCGAGTTTGTACCCCTCCAGGAATGGAATTTAACTTTTGGTGCCCCGAAAACGTCGAAATTTTTTTCAGCGGTTCCCTTATAATTCCTAAAAAACCCATCTTAGCGAAAATCTTACCTAGAGGCAAATCAAAGAGGATTGACCCTCCCGGCTTAACAAATGGCTCCCGAAAATGGCTTTATGGATCACGACTTTGAAATGTAACCAATTTATAGGGTAGTAATCGATATAATTTATATCGATTATTACCCTTAATATGGGAAAAATTATTCTGGGAAAGATTGTCGTTTTCAGCCGTCGATTACTACCCTTTAATTCAAACTCAAAATAGCTGTTTTTCAAAACCTAATCATTGAATTGCGATACGTTAATTTTATCAATGAATAGAATGGTGACTAAGAATTTGTTTGGTGTATTATTTATTGATTATATCCAGTAATATCACTGATTGGTTTGAATTTTTCTCTCTAGGTGCTCTTCATCAATGGTATCGACGTAACAGGGATGCCCCACGAACAAGTAGTCAACCTCATCAGGGCATCCAGGGACTCCCGGGTTGGCGAACTTCTCCTCACTGTGAGACCCAGCAGTAAGTACAGCTTATGCGTCGATCTAGACCGTAAATTCCTTGGAGAAGTCCCTTGAAGTTTGAAGTCCCTTGATGTTTGGAGTTCCTTGGAGACCCCCGTATGAAGAATTGTCCGTGGTTTTCTTAGGTGTCTACGAGCCTGGCGAAGCTGTCGAAGAAGAGCCTGTGTATCAGTATGTGACTGATTCGACGGCAGCCCACGAAACCCTGGAGCAGAGCATGGCGGCCCTCAGTGACGGACTTATGACAGGCTCTCTGATCGTTCAGTTCGACCATCTTTTCAGGAAAAAGCTCGGCCTGTCGACCTCTCACGCTTCGTTACCTCAGAACACGAATTCTAATAGATACACTGATATTCTCCCATGTGAGTTACCTATGCTACAGTGAAGTTAGTGATGATGAAAAACATAGACTTTTTGTCATATTTGGCAACTCTTGTGTGGTTTTAGCGAATTCTTGAAGAAAGGGAAGCTATTGTTCTCGGTCCAAAATTTGTAAAACTCGAATTTCCGAAAAATGTGTACCTATACCAAAATCCGTTCCTGACCATCCTGAATTCACCGCCAAAAGACCCCAAAAATCATTGGTGTATATATTTTTATAATATACTTATGTATAAATAATTTTTGTTTCTATGTGTCATTATAGACGATAACTCTCGATAGGTTGAGATAAAAAGTTCAAATTTGCGCAAAAAATCCGTCCTGGCAAGCAAAAGACTAAGTCCCGTAGATTGACAGAATGAGGGAAGGTTGCAGGGGGGGGGGGGGATTAACCATGAACCCATGAATTCCCAAAGTGAAACAGTCTGACAAGTGACACCTCATTCTAAAGGTTTTTTTACGCTGAACACGATGGGGAAGTCAGAATTGCGATATCTCATTTCGTTCTCAAACTGGAGCACTTTGGAGACGAAGAAACGTAGAAACGTGTGGGTCGTCCCTGTTGAACGATGGCCCTGTTTTACTCCTGGTTAGAATCCAGTTGTCGACCCTTCCTCACGACTTGCTGTGATTTTCACCCTGTAGTATACAAAGGCGTTATGATCTTGGATTTCAACTAGCTGATTGAATGGATTATGGATCTGATACCATAGATTATAATTCTGCCCATGCAGTTTGCAAATTGCAAAATAAAATACGAGCTATTTCCTTTTTAACAGATGACCTGACTCGTGTTATTCTCGAGTGTGGAACAAATGGGGACTATATCAACGCCAATTACGTGAACATGGAGATTCCAGGATCTGGAATCATCAACCGATACATTGCAACTCAAGGTATGATGTAATCAGTGTCTAGTAGTTGTTTTGGGTTTAACACGAATTTTTCTACACTAAAAGTTAAAACACAAGTGAATAATGCCTGATTGTTGAACACATCGCTACCACTACAACCGTTCAATTTATTTCAGGTCCACTGGCTCAGACAGTTGGCGACTTTTGGGAAATGGTTTGGGAAACCGGTTGTTCACTCATAGTCATGGTGACAGGTCTCGTTGAGCGAGGAAGAATAAAATGTCACAAGTACTGGCCAAACATTGGTGAGAGCATGGAAGCCGCAGGGCTCAGGATCAAGTCCATTAGGTGTCACTACAATAATCCAGCAGGGTACATCTGTAATACTCTAACTCTTCATCACATACAGGTAAATGATATGACTTATGTTAGGCGCATGCATTGCGATCTCCTAAGCCCACCCCCTGGGTACGTCCTTGCCCCATTCATCGTCAACCATTCCAAGTCATCCTTAACCATCCCCGGTCATTAAAGGTCCTAACCTTTCCATGCCGTTCTGGACCATTTCAAGCTCTCCCCAGACAATATAGAACACCCCAGTCTCAAGCCCACCCTATACCTTCCTATAGCTAACCTCAGCCTTCCTCAACCTTCTCAAATCCTCCTTAACTATCCAGAGATACCTGTGGATAATTTGTTACACCACTATGCCATTACTAGTTGATTCCAAGCCTTCCTTGAGCAGTCCTCAACCGTCCCCAGTCATCCTTCACCATTCCAAGCCTCCATCCCCCTAGTTCATCCAGGCCATCTTAAGTTGATTCCAGCCTTCCTTGAGTAGACCTCAACCATCCCCAGTCATCCTTCACCATTCCAAGCCTCACTCACCCTAGATCATTCAGGCATCCTCTAGCAGTCCTCAACCATCCCCAGTCATCGTTCACCATTCCAAGCTTCCATCCCCCTAGTTCATTCAGGCATCCTTGAGCAGTTCTCAACCATCCCCAGTCATCCTTCACCATTCCAAGTCTTCCATGTGCATCTCAAGGCCTCTTCGGCCTCACCAGGCGCCTGTCGTCATTTAAACAGTCCAAAGCCGCCCTTAAGCAGTCCTTAACCATCCCCAGTCAGTGACGTAGCCAGAATTTCGATAAGGGAGGTGCAGACTAGGGCCTACTGCGAGAGGAAGTGAGGCCTGTTAATGTTCAAGGTTCACTAAGCTGAAACTTAATTCCATAAATATCTTCTGCTTCAACTGCACTAACATGTTCTTCATTTACTGGTTGAGATGGAGCTGAACAGAAAGCAAGGATTTTTCCAGCTCAAAAAAGCGATTTGTGGTTTGGAGTTTGTAGACTAGTTCCTCACTCATTGAACCCAACACTTAATGCCGGCCAGTAGCTCGCACGCCTTCTCTGTTTTCTAAATTGTGTATCTCATGTTACAGAGCGAAGTAGAAAGGGAAGTGACCCAATTCCAGTACATCGGCTGGCCTGACCACGGAGTTCCGGACAATGCTGCTGTTTTCCTTCAGTTCATCAACGAAGTTCGGAGGTGTCGACAAAATATGGTAAATCATTAGTTTCTACGTTTTATATGTTCGTCATTTACACTCCTTTCCTTAGTGTAAAGAAATTTGTATATTTCTAGCTGGAGCCGACAATCGTCCACTGTTCAGCTGGTATTGGACGAACTGGGGTCCTCATCCTTATGGAAACTGCTCTCTGCCTTATTGAGGCCAACCAGGCTGTGTTTCCCATTGAAATTGTGACCAACATGAGGGACCAGCGAGCTATGATGGTCCAAACTTCGGTAAGCTAGCTAGCTATTTTTTTTTTATTTTATTTTTTTTTTTTATGGCTTCGGCCTTTATTTACCATTTGCCAACATATACTAGCTAGCTATTGTTTCCGTTTAATCATGATATACGAGAATATCGCTTGGCAATTTTGATCAATGCGTTCCCTCTGTACACGGAGAATGTTGTGGAAGTCCAATATTTAAGATCCAATATTATCACACTACAGTGTAAGTGTGTCATATGAGCTGTTCAGCCAGCTCTACCCATACGTAGTGTTGTCCTATACTTGTGCCCAATGAATTTTAAAGCTCTTCCACGTGGGGTTTCCGGATTTTGGTTAAAACCACATGGTTTAGAAGATATGAGCAGATAACCGATGTTATAACAGTCCGAAAAAATCGCGAGTTTTTAGCCCACCCCGCAAAGAGCTCAAGTGTTTGAAAACTCAGCGAACATTCCTTCTACCATCCCCAAACGATCCCTCAAATTTTCGTTAACCTCGGAATTGAGTACCTACAGCACAGATTTTGGTTTATTATCTTCCATGATGAAGATAATAAAAGTCCGCCATACGCCGTCCGCGGCACTTTCCCCAGTTAGCGTTGAGCTAAAATTACAAATTTTTTTTTTTACCGGTTCGGACTAACCCCACAATGATCCTCGAAACTTTTCATAATCCTAGGTCAAGGGGAAGGAGTTCAAAACTAATTTTGAAATTTTGAAAAATTCAAATCGCCGAGGAATCAGCAACACCACCGAGCTCGTTTTTCACAACTTTTCAGGAGAGAGAAAAAAACCGATTTTTTCGTCCATCAAGGCCTAATTGACTGAAGTTTTATCTCGATATCCATGATGAATGATATCTATTCATCATAGATATCGAGATAAAACTTTAGGCAAGTCAATTAGGCCTTGATGGACGAAAAAATCGGTTTTTTCTCTCTCCTGAAAAGTTGTGAAAAACGAGCTCGGTGGTGTTGATGATTCCTCGACGAAATGTAACGGTGTATTTTTTAGTTCATATATAGATAGAGTTTATTTTTTAGAATGGCTTTGTACGGCCAGCCATTCGTTCACAATGACGGCTCAAAGTTGGAGCAGATCGAAAATCGTCAACATGAGAGTGAATCGTGAGGCAGCCTGTCAGGTCCATTTTCAAACTGACCCAGCTGATTCAAACATCACATGGTTTCAGACGTCGAGTTAATTAATCATAATAATAATAATTATTAATAATTTTCCCTACCAGATAAAATTATCAATAATTAATGATAATTCGTAATAGTAATATATAATACATTATTTAGCGATCTAGGCAGAAGGATGATCTGTACAACGAAGATATTAAACCGGTGTGTTCTGAATCTACGTATCTTGAAACGTGAGCTCTCAAATTTTGAGGTGTGGCGGGGGGGGGGGGGGCTTTAATCTTGGGCTATTCCAATGGTTCATTATCGAAACTCTTTGAGATCGTAAAATGTACGATACATTCAAGTTTTACATTTAAACTCTTTTTCTCTAATTTAATTTAAAATACTTCTAACGATTTTTAAGCTAAAACCGGGTTGTAGCGCTCTTTGGAAAATCTTCAAGATTACGTTGGACTCGTTAACGTTCGTGGAACTGCAGTGGGAGCGGCGAACAGGGAGGGGAGTCGTGAAGGCCTCGTTTTACCTCCCCCTCATCAACCACCCACATTTACATTCACCCACAATTTAAATGTAAGCAGTTGAGGCGTGGTGTGGAGAGGGGGAGGGGAGAGAGCGTATTCTCCCGCCCCTCTCATCAACCACCCACATCTGCCAGCTTTTCTCTTTCTCACCCACAATTTAAATTTAAGCAGTTGCATCGATGGGTGGCGAGAGGGGGAGACTATTGCGAGTATTGCGCGAAATAATTATTTCACTCATAATTTATTTGAATAGTTTATAGAATGAGCTAGTTACGCCTATTTTAACCATTTGTTGGCCCATTCTCCAATTCCGGATATTGTATGCAGATCAGTGTGATCTACGCAGATCAGTGATCTGTACAAAGAAGATGATAAACCGTTGTGTCAAGAATTTGCAGAGTTTTTTCTTACAAGGGCTCCTTGACTATGCCCAAGAATTTGCTACGTTTTTTTACTTGGCAGTGCTTCTGAGCTCCCACTCCTACAAGGTGCTGCCAATGTCAACTTCCCGAATCTTATACCGAATTGGGATTTCTTCCAAATACCTCCTAAACCTTTCCCTCACCCATTCTCCCAATGACGATTTAACCGAATCACAAATACTGTGGAGGACAAATCATCTGCTCGCTCGTTGCCCTTCACCTCACTGTATCCTAGGGGTGGGGAATATTGAACGTAACCGCTTCAAATAACCTAACACTGTCCAGTAACCTAACACTGTCCAGTAACCTAATACCAGAAAAGCCCTATTAGTGGAATAACTGTTTTGAGAACTTGGGGGAAAGGCCTTTGTGGGCCTCTTTGTCGCCGGATAATAGGTTTCTGTGATAATAGGTTGGCTGGGACTATTCCAGGTAATACCAGGTAATAGGTTACGGAAAACGAATGCGTGAAAGGTGTGCGATCATAACTGTCGACATGTTATTTGAGTTTCGAGCAACAGCGACCGTCTAGTAATAGGTTGTGGTATTAGGTACTTCTGATAATAGGTTACCGGCGATTCGAGAACCTTCCCAGCGCCTAACGTGGACTGGGTTTCCCGAACTGAGCGCTGGGAAGGTCCCCGAATGGCTGGTAACCTAATACCACAACCTATTACCAGACGATCGCTGTTACTCGATAACCCATTACCTAGAAATAACCGTATTAGCCATGCCTAACATAAATCCGGTGATTGCTGAACTTGTAGTAGGAATTCCTAATAGGTAAAACTGTGCTTTCATTTTTCTAGGATGCTGCTCAGACTGATTTTTAGAATAACGCAACTTTGTGATGCCTTGACGTGCCTTAAAGTTCCTATTCATTACTCTTGTTACCAACTTATTTTAGTACAACTTATCTTAAATTGAACTACTTATTTTTCGGTTACAAGGTCCTAAAACGTTGGTTGTTCTTCCTCGAGCGTCGTTGCTATTCCTTGTGCTGCATAATTTTTCAACAGCTGGGTTCCAAATTCAGTTGGCCATTGCATCAGCAATGACAATAATAAATATATATTGTTTAATAAAAAGTGAGTAGGTATTTAGTTAGTTTAGGGTAATAGCGACCGTCTGATAATAGATTATTTTGGTAATAGGTTACCGGCGATTCGAGATCCTTTCCAGGACTGGAAACCCAACGCAGGCTGGAAAGGTTCTCGAATCGCCGGTAACCTATTACCAAAATAACCTAATGCCACTAACTATTACTGACGGTCGCTGTTACTCGAAAACCTATTACCAAGAAATAGCAGTATTAGCCATGCCTACTGTATCCCTGTTCCCACATCAGGGCGACTTTGTTGTTGATACATCATGTTCTGAACATTTTGAAGCCAACTACTCCATTAAATTCACTGATATTTTCCGTTATTCACAGAGCCAGTTTCGTTTTGTGTGTACCTGCATACTCCACGCCTATACGGAAGGTTTTTGCAAGCCCCTGCCCGAGTACATCTACCACTGAACCGTCGACCGCTATGAGCATCCATGGACAACGACAACACCGCCTGGTAACAAGCAGTGCCCAGATTTGTAGACACTCAGTTGTCCCAATGCCCCCACCACTGCAGATAAGTACAAATGTTAGCCCTATAACCCCCACTCCCTCCTTCCTTTTAAAGCTAAGGCAAATCTGCAAATTAAATTCTTAGTCCCGCCGTTTTTACGATAATGCTTAACCTAATGACATAAGGTATCCGCAAATCTTAATTTGCGACCGTTTTGAGAGTTTGAAGACTTGAATTTGAAGAAAAAAAAATTAAATGAATTAAAACGGAATGAAAATCGTCGAATATTTTTCAGGGTTGGTAGAGAAAAATGAAATGTACTTCACCTTCCGAAAACTTCGAATGAAACAAACATTTCTGTGTCGAAAGCCTTAACATAGTGTCTCAAGGGACGGAATCTTCGGAAAACATTGTGATACTTTTGCATTCAAAAGCGAGAAAATCCACAATATATCATACTTTTACCTTTTTCCATCCACTAGACGTCCTATGAAATCGTTGAAACATACGAGCGATGCCATACTGTTTTAAAATTTTCTTTAGGAATAGGTAGGTAGCTATTTATTTTTGAGTGGTGTTATTTGTGATATTTTTTTCATTTTTTTTCATTTGAAAAGTGAAAAGAAAAAAGCAGTAGTTGAATTGGATTGGTAACCATCATTAGTTGGAGCGTTTTGTAATGACAAATAATTTTATGTATGCCAAGTGTAGTTGAGTGATTGAATATTGTGTGTATTGATTACGATCGCCCTATCCCATCTAAGTGTTCTCATAGTATTGCGGTCTAAATTCCGGTTTTCAATTACAAGATGTGATAATTTTCACAAGAACCGTTGATTTAACATCAGCAGCTGTTGCTTCACTTTTGGTAATTTTCATGTTATTGTTAAAGAAGAGTTTCTACCTTACACCTTGATGTAGGTGGCTGGCACGACCTACACAGGTCAGTGGCCATATTGTCTACTTTCCTGAAGAAAAACATGATGTTGCGATTGTTTGACATTTAAGAAAATACGAGGATTGTTCAGAAAGTAAGAGTATGCCTAGAAAAAGTCCCTTGTGTATGATAACCAACTTATCGCAATTTGGTCAATTTAGTGACAATTCCAAGTGCTTAAGGAGAACCCAGCTCGACAGCTTACGATCTCCCCCCAATCAGATAGATCTGGAGTCCCTCCTGAGAGGTGACTGAACATACAGTCAGTGTCCTCGGACAGGGCCCTACGTTGGACCGATCCCAACCTCTTCCAGTGGGCTTTGGTCAACCAAGGTGCCCAGGCCTGCACACCATACAACAGTATGCTTAGAAAAAATCCCTTGTGTATGATGACCAACTTATCGCGAGTTGGTCCATTTTGTGACAATTCCAAGTGTTTAAGGAGAACCCAGCTCGACAGCTTACGATCTCCCCCCAATCAGATAGATCGGGAGTCCCTCCTGAACATACAGTCAGTATGCTCGGACTGGCGTGTGATGCTTTGCGTGAGCGATGCATCTGGTGCCAGTCCGTTTTGTGACATAATCCAATGTTTAAGGGAGATACCCACCTCAAAGCTTACGATCTCCCCCCCAGTGCAAGCAACTGAGGAGGCCCTAAAACTTTGGGCCTCCTCCATTTTGTGACAGCTGTTTGAACCTCCTGGTTGGTCGAAAAAATGTTTCCTGAAACCTGCATCTTCAGAGAGGTGGACAAATGATTATCAGAAGGCGTCAAGTCGTGGGTCGGTCCCAAAGGTCTCAACCGAAGGAGTCCAAAAAAGCCTTGGTGAGGTTCACCGTGTGCGGTCGTGAGTTGTCACGAAATGCAGACCCCCTTTGTTATCATCCCTCTCCATTTATTCTCAATTTCCCTCCTGAGTTTTTCCAAGGTTTCAAAGTATCGTGCCGCATTAATGGTTTCTCTTTGTGGCAAAAATTCGACCAAAATGATGCCTTTTCAGTCCCAAAAAACCGAAGCCATGAATTGTTCACCGAAATTTGGGTTTTGAATCTTTTCGCTGACGTTGAGCTGGTATGGCCGCCACTGTTGGGATTGCCTTTTCGTCTCAGCCGTGTAATGAGCTACCCAAGTTTCATCTCCTGTCCAATGGAGTCCAGAAATGCCTCACCTTCCTGTTCGAATCTCTCCAGAATTGTTTGTCGACCCCTCGATTTCTTCAGGAGATCCCCTCCCCCCTTACAACGCAGTGCAGCCAAATTAGGAAAAAATATTTCCCCGTCCCGTTAGAGGACCAGTATGCACTCTCACTTTCTGAACCACCCTCGTATCTACTGCTGAGGTAAATGACCTGCTGGTGCACCTCGGATGATGTGTCCAACTCTATGGATTGCCATTGGTGGGAATACTTCCAAGTCTTGCCATTACCTTGAAATAACTTTCTATTTAATAATCAACCACATTTCAATCTGGATGAACCAGCTGCATAAACAAAGAGCTCTAATCGTTTAATCAACGGTTCTGGTGTCAAGTACACCTTCCCCATGTACCTATCGATTCTCAGTATTCTACATCTTAATTGTTTCTTATGAATGTCATCCAAACCCCACAATTTCTTATTATAGTGTACCACGTACCCTATAAAAATGATGAATTATTTGAAAGAGGGGAAACGGAATTTTTATATAACACTTATTCCATCTCACTCTCATCACTTAATAATAAAAACGTACAATAAAAATGTCCTCTGCATTTTCACCGGTGCCAAGTAATCAAAGAATGACATTTTTTCGACAATTTACATTTTAATGGATAGTTATTAAGGAATATTTTTTGTTATCTTCATCAAAAAATTTATTTTTTCTATCAATTGTATCATTGCTGTGCCATTTTGTTTAACATTGTTCATTTTTTAATTAAAAAGTCTATTTGCTTTTAAAGGTTTTAATTTAAGAAGTATTAAATTGATCTGTATCATTTTTCACGACACTTACCAATTATGATATGAAGTTCGCACTGCTACTTATTACTTTTTTTACTTGTTCAATATTGTTTTAATTATTCAAATATTGATTGTTAGTGATACATATTCAGTGCAGTCTTGATATTCCGGTGCCTTCGGGAAAGGCCGAAAATCGACCGTGATGAAATCTTTAAATACGTCAAGATTTTTAAGGGAGACTTGAAGGGAAGAAAAACCAGTTTGTACCCCTCCAGGGGTGAGCTTCACTGTTGGTGCCTCAAAGTCGACGTTTTCGGACTTTCTTCAGTGTTTCGTTTGTAACTCTTAAAAACTCGTCCTAACGAAAACCTGACCAAGAGACAAATTAAAGAACATTAAATTCTGCGTGGTTCGACCCTACCAACTTCAAAATCGGACCAATGTATATGATAGTAATCAACGGCTGAAAAACGACAATTTTTCCTATATATAGGAAAAATATATTGGCTACAATTTACCATTAAAATGTTGACGACATTCTGTCGTCTGTAGCATCTACTCGTTGTAGTTAAGTACTCGTCCTATCAAAACACTCTAGACATCAAATTCTTCAAAAATTCCGTAAATTGTCATGTTTGGCGCAATCTATTATTAAAATATAATATTAATTTATTAAAATCTTACATCTATTATTAACATTTAATGTTCCCAGAGTTTGGCTAGGTTCTCCACAGTTGGCCCACTGGTATCGCATAATCCTATTCTATGCTTGTATTCCTGACTGAGTCCATGAACGGATTTCAGACGATTTATTTTGACGATTAAGGGTCTGTCCAAACCACTACCTCTGAACCAAGAATTTCTTTGGAGTTTGGGTTGCAAGAATTTATAGAATCGGCCTTTTTCAGAGTTTGTGTATTCTTAGTGCCATAGAAGCCAATAATTTTTGTTAATTTGGGGGATAAAAATCTTCTCTAGGAATGGGCGCTCTCAATTCTACCCTATTATGTGCAAGGATATCAACTCTTTCGTTTGGTGTTAAACTCACGTGGGCTCTAACCCAGATGAATTTTATTTCTTTACCCTGTTGTTTACAATCGTGTATCTTCGACAGTATTTGAGCTACAATAGGGTGTTGAGCTCTATTGATTTTATTGTAGCCTAGTGTTTTCAGTGCACTTTGAGAATCTGTGCAAATAATATTGATATTGTCGTCGGGAGGTTGCTTCAAAACGGTATCTAGCGCCTTACTAATGGATATTACTTCGGCATTGTAGCTTGATATTATCGAATTTAATTTGAAGGGTGGTTCGTACTGGTTTGCCAGACACAGTGTTCCGCAGCCAACGGAATTTCCGATTTTAGATCCATCCGTGAAAAGTCTGGTCTTGTTGTGGCACTAATAATGCCCATCTTCTTGTATTGCGATTTCGTCTTCAGTGCCTCTCTTTGTAGCATTCAGTCGTCTTGAGGTCACATATAACTGTTGTGTGCGTTATGCCTTCGGACTCAGGACGCGTGATCACCTCGATGCTTTCAAGACCAACTATAAATAACCAATTATAAATATAGGTTGTGTCTTATGGTATTCAAGGTACATTGCGTGGTATGGCTCCATACTATCTGCGAACTCAATTTTGTGCTGCGCTGTCGCCTACGTCATGTGCTCTCAGGATCCCTTCCCACGCTACCAAGTCCAAGTCTTATAGCGACTCTTTTGCGGTTGCGAAGGCGAGACTTTAGAATAAACTTCCAATGGGGGTTCGCTCTACCCATTGGCTTGGGCGTTTCAGGGGTGCGGTACGCAGATTATTTAAAATTTAAATTACATTCCCTTGACATGAATCTCTTCTCATACCCCTTTCTTTTCCTATGTATCTACTTCAATTTGTATTTACTTCCGTCCTTCCTTCTTTTTTTATATTTTATTGTATTTTTATAACGCCATTTGATGTACACTATGAGGGATTTGTCCTATGTACAATACATTTTTTTTTCAATTTCAATCAAATTACCATTGGGCCACTAAGATTATATAAATTCTCTAAACTCCTCGTTTAGGCCTACCCCTCGACCTTCACCTTTGAGCATGTATATTACTTGTACAATCAACTGTTGGAACGATTGAACTGTTGAATGCTCTTTAATTTGTCTCTAGTGAGGTGTTCGCGAGGATGTGTAGGAGTTTATAGGATGTTAATAGTTTAGGAAGCTTATAAGCGAAACGCTGAAGAAAGTTCGAAAATGTCGACATTTTTGGGGCACCAACAGTTAAGCTCAATCCCTGGACGGGTGCAACTGAGATTACTCGTTTTCAAGACTATCTTAAGGTTTTCGAACGATTTCCAGCTTTCCCCAGGCCACTTTGAGGTCTACATTTGTGTGACGAAGCGCTGCATGGGCGGATAGTAACCACCTCCTTGTCATAAGTTCTTCGTGAAGAATTATTTTTTTTTTACGCAAAAATAAGGGAAAGGGCCGACTTTTCGGGGCTAAAGATGGATGACTTGATCATTAAAAAAAAAAAAAAAAAAATGTGGGATTCGTTTTACAACTCGTTCTAAACGAGAGGAAAATGATCAAGTGATACCACAGCAATGTGTTTTCAATTTTTTGGGTTTTGAAAATTCAAGAATTAGGTCTTCTTCCAGAGCTGGTTTTTTCATTACTTCCTCATTATTAACATTCATGCATCATGTGTATTTCTTCTGCATTATTTATGTTTTTCTACGTGTGAGCATTTTCATTGTGACAATTGCTCTTCCTCTGGCCAGCAACATATTTTGAAGCCATATCTTTTATAGAATTACCGTTTTGTTGTATTATTTCCGACAATAAGGCAGTTCTCTGGTCCCATTTGTGTCGGATTATCAAGATTGTACTTTATGTGTATAGTTTTATTTTGTTCTGAAGCTAATCCTTCGCTGGATACATTTTGGTGTTCCGACGTTGGTGCGAACTTTAATTAGTCTAGTCCGAGTGCCGTGACAATTTGGTTTTATTGTACAGTTTTATTCTCTTTGTATTCTTATAATTTGAATGAAGGTGATCCACCTTTGATATGTGCAACCTCCATGTAATTTTGCTTGTTAACAGCTATGTAACAATGTATGTATACGACTCATTTGGTGAGTCAATGGGAACTTGGTTAGGACTTGTGTTGCGCACCGCCATTAGCGCTCATGGAGGTGAAAATGTCCTCAGTGATTTAATAAATTAATTTTGACGTCGAGAGGCTGATTGTTGTAATATGCGTTCAGTACCTATCACTCTTCCCCGGGACACACCTGTCCGATCTGACTCCGATCATACAGACGGATCGAGCAGTGGCGGATCTAGAACTGTACCAATGGGGGGGGGGGGCTAACCGGGGGGTCTGTGAGAGGGGGGTTCGGAATTCATGCAGCATGGCTATAAGAGCGAATTTCCGAAGAAATGTCTCTATTTTACTGGATTTATAAAACATTTTGTCTCTTGTTTTGCCGAGTAACACCTCGTTTAAAGATGTTTCAACGCTGATCACGATGGTGAAGTGAGAATTGCGATATCTTATTCCGTTCTCCAACTGGAGCACTTCAAAGATGAAGGAACGGGGTTGTTACTTCAGATGTACTCCGCGGTTCATCTGCTCTATAGTCCGGTAGTAAGAGGAAGTTTTCGAAAGTTTCGAACGGCAAAACTTTTGTTAAGTAGCTCAAAAGCCTCGGAATTTTCGGACTTCCTTCGGGTTTTGACTTATAACTCCACAACTGTCAATTTTACGCCAAAAGTCACCATACACAAAACTATAAAGGTGATAAAATTCTGCGTCGATTGAAAAAAAAAATATGTCAGAAATCGGTCGAATAGAAAATGTATTACGATTGATCAAAAAATGGCGGGTTTTACCAATTTTTGCAAAAACTGACGCTATTCGATTTTCAATGTGCTGTACTGCTACATCAGACCCAATCGCCAACACCAGGCCCTAAAATTTGGAGAGCATCAATCGGAGTGTACAAAAATCACCACCGTTTTAAAATTGGTAAAAGTTTTAGGGACAGGGGAACGGAGGCTGGACAAAAGTTGGCTACCAAAAGTTTTGCCTTTCGAAATTTTGAGCGCAAACTCTGAATTCATGTGATTGGGTCCCAATTAAAACAATAAAATCTTTTACTCCACCTTGCAAATTACTTGCACCTTGCAAATTTTGCACCTTGCACGGTAATAATGTGAGTTCATTGGATTTTCTACGCTCCCTTCCGGATCTAAAGAAACGCTTGAGGACACAGCAGCATCGAGCCAGCTGGGAGTCATGGCGACCCATTTCCGCCTGGTCGGATGAACGTTGAGTTTGTCCAGCAATCGCTTGAATCAAATCAAATACATCGAAACAAACGAAAAAAGTCGACTTCTTATCGAATCGAGGTGTTTATTTGAATTCGAATGGACCTTCAAGAAGAGTAATTGTAAACTCAAATACATCGAAACAAACGAAAAAAGTCGACTTCATATCGAATCGAGGTGTTTATTTGAATTCGAATAGACCTTCAAGGAGAGTAATTGTCAACTCAAATACATCGAAACAAACGAAAAAAGTCGACTTCATATCGAATCGAGGTGTTTATTTTAATTCGAATAGACCTTCAAGAAGAGTAATTGTCAACTCAAATACAACGTAACAAACGAAAAAAGTCGACTTCAGATCGAATCGAGGTGTTTATTTGAATTCAAATGGACCTTCACGAAGAGCAATAATTGAGTGTACAATTATTGCACACCCAAATACAACGTAACAAACGAAAAAAGTCGACTTCATATCGAATCGAGGTGTTTGATTGAGATCGAGTGGACCTTCAAGAAGAGTAATTGTCAACTCAAATACATCGAAACCAACGAAAAAAGTCGACTTTATATCGAATCGAGGTGTTTATTTGAATTCGAATAGACCTTCAAGAAAAGTAATTGTCAACTCAAATACATCGAAACCAACGAAAAAGTCTACTTCATATCGAATCGAGGTGTTTATTTGAATTCGAATGGGCCTTCAAGAAGGTAATTGTCAACTCAAATACATCGAAACCAACGAAAAAAGTCGACTTCATATTGAATCGAGGTGTTTATTTGAATTCGAATGGACCTTCAAGAAGAGCAATAATTGAGTGTACAATTATTGCACACTCAAATACAACGTAACAAACGAAAAAAGTCGACTTCATATCGAATCGAGGTATTTATTTGAATTCGAATGGACCTTCAAGAAGAGTAATTGTAAACTCAAATACATCGAAACAAACGAAAATTTTCTGACAATGAGCTTTCGACTATAGTTTTCATACCTATTTAAACATGAGACTTATGTTTATATAGGTATGAAAACTATAGTCGAAAACTCATTGTCAGAAAGTTGACATTACAGTTGGGCTTAGGTACCTATTTACATAGTTTTGACATTTTCATGTCTTTGCTTTGGCACATAAACTGAAACGGGAAAAATTTGTTCCCTTGATTCACCCTTTCCCTCAGATCACGTCAGAACACAAGCGACCGGCGGGCCATTACGTCAGAGCCTATGACGCACGAGCGTATGACGTAAGACGGCTGGCAGGAGGCCAACTAATAGGTACGTCAGAGCCTATGACGCACGAGCGAATGACGTCAGACGGCTGGCAGAAGGCCCACTAGTACGTCAAAGCCGATGCCGTAAGAGCATATGACGTCAGACGGCTGGCAGGAGGTCAACTAGTACGTCACAGCCTATGACGCACGAGCGAATGACGTCAGAATGGACCTTAAGAAGAGTAATTGTCAACTCAAATACATCGAAACAAACGAAAAGAGTCGACATCATATCGAATCGAGGTGTTTATTTGAATTCGAATAGACCTTCAAGAAGAGTAATTGTCAACTCAAATACATCGAAACAAACGAAAAAAGTCGACTTCATATCGAATCGAGGTGTTTATTTGAATTCGAATGGACCTTCAAGAAGAGTAATTGTAAACTCAAATACATCGAAACAAACGAAAAAAGTCGACTTCATATTGAATCGAGGTGTTTATTTGAATTCGAATGGACCTTCAAGAAGAGCAATAATTGAGTGTACAATTATTGCACACTCAAATACAACGTAACAAACGAAAAAAGTCGACTTCAGATCGAATAGGTACATTTCATTTCAAATAGGTACATAGTAACAGAGGAAACAGTAGGTAGTTAACGAACAATGCTCATTGGGTGGAGTGTACAAAAAGTAGTATTGCCTTGTGAGAGTTGCCTAGCAAGTAAAGTATTTTCCAGCGTATCTTAAAAACTCTGCAAATTCTTGACACAACGGTTCATTATCTTCTTTGTACAGATCACCCTTCTGTTAGATCACTAGGTCTAAATATCTAGATCGTAAATGTTAGATTAATTATTATTATCAATTATCACTAATTATTAACAATTTTATCAAGTACCTAGTGAAAATTATTATAATTTATTTTTAGGTATTAATAATTCGTTATTATATAATTATTATTAATTATGATTAATTAATACGATATAATTCTGGGGTTTTTAATACTACGTCGGTAATAATAATTATTACCGACGTAGTATTAAAAAATTATTTTTCTATAAAAGAAGTACCTACCAACAAACATTCGAAATTACCTTCATTTCCGTAGCACGAAACGCACCTCAGAACAACAAACTCGACATCACTTAAGCCATATGATGTTCCAAAGAGCTTGTTAGTATGAAAATGGACCTGTATTTCAAAAGTTTGATTCATGATCGTCTTGTGAGGCACAATCTTTGAGCCGTCATTGTGAACGAACGGCTGGTCGTACAAAGCTGCGGATGGTCTTAAAAAATTCTACGGAACAAACTCTATCTAAATATGAAATAAAAAACATACCGTTCTATATGAATTTTTCGAGATATGAAATTTTCAAAATTTCAAAATTCGTTTTGAACCCCTTCCCCTTGACCTAGGGTTATGAAAAGTTTCGAGGATCATTGTGGGGCTGGTCCAAACCCAGAAACCAAATTTCGTAATTTTAGCTCAACGCTAACTGGGCAAAGTGGCGCGTACGGCGGACGGAAGGATTTTTTTTAATTCGATTTTCTGAATCTACGTATCTTGAAACGTAAACCAACTAATTTTGAGGGGGGGTTAAAATTTTTTTTTCTTTGGGCGATTCCAATGGTTCATTATCGAAGATAATAAACCAAACTGCTCGAATTAGGGGTTAATGAAAACGAGTTTTTACTTGCAAGAACAATTAAATGCCTATATTTGTTCACGAGTAAAAACAAATTCGTTTTGAATTCTGACGACTACACTCGACGGTAATAATGTGAGTTCATTGGATTTTCCTAAAAAGTACGCTCCTTTCCGGATCTAAAGAAACGCTTGAGGACACAGCAGCATCAAGCCAGCTGGGAGTCATGGCGACCCATTTCCGCCTGGTCGGATGAACGTTGAGTTTGTCCAGCAATCGCTTGGACAAAGAGGGAACGATTGGTGTTAGGGCTATTCCTGAAACAGGGAAAAATACGATTATTGGTGTTAACTGAAGTTGGAGAGGTACAAACTCGAATTAGAATGAAAGGAATGTCCACTGCACAGCAGGCTGATGGAGCTGTTCCGTAATGGAGATAAGAATTTGATACGATAAGTTTGCTCGAGGCAGCCCATAAGCCTCACCACCTTCCCTAATAGCCCAGTCAAAATCGACACAAAAAGTCTCCGATTTTTTAGTATGTTTTGTTTACCCATCAGGGTAGGGTTTACCCACGTTTGGAATGCTCTAAAAGTTGTGAAAAAAGTGCAGCACACGAAAATCCGCGAAATTTTCGGGCTTTTTTTCACTTTTTGCTCTACCACCGACCAAGACTAGGTAGGCCAAGCTAAACATTACTATCGTTGGGAATTAGGTTAATGTAGTGTGTTTTACTAAAGAAAAAAATTCAAAGCTTAACGCCTAATTAATAGTAGGATGCAAAACCAAATAACAAATCATAAAACTGGAAGATATCAATAAAAACCGTTAATTTATCTCATCAGCTGAGATTGAGATAAGCCTTTCAAGTAGATGGAAGACACTATTATCGAAGGAAGGATTTGATAATTTAATTTGAAATCTGTTAACCAAAATTACAGATCCTCTTTGTTAGTGACGCGCAGAGAACACGAACAGCACAGTCAGCCGGTTACATACCCTTGAAAACACGTTTTTGCAGCTGTTATCCCGTACTGCTTCACTGGCGTTTTGGTTTGTGAAACCATACACCAGCAGCATGTCGGCATATTCTCGAAAAAATTGACTCGGCATGTCGCGAGTCGAAAAAATTGCCACGTGACAAGTGGATGAGTAGACAGATCACGAACTGATCAATTAATGATGTTCGGAACCTAGTGTTATTAGAGAGTCCCTAAGGGGACATTCCGAAGGACATAATACGTTCATATTATGTTCATATAAGTTCCTAAGAGATTATGTTCATTCAGATGTGGCCTTATCTAGTGGCCACATCTAAGGCGAGCAACTTTTGGATGCTAACCAAATGTGTCCAGTTTGGCGGAAGTGGTCACATGTACAAAATGCGAAATCCATCCCTTCCACTCCTTTTCTGATCTTCCCACCCGTTCATCGCTCAATTTTCTTGATTCAACTTCTAAACATGTCGGGAGTGCTTGATAATTTGTTGCGGTTTTATCTCGAAGGGCTGATGTCGCACGACGATTTGTTAGGCGGCAAAAGGCGCTGCACTGTTATCCCGGAGTAAAGTTAAATTCGATTCGTAAAGGTTGTGTCCCGGGAGAGAAATGAACACATTGTATGTGGCCGGTTGTAGTCGACATGAGACGATGTGTCCGAACACAGCCGAAGCGCATGCGGAGTTGAGATAAGTTCAAACTTATGTCCTTAGGAATGTCTCCTTAGGAACTCTCTATTATGAGCAGGTTGGTTTTTTTTATTTGCGATGGGGAGAGGAGGATGGAAGTTAAGAGCGCGCCGTAAGAGTGGCGCCTGCTACTGCAGTGGATTCCGAGAGAACTATGTTTCTGACATGAACAAGGTTCAAGTTTGGAAAATCCCCGGCAGGTACAGCTACTTGTCGTAGGTCTACCTACCGTTAGGGACTTCCCAGGGAACATGTTGACAAAGCGATGACGTACTTGAGATGGCTTACCTCCTTTTCATTCACCCTGCGATTGCAACAAAGGAAAGGGTAAAACCACCACCTACCGACCTCCTTGCCTTGACGCTGGGCCACAACGGGAGCCGGGATATCAGAACTGAACTGCCGACATTTTTTCAATAATATTTTTAAATATTGGTCAAAAATGAAAACGATCATTTCCCTCAAAATTTAGAGCTGTTTTGAAGATGAATAATTTAGTCATTACCCATTTCTTCTTTTTTTTTAGAATCATCATTCTACACAAAACTACATTGTCCTAATTGCCAACGATGTTTAGCTCGGCCTACCTAAGTTTGACAAAATTACCATACAAATCAACAGAAATTGAGACAATTTTTGAAAAGTAAATTGGACAAGACATCAGTGACTTCTTCGAGAAGACTTGTGTCATCATTTGACTCAGTGAGACAAAGATTGCGAACAAGATTGCTGCCTAACTCATTTTACGGTAAAAAAGTCGATTTTCGCGAAAAATTATACTCGTCGATTTTTACTGAAAGATCCACGGTTTTTGGCACGGGAACGAGGATTTTACAATATGGGTCCACTGTAAACAATTTTTTGATCATACCGTTGGAAAGGCCTTTTGGGCCAACGTTTGGGGTAACACTATGAAATTAACCGAAAAATTCATTTAGACTTATTTATAAACGTTTGAAAAAGAAAAAAAAAAAGATCCACAGTCATGCAGCATGGCTACAAGAGCTAATTTTCGAAGAAATAATTGATTTTATGTAAGATGTGTAAGAAGTAAAATCGCATTTTTCTAGAAATGTACCAAATACCAACTGTTTTGTTGCATGAACAACCCAAAATATAGTAGATATTACGACATTTTCAGATTGTTTAATTGGATATTTTCTCGGACATCGCTCTACATTACAATGATGAATCTCAAAATAGAATGAACTCGAAATAAAGTCATGACAATAAAGTGTTTGCTGGATACTAAAATTTGAAGTAAAAATCTCACTTTTTTTACTCTTAAATTTGTTTTACTGACAATAGAAAAGTACTTTTGTCGAAAACTATCAGTAGCCCAGTCAAAAGTGTGTGTGGCCATTGAACAACCCACAAAAACAGTGGTTTACAAACATTTACAAGTATTTAATTCGAACTAACCAGCGATCCTCAATGTTTCCATAGTGAGATGTAAAACTATTTGTAGGTGCCTTTGATTTTCAGGAGACTTTCTCAGTTCCCAAGGTTTTGAAGTTTCGAAAAACCGGTTGCCCGCATGAAGAGCACTCATGACCTCGGCTATCCCTTTGTAGAAATTCATTTCGTAGTAACATTCGGCAACTTCGTCTGAAACAAGGGATATCAATGAATTACTCGAATTACAATTCGATACTCGTGCGTCGTGTTATTTCAGAACAGAAACCCACACTGAACGACGAAGGGTAAAAATTACAGACACCTACACTCACCCTTACCAAAATCAACACAAAGGATTCCCCTTCTTCTTCTTCTTTTCATTTTCCTGTCCAGGCCGACGCCATGATGGACACATTTAGTGAAATTTACTCATGAAGGTTAGAACGTCCATGGAGCTAGTGGAAAGCTCTTGTAGTTCACCCTCAAAACTAACACTCAGATTTTTGGTTTATTATCTTCGATAATAATAAATGTTTCAACCCCTCCTCAAATTTGAGGGTTTACGTTTCAAGTTTTCATTCGACTCAAGCATTTTTGAAATGTTTGATACATCGGATTAAAAAAAAATCGCCAGAATACACGTATATTTCAATACTATTGACCAAGGATACTACAAGACTTCTAGTATCCGTGCACTCGACTATCGATGGCCATCCCTAGTTCCTACCTAAAAACTCTACAAACTCTTGACACAACGGTTCATTATCTTCTTTGTACAGATCACCCTTCTGTCTATATCACTAAATGATAGATTGATGATAATTATGAATTATCATTAGTTATTAATCCTTATTATCAAGTAGTGTAAATGATTATTAATGATTGTCAGCTGGAGCCAGTATGAACATTGACCCGACTGGCTGCACCATGATTCACCCTCATGTTGACGATTTTCGATCTGCTCCAACTTTGAGTCCTCATTGTAAACGAACGGCTGGTTCGTTTTAAATTTTAAAAACTCTACGTAACTATGAATTAAAAACCGTAGGTTCCATTTGAATTTTTCGAGAAATGAAATTTTCAAAATTTGTTTTGAACCCTAGGGTTATGAAAAATTCCAAGGATCATTGTCGGGTTGGTCAGAAGCCGTAAAAAAAAAAAAAAAAAAAAAGATATCAATATCGAAAGAATGGTATCGACACCAACGGAATATCGGCTTCATAATATCGATATCAGCCTATATCGATATCGGTATTAATATTTTTTAATGTAATAATTATATTATTATCCTCATGAAGAGTTTTCTTTTTCTCTGAACAGTACATACTCACTTAGATAGTTAGGGACCTACTTTACTCTTAATTGTAACTGTTCAATTACATGCCATGGATCAAGTATTTATAAGGGGATAGTAGTGACCTCAAGGAGTAAGGGAATTTGCCCAAAACGTAGGTACCTACTTTTGAAATACAGCGAGTCAAACACAGTCAGTAGAAATTAGAACAATACAGCAGATCGGTAGACCGTAGAAGGTTAGACAACAACCTAGATAGCAGTAGAATCTACTTTGAATCAAATCCAGTGACACTGGAAGAAGAAGGAAGAAGGGTTGATCAGCTAACCTTCTGTGTTAATAACTACTGCTAGATATTAGTTACCTATTAACACAGGAGTTATTAACATAGTAGTTATTAACACAGAAGGTTAGCTGATCAACCCTTCTTCCTTCTTCTTCCAGTTTTACTGTCCTGGCCGCAGCCATGCCTACATAGGTGGAGCTGATCAACCCGGTACCGATATCGCCTGTTGGGATATCGATATCTATCGATAATATCGTATGTGTCGGTATCGATACCAAAATATCGGATATCCCATCTCTACTACGTATCTTGAAACGTGACCTCTCAAATTTTGAGGGGTGGTAATTTTTTATAAGATATAAACCAAAAGCAGATTGAGCACCCTTACGAATTCATCATGGCGTGCCATTTTCAACTTGAGATCTCACGAACAGTTTGGAACTTGAGTTTGACTAAATGTAGTTGTACTAATATGGCTCGAGAGGGCTTTTATCTCAAATTACTAACTTTGTAACAGTTCTACAGCAGAAATCAATTCCAGTGATGATTGAGGGCAGTATTCATCCAAGGCTGACTTATCAAAAGCTGGGAAGACTTGGGTTTGGTTGACAGTTTTCCCACAACTTCGGTTTAGAAGATTCCCCAACGTGTCTGCGAGCTCGGCGTTCAGGATTCTTTGAATTTTAACGTCAGAGTAATCTGTTAAACAAGGAAACGGCATTGGAGTGACTTAGGAGTACAGTCGAATAGTACAATTGGAATGAGAACATCAGGAGGAGTTGAATTCTCTGGAGGAGGTGTTTTTGAGGATCCCTTGGGAAGTTAAAGTCCTGAGGAGGCTACATATCAAATTACAGCTTCATAGAGTGAACAGCATGGAAATTAGCTTTAGGAGCCACTCAGATGATCCGGGGCCTGGGCAGCCCCAAGTTAAAGTCCTAAGGAGGCTTCATATCAAATTTCAGGTTCATAGTGCGATTAGCATTGAAATAGATTAGCGTAACGGTCGGACGGTTTCAGCCAGTCAGGTAAAGTGGTGTTCCATTATTTAAAAAAAATGGCCACCAGATTACTGAAGAGTACTGAATTATCCACCCAGGTCAGAGATCTTCACAATTGGGAAGGCTCCCCTCCCCAAAATATTAAGACATGAATTTAAAAAATTATTATTATAAGCGTTAAAATTAGTTTAAAACCCTCTGTTCCTTCTCTCCCCCTCCCCCCCCCCCCCCATCCCACCGAAATTACTGGCTAAGCCACTGCACGGAAGCCACAGTAAAATTACGTTCAGAGAAACGTTTACAGCTGGAATTTCACGTAGTTTTGGAATTAATTTCATATGAATTGAATATATCAGTCTGTTGAGTACTGACACAATTGTGGGCCTAATTGTTAGCGTTTCGTCATCTCTGGATACCCTCATACCGTACTGAGGACATTCACAATAAACCCTTCTTCAATAAATCGCATCATATTATGAAGCCATAAGAAATCACACTTTATGACTTACTGCTGTCCGAATGTGGAGTGCCTTCTCTAAGAAGGAAATACCGGACTCCTTCAGCACCGTACACCTGTTTGGAAAAGCGTAATATTTAGATAACCACCGTACTGACTAACACAAAATAATAAACCAATAGCAAGTTTAGATGCATGCAACAGAACAAGTGGTGAAAAGTTTGGTTCATGAACTGAGTGAGAAAAGTTCTCAAAACTTTGAGGTGGTAAACCTGTTGGCTCAACAATTGGAATATAATATATATTATGTGTTACCGGACAAACCCGAGTTGAGGACAAACTAGTTTGGACTAGGATGATCTAGGTTTTTCCTGACCGCCCTAGGATAAACTGGTTTGGCCTTATTAATTACAGGCTGAATTGGTTTAGACGGGTGGCGATAGGATAAACCAGATTTGCCTGCTTTAGACCACGCCAAACTAGTGTGTTCAAACTACTATTAGAGTACGTATCATGAACAGTTTAAGGGTAATGAATAATTTACATCTCGATATTGTAAGTAAAAAAACTAAACGTATTTATTGTTTACTTATTGTTACATGACAAACTGGAATCACAACTAGTTTGGCCTAACAATTCAACCAGGCTAAACTAGTTTATACTAACGCTATTAGGCCCAACTAGATAAGCCGGGGGGGGGGGGAGGCCAAACTAGTTTATCCTAGGGCGGTCAGGAAAACTAGATCATCCAAGTCCAAACTAGTTTGTCCTAAAATCGGGTTTGTCCGGTAACGTATGCACTAGGCAAGGCTAGCGTCTCATTGATGATTTTTCTAGGGCACAAGATTTAGTTGCCATCTTCAGGAACACCACTTGATCACCAACTCAATCGATTTCCACAACTTGTGGAACTACATCAGATGCTTGTGAGCAATAAATTATTTTGGAAATTTTCATTTACATGATACGCATGAATCCGTTACTCAACAGTGGTTCAAGGGCGTTTGCACGAATTTTATTGAGCTTCGTCAATCATGTTCAGACCACACTTAAGTTCAGACGAGTGCATGCCTTAATAAACCTATCTACACCGAATGAAGGAAACAAACCAAAACAACTTACAGCCGACAAATCAACAGGAGACACCACGTTTCCTCTTGATTTTGACATTTTTTCGCCTGCAAATTCAACAACACTTTCAATCAGAATGTTTACTATGCTACAATTAGAACACGTCAAGGACAATATTGCGTCAAACATACCGTCAACCATCCAGTGTGAGTGGACCATGAGGCACTTGGGAAGTTCAATGTCTGCAGCCATTAAGAAGGCTGGCCAGTAAATCCCATGAAATCTAGTGAAATAAGGTACGAGTTGAAAGTAAGTAGTCAGAAGAAAATTTATTTAAAAAACTCTGCAAATTCTTGACACAACGGTTTATTATCTTCTTTGTACATAATATATGTACATAATATTATCACCCTTCTGTCTAGATTACTAACCCCTTCCCCTTGACCTAGGCTTATGAAAAGTTTCGAGGATCATTGTGGGGCTGGTCGGAACTGTTTGCCGGTCTGTTTGCCCCAGTTGTTCCGAAAATAGTGAGTTACATTGCGGTAATACCATAAAGTTATTGGAACCGAGTTTCTCGGAATTAGCCGGTTCTGTTTACGTATCGGTGGACGTTTCGGCGTGTGTCCTTGAGAAAGAAGTCCAACTGAGGTGCCGTGGGGGACTCGCACTTGCGTAATTGTAACGAATCCCTTCCAAATCGCCTGATTGTCTTCGCTTATTATATCCCTGCCTTCCTCTCACTTCCCTAATCAGTGGACCGGTTGACAGTCGTTAATCCACGTTATCAGATAGCTTGATGTCTCAAAATAGGAAGATCGACGCATTTTTTACGCCAAAGGGTCATAAGAGAGTTAATTCATCGCCTGAATTTCAGATTATCGCACCAAAGAAGCAATCTATAGAAATGACTACACCTAGCCCGGAAACTATAGCTGCTCTCATGGCCAAATTTACAAGTACTCGTATAATGGATAAAACATTAGATACAAAATTGAAAGAAATTGCTAAGGACTTGGCTACCAAATCAGACGTCAGTGCGCTAAGTCAAAAACTCGACGTGCTTCAAATTGAAAATAATGTCCTTCGGGGGGAGATTACCACTTTGAAGTCGGAACTTCTGGCGCGTGACAGACGTATTGATTTCATCGACAATCAGATCAGACGCGATAATCTAATTTTTAATGGGCTAATTCACGATCCGTAATAAGCATTTTCGTTCGGGAAACGTTGGGAATATCAAGGCAACTGGCAGTTAAATATGTAGTATCCCCAGGAGGAAGAAAACCGAGTGCTCCTCTGCTGGTCAAGTTTGGTGACTCCAGTGATGTCACTGAGATTCTGCAGACCTCTAGCCGCCTAAGGGGAACAAATTTTGGAATTAACAGAGACTACTCCGAGTCTGTCAGAGCGATGCGCCGAAACTTATTTGCGATCAAGAGGGAGTTATGTACATTGCTTGAAGAGCTCTATCAAGGTAATGGTGAGATCACAATACTTGGCAGTGGACGATATGTACGGTATTGTATACAAGAATGGAAGTGGCCTGCAATTGATAAACTCACTTGGGGGGACGGATATTAGTGGTTTCGTTCTGGAACAATTGAAAAAATCCCCAGTCATGCAGCATGAATGTTTTATGTAAATGGTCTTCATTAAATAACATGATGTCCATGAAGAACATCTCAAGTAACAACCACCAAGTCTTTGAGCGGCAACTTCACATACTCACACTGACTTAGCTTCTCCTGGAATAAGACATCTCTGCTTAGATTGACTTTATTTTGTTCTTTAACCCAGATGCGGGAACGCTCATCTCCGTCGTAGCCGACCAGGTACCCTTTCATGGCCTTCTTATCCATTTTCTTTCGTCTTTTGTCAGGAATGTGGGCGTAATAGACTGAACCGATAATTCTCAGATGCTTAATTCTTTGTTTTCTTTACCAATCCATAGCTCATAGGGACTTACAATTTCTACCGACGACTTTCCGGTTCTATTTAGTATGTACTACGATGTAGTTACAAGCTCTGCCCACATGGCTTCCGGAAAAACCAAATTAGCATTTGAATACTTAAATGTTCTGGCCATTTCAACAATTGTGCGAAAGTCTCTCTCAGAAATTGCGGTTTGTTGAGGTGTGTATGGGGCTGTCAACCGCTGTATGACCCCAGGATTACTCAAAGTCTCTCTGATCTCGTTGTTGTCCATTTCACCTCCATTGTCACTAATCATTTCTCTGATCGAACGGCCTAACATTTTTGCATGCTGAAGTACCTTTTTGAGCATTTCTTTTACCTCTGATTTTTCTGTCATCAAGTAGCCATACAGAAACTTTGTATAGTTGTCCTTGAAGACAACTAAATACCTTTTCTTAGTATACGACTTTTCAAAGGGACAAAATGGTTCTACGCATCAGTTTGGCCAACTTCGATTTAGAGCAGGGAGACGATTTACCTTTTCAGTAAGGTGAGTGACACTGGGTATGTTCCAACCAGCACTGAATGGGTTAAGCTTATTGGAGCAATATTTGAGGAGCGGAAGAAATTAGAACTGTCATAAAATGGAATACAGTTCACTTGTAATTATAGTTCAACCACATTGTCGTATAAAGTAAAATACGTACTTAAGAATGTCTTTACCGAGCACGTGAACTGATGGCGGCCAATCCTCAGGGTGGCCAACTGTCAAGTAGTTGACGAGCGCATCCAGCCAAACGTAGATCGTCTGAGTGTCATCTCCAGGGACGGGGATCCCCCAGTGAACGCGGCTTTGAGGCCTCGACACCGAAACGTCCCGGTCAGCGACTCCTTCGCTCAACCAGAACAGCAGCAGTTGACGAAACTTATCGGGCTTCACGGACCCCTCTGATTGAAACAAAGAAAAACTAATTTAAAAAATATATATACCTATATATCTCTACATAACATATGATTTTTTGCTGTCTTTTGGCAGTGAATTCAGGATGGTCTAGAACGGATTTTGGTATGGAAGTTTTCGAAAATTCGAGTTTTAAACATTTTAGACAGAGAACAATAGCTTCCTTTTCTTTGAAAATTCGCTAAAAATGAACCATAACGTTCAAAAACGCCTGTCTCCCGACAAACATTTTAACAGTTAACACAAAGTACCTATTTATTTTTTTTCAAACCTTCAGCCATTTCAGCATCCCAAATAATATGACTAGGTAGTCATCAGACGAATGCAGATTCGATTAGAAGCCTTTTTGCACGATCAGTGATCGTGTTGCTACTCAACGAATAAAGCTCCTTTGCAACACGAACTTGTATACCACAGAACTTTTGAAAAACTCTGAAAATACTTGGCACAACGGTCATAATGCTGGCATAATCCACCCCGTCTGAAGGGATTCCCTGCGATATAGCGAAGGAATTTATGCTGAATTCTCTCCAGACAGTACTTGTGCACAGCGTAGCTTGGGGACCACGCCGACGAAGCATACTCCAAAATTGGAAGCACCAAAGGATTTATACAATATGGTGATAGCGTTTACGTTTGTGAACTCCCTGGTGTTTCTCTTCAGGAAACCCAGAGCTCTCATCGCCATCCCCGCCAGCGCCTGGATGTGCCCAGAAAAGATAGCTGCTCTTCAAATTGGACACCCAAGTCAATTATCCCCCTCACACGGGCCAAATGCTGGTTACACACGGTGTACTCGTATTCCAAACGCTGCTCGGTTCTGACAAAAGATATAACTGAGCACTTTTCTGAATTTAAAAACAGCCTGTTGTTTTCACTACTTCTCCAACACCTCCTTCTACTCCTGCAACACCTCAATGGCGAGCTGCAGCGAACCACAATCTGACTCCGACCTCACGTGACAGAAGCTATTCAAGCTCGGACTGAAATTCGCTACCACTCCGTTAATGAAAATAAGAAAGCAGAGCGGGCCAAAATGGCTCTCATGCGGTATTCCAGATGTGGCCACATCAGGACTCTCCGCCCGCAAAGGTAACTAGCAAGCCAATCCAAAATCCGACCATGCATCCCCAAAGATTCAAATAGAGATGTGAGGATGTGAAAGTTTGGCATAGTCAGTTGTTATTACATCTGTTTATAAGCCATTTAGAAAGCCCTGCATAACATACTCCTGCAACCTTCGTTTTTGTCTATTTTTGCCTTTTTGAGACATTTTGAGGGAATTTAATTACTCTAATTTTGATCAGCTGCATCTCGATTAATATACTAGGTATAGAAAAACGTTTATTCAACATATACTTTTAGCAAATTTTAAGCTCTACAACTTTTAAAGTGAACGTTCTGATAAAAACTTTAGACGTTATGAGCGAAAAACCGAAAAATTTCGAGAGTTATCGGCTTTTCCACGTTAGCACAGGGTCCTCAAATCTGACGACTTGACAGAGTCATTCCACAGGACCCTCGAACACCCTGTGAAAGTTCCATGGAATTTTTTCCAGCAGACCCCAGTTTTTTCGTTCTGTTTACTTACTCTGGTTTCTACTTGAGAATCACAACTTACCAGAACTCAACCACGTTCTTAAATCTTCTTTCAACGCTGGGAGATTGAATTTATAGTTGGACTCCTCCACCCAATGAACGGGTCGACCTGATTCTGCGCTGGAAAAAGATGTAAGGAGCAACGTCAATTTCCATACAGACATATGTAAATAACATGTAATTTCATGACTGGTCGTGTATGATTTGATACCTCACAAATACCTCCTGTCCATTAGACACGACTTTCTTCAATTGCGTATCAGTAAGAAACATCTCATCAGCATCGCAGTACCAGCCAGCGTAACTTCCAGATGTTATGTATCCTCGTTCTTTTAACCTTTGCTGCAAATATTCGACCACGAGTGAGATACAGTTAAATCAGGGGCGTAGAGTCAGGGGAAGCGCAGGAAGCGGCGCTTTCCCACATGAGATCAAGAGTGTAGGAAGAACTTGAATAATGTAAACATTTATTATGAATAACAAAATGCTTAATCGTTCAACGTAAAACGTTCAATTGAAAATTTGAATTGCCCGCTCATTATGCCTCAGTTACCTACAGCTACCGACCTTTGATGGTTGCTATGAATCACGAATCCATTGACTATAACTGGCATGGCCAAATCCAAGTTATCTAAGAAGAGGAAGAAGGAGAATTACAAACTTTTGATTGCAGTGAGGCCTACTACCAGGAGAGGCCACAGGGTGAACGCAAAATTATGGCGGGGGGGGGATGACGTCACATGTACATTGTGTACGTCAGTCTAGCGCGTGCGAGTTTGTCTCCTGACTGTGTCACCATAGGGCGGGCCCACGCTTTCGTTTTGCACTGCCCAAATGTAGTGCGCAGGCGTAGGTAGATGGAACGCTGAGGGTCGATAGTATCCATCAATTCGATATGGATCAACCTTCAGAAATCCTAGTTGTCCCATTTAGGGTTTGAAAACTTGTTTGTTGCTATTGTTTGATTGTTCATCGTTTTCAGGTGTTCGTTTAGTTTTTATCCTCCTAAAATGGATAGTTGCTGCATCAACTGTTCAATAGTTCAGCGGTCGTTTAGTTTGCGAAATATGAGGCGAAAAATTCGACATAACCGTCCATTCGACCTCGCAGGTCCTGAACCTCAACGGAGTTATCAAGGAACGTAATCTTGAGTAGGACTCAACATTTTAATGTTCAGAACTACAATAGAACCCAGTAGTTTTTCAGCTCTGAAACGCATTAAACAACGGTGGTCTGATCTCTCTTTGATATCTATTGTGAGATCTCGGGTAGCAAAACTGAAATCTGCACCCTCCGCTTCAAAGTTCAAGGATCTCGTTATCGACAACTTCCTCGAAAAAAACGGCGTATTGATCTCATTTTCAAATAGATTTCTAGTCGTCTCTAGTCGTTATTTTTATTCCAATTATTTTCTTCATTTTTGCGTACGTTTAAGGTGTTTCACGCGACTCGGCTGTGAATTCCTTGGCTCTTGTACAATGTATAATATACAATTATATATCTACAATAGTATTATAATTGTAGATTGAGTACAGGTATAGGTCTACGTTATCTTTCAAGTGTTTTTCATTTTTGTTTACTTGCTTTCCTTGATATTTTCTCCTACTTTTACAGAATAGGCAGTTCGGCACGGTTGAGTGGTAGGAGCGGACTGGGAGGACTAAACTGCAGTCACCTCCCCTTTGGCAAGTCTACGCTACTCTCCTGAGTCAAATGGAGAGGCAACTAGACCTCTGACAGACCTCTTGCTTGAAGATCATCAGTATACATAAATATCAATTAACACGAATACTTTTAAATATTTGGAAGTATTACCCAAAACCACTGGACTTTTTCCTTATGGTTGCCATCAGTTGTCCTTACGAAGCTGGTGTAGCCGACATCCATGTTGTCGAAAAGTGACTGATATTGCGAAGAAACGTCGTGGCAGTACCTTCAAAAGAGGTCATTGATGAAATTACAACAATTCTATGAAAAGGGAGTCGAGCACCGAAAAAGTCGACTTTTCCTCAAGAAAATAGGAAGAATATACTATAATTGAGGGGTCTGCATCCACAACTGGTTAACTCCTTTTTTTCAATCAAAGCGTAAACTACTAGAAATAGCTTCTTGTTGCTCCAAAAAACCAAGCGGATTTCCAAGCGGGCCATCTAGCGGATTTCTTGATAACTATCAATTGAAAGAAACTCCTTGTTGCACCAAACGAAAGAACTATTTTTTTGTCGAAGAAATGTCAGTTAGATCATTTTGCTCAAAAATTGGAGTTAACTCGTTCTTGCTGCAACCCCCTCAATTGGGATCACTGAAGCTGGTATTCATGTGGCTTACTTGTCCAAAGGGACTCCTCTGGCAGAAGCAGCTTGCTGGACTTTAGTACCGTGTTCGTCAGTTCCTGTGCAGAACAAGGTGTTACGTTTATCCAACAGCTGGTTGAACCTCTGAGATGCATCAGCCAAGAGAGATGTGTACAAATGTCCAATGTGAGGCTCTGTGAACAAATTAAATTTACTTAGTGGGACCCATTTGGTTGGTAGATGCAGAATACTCTGTGGTAGAATGAAATTTTAATCTTCATAAAAAAAAGCACTTTAATACCTATAAATAATTATCGAGGAATTAGTCCATTTATAAAATTTGGCCCGTGGAGTCACAGCCCCCTATTTAGTCCACTCTAGATGTACATGAAATAGGGGTCGTGCTTACAAGAAAACCGGTCGTTCGGATTTTTTGATATGTTGTTAGGAGGTCTTCAAGTGGTAATATTCCAGATTTCCAACTTTTCTAAGACTTTGGGAAATGGACGTCTAAATTTGCTACAATTTGGTACTACAGCGGACTTTCTACGATTCTTCGTTCTCAAGAATCCTTTACTCCTACATCCTTTGAAAAAAAGCCCATTTTTTCCAAAAAGTGAACAATTCTCAGATATTCTCAAAATTTCTTAGAATATTCCACAAAAAAGTGACCATTTTGCGATACTAGCTTGAGAACGAAGAATCGTAATTAATCGTAATAAAACTTTATGAATAGATATTAGCTTTATTTAAGTTTTAGAGATTTATTCTGAATGTGAGACGTGAGTGACAGACGACTGAAATTCGAACGGAGGAAGTTACTGATGAAAGTAGGTATAGGTACTGAAGAAGAGTTGAATGTGTCTACTCTAGAAAATCAAGACAATTTAGAATCAGAATCAGCTCTTGATTTTAATGACCCAGCTACTCGTCCTGACAGGTGCGATGACACTCATCGGGTATCTCTCGTTCAACATGGTCCTCATCAGGAAAATGATATTGATTTTCCACTCGATAGCGGTCGTAGGAGGTTTTCAAAGAATCATTACAAAAGGCAACTGGCCAATGGTGAATCTGTCTGGTGGTTACTATGTGGTTACTATACTCAAAATCTAATGATTTGGCTTTCAGCTTTTGGGGTAAACTGTTCTTTAAATCAACTCCACCGCCGAGTTTAGGTTCAAAAGGAACCACTAATTGGTAAAATATAGCTACAATTATGAGTAATCATGAAAAGACTGACGGTCGCATAACTTGCTTCCACGAATGGAAGGAACTTGAGCTAAGATTAAATAAAGATAAAACTATAGATCATGATCATTTACGTCTGATGAAAGAAGAAGAAAAATATTGGAAACGTGTCTTGGAAAGAATAATTGAATGCGTGGCCGGAACAACGTTGTATGTCCAAAACACTAACTTTTCAGCATACAATAAATAATTTATTATTATGTCTCTGTTGGTCAATTTTGGTTTTTTATGTTTTTCTAGTTATTTAGCATTAAACTTGCAGTACAAACTACTGACCTCTCAAATTCCAAGGGAATCATATGATTCTAAGATACAACCATAATCCACCAAAAACTCACTTCTTCACACTTTGGATATACAACGTTGTTCCGGACACCCATTCAATTGCTCTTGTGCGAGTTTTAGGAGCTCAAAATCTGGCGCTTCGAGGAAAACATGTGAAACTCTTCACACCCGGTACCTAATGGAAACTTCTTGAAATTTCTGGAATATTTGGGGCTATTTGACCCCTTGACGCATGAACATTTTAATGATAGATAAGGGGTTCAATCGAGGAGAAAAATGGAAACAAAGAAACTCTAATTATGGGGGGGGGGGGGATATATTGGCTAGGGCAGTAGAGTAGCTTGCGCCGGCCCTAGATAAACCACTATCCAAATTAACCCAGTGATGTGATGTGCCCCCACTCATCTGGCTCCGACACTAACCACCGAGTACCTAGTACATTTCAATTCCTTCGCCAGAGTAGAAATTCCTACGTTCACGTTATACAATGAAAATCCACTGTGATCTTCTCCCAACCATCGAGCACACTTGTGAAAGAACAGTATTGACGTTAATTAGTGACATTTACCAGCATTGACGTAGTAGATGGGAGTTGTGATGAAATAATCGCACTTTCTTCGAACAGTTGACAACGTCATTTGCGAGCGGAGTAGACATCGCAAACGAGACATTATCGTCTTTTTAATTTTCGAATGGTTTTACCGTTGATGAGTTATGAGTTCATGTTACTGTCATAAAATGATGAACAAGACTAGACACCAAGTCGTAGAACCATGTCGTTATAAGATGACCACAGAATAATAAGGCAAAACCACTAACTACTTGAATTAAATTCCAAACACTTTTCTCTAAAAATTAACTTGCACACAAACCGAGAACTGAATACAAGAAATTAGAAACGACGTTCGCGTTACTGAACCCGCTCCTCTTACTGTTGAGTTGTTGTTTGGTTGCATTTTATGCCCCGTCAATTTGTTTCTGTGGACACTTGTCTGTTCCTTCAAGAACTACTCACCACTCACTAGTCTTCACAGAAAACCCTACTATACTACATACATAGCGCGCACCCCCCCCCCCCCCCCCCCCCACCAACACCACCAAACACCACCACCCCCTTATGGGTACAAAAAGGTTTTTCACACATCAGGTGGGATCACACTGATCTGCATACAATATCCGGAATTGGAGGAATGGGCCAACAAAGTTGTTTGTGGGATATGATGGCGGGGGAGGAAGTGGTGGAAAGGGGCGGGGGATACAAATGTGGAATGTCTCCACAACAGGAGTTGTCTCCACAATTACTTAAATTTAAATTGTGGGTGAATGTGGAAGTGGGTGAGAAGGAGGAAAGCGAGCAGGTGTGGGTGGTTGATGAGTGGGTGGGGGGAGGGTCCTGTCCACCACCACCGACCCGTGGGTAAAATTTCAATTGTGGGTGGAAGTGGGTGGGAAGGAGGAAAGCGAGCAGGTGTGGGTGGTTGATGAGAGGGTTGTTTGCTCCCCCTCCCACCCACCCTTACATAACATTTATATTGTGGGTGGATGTAGAGATGGAGTGGAAAAAGGCCTTCACGACTCCCCTTTCACCACTTCTACCGCTCTTCCACGAATATTACGAATCTTGAAGATTTTCCAAAGGGCGCTACAACCCGGTCTTACCATAAAATTCGTTAGAACTATTTAAAATAACGGTTTATTATGTTATTTGTACAGATCACCCTTCTGTCTAGATCACTAGGTCTAAATGTCTAGATCCTAAATGTTAGATTAATTATTATTATGAATTATCACCAATTATTAATCATTTTATCAAGTACCTACCTAGTGAAAATTATTATAATTTATTGTTAGGTACTTTATTGTTAGGTATTAATAATTTGTATTTATTATTGATCATAATTATTATTAATTATGATTAATTCATACGATATCCGGCTGTTGGAATCGACTGGGTTCCTTTGTGCAGAACCTGAATGATAGAGATGATGAATTAATTACAAATAAAATGTACCGATATAATTCTGGGGTTTTTAATACTACGTCAGCAATAATTTTTCTATAAAAGAAGTACCTACCAACAAACATTCGAAATTACCTTCATTTCCGTAGCACGAAACGTACCTCAGAACAAAAAACTCGACATCACCTAAGCCATATGATGTTCCAAAGAGCTCCTTACTAAGGAGTCCTTAGTATGACCTGTATTTCAACCGTTTGATTCACGATCAAATTTGAGCCCTCATTGTGAACGAACAGTTGGTCGTACGAAGCTACGGATGGTCTTAAAATATTCTATACAATAAACTCTAACTAAATGTGAACTAAAAACTACACCGTTCTATACCTATGAATTTTTCGAGATATGAAATTATCAAAATTTCAAAATAAGTTTTGAACCCCTTCCCCTTGACCTAGGGTTATGAAAAGTTTTTAGGATCATTGTGGGGTTGGTCGGAATTTTATCTTCGATAATGAACCATTGGAATCGCCCAAAGAAAAAAAGTTTTTTAACCCCCCCTAAAAATTTGTTGGTTTACGTTTCAAGATACGTAGATTCAGAAAATCGAATTAAAAAAAATCCGTCCCGTCCGCCGTACGCCGTCCGCGGCAATTTGCCCAGTTAGCGTTGATTTTTATTCGAGAATCTACGTATCTTGAAACGTAAACCAAAAATTTTGACATGGGGTAAAAAAAAAATTTTCTTTGGAGATAATAAACCAAAATCCTTCCGTCCGCCGTAAAAAATTGGCATGTACTCTCTCTAAGTCAAAATATCTAAATTTTGAGTGAGATGAATAAAATACTTATTTTTTCAGTGGTTCTGGTTTGCATTAAATAATAATGGTTTGCATAAATGCAAATAAAAACATTTTTTTGTCACCAATGAAACTTGGGTAAAGAACTCTGCAAATTCTTGACACAACAGTTTATTATCTTCTTCGTGCAGATCACCCTTCTGTCTAGATCACTAAATGGTAGATTATGAATTATCATTAAAAATCAATAATTATCATGAAGTAGTGCCTGTTATTAATTAACTCGATATCTGAAAAATTTTCAGATATCGAGTTAATTAATAACAGGCACTACTTCATGATAATTATTGAATCAATCGGCAGCCTGTCGTGTCGATGTTCATACTGGCTCAGGTGATTCGAACAGCACATGATTTAATCATGTGCTGTTCGAATCACCTGAGCCAGTATGAACATCGACACGACAGGCTGCCGATTGATTCACCCTCAAGTTGACGACTTTCGATTTGCTCCAACCACTCGCCACAGGTCGGAGGTGGCGGGAGCGTTCGTGGAAGCGCACATTTCAAAAAGCTCTCAAAAGCAAACTTTTCAACGCCGGACCTCTCGTTTTGTTCAGCAAACTTTTCACGCAGCGCACCCCCCCCCCCCCCCCCCCCCCTCATATGCCATGGAAATCCTGAATCCGCCCTTGAACGGCAATAATAATTTGACTTTGGCGGCCCTTATTAAATTCAGCTGTCGTTCCCAGTGCGGGACTAACGTCATCGTCCATGGATCGCCTGGAGTCAACCACACGGAGGCAATCCCACTGACGAGAAGGGTGAAGAAGCGATAACGGAAGATAACGCGTGACAGTAAGCCGATAGGGGCTACCCGTACCGTAGGGGCTATTTTGCTAGCGGTAGAATTTGTTGTACAACGAACTTTTTAATTTTCAAATAAAGTTTAATCGCACGAAATGCCGATTTCATCTTATTTCAAGACTCCCCTGACGGATTTGACTGGACCACTGATGAATAACCAGTTTATAGGCATTTGTTCAAACATGGAAATGAGATCTATAAATTGTCTCGAAGCCTACGGAGAAGAACGGGCCCAAATAAAGTGCAAAGAACTACTTGAAGATTTGTACGAGTGTGTTACCAAGACGAAACAGGTATGTTCATCTACGTCATCTATAATAGAGGGTGAAGTGGTAACATAACCAACCTGCTTTGGTGCATGACAACATCACCTAATTGAAATGGTACAGAACAACACCACCTAACTGAAGTGATGAACGATAACATCACCTAACTGAAATGATGCAGAACAACATCACCTAACTGACATTTTTGGGGGTATGGACTGCTCTAGCCTTCCGCCAACATCTGTCCTATTTTTCAAAATTGGGACACCAACGTGCTAGGTTTTTATCGAAGAGGAGTTGTATGGAAATTAAACAGGATGCGTACCTAGATGAATTTCAAAATTAAAAAGTTTTTTGTCTCTCCTGGAAACTTGCAAAAAAGCACTTGGGCTGTTTTGTTCTGCCTCATTTCAGTTAGGTGATGTTATCGTTCATCACTTCAGTTAGGTGGTGTTGTTCTGTACCATTTCAATTAGGTGATGTTGTCATGCACCAAAGCAGGTTGGTTATGTTGCCACTTCACAACACGGCTGCATGTTTACATGACAACCTGTCAATGACAGGCTGTCATGTGCGATCAAACCTACTTCGATTCTACTTCCATAATAAATATTTTTCTTTACAACTAGTGCTTAGGGTTAACCAGTAGTTGACACTGCTCCAGTTGCTGACAGGATCATTGAAAAATTTAAATAATAAGGATCCACGCCTTAGAAAATCACTGATTTAAAAATTGGCGGCTTCGGTTGGCATTGCGTTGTCGTTTGGTGGCTTTGCCTGCCTACTTCAATTAGCGCCTAAACATCAGAAATAGTTCGGTTTGTTCGTTCAAATCGGTGGGTAGTGCCACCTGTGTTGCCCTACTGGACTAGGACTCAGGAGTAAGTTTTTCTTCTTAGCTGTTCATTGATGTTGTTTGTTTCGTGGTGTCAACACCGGGGTGTAGCATAATATGTAGCATAATATGTAGCATAATATATTATATTGTGTTCCATGCGTTGTAACCTTGGTTTCTCAATTTACTTGAAGGATTTAACGGATGTCAGGCACTGGTACATGAAATTGGCATTTATCCAGTAGTTGACAGGCCCTGTCAGACACTGGTACATCCGACAGTGTTCTTCAAACCTTCCTATTCCTCATTTTATCATTCTTGTTACCTGCACTGGGTATGCCAATAAACGTGATTTTCGACGCAGATTTCATTTTTCAGTGCCTGACAGGGGGTGTCAGGTACTGGATCAACACATGTCACTGCTACTGGAACATATGCTAGGTAGGTACCCTCCTTTTTTTCTTTTCTCGAATATTACCCATGAATTCCCAAAATGAAACAGTCTCACAAGTGACACCTCATTTTAAAGGTTTTTTTCACGCAAAAACCGATGGTGAAATCAGAATTACGATATCCTATTCCATTCTTAATCTGGAGCACTTTGAAGATGAAGAAACGTGGTTGATACTTGAGATGTTCTTCATGGCAATCATGTTCTCCAATGGAGAGATTTTACATAAAACCAGTTATTTCTTCGAAAATTGGCTCTTATAGCCATGTTTCAAGTTTTGCCCACTCAATCCCTCCACGCCCCAATCAGCCCTATCCGACCACTTGAGCGGGACAAGTTCAAATTCGCCATTCTTCAGTTCAAAAGTTTTCTTGTTTGAAATTATTCGTTATACATGTCTTCGATTTTCACCAATTTTCGATTTTCGCCCATCAAAGAATTATTCTCTGACACACTGGCGTTCCGTATTCAAATCCGTTCGACAATTCTAATGCTTGGATTACGTACCTACAAAATTATATTTCCCCAATGCCCCCAATCTTACTCTTTCCAATTTCCGAGGGGCATTATTGGATAGGTACTATGAAGAAATGTCGTAACAAACCTACCCCTCGGAAATTGGAAAGAGTAAGATTGGGGTTGGGGGCAACATATTATGTTGCTCCGTTGTTGTCCTCTCTAGCAAGTATTAAATTACTTTTCAATAATTTTTCAGATGACGCGGGTTCTTGAAATGAGGATTGAAAGAGGTAAACAGGTCAGCAATGGAGAGCGAGGCTACGCTGAGGGACCCACCCATGACAGTTACCAAGCTCCAACCACTTTATGATCGTGTTAGGTATATATACCAGAAAACGCTAACTTTCATATTAGTTATTCTGCGAATTTGTGTGGTGATACGATTCCCTTCATACACCAATTATTCTCGATTACTCCTTATTGAATTACACGATTGATGGGAAATTTCTTGTTCTACTGGTTGTAAATAGCTTGTATTGAGAAATTATTCCTCCTAAACCTTAAAAGACAACTGGTTGTTGCGTTAGTTGCACCCCCTTTTTCTATATTGTCATACTATTTTCTCCCATTCCCTCTCTTCTTCATGTGCCAAAAAATTGCTTGTAGCCCATAATGCCTGTATTGGAATATTGGAATTTTCAAGACTCAAGCTCATCAAAATTTAATTTGTTTAAACAAATCGGTAGGTAGGTACTGTTTTAACAATTTTACAGACAAGGAACCGAGTGAGTGTTGCATTGTCATCCATTCTCGATCCATGTTTGACGTTTCAAGACTCCAGCTCAGGGGAGAAGAGGGAGGAGAGAGAGGGGCGGTGGCGAGGGAGAAGGCAGGAGGGAGGAGAGAGGAAGGAGAAGGGGTAGGGAGAAGGGTGGCGGTGAGAGGAGTGACTAGGGGGAGGGAGGTGAGTGGTGAGAGGAGGGCGATGAGCGGAGGGAGGAGGGAGTACTACGCCATATCACGAGGAGGGAGTACTACGCCATATCACGAGGATTTTCAGTGGAACGCCATATCACGAGCATTTTCAACGAAACGTCATTTCAAGAGGACAACGAGATTGTGAGCGTATTCAAGACATGTACCTAACAGTCTTCCTGGTCCGTCGAATCTTCAAAACTTCAGTTTCGAAGGGAGCCAATGCACATGTGCTCCGTCTAATTCGACGATTCGATTTACGACGGCTAAAGGCGTCGAAAGTTATGTCGAATAATCGAAAAGCAGCAGTGATAGTTGCGGCAGCTTTCCGAAGCTCGTGTTATCGTATAAGAACTCGAAATTCTCTAATACGGTTTACTTCAACATTCAAATTCGTTCATTATTTCTATCATTCGTTCATTCATTCATTACTTAATTACATCAAGTTCGAAATGTCGAGAGGCGGATGCTGTGGTAGGTCCTCGTAACACATTTCAAGAATTTCTTCTTCCTCGTCCGACTTCTCCGCTAATACGTAATCGAAGAATTGACGATCTGGTAATAGGTTGTGGTATGACGTTATTTTGCTAATAGGTTACCGGAGATTCGGGAACCTTTCCAGCGCCCAGTCCACTGGAAACCCAGTCCACGTTGGACGCTGGAAAAGTTCTCGAGTCGCCGGTAACATAATATGTTATTAAATAAAAATAAAAATTATTTAATAACCTAATACCACAACCTATTACCAGACGGTCACTGTTACTCGAAACTAACTCAATACTCACTCAAATTGAAATAAATGATTAAACCGAGACAGGGAATTTGAACCTAAATAATATTCATTCAAATTTTTCAAAGGTTTTACTTAAACCAAAGTAAACGCTTGCATACGAGTCTGCAACACATTGAGACATTTTCATGTTGTGTGCAAACAAACTTCGTATCAAGTCATGCGCATATCTCAGCTTTTCGAAGGGCGACAACCGAGTGAGAGGAATGTATTCTAGTTATATAAATCGAGAGGTTTCCAACGAATGGTGAACGGTTTTTGTCCGATGACAAATGACGACGTACTATTCCCCTAGCAACGACTCGGTTGTACGCGGAAATCGTCAGAAACTCATTTGGGACAATTTTCGTAACGGTTTTGGTTTATTATCTTCGATAATGAACCATTGGAATCGCCCAAAGAAAAAATTTTTTTAACCCCCCCTCAAAATTTGTTGGTTTACGTTTCAAGATACGTAGATTCAGAAAATCGAATAAAAAAAAATCCGTCCGTCCGCCGTACGCCGTCCGCCGTCCGCGCCACTTTGCCCAGTTAGCGTTGAGCTAAAATTACGAAATTTGGTTTCTGGGTTTGGACCAGCCCCACAATGATCCTCGAAACTTTTCATAACCCTAGGTCAAGGGGAAGGGGTTCAAAACGAATTTTGAAATTTTGAAAATTCCATATCTCGAAAAATTCATATAGAACGATATGTTTTTTATTTCATATTTAGATAGAGCTTGTTCCGTAGAATTTTTTAAGACCATCCGCAGCTGTGTACGACCAGCCGTTCGTTCACAATGACGGCTCAAAGATTGTGCCTCACAACACGATCGTGACTCAAACTGTTGAAATACAGGTCCATTTTCATACTAACAAGCTCTTTGAAACATCATATGTCGAGTTTGTTGTTCTGAGGTGCGTTTCGTGCTACTGAAATGAAGGTAATTTCGAATGTTTGTTGGTAGGTACTTCTTTTATAGAAAAATTATTACCGACGTAGTATTAAAAACCCCAGAATTATATCGTATTAATTAATAATAATTAATAATAATTATTATAAATAATAAATACAAATTATTAATACCCAACAATGAATTATAATAATTTTCACTAGGTACTTGATAAAATTGTTAATAATTAGTGATAATTGATAATAATAATTAATCTAAAATTTAGGATCTAGACATTTAGACCTAGTGATCTAGACAGAAGGGTGATCTGTACAAAGAAGATAATGAACCGTTGTGTCAAGAATTTGCAGAGTTTTTGAGTTATGTGCCATATGAAAGACATGAAAATGTCAAATAACTTGATCGCACACCTTTCACGCATTCGTTCTCCGTAACCTATTACCTGGAATAGTCCCAGCCAACCTATTATCACGGAATCCCAGCACCAGGCCCTGATGAGTATACCCCAACAACAATCAAGGAAATAATAACACTAATATCGAAACCGTTAGCATTCATCTTCAATCTGAGCATCGAGACAGGCAAATATCCGTCGGAGTTCAAGAGAGCAAAAGTTATCCCACTGTATAAAAAAGGACCTAAGTGCGACCAAGCAATTACAGGCCAATTTCACTAATAAACGTCATCGGCACTTATAAATATTTAATAGAAAAGTTATATAAACTGCAGAAGAAAACACTCAAAATATTATTTAACAAACACATGAGATTTTCATCCGAGTTACTCATCAAGGAACTTCGACTTATGACAGTTCATCAAATTTATGTAAAAAATATGTTACAAACTCGTATAAAAAAAAGAGGGAAAAGTATTCTATGAGAATGTGAGATAAATAAGGAAAACTGAGTACAGAATAAAATTGCCAAAAGTAAAGAACTTCTACGCACAAAACACAACAAAGTGTAAAGGAATCCAAATCATCAATAAAGATTTTCAGAGAATTTCAGACATGAGGATAATAAACAATAAGAACCTTTATAGAAGAGAAATAAACAAATTAATTTACAGTAGGGAATTTGATTATTTCATAACATAATATAACATATAATTTTATGAAATAAAATATTTGTATACAGAGTAACCGACAAAATGTTAGCCGTTAGCAAATAATCAATTGTATAATTTGAAATAAAACAACTCCGTGCTGGAGCTCAGCATTTGCAATGCTTTCTAGCACGGTCCTAAGTACCAATGTTATATTTGATTGTGCTGGGTTCATATCACGGAAGGACAATAAAAATTATTATTATTATAATAATTAGATAGATAGAGAACATGTTTATTTACAGAAGACAAGGACAACAGGATAGCATAAAGTAGTACGAACTATCAAAATTGGTAACAGAGCATGATCCTACATACGTACTAAATGCATGTCCATCCAGAGACACCTTACCTAAACGTCTTTCAGGAAAAAAAAGTCCAAAACATGATACGCTTTGGTCTTTGGGACCATCAGCGGGAGTTCCGTTTTAGGCTATAAACAAACTTATAATTACAAATTAGGTATAATACAAGAAGGATCGAGGAAGTTAAACAAAAGCACAAAATATAACTAAATAAACGCATAGGAGATATGATACATAACTTGCCAGATCGACAGGGGACAGGAACACGGGGTAGTTTTGCACTACATACACAGGGAGGTAGGTAGTTCATATTTATATTAATTATTATTATTATCCAGAATCGCCGGCAACAAAAAGGCCCTTAAAGGCCTTTCCCCCAAGTTCTCAAAACAGTTATTCAATTAATAGGGTTTTTCCGGTAATAGGTTATCTGGTATTAGGTCTATACGTATAAGAACTGATTTGGTTTTTCACGGAGCGCTAGCGCATTTCGATTTTCGACGTGGAACCGGTTGGGAGCCTCATGAACCTCACGTCTTCGATTTACGACGATTCGACGGTCGACAGGATAACAAGATCTCAAGCAGTTGAAGCCTTCAACTGGAAGGATTTCGATGTTTTTATCGGGTGATGGGTGGGGGGCGGGTGGGTATCGGATAATGATAACGGGGAGAGGGGGGGGGGGGCGTAATAACGTGATAGGATAATGATAACGGGGGGGGGGGTGAAATAACGTGATCGGATAAGGACAACGGGGGGGGGGGGGGTGAAATAACGTGATCGGATAAGGACAACGGGGGGGGGGGGATAACGTGATCGGATAAGGATAACGATGGTGGAGGGGGGGAGAAAGAGCAGAGCGGGGAAGGATGATGATTAGGAGGAGGGGGGGGGGGGGTTTGAGGTGACGGGTGGTCAGGCGGAAGTGGAGCGACGAAAAAATTAACGGAGCAGGGAGTCATTCACCCAACTATGATACGTGTATGTCGGAAAATCCTTCCAATGGTGTTTTGATGTTATTTTGATATATCAACGGTGGAGGCAAGACACCTCGTATCACCAAATTCTGCGAAAATGTGGTTTTTATTGCTACCTGACATAAGCTACTCCGCCGGTTTAATAAGCGTGAAAAATCAAGTGAAGAGTTGCCTAGTTCCCCAAGGCGTCACTTAGTGGTGGAAAGCATTCAAAAGCCCCTAAAATGACAGTTCGAAATTTAATTTCTATTAAAAAATTCTATTCTAAAATTAGTTTTCAACTCTCAAATAGCTGTAGATAAGTGACCCGACTTAGTAAACCGAACCATCAAACGTAAAAAAAAAAAATATATATATATATATAGGTAGGTATATATAGTATTGACACATTAAGTTAAACTTTTGACAGATAAATTTAAACCTTCGACAAATAGATTTCAACTTTCGACAAATAGATTTCAACTATTGACAAATGAATTTAATCTTTTGACAAATGCACTTCAACTTCAAGCGGAACGAAGAATGAAATAAGAAAATTAACCAAATCACAAAATTAACGAGTTCTGAAAACGAATTTCAATGAAGTGGACGTCCAGCTGCTGCGGATGGTAACGTTAAAAACATATCCATGACGTAATTGGAACAGTCATTTGGAGTTAAGGAGGCCACACTTTGCGACGGTATCTACTGGAAGGACCTAAAACAGGGTGAACTGAAAACAGTATCTGAATCACTCATCACGGCTTTTTTGTGATGAACACGTCACTATTCAAAAGATACGAACACAGTGAGACCTTGAAAGTGCTATGATTAGAGATTATGCCACCCATGCAGAAGAGATTCAAACCCCTCGCCCGCAGGCACAGCGAAGGTTTACCTATGCGACGAACGTAGGTGCCTTGAATAGCAAGAACGCAGCCCTGAAATCGCTAATATGTATAAATAGTTGAAATCTATTTGTCCAAAGTTGAAGTCCATTTGTTAAAAGATTAAATTTATTTGTCAATAGTTGAAATCTACCTATTTGTCGAAAGTTGAAATCTATTTGTCGAAGGTTTAAATTTATCTGTCAAAAGTTTAAATATATTTGTCAAAAGTTTAACTTAATGTGTCAATACTATATATATTGGTATATATAGATCTTGAAACATAATGGAAACTGAAAACCTTGAAATTGCCTTATTTCGTGTCGACGTTGTTGGAGGTGTTTGTATTTCCTGTCCAAAAGAAACCTGTTTTCAGGACTCATGAGTGCATGAATGCACTTTCTTTGTACATGTAAATAAAACGTTTCGGAAGCTCCTAAATTTTATAAAAATATTTTCCTGGTTCTTGGAATGAAGGGCAATCGTAGTAGAATTGGTAAGGAAAACAACTCTTTGGATAATTTTGTTGGAGCCGGAAAAAAATCTTTATCGAACGTTGTTTTGGAACTGGTTTTATCGTGAAGTACACGAGATGACTGGAGATGACAATCTGTGAGTTTCGTCGCCGTAATTTTGGGATACAATTATTTTATTTTTTACGAGTAGTAAAGAAATAATTATATTTTGCTCTGATATTATTTCCTTTCTTGTTTGAAGTAAGTAATCGTTTTTAAAAATTAAAATTTGATGAATCAATTCACAGCAATTTACAATTTTAGTGCAACAGCAATGTGAACGATTATGCGAAAAAAGCGCACAGCGAATAAAGCGCACATACAGATATTTGCGAAGAAAGCGCACAAGGGCCAATGTAACAGTTTAGGGTAGGGGTTACGTTACCAGGAAATGAATACTTGGAGCTGGTTAGAGGTGAGTCATCACGCAATACAATAGGAACGGATGATCATTTTTTGTTCAGAAAAAGGAAAAGAGTGCTTGAGGAACCTACAAGGCTTTTTCATGGATGGAACTTTTAAAAGTTGTAGTAAACAGTTCGGTCAAATTTACACCATCCATGCTGATTATGGAAGCTCCGACACAGAAACTAACGTTTATCCAGTTGTGTTTGGCCTACTTCCAAACAAGAAGAAAACTACATACGTTCGTTTTTTTCGTCATGTACTGCAAGCAGTCCCAGAATGGAATCCAAGACACATCCACGTTGATTTCGAGGCGAGTGCAATAGCTGCAATTAGAGAAGTTCTGCCATCAGTTGAAATCCATGGGTGCTACTTTCATTTCAAAAAATGTCAGTGGAGAAAAATACAAGAAATTGGACTGACCCGTTATCAGGTCTTTGGATCCATGATCCTCCCCCGCTGTGCCACAACTGCTGGGATTAATAGCTATAGGTATTTCGGGGCGAAATGTTACAAAGCGTTACCAAACAGCTTGAAAATCAGCCTCCTGGAGAATCCACAACGTGTCAACAAGTTGTTGAAATCCCATTTCACTGACAGCATTTCTAACAGTATTATAATCTAATAATTTCTGTAAAAATAATTCAATAATTTCCTTGTAAAAAATTATAAATTAGTTAATTAATTTGGTAAGACTTGTACACAATGTTTTTTGGACAACAGAGAAGTTCTTATTTACTTTTGTTCAGTTTATGAGAGACCTGTGGATGGCTAGGTACCGGACTCTTCTCCCTAACTCGGGCTTGTAGCCCACATAGGGGAATAATTTCTTGTGAAGGTATTTTTGTGTTTGTACCTATGTATATTTATTAGAAATAAAGAATTTTAAAAAAAGTGAATATAGAGAAAATGAAGAAATCCGACTGTCCACTCAAATGTGTGCTGCATTAGCCTTCGTGAAAACTGAAGATGTCCAAGGCTGGGTCGAAATTGACTCGCAGGCTCTTGAAAACCCGAAATTAACTCGCTTCTTCGACTACTTCGTCGAACAATGGCTGCATAATGACGAAATTCCTATTGAATTGTGGAATTGCTATGCTAGGCGACACAGGACTACGAACGCGGTGGAAGGTTGGCACAATAAAATCAATAATCTTCTTGGACGATCCAACCCCATAATCAGAGATGTCATACTTTGTTTGAAGAGTGAAGCGGAGGACTCTTCTTGTATGTACATGAGGATAGAACTGAATTTAGCTGGGAAAAAGAGGAAGAATAATTACATCGAGTTGGATAAGAAACTGTGAAGAAGTATGAAGAAAATGGTGACATCAAAGCGTGTTTAAAGACAGTTTCATATCTACAAAAACTTGGCTAGACCTTCTTTCAAGAAGAAAAGCAAGACCCGGAAAGAATGTAAATAGTTAACAGTTAATATTGACGAAGCTAATTCATGCTGATTTAAAACAAGCCTAAGTATCGTGGGTCCCACAGCAACACCACGGACTGTCATTTCGCCAACTTTTCAGGAGAGCCAAAAGAGTGGTTTTCAATGAATTCACTCTACAATATCTTTTCAATTTCTCGTCCCACTAGTTCTCCAAGTTCTTGATAGCGTTTTTTATCGTATAAAACAAGTCTGAGGCCAAAAAAGCAATTATCAAAGAAAATGAAGACGGTAAGTGGTGTTGTTTCGTCAATGCTTGATGGTAAGTTGTGTTGCACCTTCTTTTCGCTCTGGATTTTCACCATCAAAAATTTCAATAATTTATTAAATTAATTATAATCATCCATTTTCAGGGATATTTTCCGATTTCCACAGTTTGGTCCTGTAGACCCTGGACGAGAAACATACGGGTTATTAGGATATACGCAAACAATTTAAATCACAATCTTTTTAATTGCATCACAATATTTTAAAAATTAAATCACAATCTTTTTAAAATTTAAATCTCAATCTTTTTAACATTTTAATCACAGTCTTTTTAAAATTTAAATCACAACACTTCCATCAAAACACAATTGTTCCATAGATAAGGAAAATCACAGTAGGACCTATTTTATAAGGTAACTAGAACTTGGTTAGTAACTAGAAAAAGTAGAAAACTAGGAAAAAAGAAACTACTTAGAACTAGAAACTACTGCTTGTTCCCCGAAGGCTTCTGCTGCTCGTCCTCTTCCATATCTGGTGTGACGTTGAAGTTGGAGTTGTTGAGAACAATATCATCATGAATCTCACAAGCTGGGGCATCTGGAGCACTGACTGGGTCATTGACTAGATTGAAGTCGCTAATTGGGGGATCAAGATCAGGAGATAAAGACTTGTCATGTGGGAGATCAAAGGCATAGAACGGGTCTGTGATGGGATCCTCATAAAGGCCTAAAGACGGGGAATTAAAAACACAAGAAGAATCATCAGAGCTGCAAAATGGGTTTGCTACGATCTCTTCTACGTTTGATGTAATATCAATGACTGGGACACCAGCAAAATCATTCTGATCTCCTGTTTCGCTGCAGATGATCACATCCCTGGCAACCACGTCAGTGTCTTCAAGTAGGAACTCACTGCCATCGATTGCAGTGGGAAAAAAATGAGGTTCACTACTTAGAAGTGCAATTGGTTCAGAAGGGAGAACTGTGAATTCAGTTGTTGGAGCTTCTTCAGCTGACTGGAGGGATTTCGTGACGTGGGAAGGCTCAGTTGATGAAGATTTAGCTGGCAGGACTACTGCGTGGTTCTTCATACCCATTGAAATCATGAGGTCATCTACATGCATAAGCCCTTCACAATCTGAACTTCCATCATCAGGTGTCCCTTCCTCATCTGAGGGAATGTATTCACTGTCTTCCATTGAGATGTGGTGTCTATGAAAAAGAAAGAAAAAAAATCATCGCTAAAATAGTGCCTATCAAGGTGGTTGAATGCCAACTTCAGCTAAAAAAAAACAAAAGGCACTTGCAAAAACCTATTCACTGAAAATGATAATGACTGATATGTTCATAACCAGTTAAGTAACGAAATAAAGGCGAAAAAACTATTGAAAAAACTTCATTTCAATGCTTGATTCGGGACGCAACACAACTTACTGAACAGGAAATGGTGAAGCAACTCAACGGACTGTCATCAAGAGTAGGACTGTTTCGTTTGGCGTCAAGAAATGCGATCTAAAAAATTAAATATTTACAACTTGTAAATTACAAGTAAATCATCCCACTGCCACCATCGAAGTATTAAGAAACCGAAAACATTAAAAATAAGTTCTTTATTATTATACTGTCAAACACTTACCGAAATCAGGAGTACGCGCCGACCATCAGATTTCACGCTGAACACATGTGAAAACTGAGACAGTCCGTGGTGTTGCCTCAAGTTCTGGGGAAGAATACAGTCCGTTGGTTTGACATTTCTCGGTATTCTGCGCTATCTATTGAGAAATCGTCCCAACTTATATTTTTAACTGATCCGCCGCGAGAATGCGGTTCCAATGGTACCACCAACTCATTTTGGCCAAAAATGACAGTCCGTGGTGTTGCTGTGGGACCCTCGGTATACTACTGTAAATATATTTAAAAAGTTAACAATGGCGAAGCTATACTCAAGCTGATTTTAAACACGCCTAAATGATTAAAACTATTTAGTAATTAATCATTTAGCCAGTCCACAGCCTGGATAAAGTGTGATGGGAATCAGAAACTAATGAATTAAACTTTTATTTTCTGTGTGCGTAACACTCCATATTTCTAAGAAGATAGGGGCGTAACTCCAAAAGGGTTGACGCTTTTTTCGCGACACCAAATAGTTCCAGTGGGGTTTTTTTTCGACGAAGCGGTGGCGAATAGCTCTATTTACAGGTTTTTGAACCAAAATGACTATTGTCCACCACCGTGCGTCTTAGAGATCAAAAAACGTTTGATTGACGTCAAAGTTGGGATTGTGGAGATACGAGGGTTCTCGTCTTCACCGTCGATATGTGAAATTGCATCTAAACCGGTTATAAAAAAATTCTTGACACAAATGTTTATTATCTTCTTTGTCCAGACCACCCTTCTGTCTAGATCACTAAATGATTGAATAATTATTGCTATGAATTATCATTGATTATTAATGATGGCTGTTTTTGTGATGGGGTCTATTTCTTTGATTTCTTCTTTATTGTACTTGGGTTTCGATTTGCTCTGCCTTTGAACGGTTTTTACAAAAGCTTCTGTTGGGATTTCTGTTGGCAAATTCTAGTTATTATCAAGTAGTGGAAATTATTATGAATTATTATCAATGATTCATATTATTATTCATTAATACTAATAATTAATTACTATTAATTAACTAAAGACTTCCTACCTACCTATTGACTAAAGAGTACTTACCTACCTAATTAAAGAAACTTAGTGATTAAATTGTTAAAAAACTTAGTGATAAATAAGTAGTGTACATTAATGATTAATAACAGTTATTAATCAATAGTTACTATTGTTAGTTAATAATTAAGTTTTATTACTCCATTATTAATAATTAACTCGATATATGTAAACCATGTGCTGTCCGAATCAGCTGGGTTAGTATGAACAGTATGAACATTGACCCGACAGGCTGCCTCACGATTCACTCTCATATAGACGATTTTCGATCTGCTCTAACTTTGAGCTCTCATTGTGAACGAACGGCTGGTCGTACAAAGCTGTGGATGGTCTTAAAATATTCTAAAAAATAAACTCTATTTAAATATGAACTAAACAATACACCGTTCCATATGAGTTTTTCATAATTTCAGATAGGCCCAGGATCAGCTGAGTGGCTCCTGAAGCCAATTTCTAAGGTATTCACTCTATGAAGCTGTCATTTGGTATGTAGCCTCCTTAGGACTTACACTGTGGGCAGAATAGGCCTAGAATCAGCTGAGTGGCTCCTGAAGCCAATTTCTACGTTATTCACTCTACGAAGCTGTAATTTGGCATGCAGCCTCCTTAGGACTTAAACGTTAAGCAAAATAGTCCCAGGATCAGCTGAGTGGCTCCTAAAGCTAATTTCTACGCTATTCACACTATGAAGATGTAATTTGGCATGCAGCCTCCTTAGGACTTACACGTTAAGCAAAATAGTCCCAGGATCAGCTGAGTGGCACCTAAAGCTATCAGACATATCCAAGATGTTTTCCCAGTGACGGAAAAATTAAGTTATACGTAAGAATTTGTTTTGGTCTATTAGCGCGAATTTCCTAGGACAGGAAATCAATCCTGTTAACGCAACATACAAAAGCAGTATGGGGGATCAAGAAAAATATAATATATTATTACAGATGGAATGATTAGGATTGTATGAGAAGTACCTAGAAGTAAATTCAATAATTGTAATAACATTATTATTCAATAATAATTATTATTCCCCTATACGTGATCTCTACTTCATGCGTCTAATCCTAAAAATGTTTTGACAGGGAGACGCAAAGGTAAACAACCTGCTCAAGAATAACCTCCCGTGACCTCTTGCTCTTGACGGAGTTTGATGGGTTACAAGGGCGAATGTGAGAGCCTACTGAGTGAAAATTAAAGTACATAATTTCATTCATTGTGGTACCATTATAACGTAGAGACGTCTTTATGTTTGCGTAACACAAGCTGAATAACAAGATTCTTGAACCGTCGAGCGAAGTAATATCCCGAGAATGACGCTGCCTACGTGAGTTCATATTTTGACACTTTCTACTTACTTGAATACTTTTGAAGGTAAAAGATTTTTCATTCCGAGAGCCACAGGTTTTCTAGGGGTTGATTACGAATGTGATCGTTTTGCGTTTGATCGTATCTGACAAGAGATCGGTGGTAGCTCTAAACTGCCTATTGACAAAAGGTGTACGTAGGGCGTTGGTACCTTTACGCGGGCGTTATCGACCCTTCAAAACTCCATCTTGCTCGTACTTTTAGACAAGATAATTGTCGCCAGGACGTTCGCTTTGTAGCGTGAACAAAACTCTACTAACCGGTGGGTCCTCACTACGTCTACAGGTATTTCGTGGTAACAGACACTAATGAAATGTTTGTGTGGAATCACTGGGATTTCCTCAAGGAGTGAGTCACCACCGACACCTGTTAGCTCTTACGCCTATCACTTACGCACTATCACTTAACGACACGTGAAATTATAGGCAGTACTGTGGCACATGGGTATATGGGTCATTAAACAGCAAAGGTAAGTTTCGAGTTTGACTTTTGACCAAAGTAAAAGTGTTTTAATCGAACAGAAAAAAAAAATCACAGATCTTCTCTATATCGTAGGTATGTATTGAAATTCAATGCCAATCCAAACAGTAGCGCCTTTATTAATTAAGAAAATAAATTATTGAAAATGTAGGTAGGCAGGTCGATGACACCAGGACAGGGCGATGATGCGACCCGTTGATTCTTACATTAAAAAATATTGCATCATCGCCCTGTCCTGGATTTCCTTCAATAGGTAATTGAACAAATTATTTGTAGCTTTTGTATGCAGAAAAAAAACTGTTGTTTTTGTAAAACGCTTCATTTAATATGGGTAATCAAAAGGTGAATTCATAGTTTTCAGTGAACAAACATATCAGTCTTTAATTTGTCTGCATTTTCAATGCAGGAGCTCCTCATAGGCAAACAACAATAGTTGTTCCTTGAACAATTATTTTCAAACGGGATACAGTATCAAAAAATACATGCTGAATTACAATTTTAACTCATCTTGAACAGTTTTCACATGTAGGTATTTGAAAGACTAAAACATTAGATAGGTAATATAATAATAATATAAATGAGCTCATGAGCTCAGCCTTGTTACAAGGAATAGAATGAGATCAAGTCATGCACTTCTCTCGGCATCTTTTATTCCTTGAAATTCCTTATCACGTGTTAGAACCATCCTTGGTGTGGGACTTTTCTGTTTTGTCTATCTCACTATTTCACCTTTTTCGTAACGTACAGTTTGGCCTTCCACTCTTATCAACAAGCGATACCAGTATGATGGAAACCAGAAAACCCGCTTTCAAGTTCGTTTTTGATAGTTTTCTATCTTGGCTAGGAACGTTAAACAGTTCTCCGGTTTACAATAAGTTTTGCGGTCGACCTCAGAGAAATGCCAACCTCTGGAATTATCTAGGATTTACTTAAATTGACTACTTGACAGAAAAATATGGGATGAGTCAGAGGAGTAGTTGTGAGAGACTGGCCACAAGGCGATACCAAGTAGAAACTTGAGATCTCCGCCCTTCAATTTGTACTTCAGTCGCAGCATCTGAAAATGAATTGTACCTACTCCAAACAGTTTTAGCGGTTCTTTTAAAAAATATTGATGAACAGAAATAATGTTGATGTAGCAATAAGGTTTTATGCTAGCCATGAACTGTTAGTAGGACTGTGGTAGTAGTAATGAGCCGATTAGTTTGTAGGTCTCTGCAAAAATTCGCTCATTAGGTCATGCTGCATGACTGGTACTTTTGGAATTTACGTTCAAAATTTGAGTTGTGGGGATGACAAGTTAAGTAGGTACTTGGAATACTGTCATGTCGTATATAATTTTGCTTTTAATCAACTTTTTATTGTAGCAATGAATTGAACGGTGAATATTTTCAAAGTCAAGTTAGAACTAAATAATCTTGAAAAGTTCTGTGTTTTAATACTCAACTCTCGATAAAATTGAAATAAATGTTCAAATTTGTATCAAAAATCTGTCTTGGCAATCGAAAGGCTAAGTTCGTGAATGGGCAGAATGAGGCCACTCTAAGTGAGGTTTAACAGTTTTAAAGGTTTTTAAAGGTTTAAAAGTTTAAAGGTTTTTTTTTACGCTGATCACGATGGTGAAGTCAAAATTGCGATATCTTATTCCGTCCTCAAACTGGAGTACTTTGAAGATGAAGAAACGTGGTTGATATTTGAGATGTTCTTCATGGACATCATGTTCTTCAACGGAAACATTTTTTCATAAAACCAGTTATTTCATCGAAAATTCGCTCTTATAGCCATGCTGCATGACTGTAGATTTTATTTTAATTTTCTATGGTATTAGGTTTTTCGTTTACTCCGCTATGATGGGTATATAATATCGGAACATCAGATTGTAGCTGAAATCTGACATTTGCATTTCAATTTACATTACTCTGACATTTAGTTACCAGGTGATAATTCTAAAATTCCACCAATATATCAGGACTTGAGGATCAGTTCGAAGACTAGATTGAGTGTGTGACACAAAAAGTGTTTGGATAATCCCTACGTAAATTCGCTCATTAGGTCATGCTACATGACTGGAACTTTTTAGAATTTACGTTTAAAATTTGAGTTGGGGGATGAAAAGTTGAGTAGGTAGGTACTCGGAATACTGCCATGTTGTATATTGAACGAAAGCTAATTTAATTATGAACAGACTGGTTTTTCATTTTACCTCTATCTTGATACTAGCCTGAGATATTATTCACATTCACATAAGTGCAAAAATACATTATTTTTTTTTAACTAGTAGAAAAGATGAAAATTATTTCTTTTCATATTTCATTGATTGAAATATTATTGTGTTTCATATGATAATTCCTTTAATAATTATTATGAACATAATGGTTTTCATTTTACCTCTCTATCTTGATACTAGCCTGATATATTAAATATAACGTAAATTCACATAAGTGCAAAAATACATTTTTTTGAAACTTTGAAATGAGATTTTTTTTAAACTAGTAGAAGATAATATCATCATATTATGATGATTTTTTCTTTTCATATTTAAATTGTGTTTCGTGTAATAATTCCTTTAACCAAAATCTATTAAAGGGGAAAAATGGCGGAAATTTGCATTTTTTATTTTGATCACTTGGTAGGTATGGAATGACTCGATGGTCATAATCTGTAACTGACCCAATCATGCGTCATGACGTCACTTGCCACTTGTTATCTGTGATAATGCGGTCGGATCTCAATTTAATTAACGTGAAATTATTACGGGGTCCTCCGGAGCCGGCGTGTTGCGGGAAAATTATGCGCGTTGGACAGCGTGAACGGTTTTTTTTTTTCTTCTTTTTTTTTTTAATCTCAGGTATGACGCGGCGGTGCCCCACAAGTCAAGGTCCCATCACTCAGCCTCTATTCCTTCTTAGTGCAACTGGCATTCGCGTCCACACGCCGGCCGTCAGTTGTCAGTTCGCGTCTCCCGTTCGAACCGGAAGTTTTTTTTTCGAGCGCAAGTTTCGTTGGACGAACGTGAAGATTCGCCGCGTCCCTCTTTCAGTTCGCCGGAGACTTTCTACATTATTTGCACACAATAAAATATTAGTTGCCCTCTCTCGACGACGGCCACCAAAGGTAAGATTGCACCGACAACCCGCTGTATTAAGATCTAATTGGAGTCGGAGATAATCTGCTTTGTCCTTCGACAATTAAAATGTCGAAGTTATAATCCTATTTAGCCAGGAAAAATTAATCCTCGAGAAATAATAGACAAACGTCACATTTTAGTGAATAACTCTGTAGCAACCATAATCGTGTCATTGTGCGCGGATAACCCAACGAGATTTTTTTAAAATACTGAGTACCTACAGTACAGTGTAAATAAACAGGATTTATAGGACTGAAGCTGTTAAAAATGTGGCGATTATGTAAAACTGAGCTAATCCCAAGATTTCGACCAGTGAACATCTCAGGAGTTGATGTTCTTCAGAGAAATAATTTGCTATACAGGATGATCCGCTTGTAGATGCAAAAAACGACATCAAATATGGAGTGAAATGCTACCAACCACCTATTAAATATGTGGTACAAATTTTGTATCCCAATCCGTTCTCGAGATATGATTTTTAAAGGTTTTTTCCCGGAAAAACCACGTTTTTTCTCTTTTAAACTCCAATTTCTCCACTTTACTCCATTCAATTTCAACTTTTGACCACATTTTCGGAATCAGCGTTTAATTTGCTACAAGATTAATGTTTGATTTTGTTTTGCACCTTATACTTATTTACCGTTCTGGGTCACTACTCCCTCTGACAGCAAAACAATTTCAAATCATATCGCCTAACTTTTTTATCATGTAAACTTGAATTTTTGATCGAAGGAACAAGATAATTGCTAAGTTGACCATACCTTTGAAAAGATTATTGAATGAAGAAGTTTTCATGAGATTCGCCAGTTTTCAGGATGTTTTTTGGAAGAGTAGTAACGTTTTTAAGATTTTGAGAATTTTTATATTTTCAAATTCGTCTATGTATGAGCTGCTGTTATGGTTATTACATGGTACTTCTGAAGAACCAAATACACTAGTCTTATAGCAAATTTAGCGCTGATTCCGAAAATGTTGCCAAAAGTTACTATTGGAGTAATTGGTGTGAAGTGGAGAAACTTTATGTTTCAGGAGAAAAAACATGGTTTTTCTGGAAACAACTTTGAAAAATCATATCTTGAGAACGGATTGAGATAAAAATGTGCGGTTGGTGGCATTTCACTCCATTTGTTTGTGTAGTTTTAGGAAGAAAAAATGTGCACCTACGATCGGATGACGTGGTATAGACTTGTGTATTTGTGCACTTCTACCCAACAGTCAGTGTTCTCGCACCAAGTGTGTTCCAGTTCGATGACATCTTCCAACATCTCGGTGTATACTTCCTCTCTACCATACATTTGAATGGTTGAATTTCTACGTCCTGACGAATGTTTATGTATTGACACACATCCTCCAACGTCGCGTGTATTACTTTTGGACGTTTATCGATAATGTTGAAACTAAATTACTCTTCGTGGCTTTACTTTTCGTTACAGGGAAATAAAACAACTCCACTGTTTCCGTTAGACGTTGTCAAAATGGCGCAGTCCTGTCATTAATATCCTTTCTTGCTCCATATTTTCACCACTCAACGTCCCATAGAATTGCCCAAGCTCTTTCGTTCCAATTGCCGAATCGCTTTCTACGGCTCTTCTACTCTCTTAATACTTGACTTTTAAATCCTCTAAATATTCATTTTCAGATCCAATCTATTTATAAATGTCTACTTCTCTCAATTCTAGTGTAATTCGCCTACTCGGCGGTGAATAGTGCAATTCATTTCACTTCTACCGTCTACAAATGATAGAAAGGGAGTTTCAAAAGTTATCCACAATAAAAAGAGAAACCTTGACATTGAGTGATAACTCATTAGAGGCCCTTTCATGGTCATAGTGTGTATTCGAATCAGCGTGCAATTACTTGGATCCAGCGGCGGGCGTATTCATAAATATGAATACAAATAAAATTTATAAATCAGAAAATATGAATACTAATAAAGTCATACCTAATCACATCTTTTTGTGAATTTTTCCAGAAATTCAAATTTTTTTGTGCATTTTCCTAACATTTACTGCATTTTTTGTGGATGTAACGCCAATTTTCCCATTTTACCAAGAATTTGATTTAAATTCAAGTTTTTCCACAAAACATTTAGAAAAATTCACATTTGGTTTGTGAATTTCCCACAATTCATATTTTTTTTTTTGTAAATTTTCCCGCAGTTCATATTTTTGTGTGAATTTTATAAACATTTTTGCCATTTATGGATGAGTTACATTAACCTTCCTCCTTTTTACTGTAAATTTGACAAACCAATTGCTTACATCAATTTGACTAAAATTCACACCTATTTGGTGTGAATGTTACTCAAATTTTTCTATTTTACAATGACTTTTACTGAAATTCAAGTTGTTTTTACATAAGTTCTACTAATATTTTACAGTAAAAAGGAGAAAGTTTAGTGTAATTCATCCATAAATGACAAAAGTTTTTATAAAATTCATAGAAAAAATTTGAATTGCGGGAAAATTCACAACAAATAGGTATGCATAGTGGAAAATTCACAAAAAATGTGAATTTTTGTGGAAAAACTTGAATTTAAGTAAAATTTTTGGCAAAATGGGAAAATTTGAATGAAATCCACAAAAAATGCAGTCAATTTTGGTAAAATTCACACACAAAATGTGAATTTCTCGGAAAATTCACAAAAAGATGTGATTATAAAGCTATTAATAGCTTTATTCGTATTCATATTCATATTTTCTGATTTATGAATTTTATTCGTATTTATATTCATGAATTTGAATACGCCCATCTCTGCTTATGTATCATCGCCCTGGTGAAATGTCGATGTACTCAAGAAACCCTTGAAACCCCTTTCGTGTGGGTTCAATGGCTTTTGTTCGAGACGTTTGAGTTTGAGAAGTGGGACAGTGAGGATAAGGAAGTTGTACTGGTCTCGAATCGATATTTGGTTGATGTCGTAATGTTAGTATCGCCGGAGGTCGCGATCCTTATAAATTATCATGTCATTCAATGTCATTAGGCAGAACGTGATGCTGGTGTGTTGCCGATTATAATAAACCAATTCTAGTGTCCCTCGTGTGATCGAAGGGTCAACAGGGTTTTTTTTTTTTTAGAAATTCCGAGATAAGCGGGATATCACGGTTGCATCATCCGAGAAAGCCCTTCAATTCGAGCACTTTGAAGGTTGATACTTGTAAATTTGCTCTTATAGCCATGCTGCATGACTGGATTTTTGCCTGAATCCAACTATTCTGAAAACCAAAAAAAAAAAAAAAAAACACTTTTTTCACTTATTACGGTATTGTTTATAGGCCGACGGTAGACAATAACATAGATAATGTTAATCGTAATAATTCTATGGATGTATAAATACCGCTGTTTCATTATTGTTCGGCAGATTCGGAGCAGATACTGTTATTTGAGGTCTAAAGTTCTTCATCAACCACTTTGAACCATCCAATGTTTTGCTTGAAATGGTATAAAAACGACTCTAAGATCGAGCCAATATGTATTAGGAGCTGGTCCGTAAATGGTCCCATATTCAGTATATCTCGCACCGTTGCACTCCACATAGCTGCTGTTGTCTTAAAAACCTTTTTTTCCGTCGTTAAGACGTTTTGAAGCTCTCAGCTCGTGTATCTACGATCCACCCGTGTCAATAACCTGCCGTAATAGAGCGAAGGTGATTGGACTTCCTTTCGACCCCTCTATTCACTCTGTAGCACCCTTCTATGACACTTTATTTCCGTAGTTTTGTTGATATACCCTGTCACGTGTGGACGGCTTTGTGAATAATCACTCTCAATGTACCACCGTTAGAAAACCATTGACTTTCCTTTAAAATACACTTTTTAGATACCCACAGGTAGAGTTATAGTGCGTTATTCAAGCTTAACCGTGGAATTTCGTCAACTTATCGATAGGTAAATTCTTTTTAAGTAATTTACTTTTCAACCCGTATGCAGGTTTCATACCCCAAACAAGTTAGCCAGGGCATTAGACGACAAACTTCCTGACTCTCCAGATTCGACATTTTTTGGGAATAAAAATTCGCAGAACGCCTTGCTCTCGTGTCAACGACTCTCAAGGCACTTTTGAACATTATTTACCACTCTTAACAAATTACGTCAATGCACCATCAATGGCCAAGTCTCTTGTCTAATGGGGTCGGCGCATGATTTTTGTTTAGAATTTTTATTGATAGAGAATCGCTTCAAAAACGTGAAAATGGGGATCGTTCGTCAAAATTAGTTTACCCTTATTGTTTATGGATAGAGAAACGTAATCATGTTCATCACGAGCGCGCGATGACGTCAGAACCGCTGAAGCGTCTGATTGGTCGGAAAATCAATGCTGCCACCGCACCGACAAAAACCCGGTAGAAACTTCCTGAAACTTGTGAGATGATCGAGGGGGCTGACGGTGGGTGACTTCACAACCGCGCGGCATTTTACATCCACGTTTCAGATCAATCAGATTTCAATTGTGATTATCGATCTCTGTGATTTTTTTTTTTTTTTTTTTAATGGAAACTACCCACTTTTTATTTGCATTAGCCACTCAAGTAACATAAATAATCGGGGTTTTTCAATTTTCATTTCTCATGCGCATACCCCATTATGCCCTAGAAAGAGAAAAATTCGTTTCAATGAGTCAACGTAATATAGCGGATGAAATACTTGAGCCTTTCGTATTTAGCGTTTACTTATTTTGTAAATATCCCACCACTGACCGACCACAATGGTACTTTGTTTATGAATGAGGTGACCTGGACTTACAATTCATTGAATGGATTCTGATGACAAAGACAAAACCCCGTTTGTAACGGTGGTACCATTATATTAATTCGTACACTACTGGAAGTCGGTAACTGGTTTACATGGAGAAGAAAGTGGGAGTATTCACGTATCAAATTCACGTTTTCTCCTTTGTGAGTGTGCGGGGTGGGGGGGGGGGGCAGTGCGGTGTAGATTATTATTTAGGTATTAGATTGTAATGTTGATGACCAGTTCGTGGGTTTGGTTTATATATTCGGTACCTACTTACCAAACCATTGGAATCGACGAAGAAAAGAAAAATTAGCTTTGTCCTTAAATGATGAAATTCGGTTTACGCGTTTGGACCAGCCCAAGGATGATTATTAACACTTTTCATTACCCTAGGTTCATGGGAAGGGACTCGAAATGAATTTGGGAAACTCATAGGTATCTCGAAAAATTCAAATTGAATTGTTTTAGTTCACATTTGAATAGAATTAAATACAGAGAAAATTTTTAAGACCATCCGGAGACCAGCCGATCGTTCACAATGAGCGTTCAAAGGTGGAGCAGTGGTCCAGATGACTCATATAGCACATGGTTTTGAGATATCGAGTTGATTATTAATATTATTATTATTTATAGTGATAAAGTTAATTAATAATGACATTACACATAAATTATTACTAATAATAATAAATTAATTAAAATACCATTTAAATAAAACAGTTGGGTGATCAGTACAGAATAAACCATTGTCAAAGAATTTCAGGTTTCTTTTCTTGTTGAATGAGGAACAGGACTCCTATGAATTGAGTTAAATAGAGTTTTCCCAAAACTTAGCATCAGTGATATAAGTAGTGTACACAACAAGAACTTGTTCTTCACAATGCTGAATGTTCATTTAAGCTAATGGTTGACCTGTTGAAATTCATTTTCAAGACCTTGTTTCCAAAACGGCGATTCACGTGATATGGTTTTCAAGAGTTCTGGATTATTCGGTCAAATGCTGTCTGATGAATATAATCATGAGATCGATTTCCATATCTTGAACTGAGCTGAGGGGCCCAGTTTCTTGTGTGCGTCTTACATTTTAAGAATTCCCCAATGTTCTATGAACCAGTTGGATGATTATTTCCTGAAGTAGGTATCAATAATAAAAATGTAAGGAGCGTTCCATAAGACTCGGTCTCTCTAGAACTCAGGCCCTAGCACATGGCTTGACAGTACAGAAAAATGCTCGTAAATGTACTGAAAGTTAAAATGCTGTTTTAAACCTGTTTCTGTTAAAACCTCAAAATTCTGACATTATCATGGGTCAACGTATCCACATAAATGTTTCAGTCATGCTGTTCAACTTAATGAGCGAATTTTAGAAGGATCCCCCACAACCTAGTGGGCCAGTCGACCAATATCGAACGACAGCCTTAATCTCGTCAGCTCGATAGGCTAGGCCAACTAGGATTTTCAGAGTCTTGATTTTTTGGGTTGCTGAACACGAATTTGCAGTTTGTCCAGAATTTTTGGCTAGAACTTAGCTTATTGGGAAATTTTTGATCAAATTTGGACACGCATCCAGTTTTCGGTATATGTCTCAGAAAGGAAGTGTTTGTTCGACAAACCCATTTCATGAAAAGTTGAAGCACACGAAATTTCCTACATGTCTCATAATAACGTTTATTTTTTAATAGACTAACCGTTTCGCCCGTACAGCGCGCCTAAAAGGGGCCAATTAGAACTTAAAAGTCAGATGTTTCGCAATGACTAGGTACGTAACAAAATAGTGATATGGAATCTACATCATCTACAGGCTGTCCAACGCAATTGACAACCTCCGATGGCAAGTTGAAAGCAGACGTCAATCCATACGTAGGTGGGCACTGAAATTGTTCATTTTTGACGACCCTTGTCGAGCTATAAAAATAGATTGATTCAAGCGACAGAATTCTGCCCTGGTCTGTTGGATTCGAACGGTTCTTTCCAGCTGACCCTCCTTCACACACATGTGACCAGTCATCATTTCAGTACCTAACTATAATTCTAGTACATAAAATGTATAGTCTATATTATAGGCATCTATCGAAAAATCGTGAAAAAGACACTCTTCTGCTTTTGAGAAATTTATTTTAGAAATGATCGTCTCCATTCACATGATCGAAAAAGTAAAGGCTGACCCCATCCAATTGCAATAAAGGGTCGTATTATACCGTCCAATACCAACACCAGATTATTGTAGGCCAGTCTTTATTTACACTCAATAAATATCAGGTTTTGTCTTATCGTAATCCCCTCCCCCCTCCCATTGGATACAACAGTGGTTTACTGTACGATGGAATAACGGACAGTGCCTGTTTAGATTGCTTACAGTGATGGGTGGATGAGTAGAAATTTTGGATTTGCTTAGAAGTGAAGAGAGATAATTAGAATATTACAAAACAAAGGGTTGTTGCTAGTATTTAAACAGTAAGTGAATAGGCATGTAAACCGTTTTAGAAATGAACGAGGTGTTTAAAAAAATTCGCCTTGCGGACATCGTTGCGTTTTGGGCGGCAGAGTCAACGCTTCAATGATTTTCACCAATTTTTCAGGCAATGGTTTATTCCTATTTTTCTGGTCTGGGTTCATTGTTTATGCCTAACTAGCATAAAAATGGTTACTCTGACGCGTTTCGAGTGGAAACAAGGCAAAAACCGCTTTTTGAGAAAAAACGGTCAGATGGCTGCTGTTGTTGAACACTGTGCAGCAGATAGCCAGTGTTGTTTGCTTTTTAACTGGAGACAACTTATACAGTCACCATAAATTTTAAAAACTGAAGAAGCATTACAATTTTCAATGCTAGGAAATATTTTCGGATTAAAAAGTAGAAATGAAAAGCTAGGAGCTGCAGTTTTGAAAGAACATATTTTTATTAGGACATATAAGTCTCAACTAGGGGGTAGGAATCACAAAATGAGCAAGGGGCTGTTCTACTGTGTCGCTGGCTGATTAAATTTCTGAGAAGTTCGTCCCTTCTTCAATTACGTTGAAAATTCGATCCCATACCTAGTTCTTCACAAGTCATTTGGCTCAAGGTTTGGTCAGTAATTACATCGCCAGCTTGCGCATTTATTGAATCACAGTTGGTCAAATCAACAAGTGCTCTGTCAAAAAGTAGTGAAGAAACGTCACCAGCTTGGGCAGTTGGTAGTGGATCTTTCTTTGTTACATTTGGGTGGAATGATGGGTCTTTGTCATCACGGCCATCTTCAACACCTACAACACTATCACCACAGTCAGGTTTATTTAAGTCGCCGTGTAGCGGTCAAAACTCAGACTAATCGTCACCTTCAGAAGAAGGAAAGTATTCGTTATCGCCACTTGACATGGCCAGTAGGTAGATATGAGTACTGGGAACAGCTATGAGATTTTCTGGAACAAGAAAAAACCTTAGGTACCAACCGATACTGGCACTCACTACTAAAATATTACCAAAAACCCTGTACTACAGAGTCTATAGGAGTATTTCCGCTCCCATTCCAAAAGAAATCACTTTTAATTCTGATCAACAAAATCATACTAATTCCCCAAAAAGTACGGGACTAGAGAAACTACATCGTTAGTTACATTAGCTAAACAAACTTACCGAATAGAGAGTTCCATAAGTCAGGGTGGTTTTGAGCGGGAAACTGAGCAGACAGCCAGTGTAACATTTTTTGCGGTTACGGAATCAAGTGTTGTCCTGGGCGCCAAACTCAGCTCACCATTCGATCCGGCGCGAAAATTTGAGTCTAGATCAGTTAAAATCTCAAAATGGGCAAAATGTCAGTTAGCCGCTGTTGCAGTGGGACCTACGAAATATCATTGTGAGTTCTTTATTTATTTTTTTAATAAAGAGTTATATTTTCGTTCTTTGATGTTGGTTTTCATATATTCCAGTTTCCTAGTTTCCTAAAGGGGTGACAATACAAATACTTGCGACAATTCGAGGTTGTAAGAAAATTGTGGAGAAATTTGTTGTTGGACATCAGTTGCTGAAGCGGCCCCGAAAGTTTGGTAGTTCACATCTTTCTTGGATATCATATAAGGACGAGAATAGAGTACAGGAGTAATAATATATTATAGAGCAGTACAGTATTTTCAGTTGTATGTTGAATACCTACCAATTCGAGCTTTGTTGGTCTTCGCTTATCCCCAGTTCTAACAGATCTGGAACATGTCCACCTTCGGTTACGCCGATCAAATGCAAATCCTCTTCCACGTGAATTATGTAAGGTCCTTGGCGGGAGTCCGTTCCCCTTCTGCGGGGTTCCAGCCGAAAAAAACGTGTATAACTCAGGAAGAAGCGTTTCGCACTAGGAACAAACACAAAAAACTGGTTCCAATGCCGACTTGAAGTGACGGAGGGAGCCTACAGATTAGTATTACGCCGATACGCCAACTTCGTCGTTGTGTCGCCTTCTTCTCTGTATAGTCGTTTTCCCCTCCCTACATCCGCTCTAAATTTCGGTAGAATCGGCTGTGACAAAACTTTATCCGTTGTAAGGATAAACACGTAGATACTATTTACGTATTGTGGTCAAATTCGGTACACTGGTCGTAGTCAGCATGGAATAACGTAAGTTGTAGTACCTATTAATTTGTTCAACTTTCAACAATTAATTTCTCATCATGGAGTTTCATACAGGTTGTTCCAAAAAAATGTCTTACTGTCTTTACTTAGAGAGACTTTGTTCAAGTTCCATAACGAAATGGAGGCTCAAAATCTTCTTACCTAGTAATAAAAGTCCTGATTTTTGGAAGACAAATATTTTTAGTTGATTGTTGGATAGTACTGCAGTCGACTCAATTTAATTGGATCGTCGGATAATCGGAACCACCTGATTAAAACTGAATCAAATATATATAAAACATGACCTCTTAATTGGGTCGGGAGACACATCGGCTGATTGAGCAAGAATTTTGGAACTTTTAACTTTCCTAGAACAGAATATAATAACTATGATTAGAGTAACTACGCACTACTTCTGGAACTCCCAAGTTTCTTAGTAACGAAATGTAAAAAGACTTTCAAGACGGATGATGGTAGGGATGGATATTGAAGTATAAAATATCGATACCATACATCGACTGCTCTTGCTCACCAATGTATCGGACCATAAACACACATTTCGTAAAAATCCCATTATTCATAAAAAATTACAATAATGTTACATGAATACTTGATAAAATACGGATAATGACAGTAGAATTCGGGAAAATTGAAATTTACAGTTCACAGAAATGTTCATCGGTGTCTTTGATGAAAAAGGAGCTTGTTTGCCATGTCAGCTGGTTCCGCTGCTCCCTCAGTGTGAATCCGTCCTCGGAGAAAAGCGGATGGCTTGGATGTTACAATGGATGGCTTCTACTGGAACAATATGGAAACGTACCTCTCATCTGTTTCCAGTAGGAGACTGGACTCAGTACTTTCAGCTTGTGCACTGCGGGAAAGGCTGAATTCTTTTGACAGAGTTACCGAGTGTTTCCAACATCAAACTTTTCCCCCTTTTGTCCAAACATTCTTTATCTTCCTGTTGTGTTGCTGGAATAACGATTTCTTGACTGCTGGCTCTATATCTTGTAAAGTACAGAAATCAAATGACGTTTCATTTCGGGTGGACGTGGGCGACGCTGCTTGGTATTATTGATCATTAAGGCCCTTGGATCTTCAAAATACATCTTTTTAAATCTTCAATCTGCAATCGTTGAAAGTGCCAGCAGGTTCACATGGTCAATCAATCCAAAGCGTCTCTTGTGCTATGACTAGACAGAATCCTTCGAGGTTGTTCCAACTTTGTATTTAGGTTCGAGGCTTAGAACTGACTCTTTCATGTTCGCTGCAATTGGGATGACCAAGCTACTGGTTAGATGTGAATCCGCGTTAATATCGTTGGTAGCAGTGGCCTGAGGTGACAGTACATCCGATACATCTTTTAACATTTCCATTTCCAGCCCTGATGGCATGGGTGGATTACTAGTGTTGTGATCTCGTTAACGTATTGGCGCACTTCAAGGAACCTGTTTATCATTTCGAAAACAGAATTCCATCGAGTGGCAACATCCTGAATCAGAGTTAAGTTGGAAAGTTTTCTTAGCTCGTAAATAGCTAAACTTGAAGTTAGTTGGTTGGTGGACAGAAGAAAGTTCTTTTTATGAGGCTACCTTCATATCTGTCGTTTGTATTTCTTTCTTTCTGTCAATAAATTGATATTCTATTCTATTCTATTCTATTGAATGATGATAAGAACCGCGATACAAAAATTAGTGGAGAAAGGAGACAAAATAAAATCAAAACTGAAAGACGTTTTTAACAAGAACAACGGGTGAGTGACGATATGCACCATTTCAGATTTCAGCTGAACTATGTGTCCCTTTCAACCCCAATGAAATCCGAGCGTTCAACACAGCACCGATTACATCGTTGGACGTCGTACGATCTTTCAGTCGGTACATGTCGATTCTCCGTTCAGATTGACGCAGCTTCACATTTCAACATTTGAAGCTTTAGGTTGTAGGTAACAATTTCGAAGGAAGCTAATTATTCTCCAATTTTCATGCGTTCCGTATCAAACTGAATGTTCATTTCCGGATCTTTTAAGCACCAAATGTTTGTTTTACGTTTCATGTTACATAGGTACCTATTTGGCATTTTTAAATTAATAAATATCCGGGCCCTGTAACATCATCTCCAAAATACTGGAATTCCGTTGATTTCTTAAGGTTGTCCAGGCCTTGGCATTCCTCTCGAGCCTTGACGCTTAACGGAAATGTGAGGGAGATTGACGTCTACGCATACATTTTATATTTAAATCCATGTGAACCCGAGTTCGGTCGCACAATCTTGAAACCGAAAAAAAACCGCTAGTTCTCTTCTCACGTTTACGCAGTTATTTGACGTATTGCGCTGCAACTTGTATGAAACAATAGCGCGTATGATTTCCGGCATTCCGATCGTGTGAAAGTTGTTTTAGGCCAGTAGTGCTTGTTACTGGTCGTTGATGGGTCAAGGAGCCCGAGAAGTCTCAATGAGCGTGATCAATCTTCTCTATCAAACTAGTTATTTAGAGTAACCCGCAAGGTCTTCGCGTCTTGCGGTGATCATTATAAATTGATATTATACAGTTGTCAATATTATGACTCGATTCGGCGTAAAGCTGCAACTAATGGATGAGATTCAAAATCTTATTTTATCTTAAAAATTTCAAAAACTCTGCAAATTCTTGACACAACGGTTCATTATATTTTTGTGCAAATCACCCTTCTGTCTAGACTAGTAAATGATTGAATAATTATAATTCATAATAATAATTGTTAATAGGTATCTATACCTATTAACAATTATTAATAAAGATTATTCATTATCAATAATTATTGATAATAATTATTAATTAACTCGATGTCTGAAAACCCTGTGCTGTTAGAATCAGCTGGGCCAGTATGAACATTGAACCGTCAGGCTGCCGCATGATTCGAACTCATGTTGCCGACTGCTCCTACTTTGAGCCCTTATTGTGAACGAACAGCTAGTCGTACTAACCTCCGTACGGTCTTAAACAATCTTTTAAATTAAATACTTTTTAAATGTGGTTAACTATTCAATTTGAATTTTTCGAGATAACTGATTTCAAAATTTCAACATTTGTTTTGAACCCCTTCCCATTGACCTAGGGTTATTCAATGTTTCAAGGACCATCGTGGGGTTTCCAAATTTCGTAATTTTAGCACTAACTGGGTGATGAATAAATTGTATTCAGAAAATCCTGTAAATTCACTTTCGTGTTACACATCTATCTAGCAATAAAAAAACTAACATGACTACACATTTTTGCTTTGCCGTCATGTTAATTTTTGATTGCTAGATTGATGTGTAACACGATAGTGAATTTATAAGATTTTCTGAATGAAATTTATAATATAAATTATGAATGAATACCTTTTATTCAGAAAATCCTATAAATTCACTATTGTGTGACACATTAATCTAGCACTAAAAGATTAACATGGCTTTACAGTTTTTTAATTCGATGTTCTGATTTCGGTTTACCTTGAAACGTAAACCAGCAAATTTTGATGGGGTAATAGTTTTTTCTTGGGCGATTCCAAGGTTCATTATCGATAATTCATTATTGTAATAACCTAAAATCGACCATCTTAAACCTACTTGACTCCATTGTCGACTCGTAGCTTTTCAGTTAAGACTGTGTTCGCCTCCGAATCAGATGTTAGACCCAAATTAAGTGACACTATTCAATAGTGTCTAATTTTGATGGTACGATAATTTCCTATACTGGGTGGAAACCTCGTCTCGCTATTGTACTGTATGAGAACCAAAATAAACCTAAAGGTCTCGAGATTTTTGTTTGGAGTTCAGTAAAATTAAGAAAGGACTTCAAAATAGCCTTGAGAGCTGGAAATCGTTCTAAAACCTTGAAAGTCTTGAAAAGTCTCATAGTCTTGAAAACGAGTAAACTGAAAAAACAGTTGGTGCTCCCAAAACGTCGACATTTTTGCACTTATTCAATTTTGGTTTATTATCTTCGATAATGAACCATTGGAATCGCCCAAAGAAAAAAAAATTTTAACCCCCCCTCAAAATTTGTTGGTTTACGTTTCAAGATACGTAGATTCAGAAAATCGAATAAAAAAAAATCCGTCCGTCCGCCGTACGCCGTACGCCGTACGCCGTCCGCCGTCCGCCGTCCGCCGTCCGCGCCACTTTGCCCAGTTAGCGTTGAGCTAAAATTACGAAATTTGGTTTCTGGGTTTGGACCAGCCCCACAATGGTCCTCGAAACTTTTCATAACCCTAGGTCAAGGGGAAGGGGTTCAAAACGAATTTTGAAATTTTGAAAATTCCATATCTCGAAAAATTCATATAGAACGGTATGTTTTTTATTTCATATTTAGATAGAAATTGTTCCGTAGAATTTTTTAAGACCATCCGCAGCTTTGTACGACCAGCCGTTCGTTCACAATGAGGGCTCAAAGATTGTGCCTCACAACACGATCGTGTATCAAACTGTTGAAATACAGGTCCATTTTCATACTAACAACCTCTTTGGAACATCATATGGCTTAAGAGATGTCGAGTTTGTTGTTCTGAGGTGCGTTTCGTGCTACGGAAATGAAGGTAATTTCGAATGTTTGTTGGTAGGTACTTCTTTTATAGAAAAATTATTACCGACGTAGTATTAAAAACCCCAGAATTATATCGTATTAATTAATCATAATTAATAATAATTATTATTAATAATAAATACGAATTATTAATACCTAACAATAAATTATAATAATTTTCACTAGGTACTTGATAAAATTGTCAATAATTAGTGATAATTGATAATTATAATTAATCTAACATTTAGGATCTAGACATTTAGACCTAGTGATCTAGACAGAAGGGTGATCTGTACAAAGAAGATAATGAACCGTTGTGTCAAGAATTTGCAGAGTTTTTTGCTTATAAGCCCTGAACAGCGCATCTTATCAAAAGACTTACCAAGAGACAAATTTAGAATCTATAAGTATAAGGGTAGAAATGAAAAGACTTGTTTGAAAAAGAAAACTGAACACTGCGTATAATGCGAAAATGACAAAAGACGGGATGAGAGTCAAGTAGCTCCCGTTCCAAGCCGTCCCAGCTCCAGAAAATGGGGAATGAAAAATGGTATCTCATTGGTGGATGATTTCTGAACACGTCATGAAGGGCCAATCGGAACCCTTCTTACAAGCAGAAGTACATAGTCAATGTTCAACCTAGTGAAGCTTTGGCAAACTAGGCATTAATCGATTTATTCAATCGATATGATCAATCGATTCTATTGAATCGATAAACATTTATCGATTATTATTATAGAGCATTGAATTCCGAGTCGATTGGCCTCTCTAACTTTAACAATTAATAAAGTAGTAATTAACCAATTTATAAAGTAGTAATCGACCTTTGACCATTTGGTGACTTTCTGTCGTCTGTAGCACCAAAAGTACACGTCCTATGAAACACTCTTGGTATCAAAGTTGTAGAGAATTTAAACGAAAGTTCAAAGAACACCTAAATTTTGAAATTTGACAAATTTTAAGCATACTTATAATATAATATAGCATACATATTAGGGATGGGACATCGATATCGATATTTTGGGCCCGATATTCGATATTTTAAGATCGATATTTAAATGGCGATATTATCGGGATATCGATAATTTGTTCCGATATTATCGATTCAACAAAACGGGATTTTCTAATCAGGTTTGAAATTTGATGGTTATAAAAACCTAGATGAAAAACTGAACGAACTGCATGCGATTATGAAATCCAAAACCAGGACAAAGGGTTCACGTCAAACAGTCCAAAGAATCATGATCATTTACCTAATAATAAAATTATTATTGATCTTATATTGATATATTTCAATAAAAACAAAAGTTTTAAAGTTCGTAGAGTCAATCAACGCAGAATTTAATGCTCTTCAATTTATCTCTTGGTAAGGTTTTCGCTAGGATGCGTTGTTTAGGGGTTTTAAGCGAAAAACTGAAGAAAGTCAGATAGTTTCGTTGTTTAGGACTTGTAACAAATTTGACAGGGGGGATGGGGGTTAGAAAAATTTCTTGGTCGATTCTAGTGGTTCATTATTGAAAATAATAAACCAAAATGGTTAGGTACCTTATATGATTTACGCTCAGTTTTAATATTAGTAATTATTGTGCAACGCTGTATTCATGATCTACGAATTGTTATTTAAAAAAGGCGGAAGTGGTCCTTATCTTGACACATCCTCACACGGTACTGGGACTCATTCACGTTATGTTACCGAACTTCAATCCAATGAATGCAGTGTAGTGACAGTTTTGAGAGATCTATGAGCTGGGAAGAGTTTTGGTTCTGATGAATAGAGATTGTTGTTCAGCCAAAGTGTAATGTGAGTAGAAAATATAAAAAATATTTTTTACAATAAATTTATACTAAATCGATAACTGTACGTTGTACGGCTGAAGCACCTAGCTATGAGCCGAAGTTTGGAATTAATACATAAGTTTGGAATTCTTATTATATAGGTAATACATAAATAACGACTTACTAAACACTGCTTTAAACATAGTAACAAGTATAAAACAATAAAAAGAACAATGCACTTACGAGTTAATCCCTCAAACAGCTTGGACACAATTTTCAAAAATTCCACTCTTCCATCAAAACAGTTCTATATCTTAGCGCTCTCAGTATATGTACTAGCCATGAGTCAACCAATTTTTTCCGTTTAAATATTCGACCGCTTCTTCATTTGTTAAAATTTAATACAAACATCCAAAATGCGCTTTGCGAATACCCCTCAAAATATGACAATGAGCCAAAAAGTGCAGATCTTTAGGTAAATTATTTAAATCTTAGGTAAATTATTTAAATCTAACATCTCACAACGAGTTCTACAGATATTCCTAACAATTCAGTGACTAAGTTTATCGTCTTTTACATCATTCGGTGGGCCTAAACCTCGATATAACATAAGGTCCGTCTCAGCCTTCAGTCTACAGATCTCCCTAAATCTACCTTTTTCCCTCTCCATGACATCATTCATTTGCTGCAATATCCTCTTTGGTTGGTCAGGATCTATGTTCAATTCCACCCCAAGCCTACCAGCCAATTTCGCCCAATGCGCTGCCCACAATACTTTCTTTCTAATGACCTCTCGAGCGATCACATTGGTCCACCTTGATCTCGGGCTTTCGAAAACCGTCACCACATAATTCACGCAGTTGCTTAGAGCGTGTATATACATTCGCTCTACACCGCTTTCCAAATATACCATATAGTCGGGGGTATTCAAGGGCAAGTGGAACAACTTTTTAACAAAAAATTTCAAGAGCATTTCCACCTGACAAAATGACTCATAGCCCGCACTTGACTGGAAATATTCAGAGTGTGTACCTACTAACTTTTAGAAAAACTTGCATGTGACAACAACTTTGTATTAGTTATGCTTCATCTCAAATGGATTCAAATTTGAGTCGTCGTTAGTCGTTTCAGCCCACTGTTCTGTTGAAACCTACAAAGCCTCTCTGACATTACGCATCATATAAAGCTGTACGTCTTAATGAGCCTCCATAAACCTCCCGCCACTAAAACCACTACCACCTAATCTCGGGATATCTCAGACCGATCCATTGGTTCTCTAGTTAAGGCGGTTTCCTCTCGCCTATCCCCGTTATCGTCTCGCGTCCTTCTAGTTTATTTGCGGTGGATACTCGTAGATTCCCGATTGTCATCTTCGATTTGTTCTTTCTCATCTTAGTTCTCCACGGTCGTCCCAAATTGCACGACCACCGAGTCCAACGATGGATTGTCCGGCTTGTATCTACGTGAGTTTTATTTCGTAATTGGTATTTATACTCCTCGCCTTTCAATAGGTAGCGACGATGTGACTCAGGACATTCCGCCACAAAGTACACCAAATCATGGCATCACAATTCTTTACGTCCATGAAGAGTGTATTGCAAAATTACACATTTAATGTGGTAATTTACTAATTACCTACTGCCATTAAATGATGTTTCTCTCCATCCTCCTGGTCAAAAATTGTAACACAAGTAGTCTAGACCTCTCGTATCATCCCTATGTGGTCTCTTTTCTGAGCGAACAAACTTGTAGGTAGAAAAATTCAGATGATTGTACGTACCAACTGTGGCGGAACCAGAATTTTGATTAGAGGGGTCCAAACTAAGGCCTACCGCGAGAGGTATGGAATACTCCTACAGTGGTATGGAAAAAAACCCTTGATGAGAGGGGGGGGGGACCCCTCTAAACCCATCCTTTGGCTACGTTCCTGGTCCAATCGTCTTCAAATAGCATAAAACACGAAAATAAGGGTATTCGTTGTAGAGCCACGTTTGTAAAGTGTCGGAGTAAGAATAACACTTCGAGTAGACAAATATTGTTAATCTACGATCAATTGCGTATACTATGCCAATGAGTTCAAGGAGGTCACTGAATGCGCAATTCAGCTCTCTTTGTCTCTACTTTCTCACACCCACCATCTTCTACACTTCCCCTCCATATTCTGCCCCAGTTTTTTTTTTAAATTATCACATACCTAATGATTTTATTGTGGCGCAAGAGCCATTTCGACTATGTCCTCGACGGAAGTGAGTAGGTACACAATTGAAGGTCGAGAAGGTTAAAACAAACTTTGGCGCAGAATCGAGCTGGGATGTGTGTAACAATATACCGTACCTCATATGTGAGTAAAATGTTTGTATGCCAGTTTTTTGGGGTTGTTTGAGACCGTTTACCACAAACATTCCTCATTAGATAATTCATACATGCGGTAATAGGGAATGACAGTGATTTTTTAAAAATTGTTTCCTGAGAAGAACTCACCTTCAGAATAATTAAGACAAATGGTAAAAAAAATTTCAAGGAAGTAGGTACTTATTTGTCTGGAAGTCGTATTGAGCAGGAAGAGGGCAGCAATGTACGTCATCTACCTCCCAGGCCAATCGGAGCAGTACTTAGACCGGCTCTGTCAACCACTGTTTGATCGGCTCCCGAAAGCCACCCCTGCACGCCCCTATCAGCCGCTGTATCAACTACAACCCTGTCCGACCACATTGAGCGGGAAAAATTCAAATTCGCCATTCTTCAGTTCGATCTGGTGGTTAACCAAAACTTTTCTCGTTTGAAATGACTTGTTTTACATACCTATGTTGGGAGTCACCAATTTTCGATTTTCTACTACCAAAGAATTATTCGCTGACACACTAGCTGGAGGTGTACATCGTTTTCCTCGTCCATAGCGAAGTGAGCGAAGGAAGGCGACTACACACAGAAATAGGTTGCTTCATCACTCACCTTATCGGACAGGTAGACAGCGAGGCGGAAAATCAATGAAAAGAGACAGAGATGTTCACAGATTAGGGATGTTGATGGTTCGACTGATCGAACGAGACTGAGATGTAGCTACCACATATCATACAGTTCCTGGGAGATATAGAATTAGAATACTGCATCGATTCTTGTTAATTATGCATGTAAGTGATGATTGGTGTAATAACCTACTTCGTATTTAGTTGATAACATCACAGTTAGTCTTGTAAAGTGTCCATTTTTTTCTGTGGTTACATGTGTTGAATGTAATTTAGTACTTAAACATACTTATTCATTGTTACAGATGGCCCCTAGAAGCTGTAAAGTGTGCGAGCGGTTGAGAATGGCTTCCGGTAGTATTCCTAATGAGTGTGGCGGAGGTCCCTTTTCCGACACGTCCGACTATCCATGTAAGTTTTCAATTACATACTTCGAGTTTTCGGGTTTGAGTTAGTTCTTTACAGAATTGAATGGACCGTTCTCCTCGTTAGGGTGCTCACAATATTTGAACAGAAGTGAAGTAGCTGTTGTTTGGATGAGCACATGTCAGATTTTTCAAGGTTCGCCCGAGTCGTAAACTGGAGATGCAACGAGTTTGAACTTGAATAACGAGCTATTGTCTTGGATTGCACCTGGAAAACGAACTTCCATTCCAAATGGGACTTGGAGAACGAGCTTGTCATACACGGGGCTACCATTCCCCCTCCTCTCATTTTAGAAAAAGTGTAGTTTTTTGTTGAATTGATCGGGCTGAAGTTTATGGTAGTGCATTCAACAAAGTAAGACACCGGAGAGAAAAATCTGGATGAAATCTTCTTTCTATCTAAATCCTGATGTCAACTCGTTGCTTACAAGCATTTTATACACTCGCCTGTTGCTCATGAAGACGCGGAGACCCTGTACAGCAAAGCGTTGTGCACTGCTATTGGCCAACGTGCTGATTATTGCAACGCTATGTCGTGGATACTTTATCAAAGTCTCCAGATATCTTCCACTGATGAATCCCTGCGCACACCTCTCCACGTGAGACGTTGGGGTTGGAACTATGACGTTACTAGAATCCAATGATGATTAATAAACAATATGCCCACTTTGCGTGAACAGGCTTATTGAACATTTTGTGTGTCGCGGAACTGATCTATACCCCAATCACAAGACACGTTTCAATACAAACTGAAAAAGTGAAAAAAAAAGTGACGTCAACCCCCCCCCCCCCCCCCCGTGACAAGGTGGTTATAGAAGACGCGGAGAAACCTGATATACCTTCTGAAAACCCTAATCCTGGGGAAGATCCTTCGCACTGTATGTGAGGGCCGCTGAATTAGTTTTGGCTCATTCTTACATGAAGAATCCAAGAATACTTTAACCTTGGTTGCTATCTGAAGTTTATTGGGACCTCAGGTTCAGAATTCGATTTTGTACTAGAATCACTTAGACCTGTCATAAGTTTGGTGCAATAACGTGTGTTGAAGATTCACACTTCTTCATGCCATATGTATCAATACTACACCACAAATCCTTGAATCTTTTGAAAATTTCTAAATTCCAGCAGCATTTGACAACATCACTCATGAAATCATCCATGAGAACTTACCTTTTTTCTGAATCTGCTTATGTCAAGCATTTATGGGAAGACGTCTGGGTGAAGGACACTGTGAACAGGTTTGGGCAAAAGGGGTATTGTCACAGCACTCCGCTATTCTTTTTCTCTACTGTCATCAAAATGTCTAGCTCAGATCTTTTCCGTAGGCGACAATAACAACTGTTGTAATATTCAAAGCAAAATGATCCACTCTCTCGTATGACCTTGAATAGACTATGGAATAGGGCTGAAACTTTAGTGTGTTGTAGAAAAGACGTTTCCCTACCACCCCCTGAAATTTTAGCTTTTCTAGGGCCTCTAGTCGCCATATTGTCGTTTTCCCCTACTTGAGTCACTCTTTTCAACTTGGTTCCTATCAAATTGATAATGCAGATCGTGTTCCAAGAAACCAATTCTGTATCTAATTTGTGAAAGAGAGCCTGTAGATCTTCGAATGTCTTTATAAGTATAGTAACTTCAGTCAAATCCAGTAACACGCTCTGCTTCAATGCACGTTGAAAATTATTGTGAAAATCACTCGTCATTGAAATACCGCACTGTAATTGACACTCGCTTCTTCATGCAAATTCAGCCTTGATATTAACTTGTTACAATATCTGAGGATAAGATAAAAACATTTGGGTACCTCTCAACTCAAGTAGATACAGGCTCGTCCGCGTGACTCACCTCTAAAGAAAAAACATTCAACATTTCCCATCAGTTTTTGTAGTTTATTTATTTGTTTAGATATCGTTGTGTAAACTCTTTTCTACGTGGGTGCCTATAAAACGCCAAAGTGAGTCGCCTGTAACAACTGAAAAAAACCCTGTGAATTGTAATTTTGTTTTAATGCTAAACTCGAAATAATATTATCGTGAGTTGAAATTGTGCCCTTAACAAAGCCAAAGCTGAGGGTAATACTCCGCAAACCCCTCTTGAGTTACACTAATAATGTTTGCACGTTTGTGGATGTACCTAACTGAAGTATTAGGGGCACAGGAGGGTCGTTCAAATATAAGCGAGCTTTTGGCCTCTGAGAGTTAAGAACGAGTAAGGCGAGTAGGTCGATGGTTAAGGACGGTTAGGGAGTTAGTGTATTCAAAGCCCACGGCTCCTCATCATTTCTGGAGTTAGGAACTGAATAATGAGTGGGAAAGAAGTACGTGCAACCATTTCATCTAACACAATCAAGTTTGTGACCAAAGTAGGCCTACGTGCAACCATTTCATCTAACACAATCAAGTTTGTGACCGAGGTGGTTGCATTCATTTTAGGGAAAGAACATGTTCAGGGACAAGCCATCCCAAATACAGCTGATGATCACTGTTTGGGAACAGCTTACGCTTAAAACCGTCCTTGAAAATGGTCAATCTGAATTGACGCCTTCCTGAAGAAAACTCGATTGCGATGATGTCGCCAGGAGGAATCCGTCGTCATAGAAGACTGAAATCGAATTCTTTCAGTACTCGACATCCCAGTGACGATGGGTTCCTCCTGAAGATACGTCAATTGTACTTCAACCACTAGTGAACCAAATCCTTAAGATGTATTACGTCCATTGAGTCTACCGCCTTCTCATTAATAGTGTGCAATTCAGGAAGTATTAGAATTCCACTAAGGGATTTTCGCTGTCACCCTTAAAATTCAGATCAACCTTTTCTAGCTCAAGAATGCGGAAGGCTTGTTTATATTCGAACCGCCCTCGTTACTAAATACCGACTTGTTCCCTTGAGGTTTCATGTGGTATTTTTTCATGACAAACCTGCCTGAATAGTCCAGTAAAATAAGGAAAGGACCTCGAAGTGATCTGGGGAAAGCTGTAAATCTCTCTAAAACCTTAAGACAGCCTTGAAAACGAGTCATCTCAGTTTGTACCCCTGCAGGAGGTGATCTTAACTTTTGGTGCCTTGAAAAATTCGAAATGCTACACGACGTTTTCGGGGCAACAAAATTTAAGCTCACCAATCGAGGACTACAAAATCAGATTACTCCTTTTCGAGACTATCTTAAGGTTTCAGAACGATTTCCAGCTTTCCCCAGGTCACTTCGAGGTACCCCCCATTTCAGTTCTAATGGACTAAAAGTGTTCTTACAGTCTTTGTTTTAATAGTGCTCGAACTTTAAATATAACGTGTTATTCTTGTATTTTCATCATAATGAAATTTGAATGTTTCCTTAATGGCGTTTTTGTCGTTCTAATTCGGCTCATGTTTTGCCAGGCATGCCATGGTTTGGTATGGACATTGGTGGAACCCTCACCAAGTTGGTCTACTTCGAACCGAAAGACATCACGCCCGATGAAGAAAACCAGGAGGTAGAAGTCCTCCAGAACATCAGGAAGTACCTGACTAAAAATTCGGCTTACGGAAAAACGGGTCATCGTGACATCCATCTCCAGGTTAGCCGAATGAAACTGTTGACTGGGATTTGATACTGAAATTTTTATTTATTTATTTAATTTATGTTAGAACTGTACTACAACGTCTAGCAACGTTCTTCTAATACATCAGAGCAGTGATGCATTGGACATTAGTGTCCAGACTAGGGCCTACCGCGAGAGGTATGGAATACTCCTTCAGAGTTATCTATAACCATCCCCAGTCATTCTTAACCTTTCCAAGCCGTCCTGGACCATTACAAGGCAGTGCTCAACCAACCCCATTCATTGTTCACCATTCCAAGCCTTTCTTGAGCATCTCAAGGTTGTTGAAATCCCCGTTGCCAAATTTTGATGCATTTCAGTGAAAATCAGTGAAACTTCAAGCCAGACTTGAAACTGTCAATTGTGGTTCCTGGAATTCACACAGATCACTTCAGATCAATTTCATTACACAGCATGACATTTCAAATCGTGCGCCTTTTTCCTTCTTGTAGAGGATGAGCAAAACCCATAGAAAAATTAGCGACAAGATGAAGGATTTTTCAACGTGAAGATGTAAATGAATGCAAAATGAAGGCGCGGAATTCCAGAGGCTTATTAAAACCCGATCACCTAGCCAGCCAGCCCTCTGACGTCATAGGCTCTTAGGGCATAGGCTGTGACGTACTAGTTGGCCTTCTGCCAGCCGTCTGACGTCATACGCTCGTGCGTCATAGGCTCTGACGTACTAGTTGGTGTCCGGCCAGCCGTCTGACGTCATAGGATCTTACGGCATAGGCCGTGACGTACTAGTTGGCCTCCTGCCAGCCGTCTGACGTCATACGCTCGTGCGTCTTAGGCTCTGACGTAGTGGCCCGCCTGTAGCTTGTGTTCTGACGTGATCTGAGGGAAAGGGTGAATCAAGGAAACAAATTTTTCCCGTTTCAGCTTATGTGCCAAAGCAAAGACATGAAAATGTCAAAGGAATGTCAACTCCATCCTGTTGTTGATGCAGTCGAGAATTAAATGCTTGCATACGAGTCTGCAACACATTGGGACATTTTATGTCTTTAAAGGAGTGATTCAAGAACCTTCGAACAATGCTACATCACCTACCCCAGTAGCGTAGTTGTTATACTTAATTGTAGGGTTCATCATAAATTATGAACTTCATAATATGAAGCTTGCATTCGTATAGACAATAATATTGTAAATTTATATTATAAATTATTGAGAATGATCACCTGTGTGTAAACAATTATTTGAACAATCACGCTCATACCGCAGCTTGTCGGCCACGCACTCCGCAGTGGTTAACGTAATATGGTTAGGTAAATCGTGAGCTATCCAACGAGTGGTGAACGATTTTTGAACGATGATAACTGGCGAAGATAAAGTTCCGTAGCACCGAATCGGTTGTAAGCGAAAATCATCAGAAATTATCGTGACGATTTCGTGTGACGCTTTTGTGTAACGTTTTTCGAGTTATGTGCCAGAGTAAAGACATAAAATGTCAACACCATGGAATATCTTATTGTCAACCAATTGACATTAATTAACCCATTTCAGATGGACAACGTTTCTATTGGCGGGCGAACAGGATCCGTTCACTTCATCAGGTTTCCCACATCCGAAATGGGAGCTTTCCTCGCCCTCGCCAAAAAACAAGGAATGGCTTCGCTGATCACGACAGTTTGCGCCACGGGAGGCGGGGCCTTCAAGTTTGAGCAGAGTTTTGCTACTGTAGGTAATTCAATTAATCAAACCAATACTTCCTTGTTATTAATGTATTATTACGCTATCTCACATTTTTCAACTTCATCGAATTATTACGGAGATATGAGTTTGCTATGACTTGGTGCATCCAGTGCATTGGCAAGGATAAACCAATGTATTATGTTCTCAATTGACTTACGACCATCAATAAGTACACCTCATTTAAAATTTTTGAGTGAAAAACAAAATTCACGATTGGGTCGCACCAACTACTGTTTACAGGAAGTGAACATGAAGTTGGCTAAATTTGACGAGCTGGACTCACTTTTGGACGGCATGAGAGCTATAGTTCAGGCTAATAATCCTGGTGAAGTCTACTACTGGTATAACCCCACCCAAGATGATCCTACCAAGAGACCATACGACTTCAGCGATCCCTACCCTTTTATCGTAAGTTGTAATCACTTTAGCGTCATTTTGATACAAAAACTCCACGCACCAAGTTTTCTTATCATCATGTTCTGTTGAAGCAAACGTATTAATAACGTCAAGTGAGTGAGCACAGTACAGCTTACTCACATCATCACATGGAATGATGATTTAATTATCAGTTTTCCTTTTGTCCTTTTGGCGCTTCAATCTTATAATGAGGTTGGTTCATATTGTGGGATGAACAGAACATGGCCAGGTCCATACGTGGCTGTTCAGGTCAGTACCATACCAGAGTCTAATAGAATTCCTCAGAAATCTTCTTTCTGTAATCCTTCCTCAGGTGACATATCCTTACAATGATGCTTGCTAACAATGCTCCAAGACTGTGCCCATTCCAAAATCTACTGTGGTGTCTTCAGAGTCTGATGTTCGACGTATCAAAACCGCTTGCATTATTGTTCAACAAACAAATTGCTGGCTATAATCTAACTACAGGGGACTTATGTAGACTGGGTTCCGTATCGTCCTTGTTGTCCCATCGTATTGATGCGGTTCACGCTGGATTTGATAAGGATGTTCCTCATCGTGGCTGCTAGATCTCTTGAACGCCTTTGAATCCCTCATCACCAGCTCCTCCTGTTCAAGCTGCATCAGTGTTTCGGATTTGGGAGTGATGCGTTGAAGCTCACGGAATCGTTTCTTTCAGGGATTTGGGAATAGTGTGGTCAGCTGTTTCGCCTCGAATATCCACTGTCTGCTGTTTGTGGACGATCTCAAACTGTTCTCCTATGTGAATTTCCCGTCAGATTGTGCTGCCTTGCAAGTCAGCGGTTGTTCGCCTCGAGAATTGGTGCTCAAACAATAACCTATTTCTCAACCCATCTAAATGCTTTGTGGTCACTTTTCATCGTTGGGTTGGGTTCAATTATATCCTAGAGGGCAGCCAGCTTTGGAGGCTCACGGATGAAGCCCAATTGTAACAAGTCATCAATAAAGTAAAAGTATTGAAAATGGGACGAGGTTTAAACCAGAATTTAGTGTTGATTTGAATTTATCTAATGCAGTTTTAATTGTAGTGACTCAATTTTTGGAAATCACACAGATAACGTATAAGTGAATTCTTATTCCAGATCGTCAACGTGGGTTCAGGAGTTAGTGTCCTTGCTGTTTACGGCCCTTCAAATTACAAACGAATATCAGGAACAAGGTAATAAAAATAACTTTTAGTCCAGTAAAATTAGACCTACAGTAAGGGGGGGGGGGGGGTAGTTTACCTCGAAGTGACCAGGGGACAGCACTAAGTCGTTCTAAAACCTTAAGGTTTTAGAACGACTTAGTGCTATCCCCTGGTGAAAACGTAGACTTGTCAGACTTTCTTCAGTTTTTCCCTTATAACTCCTAAACAACGCACACTAGCGAAAACTTACTAAGCGACAAATTAAAGAGCACTAAACTCTGCGTCGATTGATCCTCCAAAATTTCAAATTGGACCAATTAATAGGGTAGGAATCGACAATTTTTCCCATAGTGGCTACAATGTAAATACCTTTTGACGACTTTCTGCCGTCTGTAGCATCAAAAGTACTGGTCCTATCAAAACACTTTCGAAATAAAAGTTGTAGACAATTCCATGGGAAGTTTAACGAACTCATCATTTTAAAATTTGACCAATTTTAACCGTTCTTGAATCCAAATAGTGATTTCAACTGAGTTCAACAGCTACAATTTCGACGAATAATCAACGATTGATTTTGTTATTTTGATTTAGTTATACTGTTTACATGATTAGGGTGGAGGGGCAGAATTTAATGTTCCTTAATAATTATTTGTTATAAGCGAAAAACTGAAGAAAGTCTGCAAATTTCGTCATTATCAGGGCATTACCAACTCAACTCCTGGTAGAAACTCAGATCACTAATTTTCCGGACTACTTAAGGTTTTGGAATGATTTCCAGATTTCGAGGTCCTTCCTCCATTTTACTGGTCTATAATATTATTGACTTGACGTATATTTTTATTTTTCAGATATTAATTAAATGTTGAACTTTTATCACAGTTTAGGGGGAGGTACGTTCCTTGGACTTTGCTCTCTACTCACTGGATGCAGCAGTTTTGAAGAGGCCATCGAGCTTGCAGCGCAAGGAGATAATATGAAGGTATCGTATCAGATATGCTTTTACATGCAAAGAAAGATTATGATTAATCTCGGCGTAATGCTCATTTTGAATGGGTATTACAAACTTTAGCACAAACTTTCTCCCGATCACCTTTGTCCATCCTTGTATCCGACTTATTCATTTAACCGCCTTTCTACTAAACGACTTCCACTACTATTAGCAAATGCTCGCCGGTATCATTTGATTTTCTTAATAGTTAAGAAAACCTAAAAATTATTTTAGGTGGACAAGCTCGTTCGTGACATTTATGGCGGAGATTATGAAAGATTCGGCCTGCCTGGGGACCTCGTAGCTAGCAGGTATTATTCTTATTTTTCTTCAACCAGTGTGTATTGCATTTTCAATAATGCTGTTTGTTTCAAGATAGTAGTTTCTAGGATAGTAAATTTATGCTTTTTTTTAACCATAAACACCAATTACTCATTTTATTCCATCGATTTTTTACAGTTTTGGAAACATGTGCTCTAAAGAGAGGCGCCAGAGTGTCACAAAACCAGATTTGGCTCGAGCGACGTTGGTGACGATTACAAATAACATCGGTTCCATCGCTCGGTTGTGTGCAGTTAATGAGAAAATAAGTCGTGTAAGTGTAACTTAATTGCAATTGTATAGGTACTCTTAGTTAGCTCACGTACACATCTGTTGATGATGGCTTTCCACCTGGTGATCAAATGTTCCAATACTGGAAAACTAGTTGATATTTGGTGCGTATTAGATTTTTCCCAACTCAAAAATCACTATAAGAAAAATTCAGCTAATGTCAGACTCATCCAACCCTTTGGTAAATGCATAAATGCGAAACATAGGTTATCGGCCAAAAAATGCTCTGTTGTTTCGTCGACACCAAGGTTGCAGAGGGAGCAGAGTTGGATTCTATCACGAATCCAAGGTTGCCAGTTAAGATTCAGGAGTTCCCCGCGACATTTCATGACAACCATGGCGTCATACTGTGACATAGTCCACAGTATCATGGTCGAGACGTCGGTACAGGAGGTGGAATAGACCGGCGTTTGCCCTTTCTTTAAGACCATCCTGGAAGGACTGTTTCTGGCCTGTCAGCACAATCTTCGCAAGTTTCTTGAAGCTCGAAGGGTCAAAAGAATTGGCAGGTGTCGAATCCAAAAAACGATTGAACATTCCCAGCCACTCCTCCGCCCTGCCGATTCAATCCTATCATTTCCAGCGCAGTAATCTTGGGGAACCTGCCATTCGGGAGCCTTAGTACTTTTGCGAGGTATTCATTCGGCATTCATCCTCAAAGTAGTCAAAAAGACAGAGTGCTCCTTCATCTCACTGTATACAATGTAATTGGAGGAATTCGACGGCAACCTCAAGAGTTTTTTCAGGAAAAATCGCTTCAGGTTTTTCACCTCCTCGTAAGGAGAGCAGCCCCAGAATTGGGCCCCATAGCCATCGTCACAGGATTTAAGACTTTGAGTTTCACTTCGGTCGGGTGTCACTAGCAGCCTGGACCAAATCGAGGGATAGTTTCACCTGTTGGAATTTACCACTTCAATCTCCTCATCAGCCAGTCTCCATTTCTCCCCCCTGCCAAGTGACCTCCCAGAGTCCTGAAGACGACGATCTGGGACTTGGACAAATTCATCTCTAGGCCCCACATTTCAACATACCCCTTCAGGCGGTCGATCATTGTTTGTAGTATCTGCAATGAAAACTATGTCGTACCCAAACAGCAGCACATTGATCAATGCTTCGGCAATCTGGACTCTTCCTCCCACAAATGCACTGAGATCGTTCACGAACATAGCAAATAGGGTGGGACTCATTGGATCACCTTGTTTTACCCCTACATGGGTGCAGAAGAACTGAATTATACTGTTCTCAAACTGGAGCACTTTGAAGATGAAGAAACGTCGTTGTTAATTGAGATGTTCTTCAATGTTAATCTACTCTAATCTGATAACGGATTGAAATGTCGCAATTCTGACTTCACCATCGTGGAAACAGACGCTTTTTTCAAATACTCTTGTTTTTTCTTAGACAAAATGTGCTATAAAACCAGTAAAATGGAGACATTTTACATAAAACCAGTTATTTCTTTGAAAGTTCGCTCTTATTGCCATGCTGCATGATTTTATTTATTTATTTGTTTATTTTTTTTTGTTCAGGTCGTGTTTGTCGGAAATTTCCTTCGCGTTAATCCTATTTCGGCCAAACTCCTCGCTTACGCCATGGACTACTGGTCTAAAGGAACGCTGAAGGCCCTGTTTTTGGAGCATGAGGTGAGATTTGTTGTTGATTTATTGGTGATAAAGCGCAAATATCGTCAGTGTCTTCGACATAGCCCTCATAATTTATACCAAAATACATTTTGGTGGTCCTTCACATTTTGGGGCTCAATTTAGTTGAAAGGCCCACTTTCACCAACTGCTTAATGCCGCTTTAGTTAATGCCGAATTGAAAATGGCGGTTAAAGTGGCATTAGCCCCATTGTCCTTTCACCTACACACAACTAAAGCCTGGCGTTAATGAAACCTGCTAAAGGCGCTTTAACTCTCCATTTAACTTAATTGCCCGATCCTCGTCGAACTGCTGAAGTACCTTTAACCTCACTCGATTCCGCTTATTGATATAGTTCTAAACATTACTTTCGGCGATAGTTTCGGCCAGATTGGCCGTATCCAGAGGAAACGTTGACGCGTCTATATTCAAAAGTGAACACAAACGAATACTCCAAACTTTACGTTTATAAGTGCCTTTTTTCGAAGCCTCAAAAAATTCCGCATTGTACCCCTCAGTCCAAGCTGGAAATAAATTCTTCAGGGGGAAATGACTACAGGGTTACATTCTACAACTATTCATGATATATAAACCATCGGGAAAAGTTTGCAAAACTAATTTTCATTTGGCGGGTTTTTTCCGGCTTGGCGTCGTCCCTTTTATTCCCCAACCCCCAAACCGTTACCCATTTATCCTCCCATTTCCAACCCTCAGTTTGTTGTACTTCTCGCCCTCTTCAGTTCCTGGTTTACTCGTTGACCGACTGTTTTTGTTCTTCCAGGGTTATTTCGGCGCAGTCGGCTGCTTACTGAAATTCAACGAATACAGCTGAGTTCTTCGCTCCAAACGTTTCCTCCCCCATCACAGTTCTGTGTCTCGCACGTTCCACCATTACCGCCCCCAAAAGGCCTGCCTTGACTCGTCATCCTGTGATATCAAACCCAGACCATCTCTACCATGACCTGAATGGCTGAACTCAATAACCACATTCAATTGATTTGGTATGGAAATGTTGTTTCAATCAAATGCTTCATATTTGGCTTCTCACAAGCCAATTGGTTTAAAACATTGATTGACAATTAATCGTACGGCTGGCGCTCTACAGTGTCCGTTTCAATGTTGTATTTTGAGTTGATCTCTTTAATTGTTCGTAACTGTGCCTATATCCGCCATTCACTTCTGGTGAATTCGAAGAGGATTTAAATGTCGAGAATTCAATCGTCTGGCAACTGTCTCAGCTGTTGTTTGAGAGGTTTGTGTCTCGGCTGTTGTTTGAGAGGTTTGTTGGAGGCTTCAAGCAACATCATACAAGTCCATTTTATTGAATAATATGGTAGGTGTTATGTTAATCACCGGATAAGACCAAAATCGAATCTGGTTATGTATTTGTATAACAATACAAGAAGATGTACCTTAAACATTGGCATTAGTTCAGACACCAAATCATTATGTGCGCGCATGCCTCCAAGAGCCCTGCCAGCACCAATTTGAGACCTTTGAAAACTACTGTAAGGAAAGGCCTTTTCAAATCAATTCTGCCTTGTTAATGAACGCCTTAACTCCAAAATTGTCGAAAATGTGGTTTTTACGTACCCTTTCTGAATCCAACCACACCAGTCTAATGGTCGAGTCGAAATTTAAAAATTCGACTCGGAATTTCGAAATCCCAAATAAGCTTGATGTTGGGAGAAAACGCCTCAACTGCATGTTTGTTGAGTAGAAAAACCTCATCGCTTCGTTTGAAACACCTCGACCTGTTTTGGAGTTTTTTGCTTAGGAAAAAAGCCTCAACTCGCTGAAAACTGATTTGAGGCATTTCACCCTTTACTTATTTAGCTTGTATACAGAAAGTTACAGGTAATTTTTTAATGAAATCCGCCTTGCCAGATTTTCGATAACTCATCATGCAACAAAGATAATAAACCTAATAATATTAGGTATAATAGTATTAAACTGATATAATATTATTATATCAGTTTAAGAGAGCAACCCCCCTTAGCCGTGACTTTGTTAATTAATTGCTACTACCAGGGACATTTTTCTCCAAATGTGCCAAGGCCGATCGCTAGAGATTGGTCTAACTTGAAGGTCAAAAAAAAAAAAAAAAAAAAAAAAATTTGGAAATCGGTGCAAGATTCGAGGATTTATGACGGTCAGGAGAATACATTGATTCTTTACGGGAGCAGGCAACATGGCCGACACGTCAGCCCGCTCTTAACATCGTTGGCTTCGGATGATTGGTTGAGGTGTTTTAAATGGCGCCTGGGAGGCGTTTTACGTACCTATTTAACAGTGAAAGCGTATAAGACTTATCTTATAAGGCGTATCACTTAGTGATTTCAGTATGCTGGTGACCAGTTGAGGTGTTTTTGATCAAAATCATTCGAATAAATCCACCTGGATTTGTGAAGTTGAAACGCCTTAACTCGATTTGACTGTGTTTTTATTTAACAAACATTTGCCTCAAATGCCGTTATTCGACAGGAAAAACTGTTATTTGATGGATTCTTTACACCCATCGATCTAATTGAACATCAATCGATGTCTGAAAAATCAATTATTTCGAGTTGAGGCGTTTTTCCTTAACAGGGAATTTTTCCTGCTCACAATTGGCACACTCGATCCAACTCCGAACTGCTCTCTAAGCCGATGCCAAAGAATAAACTGAATTCAAAATCTCACTGTCAAACCGTGAGTTACTCGTTGTTGTTGTTTTCAAATGCGTACCAACCCTAATCAATTGTTAACCCTCTTTGACAGCATATCGATACCCTCATTCTAATACCACGTATTATCACTTTTTATCAAATTCTCTTTTTAATGGATCCTACAGTATTTCCTAACACCCGATCGAATGGTGCTGCCGCCAAGTCTCTCGAAAAATTGCTTATGGGGGGAAATAGCCGGAAATAACCTGTATCAGTTTTGTTTGTTTCCAATACCTCTTATCAGACCTCTCGTCAAGGGATCCAATACCTCGTATCAGACCTCTCGTCAAGGGATCCAATACCTCGTATCAGACCTCTCGTCAAGGGATCCAATACCTCGTATCAGACCTGAGGGTTGTCGTGTTCACAGATCATTTTTAAGGGATTTTTTTTCTATGCCCATTATTGGAGAGGGTTGTCAAGGCACAACTCGATTTTAAACCATCCAGAAAGACAACGTTAACCCGAACTTATACTTTTTTTTTACTCTCCTGAAAAGTTGGATATTTTCTGATACGTGGCATTCCAATGAGGGTACCGACATGTGGTACATTAGTTACTCAAATCTTTGTCAAGTTATGATTAATTATGAACCTGTAACTATAAATCAGTAAGTTATAGAGACTAGAACATATCAGCAAAACTTTGTAACTAACGAATTGGTGAAATTCGTGAAGGTTACCTTTGAATGTCACTCATTAGACGCACATCTTCAACTCTACGTAATTTTTAAAAACCAACTGTAAATACCACTGATTCGGTACTTCATAATATGATGAAATAATATTTCATATTATGATTCATTACCTACTTTATATTATGATGAAATACTGTTCCGACGCCATCATAATAGAAGACTTATGTAGCCTGGTAAATGACCTCTTGCCCCACCTTATAGTACGTTATGTTACTATTTAACGTTCAATGAACTCAACAAGGACTTCTTATTGAAGCCACCATTTTGTTCTCTAAAGAAGCACAATGTTTTTATATTTTCTTATTTCTCTTGACATCTATCAGAGCTCAAAACCAATTTTGAATTGTCTACAATGTTTCAAAACTTGTGACCTGCACATTAATGTAGTATTCAACCCATAACGTGACACCTGCGACCTTAGTGTACAACTCTGCAAACGCTTCGGAAACTGATGTATCAAATCTGGGGTACACAATTCGGCCAATGTATTCACGTCAGAGGTGCCCAAGTCGTGCAAAGTTGTTTGGTTGAAAGTGATAACTTCACAGATCTCCAAATAGTAAAATTGTGTTGTTGGCAGGAAATTTTGGGTTAGTTTGAACTAACGAATGAACTAGCTGAAGAACTTAAGTACTAAGCATTAAGTACTTACTTGAGCTGTTTTTCCTTAACATTGTACGCCGAGGCAAGTGGTTCTCCCTAATGTATAATTTTTAATAGTGCATACGATGTGGAAGAAAACGGCTCAAGTGGTTTTTCCTCCAAACTTACACAACAGTTTTCGATTCGGTTTTTTAAAACAGCTTAACAATGCTTATTCAGAGTAAAATCGATCTTTTCTGTATTTAATCGATATTAAGACGATCGATAAGATGACGGTAAGACAAAAGGTTGTGCAAAACGTAGCGTCTGGTCCGGCCTTTATGTTACCCAACCTTGTTCTGATCTTTCAGGCACATTGTTACTATCGAAAGTAGCTTACAATTAGGTGAGGCCACTGGTGTGTATTAATTTTCATTTTTGCACTTTGTGTGTTTGTTGTTTCATCAACAGTGTATGATCGTTCAAATCATTCGTGGTCCACCACTCATGTACTGTGGTTTCCTCTCTAGTTTTTAGAACATTCCAAAGAAACCCCACTGATTTTATCCTTGTTATCGATTAATTTATTAGGATATTTACCCTCGTCCCGTCCTCCCAACAAATGTGCTGTCCGCAGTTTTGTATATAGTCGATCTATACGCTTGTTGATATGTGAAAAAAAGCTTTATTTATATCATTTAGCAACACATTAGCGTAGCATGGTGAGGGCTTATGGAATAAGTTATGTACTTACTATGTTCTATTTATATCGTTAGTACTGTAAAAGTCTGTATTGATCATGTTGTTAGTGGAGTTCATAATATACTTGTATCTGACGTGTAAGAAGTTGATGTTGAAATTTCTCTCCTACTCCTCTTGACTGGAAAATTCGGTTCGTAGGTACTCTTCAGTAATAGGTAATATCAAGTCCCCGCCCTCCCTCATATTTCTGCCACAGTTGCAACCCCAATTCGTTCTGAATCGGAAAAGCGACGTCCCACGACAGTTACAAAACATAAAATAGATAAATAAATGAATTGGTCACATGGAATAGAGTAGTTCATATGCCTCCTGGTAATACATTCACAGCTAGGAGTTTATGTGTGATCAATATATAAATTTATATATTTATTATAAATATAAATATATTTTTTTATTTTTGAAGCACAGAGTGACTATGAAAATTGAACATGGAAAAGAACATACAAATCTCACGATTTGACACTGATATTTTGGCCTTTCTGGCGAAGGCCGAAATATCAGTGTCAAATCTCCTTTTATCAAATGTATGTTCTTTTCTATGTTCAACTTTCATAGCCACGCTGTGCTTCAAAAATATTAAGTTCCACTGGAACCACGTTTCCGCCATTCAATAATATATTTTTTTATATATACCTATAAAAAACTCAATTTTCTTCCTTAACCCGAATCGATTATAACAATTTTTCGACGTTTTGATCAGTACTTTTGATACTACAGACGGCAGAAAGTCGTCAGACGGTACATTTTAGCCAAAATGGGGAAAATTGTCATTTTTCAACCGTCGATTACTACCCTAAGGTAAAATTGGTCCAATTTTAAAGTCGGGGGGGGGGGGGTCAATTGACGCAGCATTTATTGTTCTTTAATGTGTCTCTCGGTAAAGCTTTTGCTAAGATGTGTATTTTAGGAGTTAAAAGCGAAAAACTGTACAAAAGTCCGAAAATGTCGAAGTTTTTGGGCACCACAAGTTAAGATGATCCCTGGAGGGTTGAAACTCAGATTGCTCGTTTTTAAGACTATCATAAGGTTTTAGAACTGAGGGCCTAAGCTATCCTCAAATTATTTCGAGGTAACCCCCCCCCCCCCCCACTTCACTGGACTATTAGGACACTAGTCTAGTATGTTGGCGCGATCGTATGACTGATTGACCTCAGGCGATCTTTTCAAACATAAGAACTCTGAGGATTCATTTAAATCCTTGGTTTAATTGTTGTATCCTTGGTTGTTGTCATTTGGTTTCCACTGCTAACGTCAAGTTCTGTAACCACCGGTGAATCCTCAGTGTCACATGTAGTTTCAGTGAGCTTTTCATGCTCCACCTCCGATCAGTTGCTCATTTATATTTTCATAATCGAAGCAGCCAATCCAGTGCTATGTGCATCATCAGATTCAAATCATCCATCTCTCATCGCAAAGGTGCGGAAAAGTATAAATAGTGTGTTTTGAGGTAAACTTAGATTATCAACATTTAAATGGTTCTTGTGTTTTCCTGTGGATTAACGGGATCAACACTTTAGTAGGATTTACATGTAGCCGCAGTAGTGACCACACCAATTATTATACGTGAACTCATTTAGCTGTTCCGTTCAGGGATGCCGTGGTTCGGGATGGATATTGGTGGAACCCTCACTAAACTGGCTTACTTCGAAACGAAAACCACAAGCACAGACCTTCAACATTTGGAAGTCGAAGTGATCAAGATAGTGAGAAAATACTTCAAAGAGTATCCCATAAGGGGAACCACCGGCCAAGCTGACGTTGGCCTCCAGGTTAGTTTTCAACGTGTTCAATGATCACTAAGCTCACTATTGTGTCATAAGTTTCTTGGATTCAGGAAAAGGCCAGTGGTTCGCATGTAGGCATTCAAGTCTTTAGGTATTGCAATGTCTTCATAAATACACTAGAAACTAGCAGAGCTGCATCACATACTTTATACGGATTAGGGATTTTAGATTTAGGTTTATTTTTGTTTATAGATTTAGTTTATAGTGATTATACGGACTATGGGCATGGAGATCCTTCATATTATGAGTGACTCAATAGTTCAGGCATTTGACTTTGAGAGGAGGTTCAAGGTCAGAATGACCCTTAGGGATGAGTGGACGGGTACCAGACCCCCGGATTGTACTGGAGGCCAGGGGCTGGGGTCAGTGGTATAAGGCATTTGGAGCCTTTTTGCCTTCAGGCGTGCATGCTACTGTGTACCTGGCGGAACTGTATGCGATTGGAGAATGTGTGGCAGGAGGAAGAAAGGTGCTAATTTTCTCAGACAGCCAGCACTGAACGACCTCGCGGCTGCCCAAACCAGGTCAAGACTGGTTAAGGAGAGCTGGGAGGCGCTGAACTGACTGAGAGTAGATAACAAAGTCACCCTAATGTGGGTACTGGGACACACTGGGGTGGATTGAATGAATGAATGAAAAACATGTTTATTCACCAAATAATTTCGATTAACAAAAAATGCAGCATATGAGACGCTTTGGCCGGGGCCGTCAGCAGAAGTTCCATCTTACAATATCTAAATTTAATTTTAATATAATGAATTGAACACGGCTCACATCAATGGCATTAGATCAATTGAGGGCTAGATCAATAAAGCAAACTTAACAAATAACAAAATAAAATGGCAGGAAGGATCTGAGGACGAGCGACCAGAGATGCTTGTGTCTAGCTTGGCTCCTACTAGTTATACCTACGACCATGGCGTCATTCTGTGACAAAGTCCTGACATAGTCACCCCTCCCCGGCACGGGTGCTCCCTGAAATATCTGCACAGAATCAGACTATACGTAGGAGACCCGTCGTGCAGGACACTGCAGTGCAGTACATTGCGGCGAAGAAGATGAAACTGCACCTCATCTCCTCCTTGAGTGCCCAGCACTTGAGGCTCGACGGCACAGAATCTTCGGGTTTCTGGTACCAGATGAGATCGAATCGGCAAACAACCTGGTAGGGGGGATCATCAGTCTGATGTAGGGAGTGGACTGGACCCAGAGCCTATAGGTTAGTCTGCAGGGCAATGCTACGCACTATAAGCCCAGGCTTCAACCCTGAGGCCCTGCCCATAATCTAATCTAATCATTTTCAATATTCTCAAGTATATTCTCGCTTCCCCTTTGAGAATTAAACGTGTGCTTCCAGATGGACAACGTACCAATAGGAGGCAGGACAGGCTCCGTTCATTTCATCAGGTTTCCTACTTCTGCGATGGACCATTTCTTTACCATAGCCGGGAAACACGAGCTCGCCCAATACATATCAACCGTTGGTGCTACAGGAGGAGGAGCATACAAATTCGAGCAGAGGTTTGCTTCTGTAGGTAAATGGAACTTAGCTGAACTTTGTGAACCCTCACACTAAGTGGCATGTTTTACTAGAACATATTACTTCATCTAACTTGATTGTCTACCAAAGTAGGACACGTAGGGAAAGATTGTACTCGCTTTACTCTCAAGATGATGAATAAAAATTATACTGCGTAGGAACTCAACATAAAATTGGTCAAGTTGGACGAGATGGACACACTTCTGAATGGTATGATGCTCGCGGTGAAGATGAACCACCCGAAGGAAGTGTACTACTGGTACAATCCTAACGGAGATGATTATAATTGCAATTCTCCTCCTCAAGAAAACGATCACTTGAGCAGAAAGGAACAGTATGATTTGGGCGACCCGTATCCTTTCATTGTAAGTTCGATAAACTGGCGTATGTAACCAATATTTCGATGAAGGGTAAGGAGGCTAGTAGTCGGTCACTTAACGATCATGAAAAACCTGTCAGCTCTTATTTTTTTTAATGAGTTGCAGGAGGTTGTGTAGTTTCAGAATCATAAGCTGAAATCGTTTTTCTGGTGCTTAAAACCTGTTATTTGCTATTTCGTTCTCAATCCAGATGTAAAGCCAGTAGTCGGCCATTGAATTTCTAAGTTCGGACTGTGGAAATCTAGTAGTCGGCCGCCTCTTTTTGGGTAGGATTGAAATGCCCTCAATTGTAGCTGTAAGATAGATGAAGCTTCAGCTAGGATTGACGATTTCTTATGTACTTTATACTGAAAGGGCGTTTTTTGACATATCCCCATTGTGAATTAAGGTATCGATTTGATGAGTGATGGGGGGGGGGGGGGGGCATGGGCTGCTGAGAATGGTGAGAATGGATGGATGGGTTTCCGTCATGAACAACCAATTGAATTGTTCCTTTCGGTTGTATTCTACAATACAGGCCCATGTTCTACTCTACGTCCCAGACTAGAGCCTACCGTGAGAGGTATGGAATACTCCCGCAGAGCTACGGGAAAAAACCAAAAGGGTCCTTTAAAGTCCTCCTCAACTATTTAGAGATACCTGTGGAATATGCAAACGCTACTAGGTATGCCATCTTTAGATGATTCCAAGCCTTCCTTGAGCATCTCAAGGCCTCTTCAGCCGCCTGCCGCCTTGAGCAGTATTCAACAACCCTAGATATTCAGCTGTTTGCTGGTGGTATGATTTTGGAGATTATCATAATTGGCCTCTATCTATCTTTCTTACTCGTAAAATTCACATAATATTTTACGAGTAAGAAATTATGCAGATTTGGCTTTGTTGAGTTTGATTCTACACCGTTGGGTCCATTTGTTGACTTTATCAAGGTGAGTTTGCAGTTTATGAGCAGCTTCCTCTGCGGTGTCCCCTCCACTTTCAGCAGACGGCAGATCCCTTGTGTAGGTACTTTAGGTATAGCACAGGCCCAAGGACGCAACCTTGTGGGACTCCTGCGCAGATATTCTTGAGCCCAGAATACCTACTCTTCTTCATACCTTACTCTGAATTGTCTGCTACTGATGTCGGATTCAAGTATTTCCATCTCCTGTAAATGTAGGTACACAATAATAATATAGTTTACATTTACAGTAATAATATGATTATTACGTTATGCAAGTATATGCCGAAGTAGATTTAATCTGAAGTTTTATTCAGCTCTACGCTTGCTAAGGGTTATCTCGATACACTGTTCAACTCGTCAGTCTTCAAATTAGTCGAAAATTATTAATTAATAGTGGGTGATGTAGATGAATCCGTCTCCTGCTCCACATTTTCTAGGTCAGCATGAATTTGTACTCTGATTGTAGGTTGTCAACATTGGTTCAGGGGTGAGCATTCTTGCAGCGTACAGCCCTACGAATTACAAAAGAATATCAGGAACGAGGTTCGAATGATGATTCAATAATTCAACATGAAATCCGAATGAATTTCAAGGAGGCTCATCAGCAAGGTAACGATTTGTATTACAGTTTGGGAGGCGGTACCTTCCTCGGGCTCTGTTGCCTCCTGACTGGGTGTCGTAGTTTTGAAGAAGCCATAGCCTTAGCTGCGAAAGGTGACAACACAAAAGTGAGTGGTAGATGAGATACTCGAATCGTTGCAAAAGTACGGTACTCACTCAAGTACCTAACCTCACAAATAAGTAGACGAGTCCCAAGATGTAAAAGTCTGTATCCACAAAAACTTTTACAATTCTGTAGAAAGATGGCAAAGTGTGATATGTCACTTTTTTCGAAATCGGTATTTTCATTCGCTCCAGTTTATTATAGCATAATAATATTATGCTATAATAAACTGGAGCGAATACCTTGAATGTATTATAATATAATACATTCAAGGTATTTTTTTCAGTATGTAAATAACTTTATTGTTCTGTTGGGAACATTTCAGTTGTGATAATGGGGGGGAATATAGTAGAGGAGTCCTCTAATTGGCGTGTGACGTGATGAGAGGGTGCGGTCCATCAACTGGCCTCTCTGTTGGATGTGGGTGCGAAGGTGATCAGAAGAAGTGTTTGCTGTGCTACTTGATCATGTTACGCTGGGTGGTAAGGAATCCTGGGGTCTCTTTCTCTTCAGCCGTCTTCTGAGGCGTGGTTCCGGTGGATTGTTGACCAGGCTGGTAATTAGCTGATTTGTGTGATGTGTCATAGTGTGATAATGATAACAATCGTAACGGTTTTTGTGGAAATAGACATTTTCATCTTGAGACTTCATTTCTGGAGGTGGATTTTCACTTTTTTCGCAGCACCCAACTCAATTTACATACCCTTAATCCATATGGATTGAAAGGGGATCCCCTTTCAAGCTGGGTGATAATGTTCCTTCATGTAGGGCCCCTAGGACCTACAGATGTGAGTACATATTCCACACATTTGACTCACAGATTGGGCTAATGAGAACTTCCGACAAATACTGGAAAGTAGTTGGTGAAAAATTGTTAGTTTGGTGAGAGTTTAAAGTTGAACTAGTGAAATGCAATCTTCCTGTTTTGCTTTAGGGAGGATTAGCAATACGTATCAAGAAACAGACAAATGCCCAATATTTTTGTTATACATTATAGAAATACTCTTCGCAGGTAGACAAACTTGTTAGAGACATCTACGGAGGCGATTACAGGAAGTTTGGTCTCCCAGGCGATCTCGTCGCCAGCAGGTAGTGGACTTATGTTAACTGCTTAACCATCTAACACATCAGAGCGGATCTTGAAATCATTTCTGGGAGGAGGCTGTAGACTATGACCTACATGGAAAAGAATTTTAATTTTGAATAGGTTGGGTTAGGGACACCAGCTTCTGTGTTGTTATATTTTTTTTTCTCCAGGAATAAACTTCATTTTCATTTCATTGGGAACTACTTCAAAGGGTCTAGAAGACAGAGAGTAGCATCAACACTGAGATATAAACTAGACTAGGTTTAGATAGGCCTCGTAGATACCGAGGATGAATCAGGTCGCATTGTGCTCAGTTCACCATCATCCCTTTGCGATAGCAAAATATGGTTTCCCCTCTGCCACTCAAATAGTGGACTTCTTCAAACGTAATATTTTGGAGTTTTCAGTTTTGGGAATATGAACTTGCCAGATCACCAAACGCGGGTGACCAAATCAGATTTGGCCAAAGCGACGCTCGTCACCATTACCAACAATATCGGTAACATCGCTCGTATGTGGGCCGTCAATTTGAAGATTAACCGAGTGAGTGAGAAATAGAAGTACCACATGATGCACGGTTCCGTACTGCAGTCTAAAATTATAGCAGCAGAGGCAACCCATGTCTAATAACACTAAGTACCAGATTTGGCTTCCTACTAGGGATGGGTATCGAATACCTACTCGATGTTTCAAAACATTCGTTGTTTTTCTTTAAACATCAATGTTTCTCGTACAGACACCACAGATGGAGATGTTTTCTCACACAGATGGAACAGTTTTTTCATCTCTCCCAAAATACCTAAAATTATGTACAAACCTAAGCCTTATTAGGAACAACACTTATCTACTACATAAGTAGATTATTTCTTACTGTACGTGGCCCTTTTTTTTCAATTTTGACAGCCACGTTGCAAAAGCCTGTAGGTAAGTCCAAATTTTAGTGAAAATAAGGATATAATTGTTCCCGATTAATGGTGGCCATGGGAACATGCTGTTGTCAACGAAATTAATTGACGACGCTTCATTTCTTCTCTATGACTGTTTGTAATAACCTGTAAGTTAGGAACCTCCTCCATAAACTTAAAATAATAATATTATACAGCATAATATGCAATAAACAGCATATTATGCTGTTTATTGCATATTATGCTGTTTTTTTCATCTCCTGAACAATTATAGTTTTTGGACTTAAGGTAATGCGAGGGAAGTCGACACTGCACTAATAGTCGACACCCTCTTCAAAAGTGGGCAAAACCTAAGGATAAAGACATGGTTTGACGTTTTTAGTTGTTGCTTCCTATTATACTATTTCTTCTCAGTGTAGAGAGATAAGGTTGCCTTGGGTTTAAAGGACGCCAGAGCGCTCAAAGCTGCTATCGTTCGTTTGACCACTTTTCTGTGCTGATTGTTGGCGTTGACGTAGTATAGTAGGGTTTTCTGTGTTGTTGGCGTTTTGGCTAAGGACGGACTGGAAATGTAAGTGTATTTCACTTTTATTACCTGACATTTAATAATATCTTTTAAATTTCTGTGCCGTTTATTGCTTCTAGGCAACATTTATTCAGTTTATTTGCGTATCCAATGATGTTTTGATTGGTTCGGGAAGGGTGTCGACTACTGACATAAATTTTGGCTCATATTTATTAGTCGACAGGGGGTGTCGACTTCTGAAAATTTTCAGAATTTGCTGTGCATCAGTAGTCGACACTAGCTGTATTTTCTTCGAAAATATACCAACTAAGTTGACAGAATGGTCTCAAGGTTTAGAGGATGGAATTTTATTAACTTTGTATTTTCTTTTCATGGCAGAAATTTAAAAAATGGCTGGCTCGTCAACGAAGAAGAAGACGAAGGAGGCTCCCAAAAAACCGAAGAAAACATGCAATCCCAATAGGAAGGGAAGACGTCTCCTCCAGTACACAGAGGGCCGAATGGCTAACGCTATTCAAGACGTAAGAAGTGGAGTAAGCATCGAGGAGGCAGCAAAAAACAACGATGTTCCTAGAACCACTCTACTTGGCCACTACTTCAAGGCCAAAGTAGAAGATTCTCAGCTGTGTTTTGTGAAAGATGTTACAGATAAATTAAACCCTGTATTGATTGGGGAAGACAACGATGAGGACAGGAGATAGATTTTGCCAAGTGATTTTGTTCATTTTAATAATAATTACCAACTTGTAATTTTAATTAAACATTTATCTTGTGATTTTATTTATTTCGTAATGTGATTTATTAATAGTCCACAGCTAGTGTGTAATGAATCATGCAAAGTATTTCTCTAGTACTTGACAATATTTTTCTTGAAATTAAAACTGTGCTCTACATTTTGACATTTTATGTCTTTACTATGGCACATAACTCAAAAAGTGTGACATTACGGTGTGACGAAGAAATCGTTATGAAAAATTTCTAATGATTTTCACGTACAACCGATTCGTTGCTACGGAACTTTAACTTCGCCAGTTATCATTGTACAAAAATCGTTCACCACTCGTTGGATAGCTCTCGATTTACCTAACCATACTACGTTAACCATTGCGGAATGCGTGGCCGACAAGCTGCGGTATGAGCGTGATTGTTTAAATAATTGTTTACCCACAGGTGATCATTCTCAATAATTTATATTGAGGTACATGGTGTGGGAGGGGGTGCAGAGACATAAAATGTACGAAAGCTGTACATTTTATGTACAGTTTCTTCGAAAATTCGTTCTTATAGTCATGCTGCATGACTGGGGACTTTTTATCTCAGTTTGATAACCCCGAAACAGAAACACTGTACTGAGAGTGAGAGTTACCATCTCCCTTCGCTACCACCCGATCACCTTGCCAGCCAGCTCTCTGACGTCATAGGCTTTGACGTACTAGTTGGCCTCCTGCCAGCCGTATGACGTCATACGCTCGTGCGTCATAGGCTCTGACGTACTAGTTGGCATCCTGCCAGCCGTCTGACGTCATACGCTCGTGCGTCATAGGCTCTGACGTACTTGTTGGCCTCCTGCCAGCCGTCTGACGTCATTCGCTCGTGCGTCAAGGCTCTTACGTACTAGTTGGCCTCCGGCCAGCCGTCTGACGTCATACGCTTGTGCGTCATAGGCTCTGACGTAGTGGCCCGCCGGTCGCTCGTGTTCTGAGGGAAAGGGTGAATCAAGGGAACAAATTTTTCCCGTTTCAGTTTATGTGCCAAAGCAAAGACATGAAAATGTCAAAAACTATGTAAATAGGTACCTAAGCCCAACTGTAATGTCAATTTTCTGACAATGAGTTTTCGACTATAGTTTTCATACCTTTTTACTTAAGTACTTATTGCAATTTGAGACTGATAATTAGCTGTTTGCAAATAAAAAGTCTGATAACTACTTTATTACATCTTATTAATCTATTTTCAAGTTCCGATTCACAGTTGAATGTATTTTATTTACCTAGATGGAAGTCGAAAAAAGTGAAAACGATGGAATGACGAAACCTGTCGACTACTGACTCAAGAGATACTGTCGACTTCTAACACATGTAGGTCGACTAATAGTGCAAAACCATGTCGACTTCTAAAGAAAAGTTGGTCACTGGTGTCGACTACTAGAGCATTGGGATTGTTTACAAAACTTGTTTTTCCCTTTTCAAACCATGTTGAATAATATTTCCCGCTGCCAGGTCTTTTAGGGAAGGATCTTGGGTACACAATGAACAGGTTTGCAATGAGAAAAAACTATTTCCCTACGTGAAAGGTAAGCTCAAAGTTCAAACTTCCTTTAACGTGTCGACTTCTGACGCATTACCTTACAGGCTTTTGCATCGTGGCTGTCGATTTGTTGTTCTAGCAGCTGCAATGTTTAGGTTGCAGTTTTTCACGGTTGGCACGACATAAGATAATTAAGATTGATGAATAATTAAGATAATAAGATCGATTAGGAATGAAATCAAAACCACCACCTCGTCTAGTGCACAGAACATAGAAACAACAAAGCCGACAACCACGGAAGAAGGAATTCTTCCATGGCCGAGAACCTTCTCTGTGGCTCATCCCACTGAGCTATCGGTTATCACGTTATCTGTAGTTTATATCACGTTATCTGTACGTAATATTCGTTTATCTGTTACGGGTTTGGAACATTGTGCCATTTGTGATCTGATCACAGAACGTGTATCAGCAACATGCCTTGCTGTATTGCATTTGGATGCAGTGTAAAGCACGCGGACAAGTCCGTCAATCCTCCTACCACCTATCGCCAGTTTGAAAACTAACTATAAACTTAGAATCATGTAGGTACCACAGATTGTATGTTTTCAGTTTTATAACTAAATTTGGCATTGAAATGTGAAGAATGATTGCTATAGAGTCAAACCCAACTGCAAACGGAAATGAACGGCTTATAGTGGTACAATACCGAGGGGGGGGGGGGGTTAATCTAACCAAGTGTAGATGTTGTGGGGATTTGTAAACTGTGTGAAAAGTTGTTCAGGTACACGAACAATATAAAAAAAAGTCTCATATCACTCTTACTAAACAAACTTTTTTGATACCATCCATTTTATAGAGGACGAATCTCATTATTCCTCAATCATCTCTACAATAGGCCATAATCTACTACGCATCATAATTTAGGACAGTTCAACAACAATCGGCATCGAGAAAGGATTCGGGCTAAAAATAATGAACTTGTTTAATTTAAAGGCCAATATTAACGGATGTTTACTGAAGTTCGCTGTCTGAGTTTTCTCAATGCTAAGAAATAAATAATTTTTATTTTTATATTTTTATATTTATTCTTTATAATTATTTATTACTAAAGCTCATTCTGCATTAACACAAAGTAATTATTAATTACTTTGTATTAATGCAGAATGAGCTTTGGTACATTTTTCTCAAATGCTGCTTCAGGTCCCAATCCATCGAACTTCTCGATACAACCGGCCCTTTGTTGTACAAGGAACGAAGATTTTTAATGATTTTGTTCATTTTTTTGATTTAGGTCTGAAAACTGAGATATTTAGAAATCATTTAAAGAAGGTATTATTGGAGAAGTATCAATTTATGTTATGTTAAGAGGAATCTTTGAATTATGTATTAATTTATGTTATGGTAAGAGGAATATTTGAATTATGTAGCCAGGGGGGTGGGGGGTGGAAGAGAGGGCCTCAAGGCCCTAACCTCCCCTGGTGGTAAAATAAAACTATCAATCAATCATATTTTTGATACTTATATGAATTTTATTAGTATTCTTATTTTTGAATATGAATTCGCCCATCTCTGCCGACGGGCCCCTTGGCCGCTTCTTGTTGGTTCTATGTTCTGTGGTCTATAGTAACTGTGCAACGTTTATGTTAAAGTTAACGTTCTTGTGATTACGTACGGGTGGAGCACACCGGAGACTGTTGGATTACATATGTGACGTCACTTATTGTGGGTTTCACTCAATTATTATTATGATAATTATTATCATCAATTGTTAATATTATCATCATGTAGTGTAAATGATTATTAATTATTGTTAATGCTGTTGATTATTGTTATATTAGTTATTGTTAATTAACTATGAATATTAATTAACTCGATGTCTGCCTCACATTTGAGCCCCCACAGTGAACGACCGGCTCGTCGATCAACGCTCCTACTAGTATAAAAGTCTTGAAAAATTCTAAATGTCTACAAAAAATTTAAATGTCTACAAAAAACTACAGGTTCAATTTGGACTTTTCGAGATATGACGTTTTCAAAATTCGTTTTGAACCCCTTCCCATTGACCTAGGGATATGAAAAGTTTCAAGGGTCATTGTGTGGTCGGTTAGAACCTGTAAACCAAATTTCGTAACTTTAGCATAACTCTAGCTGGGCAGATTTTGGTTTATTATCTTCGATAATGAACCATTGGAATCGCCCAAAGAAAAAATTTTTTTAACCCCCCCTCAAAATTTGTTGGTTTACGTTTCAAGATACGTAGATTCAGAAAATCGAATAAAAAAAAACTCTGCCAATTCTTGACAACGGTTCATTATCTTCTTTGTACAGATCACCCTTCTGTCTAGATCACTAGGTCTAAATGTCTAGATCCTAAATGTTAGATTAATTATTATTATCAATTATCACTAATTATTAACAATTTTATCAAGTACCTAGTGAAAATTATTATAATTTATTGTTAGGTATTACTAATTTGTATTTATTATTAATAATAATTATTATTAATTATGATTAATTAATACGATATAATTCTGGGGTTTTTAATACTACGTCGGTAATAATTTTTCTATAAAAAAGTACCTACCAACAAACATTCGAAATTACCTTCATTTCCGTAGCACGAAACGCACCTCAGAACAACAAACTCGACATCACTTAAGCCATATGATGTTCCAAAGAGCTTGTTAGTATGAAAATGGACCTGTATTTCAACAGTTTGAGTCACGATCGTGTTGTGAGGCACAATCTTTGAGCCGTCATTGTGAACGAACGGCTGGTCGTACAAAGCTGCGGATGGTCTTAAAAAATTCTACGGAACAAACTCTATCAAAATATGAAATAAAAAACATACCGTTCTATATGAATTTTTCGAGATATGAAATTTTCAAATTTTCAAAATTCGTTTTGAACCCCTTCCCCTTGACCTAGGGTTCTGAAAAGTTTCGAGGACCATTGTGGGGTTGGTCGAAACCCATAAAAAAAATTTCGTAATTTCAACTCAACGCTAACTGGGCAAAGTGGCGCGGACGGCGGACGGCGTACGGCGGACGGACGGATTTTTTTTTATTCGATTTTCTGAATCTACGTATCTTGAAACGTAAACCAACAAATTTTGAGGGGGGGTTAAAAAAATTTTTTCTTTGGGCGATTCCAATGGTTCATTATCGAAGATAATAAACCAAAATCCGTCCGTCCGCCGTACGCCGTCCGCGCCACTTTGCCCAGTCAGCGTTGAGTTAAAATTACGAAATTTTTTTTATGGGTTTCGACCAACCCCACAATGGTCCTCGAAACTTTTCAGAATCCTAGGTCAAGGGGAAGGGGTTCAAAACAAATTTTGAAAATCTCATATCTCGAAAAATTCATATAGAACGGTATGTTTTTTATTTCATATTTAGATAGAGTTTGTTCCGTAGAATTTTTTTGGTTTATTATCTTCGATAATGAACCATTGGAATCGCCCAAAGAAAAAATTTTTTAAGACCATCCGCAGCTTTGTACGACCAGCCGTTCGTTCACAATGACGGCTCAAAGATTGTGCCTCACAACACGATCGTGACTCAAACTGTTGAAATACAGGTCCATTTTCATACTAACAAGCTCTTTGGAACATCATATGGCTTAAGTGATGTCGAGTTTGTTGTTCTGAGGTGCGTTTCGTGCTACTGAAATGAAGGTAATTTCAAATATTTGTTGGTAGGTACTTCTTTTATAGAAAAATTATTACCGACGTAGTATTAAAAACCCCAGAATTATATCGTATTAATTTATCATAATTAATAATAATTATTATTAATAATAAATACGAATTATTAATACCTAACAATAAATTATAATAATTTTCACTAGGTACTTCATAAAATTGTTAATAATTAGTGATAATAATTATTAATAATTATTGATAATAATAATTAATCTAACATTTAGGATATAGACATTCAGACCTAGTGATCTAGACAGAAGGGTGATCTGTACAAAGAAGATAATGAACCGTTGTTTTAAAATTCGATTTTTTGAATCTACGTATCTTGAAAAGTAACCCAGCGAATTTTGAGGGGGGGGGGGATTTTTTCATTATTGGAAGATCATAAACCAAAATCAATGTTTTATCGCATCGGCGTTCTTTAGACACCGATGTTTTTTCCAACCGACACCCATCCCTACTTGCAATAAACACGGCCTAAATATCATCTTCATTCTCGCAGGTGCTCTTTGTCGGGAATTTTCTTAGAGTTAACCCTATATCTGCTCAACTCCTAGGGCACGCCATGAGCTTCTGGTCAAAGGGCACCCAAAAGGCGCTGTTTCTGGAGCATGAAGTAGGTACAACGTGGACGTCTCACGAAAAATGAAGATACCGTTTTCAGTTCAGTTGTCTAAGACAAATGAAATTATACTTCTTTCATTATCATGAATATTGTTTAAATTGCCTGATAAAGATTTTTATTGAACGCAGGGGTATTTTGGAGCTGTCGGGTGTCTACTTGAGTTCAAAGAAGAAACATAACCTGCAATCAGGAACATCTAAGAAGATTTGATCATCAGAGCAGACAACGTATGACTTCAAATCCTCCCTAATATTAAAAAAATAAAAATATTAAATAAATAAACAAAATAAAATAATTTTATTATTCCTGAGATAATTTGGTAGTGAATTCCATATGACGTACCTATTCACTGATCGAAATCCGTCATTTATTATTTTATGGCACAATACATCCAGGGCCGTCGTCATTGGGGGGGGGGAGGGGGGAGTTAATCTTGGGTTTTTTGAAAAGTTCAAAGGAGATTTCTCCCAAGTAATGTTCAAAAAAGTTTTATTTCTCCCAAGTCCCTACTTGGGAGACCTGCTTGTATTATCCCAACTTATATTAATCAACATTTTGAAGTGAAAATGCCCCCAACTACTGTGGGTAATTTGTTCCGGAACCATACGCAACTTTATGCCGTCTTTAGATGATTTTAAGCCATCCTTGAACATCTATGGCCTCTTCAGCTTCACCAGGCGCCACTAGTCATTTTAGACAGCTTAACCATTCCCAGTCAGAATTTTGATAAGAAGGGGGAATACTCTCCCAGAGGTATGGAAACACAAAAGGGGGGCGTTTAGACCCCCTAAATCCACCCCCTGGATACATCCCTGTGCTACATACAACAGGTCGTCAAAATTTGTCAAATGATATTGACGACCTACATTTAGTGGTATTTTTCAGTAGTCGATGACTACCCTATAAATCGGTCCAATTTCAAAGTTGGGGTTCGCATGACGCAGAATTAAATGTTAATGCTCTTCGATTTGTCCGCAGGGAAGGTTTCGCTAGAAAGTCCGAAAATTTCGACGTTTTTGAGGCACCAAAAGTTACGCTCAACCCCTGGAGACCCCATGCCACCTCCACACCCCTCTATGATCCAATATTCTAATTTTACTGGACTTATGAAAGGTTTCGTTGTTATGATAAATGGGTAAGTACGTGAATTGGGAGAAAATAATAACCATAAAGCGAGATCTTTGAATTCGTTCATTAACACGAGAATTTTACAATAATAATAAAACTTTGTCGAAACTTCTCATCAATAATTCTATTTTAATAATTTATCATTAAATTATCTCTTTCATAATAAATTTTACAACATCGGAAATATTTTTTTTGTATCCATTAAAACGTAAGTTAAAAGATCTTATTTATTTTACAACATCTTCCTAGCTTTTGTAATCAATTCTGGTAAAAACAATTTTATTAAAACGATTCAGACAGGCTTTCCAAATGGTAAATTCAAAAAGGTTTATAGTGGTTCCCAATTGTCTAATTGCTGTGGGAAGTTACCGCTACATGTTTGGTTTCGGCCTCGCCTTCTCCAGCTTATGGTACCTATCAGTTAATTATGAGTTAATTTCTAGAGGTGTAGAAGACGAGGTTAGTTGTCGGTTTCGAATTCCAAACAATTCTCTCAGTTTTTAGACAGGTTGTTTTGAGCCAGGTCACCTGGTCATTACGTTCAGTGACTGAACTGACAGAACTCGTTCAATTGTGATCCTGCTTTGTTGACTCGAAGGCAAATTTGGCCTATGGGCTCCGCACAATAAGCACAGGTTTCAGTGCGGCGGGTGGGGATGAGTCCCTGATACAATCTAATCTACCCAGGGTTCGTGCCGATTTTCAATTTTCAATTTCCCTGACTTTTCCCTGATTTCCAGACCAAAAATGTCGATTTTTCCCTGACTTTTCACAACGTTTCAGGATCCTTTAAACAGTAACGTTTTGCATGAATCGAAAATTTTAGATGCGCAAATGAAGAAAAACAATATAAGGAACAAGTTTTTTATTCATAAAAAAACGAAGTTTACTTAAAACAAAGTAAGAGATAGAATCACAAGATAAAACACATAAAAGTTTTGAGTACGTGGTTTACATAAACCATACCTTACAAAGGTAAAGGGGTTTTCGACGCGTATCATGGATTTTTCGCAATTCTGCACCCGATTTGAGATTTTTCCCTGACCAAAATCCAATATCCCTGACTTTTCCATGACTTCCAGTGCCCATTTATATTTCCCTGACTTTTCCATGACTTCCCTGACTTCCCTGACCGGCACGAACCCTGCTACCATATTGAGAAGATTTAGTTTTTTTTTTCTTCTGCCCGGTTCTTAGGGGCGAGCGTTTTTCTTTCTTTTGCTCGAATTTACTTTCCCTCCCCGACCTATCTTCCATACTGGCCCTTCAGGACACGAACTCAGCAAAAAAGTTTTTTTTCTTCTTGAGCAACTGCAATCGCACAAGAGTCTTCTTTTTGAACGAAGATTTTTTGCACTAGGTGCACTTCTTATTTTTTTGTCACGTTCTATCCTTTCTCTATGTCTCTCTGTTTTCACCAAATATTCGGCCGAAAATTTGAATGTAGAAGGTAAAAACCTCAAAACAGGAAAAAGTCGAGTTACAGCGACGATATCTTAAAATGTTAATGTTGCAACCAAAAAAATTAGTTGGAAAGATTTTTTTCTTCTGTTTTTGATGAATCGGGTAATTTTTACCCCACTGTGTAGTTACCGTTGATGCAAATATCGGTGTCAATCTAGGGTTAAGTAGTCAACTGAAGGCTCTATACAACAAAAATCGTGTACGCTCATCAAATTTTACACCCCAATACCTCCATGAAATATGTATTGTCAATTGAGTGAAACCAGATGGACGATTGAGCAGGCTTTACTGGCTAGCAATACTTCAAATGTGAATGAGTGACAATATTCACACACAACAAGTTATATATTACGAGTGGAGCTCTGTCTGAATCGTGTGCTTTTACCCCTTCAATCTAAAAATTTGATACTACAATGTTTGAGATAACTCCAAAATCCGAAATTTAAAGACCGTCAGTTTTTTTGTTCTCTATATAAGTTTTCAAAAAAGAGTCACCTACAAGGCCTTTTCAATGACGATAAGCTCTATACATTCTCTTCTGCCAATTATACTTCAAATTCTACTACAAGACCTATTTTACAATACTGGTGTATGTACAAAGAATAAAAACCTATTTACACAAATAAAAATTTCAACGTGTATTAAGTAATTGAATTAAAAAATTAAGAGCACCGTTTCAAATGGACGTGGGAAGAACGGAAATAAATAGTGTGATGTAAAAACGAAGGAAAACGCTAACGATTACAAATAAATAGGCCAATTTCGTTAAAGCTTCGCTAGTCTACTACATGAACAGAAAATGTCGTAAGTACCTCTGGGTTTCTTTCAATCTAATAATTACGTACGTTCTATAAACAATTACCAAGTAGTCATTCAACACGAGGACAATTCTCGATATTACAATTAAGTAGATATTTGCACTTTGAATTCCTCTTGAGCAGGACAAGTGATTTTACTCAATCAATTTTGCCGTTTTGGGCAGTCAGAGCGAGGCACCGCGCACAGTGAGCTTTCTTTGGAAGAACGGATCCGACCGGAACTAGTGGTCTCTTTGAAATCAGTATAACAGTTGAAAATTTGGTTCATAAAATAGGAGGGTTATAAGTGTATCTAAAGATAAAATGCAATGATTCCCGGCGGCACAGGTCAAGATGGGTGCCTCCGTCTTTGGCGACGAGGGGGTCTCTCGACGAATTCACTTCAAATGTCCGAATCCGTTTCCGATCGGGGACGTCCGAAGTTGCGGGTGATGGACTCGGACATGCTTCGAATGTCAGCCAAGTTGGTGAATTCGCCTGGAGTCACTTCGCTCCTTCGGTTGTAGTACCTGTTAGACATTTGAAAGCTTTCACGTTAACTCGTCACGTTAGTATGACGGATATCAATGCCGATATCCGATGTTCGTGTTGAATGTCTTTCGATACCCACCCGCAACCCGAGCAAATATTTGCCAACTCCCAAGTGGTTGGCTGATGAAATAAATATGATAACATAAATTGTTGGAGTGGTAATATCTCAAGTTACATCGACATACCAGAAAGAAAAACAAGATCATTTAAAAAATTGTCTCTTTCCACTATTAGACCAAATTCGGTGATTAAACCATCATTCCTACATATCGGGATAATTACTCTATTTTAGCGAATTTTCGAAGAAAATGTAGCTGTTGTTCTAGGTCCAAAATTTTTAAAACTCCAATTTTCTAAAAATTTGAATACAAAAATCCGTTTTAGACCATCCTGAATCCACTGCCAAAAGCCACCAAAAATTATATGTATATATATTTATGTATGTGTCATTCCAGACGATAACTCTTGATAGAATTGAGAAAAAAAGTTCAAATTTGCACAAAAAATCTGTGTTGGCAATCAAAAGGCTAAGTTCGTAGATGGGCAGGATCCGGCCACTCAAAGGGAGGGTTTTGGTGAATTTTAAGGGGGGGAAATTACCCATAAATCCCCATAATAAAACAGTATAAGAAGTGACCCCGCATTGTAAAGGTTTTTTTTTACGCTGAACAAATTGGTGGGGCCAGAGAGACAAAATTTGTTATAAAACCAGTCAAATGGAGACATTACATAACACCAGTTATTTTTTCGAAAATTCGCTCTTACAGCCATGCTGCATGACTGGATTTTTTACCCATTCGCCCTGCAGCGGCATGGAAAAAAAAACCTTCGGGAGGGGGGGAGGGGATAATTGTGGTCCTGTCTCTTCTTCCAAGATGGAAAAGTAGCATTAAGCAGAGCTGATCCTTACCGGACTACGCTTCTCCCCCTCAGGAGACAACAGTACACAGGCCGCCAATTGAATCTGGGGGAGGTAGAATGGGGAGGTAGACAGGCGAATGACGCCTCGCCTGATTGGTACCTGATGTCCTAAGCGCCGCAGGTTTCGGTGGAACCCTCCAGGTGGTTCTACCAACTATGGATGTTGAATAACTCCCATGCCGAGGTACATAACCAGGAGACAAGTTCCATGGTGATGCCACCTCTACCCACTTACCTCATCCCTAGACCACGTCCAGGGACCAGAGTTTGCATCAACCACGACCACCACGAATCCAAACTCAACTTGGGGGGAGGGGGAGGGGGGAGGTTGATGCTTTGCAAACTGCTAAGCATCTGGTGCCAGGGAACAAGTTCCATGGTGATGCCACCTCTACCCACTTACCACATCCCTTGACCACGTCCAGGGACCAGAGTTTGCGTCAACCACGAATCCGAACTCAACGGGAGGGGGGGGAGGTTGTAGCTTTGCAAACTGCTATGAATCTGGTGCGAGGGGACAAGTTCCATGGTGATGCCACCTCTACCCCCTTACCACATCCCTTGACCACGTCCAGGGACCACCACGAATCCGAAATCAACGTGGGGGGGGGGGGGGGGGACGTTGTAGCTTTGCAAACTGCTATGCATCTGGTGCCAGGGCCCCCCCCCTCCCGTGGTACCTGTTTTGGGATGCTGGTATCCAACGCCATCTATAGGTGATTCCAAGCCTTTCTTGAGCATCTCAAGGCTTATTCAGCCTCACCAGGCACCCCCTAGTACATTTAGGCAGCCCATAACCCCCCTTGAGCAGTCCTTAAACATCCCCTGTCGGTGACGTAGCCAGAAATTCTATAATCTTGAGGGGGGGTTGCCGACTGGTCTACACGAACCAGCAATTAGAAAACAACATTAACGGTATTCAATTGGATAATAAGGTTAATAAATTCATGATGTTATTAGTTAAAGCATCTATTTGTAGGGGGAAAATAGATTATTCCAAAGCGAAAATAGTAAGATGAGTCAATTTGTTTTCAATTCTAACAATTTGTGAATAAGATTAGGAGGAGATTGGAAAAAATACGGAGGGCAAAAGAGTAGGTACCATAATTTGTTTGGTAGACTTAGCATAAAATGAACACTCCAGTGAAAAACACTGCTGTGAAATAGGGATGAAACATCGATGTCACTGTAACGTACGGTAACGTCCGTTCAAATATTGTCTTGTAGGGTGATAAGAATTCACAAAATTATTTTTCAGCCTTTTGTGAATTGATATTAACGTGTAACAGTGCAACAAAATTATAAGAGCGTGGGAGGAATTGAAGTACAGCTTATATTTGCGCTCAGAGATGGGCGTATTCCAATTCATAAATAAAAATACGAATAAAATTCATAATTCAGAAAATATGAATATGAAAACGAATAAAGCCATATTCACATCTTTTTGTGAATTTCCCGGAAATTCACTTTTTTTGTTGTAAATTTTACTAATATTAACTATATATTTTGTGAATATCTCTCAAATTTTCCTATTTTACTAAGATTTTTACTTAAATTCAAGTTTTTCAAAAATTCACATTTGCTTATAAATTTCCCACAATTCATATTTATTTTGTGAATTATATAAAAACGTTTGCCATTTTTCAACATCAATTTTACTAAATTTTACTGTGTTTGGTGTGAATGCTACTCAAATTTTCCTATATTACAATGACTTTCACTGAAATTCAAGTTGTTTTTACATAAATTCTACAAATATTTAGAGTTTTTTGTGAATTTTTCCACAAAGCACATCTTTGTGTGAATTATATAAAACATTTGGCAATTTATGGATGAATTTCACTAACATTTCTCCTTCATACTCTAAATTTGAGAAAAAATGCCGATTTGATAAAATCCACTGTATTTGGTTTGAACATTCAAATTTACAGTAAAAAGGAGAAATTTTAGTGTAATTCATCAATAAAAGGCAAATTTTTTTATAAATTCACACACAAAATAGGCATTGAGGGAAAATTCTCAAAAAAAAAAAAAAAAAAAAAAAAAAAAAAAACAGAAAAAAAAGAATTGGGGGAAATTCACAAAAAAGTGAATTATTGTAGAATTTTTGTGGAAAAACTTGAATTCAAGTAAAATTCGTGGTAAAACAGGAAAATTCGAGTGACTTCTACACAAAATACAGTAAAGTTTAGTCAAATTCACACAAAAATGTGAATTTCTGGGTAAATTCACAAAAAGACGTGATTATGGCTTCATTCGTATTGATATTCATATCAGTATTCGTATTCATATTCATATTTTCTGATTATGAATTTTATTCGTACTCACATTTATGAATATGAATACGCCCATCTCTGAGTACGGGTTATATGTGCGCTCATGCTATTACCTACATCTTTTATATCTGCATTTGTTGACAGAGAACATACAAGATTTACTCGTACGCAGGACATCGATGTTCCATCGCTAAGAGAGGGACGAAACAGAAGATGGTCGTAGGTATTACACAAGAAACACTCAAAGCTCTGGGAGGGAAATACACAAATGATAGCAGTGTACGTGAGGTTGCTCATGACTCTCCGGTGTTCAGCCAATCCAAAAACAATGGTTAGGGTAACATTGAGAAATTGAAACTAACCCTGATAAATACATGTAAAAGTGGTAGACAAGAGCGTACGTCAAGAAAGAGGTAGGTACGTATCTCTTCTTAATATTAGAGAGGGTGTTGTACTGGCTTTTACACTTCAGGCATCTAACAAACCAAAATTGTTTCACAGGACGCATGTAGAGCTACTCGAGGTGAAATTTCGAGTAAAATTGTAAAACGTAAATAACGAAACGAGAAGTTTTTCAAAGATTAAAATAAAAAATAATAAAAATAAAAATTACTTCAAATCTAATTCACAACTACCTTTCGGTTAATATTTCCCATAATGGTTTCTATATATTGGCGATCGTTGAGACGGGGATGACTGCCGTACTGCTAGTACGCGCATCGCCCTACAAACAACAAACAATTGACCAGGACAAACAGAAACAAAGAAACAAAGTCAAAAATAAACTCAAGTTTAGAAAATATGAAATTAAAACAGAAAATGATAGTAAAAAAATTAAGAGAAGAGAAGGAAATGGAAAGCGGATAACCGAGCGCTAGCAGGGTGTAATCACACGACCTATTGGCAAACCATCGAACAAAGTCCAGTCAAATTAGACCGTGGGGGGGGGGGGGGGGGGGTTACCTCGATGTGACCTGAGAAAAGCTGGGAAACGTTCTATAACCTCAAGATAGTCTTGAAAACGAGGCATTTGAATTTCTACCGGTCCCTTCGTTTAGCTTAACTTTTGGTACCCCGAAAACGTTGACATTTTCGGACTTTTGTGCTGTTTTTGGCTTTTAACTCCTAATAAACGCATCCGAGCAAAAACCTCACCCAAAGACAAATTAAAGAGCAAATTTCAAAACCACCAATTTATAGGGTAGTAAGCGACGGTTGAAAAACGGCAATTTTCCCCATAATATGGACTACAAGTCGACTTTTTGCCAATAAAATGTACCAGCTGACGACTTTTTGTCGACTTATAGCATCAAAAGTACTGGTCCTACCAAAATACTTTTGGTATAAAAGTTGTGGTAAATTCAACGGCAAGTTCAAAAAACACCTAAATTCCCAAAGTTGACCAATTTTAACCATAATTATATGCCAAATTCCAAGAATAGTCATTTTGGAATATCCTACACCTTCTTCCTAACCTTATTTCTTGAATTTAGTAGTATATTTTCAGTAAATATTCATGAAATTATAATTAGAGGGAGGATATTCGAAATGACTGTTTTTGGAATTTGGCATATAGACCTGTATGGAATAGGAATGGTTATATTTGGTTATAATTGTTCGAATTTTATAATTAAGGTGTTCTTTGATCTTGCCGTTTCTCTACTACTTTGATGCCCACAGTGTTTTGATAGGACCAGTACTTTTGATGTTACCGACAACAGAAAGTCGTCAAATGTTTAATTTGAGCCAATATGGGAAAATGGTCGTTTTTCAGCCGTCTATTACTACCCTATAAATTGGTCCAATTTGATAGTTGGGAACATCAGTCAACTCAAAAATGTCGTGCTTTTGTTCAGTTTTTCGCTTTTAACTCCCAAATAAAAAACGCATCCTAGCGAAAACTTTACCTCGAGACAAATTAAAGATCACTAAGCTCTGAGTCAATTGATCCTGAAAAAAAAAAAAAAAAAAAAAAACTAGCAAAATTGTGAAACTTCAAATTTGCTATGGAGATGGGACGGTGATTCAGACCCCCCCCCCCGCCCCAGACGTTCATTAGAGTTTAAGGTAAAATACTTTGATTATCTACAGGTGTGTGATTACCCCTTTATATGTGCATAAAATGGTGACGTAACAGAACAAAATGTGGTGGATTTCGTGTGGTGGATAGTGTAGTTGTGTGGCTTAGACAGTTGTGGTGACAATCACTGAGAGTCAAGCTAGGTTCACAAGGAGACACAATTTCGGACGGAAATCCGGTAAGTAAGGCAACGCTCGGAGGGCCACACGGGAGAATTTGAGAATATGACGTCACAAGGATCCGATGACGACATAGTTTGGTGAAAGAAGGCAATCCAAAAGTCTCCTGTGACCGCCGGTAATTTTAACAGCCCCGTAATTTACGTCACAAAGACAAATGACTAGACACTTTTCAATACAAACGTAAGCTAAACAAGTAAAAACCATAACAAGTGACGTCACAGTTCGGTGACGTCAACCAACAATCACACGGTGTTCTTCAATACAAACGTAACCTAAACAAGTGAAACCCCTAACAAGTGACGTCACAGTTCCGATCCACCAGACTCCTGTGTGCTCCACCCCCAATAACATGGTGCTTTTCAATACAAACTTAACCTGACCAGATCAAACCCGCTACCACTGACGTCACAGTTCCAATCCAACGGTCTCCCGTGTGCGTCACCCCCCCCCCCCCCCCCAATCACCCAACGCTTTTCAATAGAAACGTAACCTGAACACGTTAACCCCGCAACCAGTGACGTCCCCCCCTCCCGCCGCTTCTTCGCAACCAGTGACGTCCACTCCCCCCCTCCACACCTTAATCACCCGGCGCTTTTCAATACAAACTTAACCTGAACACGTTAACCCCGCAACCAGTGACGCCCACCCCCTCCCCCCTCCGCTTATCAATATAAACGTAACCTGAACCGCGCAACCAGTGACGTCACAGTTTCGATTCACCAGTCTCCTGTGTGCTCCTCACCCCCCCCCCCCCCCCCCATCACACGGCACTTTTCAATACAAACTTAACCTGAACGTTAACCCCGCAACACCCCGTGTGTCTCACCCAGATGCTATTGGCCGACTCAAAATGTATTATTGCAGTACTATGTTAAGAGCTCCACATATTTCCGTGGTATTTTCCAGATATTTTGGTGGTTCGATCATATTGGAATTCGACATTTCGAGTTAAAGAAATCATCGTTGTCCGTTTTGCCTTTTCTCTGACGATGGACGAAGGCAACAGTGAATTATTGATCTTGATAACCACGAGAAATTCTAAATTGATACAACTAAACAGATGAACAGTTCAAAACGATTCGGGAATCCCAGCGTGAGCACCGTCGATGTACCCAACGTATGAACTCCAGCCGGACCCTACTTCAAACTTAGACCTTCATAAGTTTTTTCAGAGAAGGGGGATGGAAAGTTAAGAACAGCTTTACTAGATCAGTTGCTTTAGAACTATGGAAGTAGGTACCTACATTTTTTTTTGTAATCATTTCTCCCTTACTGGGAAAAACATGTCTGTTAGCCCCTCAGCAGATCCTGGGCCTGGGCAACGTCGAGTTGAAGTCCTAAGGAGGTTAAATACCAAATTGCAGCTTTATAGTACCAACCTAGCTTCATAGCGTGAATCGTATAGAAAATAGCTCTAGAAGCCACTCAGGAGTATCACGCAAATTTTGGAATGACCCCCCAGCCATAAAACATAACCACGTCGAAATTGGAACTAGTATTTTTAGTTCCTCCAATTATCCATTTTTGGTCTAGATTGGCTGGACTATCGAAATTCCCTTGATATGTGAGCGCCTCTGCGGAAAGGATTACGGTAAACGCGTTGCAATGACGGATTGCAGTTCAGAATCGTGTCTCCATGTGAACGTTGCTTTATGATTCATAGTTGTCACGGTGAACTTGATCAAAGATCTGACGATTTTCTGACTTGATTTTTCCAAAATATGATCGGTTCATTAAACAAAGCCCCTGCTCAACTCCAGCACATGACATGAGACTGATGACTTGCCATGTGTTGAGAGGGAACGTGGGGGATGAGAACAAGTTGTACTCTCGCTCTACTTGCTTACAACTCTACAACATGCTAGTTTCAGCATAGTAACAGATTACAAGGTAGATTTGCCAGCCTGTAAAAGTCAATTGCATTTCTCTCAGTAACTGGACTATTTTCAAATTTGTACAACCTACGAAACAGAAGTGCCTTTTGTGGAAGTGACAGGGAAGTGCTGTGTAAAGGCCGGAGGTTTTGGAACGAAAGCAAAAATGTGGTACACCCTTAAGAGATCGGTTAGTGTGGAAAAAAATCGTCATACCGCAACAAAGCTTGGTTTAGTAAGGCGGAGATGTATTTATTTTAGTTAGTAGCGTATTTTGCAAAGCTTCTGCAAAAAGCAACAGAAAATATTCATAAGCTGATAAATAGACAGCGTGAAGAACAGCTGGAACAAAACAACAAACAACAACAAAGTATGTACAAAAAGCTACACGACAAGGAGATTCATAAAACACCTTATGGTAAGTACTCAATACCTGGAAATACAAGAAAATAAAGTGTGACATTGATTTGTAACCTACAATCTGTTCAAATAGGATCACGTGTGTGTGCTCTGACCAATAGTTATCCCAATTAGGTTGTTCTACTTTCACCACACCGTATAAATATTGCAGATGACTGAAAGCGATTTTCAGCCAATTAAAATTAAGAAAACTCAGCTAAACATTGATTATAGAAGGCATCTTCAACCATTTTTTGCGGGTAATAATTTCGAGTAAGCATCTCAGTTAAACGAGCAAACTGGTGCCAGTAAAGCTTTGGTGTCCTGACATCGCTATTAGATGAGATTGTATCAGGGACTTAGGATGGGACTGATCCGCCGCACTGAAACTTGCTGTGCGGTTGCTTGCCCTGTTCGCCGATCTATAGGCTCTGGGTCCAGTCCACTCCCTCCACCAGACTGATGACCCCCCCCCCCCCCAGCAAGTTAATTAGCAGACACAATCTCTTCTGGTATCGTCGAGCTTCCAGTGCTGGACACTCAAAGAGGAGATTAGGTGCAGGAGACTCATATTCCTACTTGGCAGCTCCAGTGCTTCTGAGGTCATCCCTGCAAGGTGCTGCCATTGTCAACTTCCTGAAACTTTGTGACGGGATGTCCTCTCAATGCATCCTATGCCCTTCTATCACCCATTCTCCCAAGGAGGATCTTACAGAGCATTTGGCAATACCCAAGACGTGCACCGACCTCACAGCTATGAGGCCATGCCATGCCATCTGCTCATACATTACCTTGTACCCCAGATTAGGGTGACTCCTTTACCAGAGAACTGGAAGGCTCTAGACTACCTGGGGGCAGAGAACTTGACCTGGTTTGGGTCGCTGCAAGGGCCTTCAGTGCTGCCTGGCTGAATATGCGTACCTTCCTTCCCCTACATCTCCTCTTCATAATCGCATATAGATGCCTCCGTGCGAGAGCTCATACCGCTGACCCCAGTGGCGCGATTCTGGGACTCGTTAAGGCATCATAACGACAACGAAACGTCGTTAAGATAGCGACAAGTGTCGGTATCGCTATGTAACGAAGATTGGTATTCTGCAACCACATGATAGCGACAGCTGTCGCTTAGCTCAACTCAATACAACTATTTCAAAAAATAAAAACATGTTTAAATAAGAGAAAATGTGATATTCTCGCGTGAGGAGGCCTCAAATCAAAACATTTGTGGAATATAATTGAAGGAAATTATATTCTGACTCAAATCCTAGTACTTGATAGTCGACTACGACACCAGTCAGTGAGCTAAGCGACAACTGTCGCTCTCATGCGGTTGCAGAATCCCATACCGCCACCGACACTTGTCGCTATCTTAACGACGTTTTGTTGTCGTTATGATGCCCTAACGAGTCCCTGAATCGCGCCACAGCCCCTGTCCTCTTATCCATCCTAGAGCCATCTGTGAACATGAGCTTTGACCTTTTGATTCGCACAGTGTGGACGTATATCTTTGTCCACACGACGCAGGAAAAATCTTCTTCAGTTCAATTCTGGGTCCAATAACTGACACCAAATAATGAGAGTCCGTCGATTTCATTTGCGTAAAATTCATACTCGTAATAATGTCATCAACCAGATCCATCTCCATGCCCCTCATTAATCTACTGCCATACTGCAACCGTTTACAAAGGAGTTCTTCAATCCACCGACGGAGATGGCGTTGTTGCTGACGTGGTCTCCTCTTTTTGACACTGAGCTGCGACAATGCAAGCACAATTACTGACTGCGCTGGGAGGAAGTGGAACTATTGAAATGCCTTTGAAACCTCTTTTTGTCGTGTCTCGCGCTTCTGTTTCACGATTGGTTTTGTAGTGACGCCTCAGTCGAGGCATCACCCTTCAGCCTCCTTTAAACTGCACATTGTTACTCTTCTCGTCTGAATCTCAAAATTGGCGATAATAGTTATTGAAGTCAGGGCGTTATTTGGAGGAAACCAAAGATCAAATAGTCTTTACGCCTCGAGAAATAGTCTTTACCTGTAGTCGTCTTGGTAGTTGCCGTCGTATTCAGAATCGTAGAGAGCAGAGAGGGAATCCAGAGAAAGTACAGCGTCTGAATCGAGGAGGCGAGAAGATGCTCGAGAGCTGAGGGATGTGTTGTCACCGTCGTCTCTGTCGTTTCCCTCGAACACGGAATTGACGTCAGACAGAGCACCTGTTAATGAAACGTAAGTCATTCGAAGTGTTTGGAATAACCTGCTGATAACTATTGGAATAAGGATAAAAGTAATATCTAGCTCATGACTACAGAGGAGATACAGGTGGCAGCACTGCCTTTTGCCTCTTTACAAGATATCCTCATAACCTGTCCATTTAGGAACATTAAATTAATATTATGAAATTAATCTAAATGTCTAGATCCTAAATTTTAGGATCTAGACATTTAGACCTAGTGATCTAGACAGAAGGGTGATCTGTACAAAGAAGATAATGAACCGTTGTTTTATTTCATATTTAGATGGAGTTTATTTCTTAGAATTTTTAAGACCATCCACAGCTTTGTACGACCAGCCGTTCGTTCACAATGAGGGCTCAAAGGTAAAGCAGATCGAAAATCGTCAACATGAGAGTGAATCGTGAGGCAGCCTGTCGGGTCCATTTTCAAACTGGCCCAGCTGAAATGAAATCTGTTGACGAGGAGATAATATGCATTCAAAATCTGCGTACTTTAAATAATAATAATCAATCTACCATTTAGTGATCTAGGTACAAGGGAAATCTGCACAAAGAAGATAATTAACCGTTGTGTCAAGAATTAACAGAATTTTGCGATAAAACTGGGTTGTAGCGCTCTTTGGAAAATCTTCAAAGATTACGTTGGATTCGTCATGTTCGTGGAACTGCAGTGGGAGCGGCGAACAGGGAGGGGGAGTCGTGAAGGCCTCGTTTTACCTCCCCCCCCCCCCCCTACAACCACCCACATCCGCCCGGTTTTCTCTTTCTCACCCACTTCCGCATTCACATTCACCCACAATTTAAATTTTTGCGGTTGTGCCGAGGGGGGGGGGGGGGGAGAGAGAGCGTAAGGATAAAGAGACAACTCCCCCTTCCCCCCACAACCACCCACACCTGCCCGCCTTCCTCTTTCTTACCCTCATTCACCCACAATTTAAATTTAAGCAGTTGTGGCGGGGGGGGGGGAGAGAGCGTAGTGATAACCCCTCCCCCAACAATCACCCACACCTGCCTTCCTCTCTCTCACCGACCTCCACATTCTCATTCACCCACGATTTTAATTCAAGTAGTTGTGGCGAGGCGGGAGACAACCCCCCCCCCCCCCGCACACTGTCATCAACCTTCTCCATCGTCCAGCTCGCTTATGTCCCCCCCCCCCCCATCATTCCCATCCTACCTACGATTTCAATTCATTTATCCATTGAGAAATAATATTCAATATTAATTTGGTCTATAGATTAGGTAATAATTTTCATTTACATTATTCACTAGTGGCTAGTAACAAGCCCACAAGGTGGTCCTCGACGATGTCCTTTGAAAATGTATATTTCACTCAATTTTCATTAACAATAATTTATAGGCCATGCCTGAGCGAGTTACGCCTATTTAAACCATTTGTTCGTCCATTCCTCCAATCCCGGATATTGTATGCAGATCAGTGTGATCTACACAGAAAGATGATCTGTACAAAGAAGATACCGTTTTGTCAAGAATTTGCAGTTTTTTCCCTTTGCACGTTCCTTTCCACAAGCTCTGTGTATTACAACAAGATATTTGCTCGTGTTGTCGGTCTGTGTTACAGCCCTGAAAATGCAGAACTTGCGCAGATATTGTCTCCTAGCGAGAGAAAAAAAAAATTCCCGCCGTAAGGTAGTCATTTTTCACCCCACAACCCTCAATTTCGTGTAAAAAAAAAAAAACTCGTTTTCCGACGGGGAAACGACATTTTCTTCCTTATTTTCCTATGTAATTTCAAATTTGTGGGTACTGTTGGAAAGCTGAGCTTTTTGGCCAACTTTTGCAGTAACACTACAAAACTCTCAAGTAGGAGTTGTAGGTTTTACAGGCGATTGAAAAAACTGGCAATTTTCGGGATTTGACGAATGTTTCTTTTTAGGCTGATTTTTTACCCGTTAAACCTGAGCAAAAGATTTTAGTTCGGCACCAGAGAGATAGAAAATGTAATACTCTTTCCAACGGTATCCTCAGATTTGAGATTACTGTGGGAAATAAGGGAGTTATGTGAGTTTTCGTGACGTAAGGTCTGAAACACGAAAAAAAATTAAAAGTGAAAAAACTCTGGTTTTAACTGGAGTAAAAAATATGAGTCATAGGACATTTTTAGTCATAAATTAGTTCTAGAATTCACCCCGTGCGGGATGTCCGCCCTTATGTGGGAGACCCTGTATATACAAAAGATTGACTGGGTTAAGTATAGGTACGTTAAAAGTATACTCTAATCTTCAATGCTTTATCGAGAATACTCACCTTCTGCGTCAGTGAGTCCTGTCTCGTGGACCATTGAGATATTGTCGAGAGCAGGATCGTCCGTCGTGTAGCCTGTACTCTCCCTATCACAGCCCAAAAGGGGTTCTGACGCAGCTTCTTCGTCCGACCACTCACTCGCCTCTGCCGCATCTGCTTCCTTCTCTTCGGCAATTAATCGTCTGACTTCCTCCTCCTGCGAATCAAATGAAACACCGTCAAGTTACTGAATAATGATGAGAAACATGCAATATCAACTTTATAAAGAGCATTTATTGAGCTAAATGTCTTCAACTACCTGTCTTTGTACTTCCTGAGCTATCCTCTTCTCTTCCTCTTCGAAATCAACATTTTGAAGGTCGTCGTTGTTCGCATCTCCCTCGACAGCTTCAACAGCAACCCCACCAACCTCCAATTCTTCATCACTAAATGAAGCAAAATGGAACATCACTCAAAGGAATCACGAGCACAAATGTTATGATACAACATTCATTGTCCTGCACAGTGTCTCAAGTCCAAACGGACGGACCACCTGATAAGCGTCTGTGCCCCCTAGAAGTCGGACAAGAAACGGCACGGATACATGTACTTAATATGGTTCAAGCCTGAAAGATTATGTGGGACACACGATTTGTCCTCTAGGAATGGTCACCTTAACTAAACATCTTCGTTTCAAAGTAAATTATAGAAAACTAAATACGAAGTCTGATCAAAAAGTTTCAGGTCTTTAAATTGCGCAACTCCACGTTAACGTAAAAGGCTGCGGTTGTTCTCATTTTGTAACCACAACCCTCCCGAGTAACTTCTTTTGGTTTTTATTTTCGATAATGAATCTTTGGAATCGCCCAAGAAAAAAAAAAACACTTCCTTACGTTTCAAGACATGGAAAAACGAATTTAAAAAAAAAATCCGGCCGTCCGCCATCGGGAAATCTTTTAATTTTTTGATCAGACCTCGTAAATTTATGTCAATTTAGCTGACGAATCCACAACAGACAGATTCAACATAGTGGTATTGGAGATTAATACAAGATTATCGCATACATACAGATGCCCAACTAAATGAATCCGAAGATTACCAAGACGACAGTTTTTTAAATAATTTTTATGGGTAACATGGACAACACATGATTTTGCGCTAGGCCAACCCCCCCCCCCCCCAGCCAAACATCGGAAATATTATAGTAGTTGTCTGGGAGAAGCCAATCCTTATTGCCCAATAAGTTAAGGCTAAGTTCGAATTGAGCGTGCAAAAAGTGTTTTATAGCAAAAAATGCAAAAGCAAAATCGCCCAAAAATGGTATTAACTGATATTTCGGCCATCTTTAATATATTAGTGACGAGTGCTCAACAAGAGGCTAGTAATAATACCTTCATCACTAATATTATTACCAGTGACGTAGCCAGGATTTCGATAAGGGGGGTACAGACTGGGGCCTACCGCGAGAGGTACAGAATACTCCCCCAGGGGTATGGAAAAAACTAGAAGGGGGGGGGGGGGGGTTGTACCACCTGCACCTGGCTACGTCTCTGGCCTAGTCATCGTCAACCAAGTCATCCTCAACCCCCAAGTCATTCTTAACAGCCTCAAGCCCTTCCAACACGTTCCCAGCTAACCCCAGCCTTCCTTAACCTTCTCAAGGCCGTCTCTACTATCCAGAGATACCTGTGTATAATTTGTTACATCTTGCCTATGCCATCTTGAGATGATTTCAAGCCTTCTTTGAGCATCTCAAGGCCTCTTCAGCCTCACCAACCGCCTCTAGTCATTTTAAACAGTCCAAAGGTCCTTGCTAGATACAAGTGGAAGGATTCACGATTGAGACAGTCAAGGAATTTACTTATCTTGGCTCTCTTGTGACTCAAGACAATGACATGGGAGCGGAAATCCAGAGAAGAATCGTAGCGGCTAACAAGTGCTACTTTGGACTGGTCAAGCAGATTAAGAGCCGGACGCTGTCACCCACAACTAAGCTGCGGCCGTACAAGACGCGTATTCGGCCTGTGCTGGTGTATGGATCGGAGAGCTAGACACTGTCCAGGGCCTTGGAATATCAGCTCCACAGATTCGAATGTAAGATTCTGAGGAGAATATTTGGAGCCATATTCGATCTGGGGGAGCTGGCATGGCGAATCAGGACAAATGCTGAGCTTTGGCAATTGATCGCAAGATCAGTAGATTGCGATGGGCCATGACGTAAGAATGAGTACAGACGCGGTTCCTAGAGGGTTGCTTGAGGTGGAACTTAACTAAACACGCCGTCGGGGGCGACCAAGGCTGCACAGGATAGACAGTGTAACGAAGGATGCCTGGAGCTTAATGGGGCTTTGTAACTGGAAAGCGGCCGCAACTGACCGAGAAGAGTGGCGGGCACGACTTCGGGAGGCGGGTTGTAGAGCCATGGAAGAAGAAGAAAGGTATCCTTGAGCAGTGCTCCACCATCCCCTATCAGTGACGTAGCCAGAATTTCGATAAGGGGGGTCGAGACTAGGGCGTACCGCAAGAGGTATGGAATACTTCTCCTGGAGGGAGGTGGTGGAAGCCCTTAACCTTGAGTTACAGCCTCATCAGGCGCCTGTAGTCATTTAAACAGTCCAAAGCCACCCTAGAGCAGTCCTTAACCATCCCTAGTCAGTGAAGGAGCCACAATTCCATAGGGGGGTGTTGCACCCACGTCCCTGTTATTACGACTGATATTTTCTGGTTGTTGGTCTTTCCACGAATATTATTAGTTAATGAAACATTGAGCATCAATGCCCAGGTGCTGTGAATTGAATAAAGAACAGATTCATTTAGTTGGGCGATAGACATAGGAAAAGATAGCGGCGTGATTTGTGTCCTGTGAGTTGTTATAATCCATCGTTCTGAGAAGTGCCAGTGTGGGAGAGACAAAAAAGAAGATAAACGAACGTATTAGCTCACAAATGAAATAAAATTGTACGAGTGATGAAAAAGAGGAAATTAAAAACAAAATAAAAAACTTACATGTCGTGGATGGCGTGAGAAATGCCTAAAAGGTGTTGTTGGTACGTGGCAATGTCGACGATGCGAGCGACAGGGGAGGATACAGATGCCGATACGTACCTGGGCAGCGAGGCTGAATCGTAGGGTTTGTCGCTCGCCTGTTGCTGCCTTGAAAGCTCGCCCGCTAAGTTGCTCTGTTCTTCGATCAGTCGTCGGATCTGTTTCTCAAAGTCCTGTTCCGACTCGGGGGTGGACATCTTCAGGTCAGTTTGGGACGAGTTGTCCTTTTTCGATGAGTCTGCCGATCTGGTGATGAAGTGAAACGTTAGTGATTATTATTATTTTGTTTTTTATTAGGTTTTATTGGCTTCGTAAAGTTTTACATTCAGCCCTAAATATTATGACTGTACATAAGATATTTACAAGACATGTAGGCAGGAGCGTAGCGTGGCTCTGGACATCGGGGTACCACACCCAATTCACCCCCCCCCCCCGACCACACACACACACTTCCTAACTCTCTCACCCTAAAAATGAAAAAGAGACTTAGCTAGATCACATTTATGTCATCTAGAATGACTCTATACCACTTATAAGATCATTTTGGGGATACATAATATTATTATACATATTATGTACTCGTATATTATAATTTTTGGTGTCTTGTGGCAGTCTTTTGTTCTGAAACGGATTTTGGTGTACAAATTTTTAGGAAATTCGAGTTTTAAACATGATGGACCGAGAACAATAGCTTCCTTTTCTTTGAAAATTCGATAAAAATCCACTACTACACCATGATGTTTTTTCAGAGGAAAACAAAAGGTTTTTTGAACTAGGGACACCCTGATAACCATTGGTCGGTGTCTATTTTAGTTCTCAACATTAAAATGTCTAGTACTCACGGTGACGAGCCCTTGAGATCTGGCACCTGTCGAATATTTTGCTAAATCTTCGAGAAACGTTCATTTTAGGAAGATAAACTAAACGAACCACTTAATTTGTTGTTTGGTTCATTTCCTCCTTGGTTGAAAAACCTTTGTCTATTTGGAGGGTTGTAGGAGGTTGTAAAGAAAACGGAGAAGTTTTTCCGAGCGTTCGGCTTTAATAAGCCATCTTCAGGGGTAGGTATTGTTTCCTCGACCCACTCTCTGTTTTATTCTGAATAAACTACTCGTCAGGTTTACTGAGAAAACAAAATAAACCTGACGAGTAGTTTATTCAGAATAAAACAGAGACTGGGTCGAGGAAACAATACCTACCCCTGAAGATGGCTTATTAAAGCCAAAAGCTCGGAAAAACTTCTCCGTTTTCTTTACAACCTCCTACAACCCTCCAAATAGACAAAGGTTTTTAAACGAACAACTGAAACCAAACCAGCACACATCCAAACAAACAAAATTGCATGGATATTATCAATTGATGGATATTATAAATTTTCTGGCCTCCATATTTCAGCGAAAGCGACGGCTGCGCATAACAAGGGCATACACGAAAAAAGTGCGGTGACCAGCTTCACGGTAAACAGCCAGAGACACACATACGACCGCGCCAGAATACACACAGACGGACGCACACAATGTACGTGTGACGTCAAATCCCCCCCCCCCCCAATAATTTTGCGGTTCAGATCTCACTCAGATCGTGGATAGGAATTCTTCCATGGGTAGGAGGGTAGCTGTAGGTAATTTTCAATTGAATCTTTTACTTTTGATTAAATATTTTCTTATTCGTAATATATTGGTTCATCATTCAACTTCTACCTACATTCTTCATTTCTTGTGGGGAAGCGCCGCTTCCTGCGCTGCCTCTGCATGTAGGTATTATGAATTAAAGGTACACTTTTCTAATAAGTCCACTAAATAAATCTCGTACTGTCTTTGAAAAAGTTGAATATTATTTAGTAAGCTACTGGTTCGTTTGTGGCTAACATGGTGTTCAAGTTGAAGTCCTAGTCATCAGACGAATGCAAGTTCGATTAGAAGCCTTTTTGCACGATCAGTGATCGTGTTGCTGGTCATAAAATAAAGCTCCTATGCAACACGAACCACTGATACGAGTGTATATCACAGAATTTGTGAAAAGTTGGTCATTTAGTCGATAGTGTATTGATATTCAAGTCCTTTTACGCCACAATAACTGGTAGGTGGAGTATTGGCATTGAAGTTATGAAATACCATTGAAAAGAACTTCTTGCGAAGAACGAACATCTCTTTCTGATCTGATTCCAGTAATACCGGTTCGTGTTGCATAGGACCTTTATTTGATGAGTAGCAACACGATCACTGATCGTGCAAAAAGGGTTCTAATCGACCAGGACTTGTCATATTATTTCGAGGGTCTCACGCAACACCCCACAACGTCAGTTTTGGCCAAAATGAATTATGCATACCATTCGAAGCGGCTTCCCCCGGCGGAACGATCTAACTAAGTATAATTTAGGTACCTAAGTTAGGCAACACGAAATCTCACGATTTATTTTACTCAATTGCTCAGTAAACATAGTCATTGGCAGATGGTTTTTTGGTTCTGCTGAAAAGTCGCCCAAATGACGATGTGGGAAGTTGCCGCGAGACCCTCGATTTGTGATGCCAGAATGGATGAAGGTTTTGCAAAAAACCCATAGTGCAAAAAGGGCTCTAACTATCAAAAATTGCTCGACAGCTGGAAATCGTGTAATGGTTTTATGGGCTTTGTAAAGTTTTACATTCAGCCCTAAATATTATGTCTGTACATAAGATATTTACAAGACATTCTTGTAGGTATTACAAATTAAAGATACACTTTTCTAATAAGTTCACTAAATAACTCTCGTACTGTCTTTGAAAAAGCCACAAACGAACCAATAAGTTGTGGCTACACCATGTTCAAGTTGAAGGGCTTCTTGTGTTTAAGTCTTCCAAGAGCCTTATACGAGGTAGAGCGTATCGTGGATAAGTAAGAAATAGTTCTTACTTATCCACGATACGCTCTACCTCTGCTCCGCTGTCTCCGGTATCCCAGGACAGTTTTTGATACTTTCTATTCTATATGTATCGATACGATATAAATCGATACTTTTGAAGTATCAGACATCTCTAGGGTTGGACCCCTAAACCCACCCCTTGGCTACGTCCGTGAGTCAGGGATCGCAGAGCCGCTTTAGATGCACTTCAGAGTCTTGCACAAATATTTCAATTTTCTTAGATACATTAGTACATTATTTTCACCATGATTTAAAACCTTCTAATCACGATGATGTTTAACGTAGATTTAATTCTGATTTTACTACTACACAATTATCATGGTTATTTGAGGGGGGGGGGGGATATTTTACTGTAAATACACAACACCCACGGTCATCATATTACAGCTTCTAATTAGTGAGACCAACCTTGTTGACGGTGCTTTCTCGAGTGAGTTATTCTTTTTCAACCTCTTGTTTCTCGAGTATTCAAAAGATGCGCATGTCTCTGAAGGTGCAGTCGAGATGTGAGGAGCGGACGAACAACCGGTCGTTGCCCGGTCAGAGCTAGCAGTTTTCCTCGAGCTTGAACTCGATCCTTTGTTGTTTCTAGGAGACTCCCTCGCTTTGGCAGATCGCCCACTTCCAGCTCGATTGTTGTTGCCATTGGTTTTCCCGGGAGAGAAGCTCCGAGAGGAACCAACTGTTGGACAACGGAAAACACAACAATAACAGCTTTTCTACCTCCATAAGCCTACAAAATGTATGATACGTTAGAAGAATCAATAGCGTACCTGATTCAGGGTTGTTGTTAGTGAGGAAGCAGGGCGGTATATAATCGTGCGACGCTCGTGGGGACATCTCAGGTGACGAACACGGATTCACCTGGAAAATCAATGCGCTTATACAATACACGATTTCTGATGACCTACCTACTTATACGAGTATGTATTGTTGGAAAAGATTAATTCTGTATTTCGTCGACCTGTAAGTGGTGTCTCTTAAGTGATAAAAGAAAGGGTTTTTGGAACCGTTAAGTTCAGAAAAACTGTCCTGTTCGATCTAATGGGCCCCGTAACTGTGAAAAAACTCCTCAATTCTACACCAGGTACATATGTGATGATTCAACTTGATGACTAGTGTTAACGCGTAACTGCTGGGAAAGAGCGAGCAAGTCTTTTCTCGTAAATGAAACGGGTTTGCCTTAACTAATCGGATAATTAAACATGTTTTGTGATAATTACGAAAAAGGTATTAAGCTGAAGTAAAAGTCACTGTAGACACGACTGTAGTGTCAAGTTCACTGGACGTATCCCAAGGTAAAGGAGTCACTGAGAGGATGACTGCAGGCGAACCTCACTATGTCACGACAATGCGAATACCCCAATGGTCTCTACTCCAGGTAACTGCGGGTTTGGATGGCGAAATTAGGAGTATGATACTCGATATGGAAGCCGCACTAATGGCGACCCCTGGGGGGGGGGGGGGGGGTACACGAATAATGGAAACTGAATTGGAAGCGTGTGGAGTCGTTAGGCGGAGTTAGTGAGAGTGACTCTTGGAGGATTGACCATATATCATACTTTGTTTGTGATACGGCAATGAGATGCAGGTCTGAATCTGTTGGGCCTGGACCTAATCCATTGATTCTGGAACCAGTCAAATGGGAAGCTACCCTTAGGGATCTTGTTCACGGGAAATCGATTCGTCTGGCTGAACACTTGGGTTCCCCCAAGAAGAACGAGCCGTATCAATTCAGAAAGGGTGAGTCTGAGCTGCCTGAGGTGAGCCCACTGGGTAATGGCAACAAGAGCAAAGTGGATTCTCCTAAGACGTGTGCCCTGACTCGAGGCGGTTGAGCTGGATCAGGACAAAAGGAATGATCTGACTACACCCAACACAAGTGATTCAAACACTGTGAAGGTGGGAGTTGCAACAGAATCCCTTGAACCGGGTCGGATGATTACCACCGGGTTCCCATCAACTCAATACCAAAGTTCCTGGACTCAATATCGAAAATTTGAGGGATTGTTTGGGGTTGGTAGAGCGTATACTTGACAACATTTCGAGAACTTTTACTTTTATTTGACCGCCTGAATCTTGGTTATTTTTTAATGCTCTTTCACGCGGTTTTTTCCGGATGGTAATGAAACTACATGGTTTAGAAGATATGAGCCAAAAACCAATGACATTCCGAGAAAATCGCGTTTTTGCTCTCGCGTTTGAAAACTGAGCAAACATGGCCTCTCTCTACCATCCCGTTAAACCGTTGGAATTGAGTCCAGCACACCCCGATTTTTTTGACAAGGCTCCTGGACTATTTCTTTCTAATAAATACATTGAAGTTCTCACGAGATATCACATCTAGGCCGACGAATCGATTTATGACAAGAGACAAATGCTGTGCTCTCACCTGTATGTCTGAAGGGAAGAGGTACTGTTTAGTATCAGGTACATTGAGTAGAGGTGGGGATGGCGAGGGGGAGGCGTCAGTCGTTTTGGAATACGATTCGTCCGATGATGAGATCGATGGCGAATGGTTGAGAGAAGAGATTTCGTCTGCAGAGCTGTGCACTCGACCGCCACCTGTCAATCAAAACAATAAGCGTTACGTGTTGTACAACGTCCTTCATGTGTATCGTCGGTTAAGAAGTATCATACCCTAACACACAATGTGGAGGATATGAAGTTAAGACAAGTAGGGGAAATTTATAAGAAATTTCTTAAGAAAGGGGTTTTGTGACGTCACTAGACCCCACCCACGGGCCTAGACTAGGCATGGCTAATACGCTTATTTCTTACTAATTGGATATCGAGTAACAGCGACCGTCTGGAAATAGGTTGAGGTATTAGGTTATTTTGGTCATAAGTTACCAGCGATTCGGGAGCCTTTCCAGCGCCCAACGCGGACTGGGTTTCCACTGGATTTTCAGGCTCACAACCGATCTTGATTCATTTTTAATTTTCATCATTAGCTCCTATGACAACTTCATGTTAACCCAATACTTTATCAAATAACTTATCGAAAGTTATGATTGCACACCTTTCACGCATTTGTTTTCCGTAACCTATTACCTGGTATTAGGTCCCAGCCAACCTATAGCCAGGTAGTTAGTGGTCATCACGGAATCCCATAGTGCTGACCGGGACGAGTATGCGGCAAAGAGGACCTCAAAGGCCTTTCACCCAAGTTCTCAAAACAGTTATTCCAGTAATAGGGGTTTTCTAGGTATCTAGTATTAGATTACTGGACAGTATTAGGTTATTTGAAGCGGTTATGTTAACATTTCATATTCCCTACCCCTAGCCTAGACCTCTAAGTCATAAACCCTCCACATATAGATGATTTCCACGCCACAGAACCGCCCATATAGATGACATCGACGCACCCACCATCATGGGCCGGGATGCTCGCCTAGTGTCTTGGTCGCACATAAACACACGTTCTTTTCTTCTGGAAGCTTTTCGCAAATCCTGTCCTAATTCATTCGCCAAATTTTCATGGCGTGTGCCAACATCCACTAACACTAATGATTTTTGAAGGGAAATCACTCCTCGCCGCCATTTTCAGAAGGAAAGAACGTGTATGTAAGACCAGCTACTCCCTCAACAATCGAAATGATTAAGTACTGAGCTACAGTGGAAAGCACTCAACATTGGACGCTCGAGGTTTGTTTAGACAGACAGTCCGGGACCGTCCAGGACTAGTTCTATCAGTCCTGGATTATTTTAGAGGACTGCCGATCCTGCACATGCGCACTCGATGCTTTCTACTTTATCCATGGAAGACCAGCTTATCCATGGAAGAAGTTCTTATCAAAACAGCTTTTAGGACTTGAATTGGAATTTCTACTGAATTTGTGAAGTTTGTACTGGATCATTTGTGGCATGAATGTGTGTAGCTATTTAATTTAACTGAAATTCAGAGTATAAAACGTGTTTCACAAAACGCGAGCAAATTCCCGCATAGCGTGCAACTTAAGCGACGAAATAATATTTTATTTCGGAGGGAAAATGTCCCTCCTTATATTATAAGGAGGGAAAATTTCCAGGCACTCACTAAACCAAAACAAAATCTTTGGAATGATGAGAAAAGCGGAAGGTTAGCTTCAGCTTAACCGGTCGGAATCAGATGAGCGTTTGGACACACACAGTCCTGAACACAATCCTGGACAGTACTATCCCCTCTTTCTTCAGAACGCAGTTCGGTACCTACTGGACTGGTCCAGGACTGTCAGTAAAAACAAACTTTCTCTATCAAAATACACGTTTATATACGTTTATACAGGCACATGGTATTATACAAGGAAAAATGGAAGTCCTTACTATTCTTACCACCCCCTCCACTTGAGTAGGGGGCACCGGAGTTGAGGCTTTCCTCGGAGTAGTGCCGCTGTAGATGAGACCAGGGAGTCTTCTGTTTGATTGGAGGTTTGGGAAGAGGCTTGAGATAAGGTTTGGCACCTGACGAACTGAGCACTGAAGCGGTCTGCGGAGCGGGGCACGGGGGCTCCACTGGCGGCGGTGGTGGGATCGATGGTCCGGTCGCCCCCCGGGGCCAAGGTGGTGTGTACCTATAACATCCCCCAAACACAAATCAGGGGCGGATACTGACTTAGATCTTTGCGGGGGGGGGGGGGGGGGGAGGTGAGGTCTATAACTTAACCTAACATAACCTCACTTGGGTCAAGTTACTGTGCCCACTACATGCGTGAAATCGACTCCCTTTAGGTTCAACTTAGGAAGGATGTTAAAATTATATATTACTTGATCGTAGTTAGTCAGGTTGGCACTACAGTGTGCCTCTCTATCCAAATCAATATTTCCCCTATATCAACAGGTTCAGTACAAACTCAAGCCAAACAATGAATTTTTATTCAGCCTCTGGACATCCCTTGATCTGCCTGTCCCCGTTGCATTATTCGACATCAAAGCATTAGTGACAACTATCGTCAAAGTGATTAAGTTAAGGCAGCACAATAGTTTAGAGTTCCCGAACACGATTGAATACTGTTCGGAACTAAATCACTCGCGACGAAATCGTGGAAACCCACGTTAAAGAAACGAGAGTATTTGAAAAAATCGTTTACTTCCACTGAAATATGAGTACACTGTTGGACCGTTTTCGGTGATTGAACCATCGTCAGTAACAAAACCATACCAATAGTAACATTTTACTTGTATTTCAGTGAAAATAAACGACTTTTTCAAATACTGTTCCCTCTGTAGGATAGTTGAGATTCCTTCCAACATCAATACCGCATGGACTAGGATCGATCTTGGAGGATCGCCTAAATTGTAATTGAATTGTAATTGTTTCCCTCGTTACCGTCAAGGTACCATGATACTACTCACAAATACCGGATTGAGGCTTTCTACGAGTTATAACGAACTACAACTATAGTAATACTAAGCAGTACATGTAAACAGTAGCGTAGCCAGGAATTCTCTTCGGGGGGATGTCAACATTTTGAAAAACAGCGTACTATAGTCTGCTTCACACTGCTTTAGTATTGAGGCAGGCTGTAGGGGTGGCCACTGTTGCCGGGAGTGGACCCTACTGTACTCAACCACAGCGGCGAGAGCCCCCTTTTTTCCAGTACCCTCAATAATAAAGCAGTTTGAAACAGTGTATAAATAAATAATTAACCACAAATAATAATTAATTAATAATAATTTAATGCGCGTCAGGGGGGCTTCGTTGACGGATCCGCGGATTTGGAGGAGGCAGAAGGGCTGGGGATGGAAGATGGGGCCCCACTACAGTAGACCGACCCGAGCTTCATTCCTACGCCTTCAAAATTTCTTCCTATACTTGTTTTGTTTAAATGTAATAAATATCATTTATTAGGTAAAAAAATAATAAGTAATAATTTTGTTGTTTTAAACTAATTTGAAGACTTTTCATAATCAAAATAATAATTATTTTGATTAGGTATGAAAAGTCTTGAAATTAGTTTAAAACAACAAAATTATTATTAATCAATTATTATTTATTTATACACTGTTTCAAACTGCTTTATGATTGAGGGTACTAAAATAATAATTATTTTTTCAAAGAAAAATTTCTTGTTTCTGTCCCCTGTTTTATGCTGAATTAATTCTTTGATTTCTCAATGTTACTGGGGGAGGTCGGACCCCCTGGACCCCCACCCTCTCGCTACGCCACTGCATATAAATATGATGTAACGTTGAATTTGAACTTGAAAAAATAGGTACTGATAATTGACGGTTCAGAACGAAGAATGGAAACCAAGATACAGAAAGATGCAGCTCGCAGAAAACTCTGAAGGACTAATAGAAGTTGGGAAAATACAAGTTGGAGTATGAGGAATAATTATCTCTACACAGCATTATTATATTTCTGTGAATCAAGGGGAAAACAGACGGTCGGTCAGTTAAGATGAACATTTCTAAATGTCAATAGTTGGTTGTGAGGCAGGTAGATTTGGTGAAGAAGAGGTACAGAGGTTACGGGACAATATGGTGGCTGCTGGGATACCTACCTGTAGTATTGGCACCTTGTGCAGTCAACTATTCTGAACTGCGAGTGATGTAGCCTTGATTCAATGAACCAACAGACGTAAAATTCAATTATTTGACAAGTTCCTAAAATATTTTGGACAAGATAAATAAGATTCATTGGCATTGAAACTTTGAAACTACTCACCAAGTTGAAAATATCTAATGATATGATGCATATACATAGGCTAAATTGAACTCTGCCTCATGCAACTACGTTCTTGAAATTGAAAATGTTGATGCCAAAAAATGTAGGAAGTTTTGCGAACAAAAATTACGATTTCAAAAGATATTACCTGGCCACTTGTTTACAAGGCGAACTATAACTATAAGAAAACAACAAAAACTAATAAAAAAAAATAGGTCGAACGAAGGTGGATTTAAATTCCACATTGAAATATGTTGATAGGAACGTAGTAAATACTTTTGTGAAAAGGTTTGGTCCAGACCTGTCTTTTCTTTTTAGACAGTGAACCATATCAACAAAAAATAACGCCATCAAGTACAGAATGTAAGTGTCTTGTTTGAATATGAGAGGTGACAAACCTGGAATTATTCCTCGCGGGTACAGGAGGAGGCGGCCCGGATGGCAGGCAATCGTCTGAAGCTGCCTGAGGAACAGGTCCCAGCGACCTTTGACCAACTCGAATGAGTTTACTTCGATCAGGAACTTGCTGCAGGAAGGCGAGCGGTGTCGCCACTCCGCCATACATGTTCCCTGTAGATCAGAGAAATGGTATAACATATTATGTCAGAAAGACCACAGTGAAGGGGTAGGCGTACTTCAACCCTTGCCTGCTACTAGATATACAAGGCCTGTATAAAATTTATCCGATCTGCGTTTATATCTCCGTATTGCTGCCGTGGCATCCTTCGCAGTAGTCCCCATTTGATTGAGCCACACGCTCCCAGCAGTGCTTCCACATCTTAAAGCAGTCCTCGGACACTGATTTTGGAATGGCCTTCAGCTCGCGCCATGCATTACCTTGAATTGTCTCGATGTCATCAGACCGCTCTCCTTCGAGCGCCATTTTCAATTTTAAGGACATCAAAAAGTTACAGGGAGCTATGGCCGTACTGCACGAAGGGTAATGAAGCTGTACAATCTTGTGTTTTGCCAAAAATTGCTGCTCAAGGTTCGATGAATACGCTAGCACGTTATCGTGGTTAAGAAGCCAGTCACCGCTAGACCCGAAACGCGGACGTTTCTTTCTCGCAGCATCTTACAATCTTTTCAAAACTTCAACTTAATACAATTTATTAAGAATATTAAATTTGTTAAGAATATTTCATATTCTTTGTTGATCGTCTTGACCTCTTTGAGCAAATTCATAGTGCACTGACTTGAAATGGCTCTAACTCTGACGTACTTTTTTCGGGCGTGATGGCCGGTCATCTGGACGCTTCCACTGAGAAGATTGTTGTTTGATTTATGGATCGTAACCATAAATCCATGATTCATCACCAGTAATAACCTTCTTAACGGCATTTGGGCTTGAAAATGGAAGCAACTCTGGGACCGTGTGGTTCAATCAAATGACGACCGTTTCGATTTCGTCAGCATTGACGGGCGTCAACGGTAGTTGACGAGCGTTTGGTGCAAGTGGGCATACTTCTAATTAAAGGTTGCCATGGCTCAGATGAGGAAGAATAGCACCGATGCGGAGATATGAGGCGTTCCATGTCCAGAGGCCAGTTGATGGGCTACAACCCCTCATCACGTCTCATACCGATCAGAGGACTCTTCCTTTTACTATAGTTCCTCAATCATCCCACCTGTAGTGTTCATAGTAGACTAATAAAGTTTTTTACTTGCACTGAAATAGGTTACACTAAAAAAAAAATTATAGAAATTCTAATTGAACCAAAATCCGATACTGCAAGTTTGTTCGCCAACATTCGAAAAAAACTCTGCAAATTCTTGACACAACGGTTTATCATCTTCTTATATACCTTCTGTCTAGATCACTAAATGATATTAATTATTATTACGAATTATCATTAATTAATAATAATCATTATTATTAATTAATGATAATTTGTAATTATAGTAATAATAATAATAATAATTATTATCAAGTACCTAGTGTAAATTATCAATATTTATATTATTTTTCATGCTTCATTATTAATAATTATTATTTATTAACTCGATATTTGAAAACCATGTGCTGTTTGAATCAGCTGGGCCAGTTTGAAAATGGTCCCGACAGGCTGCCTCACGATTCACTCTCATGTTGACGATTTTCGATCTGCTCCAACTTTGAGCCGTCATTGTGAACGAACGGCTGGTCAAACAAAGCTGTGGCTGGCCTTAAAAAATTCTAAAAAATAAACTCTATCTAAATATGAAATAAAAAAATACACCGCTCTATCTGAATTTTTCTAGCTTTGAAATTTTCAAAATTTCCAAATTCGTTTTAAACCCCTTCCCCTTGACCTAGGGTTTTGAAAAGTTTCGAGGATCATTGTGGGGTTGGTCGGAACCCGTTTATCAATTGAGTAGGTGCAAAAACCTTGCCATTCATTCACAGTCGAACACAGTTTCTACAACCGTAGGTAAGTACATCAAGTTTATAAGTTGAGAGTGAGTGACAGTAACTGTTACCCAGTATCTTAACTGTTAAGATGCGATGATGTTGGGGTTCAATTTTCTGTTCATTTCAACTACCTGACATTTTCGGTTCGTACCTATGTACAAAGAGACGATCTTGACCTATTCATAATAATTGATGGCATGGCGGGATCGCGTTAGTTTATCGGCTAGCAGGATTGAACAACTTGGCATTAATCATTTCCTGATACTCGGAATATAGTTTAGCCGCCAAGATAAGTGCCTGCAAATAGTTTGAGGTGAAAGAAATTGTATGGAAGGAAAAAGATCAGTTCAGTCGTGAATCGGCTAGGACAAATAAACCACGATAAACCACGGGTAGTTTTGTAAGCAACATTTCAGATGCACGCATTGACAAAAACACTGTCTATGTCGGAATTAATATTTTATCAGCTTGACGAACTTCAAATCAACTCTATTATCTCAAACAACTTCAGCCAATAACCGACATACTTAATCAAGACCTACAAACTGGGAAGGAGCCAACAGAAACTTGAACAACTAAGTGCAAGGCACGGCAAACTTTGTCCCCAGCCACAATAAAGAGTGACACATTATTACTCAATTGTAACAATTAATAATTAATTGTAATTAATAATTAATTATTACCTGATAAGTTTATCATTTGTTGTTCTGGAGACGGAGAGCGGCGGAACTGCAGCGGCGTAGTGCAACACGAGAAAGGCAATAACACCGAATTTAAGTTCATCCATGATCGACTATTTCGAGCTACTCAAGTGACTGTTACAGCAATGAAGGGAATGAAGCTGCTGGTTCAAATCTAATTAGTCATCACCGAGTAACCGAACTAATCGAATCTAGAAATCACGACACAGGAACGTCCAGTAAGCGTTGTGATTACACTATTGTGATTACAGCATCCACAGAAAGAGGAGGGATTCGTATCGAAGCAAAATGTATCGATATTTAGGATATCGATATAATTGTTGCCTCTAGTTGATATATCTGCTGCAAAAATATCGATGTATCGATAAATGACAAAAATGTCTTAAATCGATATTCGGGGGTACCTACCGCTGACGGATGACGGGGGGGGGGGGGGGGGGTGGAGTCGAGCTCTTTTCCACTGCTGAGGTCCTGTTACTGGAGGGAAGAAAAATCGTCCAAAATAAGGACCTACGCGTCTTGGGCTTCCGTACTGCTATCTAGCGGCGGTCTCATAAACTTCATGTTTTTTCAATCGTAGTGCAGAGAGCGTAAGAGAGTGTTTACAGACAGTTAGCAGAGAAGAAAAGTAGAGTGCCCTCCATACGCCAAACTCCCAACGCTTCAGAATGTTATCCTAAAATTTAACATAAAATTACTTGACGTCCGTAAAATAGCAATGCAACGTTTAATAAATACTTCAATGCAACATTTAATTGAGGTTTCACACAAGTCAAGTAATTCAAACAGTTACAAAGAACTTAGTTTTGTTGTTTCCATAGTGCACTTTGAAGTATTTCATGGCAGTGAGATCCCACTGATCCATCACTCGTAGAACTCGAGATTCGAATGAAATGAAATGAAAATTTGTTTATTCCTCTCTACATAATATGTATAGCAATGGACTGAGCAAAATTTAGCGCAGGAACTACCCCACTCCAAAGAGCATAGTTCTTCTCCATAGAACATAGGTCTACTCTCAAGTTCATTAAATACAAAAATACCTAACTACATAGTTTTTAAGTTAAAACTTGTAGTAGGTATACAGTGGTTATACGCTCGGCCGGTGGAAACGCACCTTAACAGTAAGTAAGTATAAAATAGAAAATAAATTACATATCGCAAACTCAATATCCCAATGATATATATCCAACTGAATATAAGTATATTATACTTCTTGTAAACTGCTCTAGGAACACTTGTGTGGACTTCTAAGTCATGTGACACATTTCTTAATAATAGAGGCATAGGTGCTATAGTAAATGTGACGGGACGTACCAATTAAGCGTGATTCGAGCAAGGGTACACATAAGCACTATTTTGCGTAATTTCATAATTAAAATTATGGGTGTTTATGCAACAGGGCTGGTTTCACGTAAATTTGGCTGACAGAAAACACTTTAACAATATCAATTAGATCATGCGAAGGAAATCTTTTTGGTTTCTTGGCAATAATTTTCAATATAGTCTTCTAGGCCTCGTAGAAACTCCCAACGCTTCAGAATGTTATCCTAAAATTTAACATAAAATTACTTGACTTCCGTAAAATAGCAATGCAACGTTTAATAAATACTTCAATGCAACATTTAATTGAGGTTTCACACAAGTCAAGTAATTCAAACAGTTCATGACATCAAAGTGTCGTGAGCGTGTAATTTTACAGTGTGAACCCTTGCGCACGACACTTTGATGTCAATAGTGCTGTTTGATGCCCCCTTGGAGTGATTTTAGTGGCCCCTGTACGTGTTTGATGCCTTCTAATGTGGTGGTGGGAAAGGGGTGATGTCTCCTAATGTGGTGGTGGGAAAGGGGGGGGGGTGATGTCGCCTGTAAAGGTTAGTTGTCTTGTAAACCAACAAATTTTTTTTATGGGTTTCGACCAACCCCACAATGGTCCTCGAAACTTTTCATAACCCTAGGTCAAGGGGGTTCAAAACGAATTTTGAAATTTTGAAAATTTCATATCTCGAAAAATTCATATAGAACGGTATGTTTTTTATTTCATATTTAGATAGAGTTTGTTCCGTAGAATTTTTTAAGACCATCCGCAGCTTTGTACGACCAGCCGTTCGTTCACAATGTCGGCTCAAAGATTGTGCCTCACAACACGATCATGAATCAAACTTTTGAAATACAGGTCAATTTTCATACTAACAAGCTCTTCGGAACATCATATGGCTTAAGTGATGTCGAGTTGGTTGTTCTGAGGTGCGTTTCGTGCTACGGAAATGAAGGTAATTTCGAATGTTTGTTGGTAGGTACTTCTCTTATAGAAAAGTTATTACCGACGTAGTATTAAAAACCTCAGAATTATGTAGTATTAATTAATCATAATTAATAATAATTATTATTAATAATAAATACAAATTATTAATACCTAACAATAAATTATTATAATTTTCACTAGGTACTTGATAAAATTGTTAATAATTAGTGATACTAATTGATAATAATAATTAATCTAACATTTAGGATCTAGACATTTAGACCTAGTGATCTAGACAGAAGGGTGATCTGTACAAAGAAGATAATGAACCGTTGTTTCAAATCGTTGTTTATAATATAAATTATTGAGAATGATCACCTGTTTGTAAACAACTATTTAAACAATCACGCTCATACCGCAGCTTGTCGGCCACGCACACCGCAGTGGTTAACGTAATATTGTTAGGTAAATCGAGAGCTATCCATCGAGTGGTGAACGATTTTTGTACGATGATAACTGGCGAAGTTAAAGTTCCGTAGCAACGAATCGGTTGTACGTGAAAATCTTCAGAAAATTTCTGAAAACATTTAATGTTTCATAACACTTTCTTCGTCACACCATAATGTTATATTATATTATAACAATTTTTAAATTAAAAAAAAAAAAAAATGAAGTACGTGGTGTGGGTGTGGGAGGGGGCGCAAAGACATGAAATGTCCCTCGTGGTTGCGTACTTGTACGAATGCTGTACATGTCATAGGCTTTGATGTACAAGTTGGCCTCCTGCCAGCCGTCTGACGTCATAGGCTCTGACATACTAGTTGGCCTCCTGCCAGCCGTCTCATGTCATAGGCTCGTGCGTCATAGGCTCTGACGTACTAGTTGGCCTCCTGCCAGCCGTCTGACGTCAAAGGCTTGTGCGTCATAGGCTCTGACGTACTAGTTGGCCTTCTGCCAGCCGTCTGACCTCATAGGCTCGTGCGTCACAGGCTCTGGCGTACTAGTTGGCCTCTTGCGAGCCGTCTGACGTCATAGGCTCGTGCGTCATAGGCTCTGACGTACTAGAAGGCCTCCTGCCAGTCGTCTGACGTCATAGGCTCTGACTTATTAGTTTGCCTTCTGCCAGCTGTCTGACGACATAGGCTCGTGCGTCATAGGCTCTGACGTAGTAGCGCGCCGGTCGCTTGTGTTCTGACGTGATCTGAGGGAAAGGGTGAATCAAGGGAACAAATTTTTCCCGTTGGTGTCTGGACTCGGTCCTGTTTCTTTCGATTATGAGTCGAGTACTTAACCTCGAGACCAGAATTGATTGATTGATTAATTGATAAGATTTTATTGGCATAAAGCATAGGTTCCCAACCTGGGGTACGCGGCACGAAATTTTGTGGTTTCTGGGTTTGGACCAGCCCCACAATGATCCTCGAAACTTTTCATAACCCAAGGTCAAGGGGAAGGGGTTCAAAACGAAATTTAAAATTTCGACGATATCATATCTCAAAATATTTGACTGAACCGTGTAAGTTTTAGTTCACTTTCGAATGACCTGAAAAATTACGAATCTTTTAAGAACAATTGGATTTTTGTGCGAACAGCCGTTCGTTCACAGTGAGCGTGCAAAGGTTTAGGAAACTGAACTTCGCGTCGAAAACGGCCGTTACGTGGGTCAACGCCCAGAATAAAACTACCTTTTTTCATCTTCCCGGTAAACTACAGTCTAGAAATTTTAACCGTGAGTCGGGGATAGACCACATTGCAATATTCAATCGGTTTCTCATATGTAAAATTGTTTAAATAATACCTTTTTGTAATAATACAAATTAAATTTTGATGATGAGCTATTGACTTGAAATTTTAAAAATAGTTCAGAACCGGATCACAATGCAATATTCACTCGGTTTCTTGTCTGTAAAATTGTTTAAATAATACCTATTTGTTTAAACAAATTAAATTTTGATGATGAGCTAGATACTTGAAATTTTGAATATAGGTCAGAAATGGTTCAATATTCACTCGGTTTGTATGACATGGTATGAGTATGGTATGGTATATTATTGTATGTATGATTTGGTATAGTACAGTATGGTATGATAGGAAAGAAATTCGTATGGTATGGTATGAGTACGGTGAGAATATGGTATGGTGCCGATTTGCAACACAATCTGGTATAGACAGAAGGGTGATCTGCACAAGGAAGATAATAAACCGTTGTGCCAAGAATTTGCAGAGTTTTTTTATTCGATTTTCTGAATCTACGTATCTTGAAACGTAAACCAACAAATTTTGAGGGGGGGTTAAAATTTTTTTTTTCTTTGGGCGATTCCAATGGTTCATTATCGAAGATAATAAACCAAAATCCACAGTCATACAGCATGGCTATAAGAGCGAATTTTCGAATAAATAATTGGTTTTATGTAAAATGTTTCTATTAAAGAACATGATATTTATGAAGAACATCACAAGTATCAACCACGTTTCTTTATCTTCAAAGTGCTCCAGTTTGAGAGCGGAATAAGATATCGAAGACCATCCTATTCAGTGTGTAAAACCCTTAAAAATGAGGTGTCACTTGACAGACTGTTTCATTTTTGGAATTTAACCCATAACCCAAAACTTCCCTCAGCTTTTGGACGTTTCAACGCCGAAAACGACGGTGAAGTCAGAATTGCGATATCTCATTCCGTCATCAGATTAGAGCAGACTAACCATGAAGGTTAGTTTCACAGCAGAAATCATAGCTATTCTATTAGCTTTGAAGTATGTAACTTCTTCACTTGCAGAATCTGATACTGGAATATCGGACGTGGTGCTATTTTCCGATGCATTAAGTGTCCTTAAATTATTTAAAGGTGGAACCCGAAGGGCCCGCAATCCATTGATCGGGGTCATACTTGAGGAATTGGTGAAATTGAAAGGGGTAGGCGTATCAGTTAACTTTGTATGGATCAAAGCTCATTGCGGTATTGGATACAATGAAAAGGTGGACAGTTTAGCTAAAACAGGGGGGATTACTGGTGCATCTGTAGACTTGCGGATACCTAAAGAAGATTTAATTTTCTTTATCAATTCATATTACCGCAATAGATGGAAAGATTTGTACCAGAACTCAGAACTCAGAAAAAGGATTATTTTATAAACATATAAACCCTTCACCTCCCTTGGTGCCCTGGTTTAATGACATCTCAAGTAGAGCATTGATTGTTTTAATGAATAGACTTCGTTCAAATCATGGACTCTGTCCAGTGTTTAAACATAGAATGGGTGTCCTGGACACACCGTTGTGCCAGGCGTGTGGGGAAGCGGACGGAACTTTAGAGCACATGGTCATGAGCTGCGTAACATACAACGAAGAACGAGAAACCTTATTTGAAACTATTACCCCCTCCCTTATTCATCAGTTCAATTATCATGGTATGTTAAGAAATGTACATTTATACTAAGATATATTTGAATTTTTTAACACCCTTAGAATGTATGTATGATTTAGATTTTATCCGAATTTTCTATCCGAACAATGTACTCGTTCTGAATTGGAGGTCAAATAAGTTATCGCTGAGGTTATTTGTGTAGACGAATTATGTCATGTTATAATGTTAAAAATCAATCCTGTAAATAATGTATGGCAACATGTATAATTTGTACGATGCCAATAAAAAAAAAAAAAAAAAAAACCATGAAGGTTTTGTCACTGTATTCTTTTGTCTCGACACTGCCCCCCGCCCATTACTGTCTGTTGAGAGCTTTTGTCGCTATGTTCTTTTGTCTCAACACCATCCCCCCCCCACCCCTGTCAGTTGGAAGCTTTTGTCGCTGCGTTTATTTGTCCCTCCCACCACTGTCAGTTGGTAGCTTTTATCGCTGCCTTTATTTGTCGCGACACTATCCCTCCCACCACCTTCACTTGGGAGCTCTTGTCACAGTATTCTTTTGTCTCGACACTGCCCCCCCGCCCACCACTGTCTGTTGAGAGCTTTTGTCGCTATGTTCTTTTGTCTCAACACCATCCCCCCCCCCACCCATGTCAGTTGGAAGCTTTTGTCGCTGCGTTTATTTGTCCCTCCCACCACTGTCAGTTGGTAGCTTTTGTCGCTGCGTTTATTTGTCTCTCCCACCACTGTCAGTTGGGAGTTTTTGTCGCTGTGTTCTTTTGTCACGACACTATCCCCCCCACCACTGTCAGTTGGGAGCTTTTGTCGCTGCCTTTATTTGTCGCTTGTTTCTTTTGTTACAACACCACGAATTGGGCCGAAGTCAGACGAGATTTACCCCATGGGACGCCATCGTACGACCATCCCACCAGCCATGGTCGTACGACTCGCGTATGGATCGTAAGATCAAAATGTTTGTCCAATATTTACTTTTCGGAAAAAAACTAGTTCCGATGCTGATACGACTTCAAAGTTAATTATAGAATCTATAATTATATAATTAGAATCTATAATTATAATATCTGATATCATAGTGGGAAAAGCCGCCACCCCGCATGTTTGATACCGTTGTCCTGCATTTACGGTCAATAAACTAGTTTCTAGTTCACTTCAACAATCACCAATTCGCACATGCTGCATGTGTGGAACTTTTATTTCAGATAAAAAATACCCACTCTCTCACTTTATTGTAGCTACTCGTATAAATCGGCAATTTTTTCAAAACCCATCGGACTTGATGAGAATTAGGTATCTTCTAGATGTGTGATACATATATAGCTACGTAATACTTACGTCGATACTTGAGTAACGCAAGTCATTCGTTAACACACCTCAACATTTGACAACCTACTCGTAGTAATCATACTGTAAATACCTACTGACCATTCAAATTGCTTTTTCTCAACTCCAAAGGAGCAATGAGAAAACTTTTTTTTCTTTCATTAAGCAGAATGTCTCTAAATTGAAAGGGGAATGGATCGCAACAACGAAGAGCTTACATTCGTATTTAAAATTCGTTCATTACCAGCGGCGAACGCTGGTGTTTCAGAGGGATAGCTCGTGCTATCGATTCTTTCAATTATTTTAAGGCATTCGGAAGAGAAAGGACTTGTCTGCCGTCAACGCTCAATTAGATCCGACCCTTTGAAATCTCCATCACAACGGGAAGGGCTTTAGTTTCAGAAGCGAAAACTCTCAATGTTCCGTCATTTTCTTGTTGGAATGAGATACGCAATTATTTCCCCGAGCCCCTATTAATAGCTCGCGCAATATTGTTGAAATTAACGTTAGAGAAATTGTCGGGTTCTTTGAGGAGTGAGGACTTCGCCTGGGAAACAGAGGCAAGTGCTTTCCAAGTTTTCTACCCTGTAGCAATAGGTTGCTGGCAAGATGGAGGCTGTAGTATTGTGTTTGTAGCAAAGGGGTTTTCCTAACCGTTGTCAGCTCCAACGACCTATGAATACGAACATAAATCGCTACTCAAATTGAATAACATGATGTCCATGAAGAACATCTCAAATAACAACCACGTTTCTTTATCTTCAAAGTGCTCCAGTTTAAGAGCGGAATGAGATATCGCAATTCTGACTTCTCCATCTTATTCAGCGTGTAAAAACCTTAAAAATGAGGTGTCACAGACCCAACATCCCCAAAACCCCCCTCAGCTCTTGGACATTTCAACTCTAAACACGACGGTGAAGTCAGAATTGCGATATCGCATTCAGATTAGAGCAGTACCTATAACCACGAAGATCATATCAAGTAACAACCACGTTTGTTCATCTTCAAAGTGCTCCAGTTTGAGAACGGAATGAGATATCGCAATTCCGATTTCACCATCGTGTTCAACATTTAAAAAAAAAACCTTTAAAATGGGGTGTCACTCGTCAGAATGTTCCATTTTGGGAATTTATGAGGAATCCCCCCCCCCCCTAAAACTCGCCATGACCCTTATTAGAGTGGTCCGATTCTGCCCATCTACGAACTTAACCTGTCGATTGCCAAGACAGTTTTTTTGTGCAAATTTGAACTTTTTATCTCAATCCTATCGAGAGTTATCGTCTGGAATGACACATACATAAATATATTTACATAAATATAATATAGTTATATATTATATAACTTATGTAAAGTTACAGTTTAACTTATATAAATGTATATAATATATAATTTTTGGTGTCTTTTGGCAGTGGATTCAGGATGGTCTGAGACGGACTTTAGTATGAAAATGTTTCGAAAATTCGAGTTTTAAAAATTTTGGACCGCGAGCAATTCGCTAAAAGGGACAATAGCGGAGTTACATTTTGGGCCAAGTTGGCCTTAGGATTTCGGAGTTGAATTCACACGAGAACGACATTTCCTGAGGGTTTATATCTGGTTGAATGAGAAGATGGTGAACATTTTGAATTTCAACTTCTACTAACCTAAACCACCAGCTCGCATGTTGGAGAGCTCTTCAATGCGCATCGTGCCTGGTTGTTTTCGATCAGTCAAGAAATACGTTGTCATCTCGCCTTTACCCTTCACTTTCACCTTTCCTCGACACTGGAACTCGTAAGGGTGTGTTCTCAACACTTGGTACACTTCTTCAGTAACCTGTAAGTAATAAATGGCGGGTATAATTACTGATCGTGTTATTGTAATACGAGTAGGTGGGTGCATATCGAAGAAGCAGATAGGGTATTGGTTGGAAATTACAGTGGAAATGAAAAATGGGGAAAGGGGGTGAGGTGACATTTAGTACCACTCAAGGGGGAAAATCACCTAGTGATGAAATGCCACCTCACATCTACGTTGAAAGAAAATTCCACATCCTCATTCCCAAAAAGGGAGGCATAAACAAAACAGATTCCAGTGCCTGCTCATTCAATCTGGTACACTAGAGCACGTGCGCACTAACAATCTAAAAACATTAATGGTGGCGATTAGTCAGGGTGTTTCAGGCCAGGGAGATTGCCATTGAACACTGTGCTATGGCTAATCCCAACAGGTGAGAAAGTGGCAATCTGTTCCGATAGCTAAGCCACATAGAAGGCATTAGGATCTCCGGCGATATCATCAGGCAGGAATAAAGTCACCGTGGTATGAGTGCAGGGACATTCAGGACTAAAGGGGAATAAAGAGGCGGATACACTGGCCAAAAAGGGTCATAGGCCGTCATCATTGGACCTGTACCCTACTGTGGGGTATCGAAAAGCCACAAGAAAAGCAATCACTTTTTCACCACCACCTTAACCACTTTTGTTAAGTTTTGAATATTGTATTTTTATTTATTTTATTTCATTTTTTCTCATTTACTCTTCTGCTCCTACTAATTAATGTACTAAACACAGAGCGAGTAGTTTTTCTCCAGTAATTTTTTTTTGTTACGTCCTAAGAGGACCCAAGTGGTCTGTTTGTAATGTTCCTGCCAAAGCATAAATTGAACATTACTCAACCTCAGCGTTCTTATCCTCAAATTGCCACAACACTTCCGTTCACCTAGTTGGTGGCGTCATTTGAAGAAGCGATGCAAAATCTTGCATTTAACCAGAGTGGTTTGAACTTGCAATTTACCTGAGTGTGATTTGGAAGACCCGTTGAATCCATGCGACTGGCGACATTGACGGTGTTACCCCAAATGTCGTATTGGGGCTTCCTTGCGCCTATAACTCCAGCCACCACAGGGCCGATGTTGATACCTGCAAATTTGTATGTTATTGTATATTTTGTATACTAACAATACATATTCGTACAAATGTTTGGATTTAGTAATATAATAGGTTTGGATGCTGAGTAAATGGTATGGATCCTAACCGACTCTTAGCATGAAGTTGTTGTAGGAATTATCGTTGATGGACACGAGGCGGTCTCTCATGGCAAACACGAATTCGACGAGGTGGCTCATGTAGAGTGCAGCACTGTGCTCGTCATTGTCCAAAATCCGGTGCTCTGGCATAAGACCAACAGCCGCCATGTACGTAGAGCCAACTGTTTTGATTTTGTCAATCGATCTGAACCGGTCGTCTCCCAAAAGCTGAAATAAGAACAAAAAAGTTAAGTACAATGTGGATGTGAGCAAAGTTACTGCTTGATCAGCTTGAGCTGAAAGCTAGGTCGACATGAAGGCGCAATTCTGGCAGCAGTGTGGCACGCCAGAATTTTAGCCCCAGAGACATTCACACGGCAGCGGAATAATAACCATCTCCTTCTTTAACAAGGTTTTCCAACTGAACAACCTCTGTACAGATAGGGTAACGGATATCTGGAGATATAGTATAGCATGTATTACATGACATTGCACTGGAATAATCTATGGCCAATGGATTGCAGGACCTGTTGACATATACGAGTAGAATAGAATTACTTCTCCGTGTGAACCCTTTGGTATTGTCTCGGGAGAGCTTGAAATGGTCCAGCATGGCTTGGGGATGGCTAAGGATGACTGGGGATGGTTGAGGATGACTTGGGCAGGGACGTAGCCAGGGATACGGTTTAGGGCCCCCTGCAATATCCCCCCCCCCCCAACGAAATTCTGGCTAACCATTCTCAACCACCCCAGTCATATTTAACCTTTCCAAGCCGTCCTAGACCATTTCACGCTCTCTTCACACCTTCCTAGCTAATCCCGGCATTCCTTAACCACTCATGTTATCCAGAGATGCCTGTGGAGATACAATATGCCATCTTTAGATGATTGCAAGCCTTCCTTGACCAGTAGGACTGGCCCCGATGTCAGCAGCCAGGATGGAGTTTAGTGGCCATTGGGGGAATTGAACATGCTCTCAGGATCGAATTCGTGTTTGAACACAAGAGCGAACGGATTGAATGGAGAGCATCTGGGACACAGCTTCCCAGAGAGGAATTGGTAGACTCCTCCCACGCAGACCAAGTTGTATGGTTTGCCAGATTATCCCTTAATAACTTTCAACCAGGCAGTTCCAGCCAAAGGAAGCTAGGAAGAGTTTCAAATCATGGGACATGAATGCTTAAGACCCCCATATACTATCCAACCCGGTCCGTCAGTTCTTCCAACTTGGTCTGAAGGCTGACCGGGGTTGAACAACGGTTCTATAGTGTTTGGTGGCGAACAAACCGCACCGCACCGGATTGGACGAACGGTTTCCCAACCAGGCCTCCATACACTATCCAACCCAGTACGACGACCAGGCAGAACAAGGTTTGTCGAAGTTTGGACAGACAAATGTTCAGCTGAATCTCCAAACACTATCGGACCCAGTCTGACGAACTAGGCCAAACAAGGTTTGGTCAAAAACAAAAGACAACCTGAGGTTCGTCCAACCCGGTGTGGTGCGGTCCATTCACCACAATACACTATCAAACTGTTGTCCAACCCGGTCTGCTATCAGACCAAGTTGGAAGAACTGGCGGACCGGGTTGGATAGTGTATTGGGGGGGGGGGGGGGGCTTTAGGCTCTGTCAGAATGAATATAGGCTGGGACACCAAAGATGCTAAGAAGTTGGAGTAGGCAAGATTCAACTGTGGATGCACTAGTATCTCTAGAGTGAACCACCAATGGGAATCGAGAATACTCGACGATGGCCGTCAGAATGAATTGTAATAGACGTAAGAATGGTAAACCTCGAGAAAGGCTTTATTGAATGGAATGCAAGAGAAAACTTCAATAATCAAAGAAATTTGTCAATTGGTAACTAAAGACGCCAAACACCTGATGAAGTTGGAATATTATAACGAAAGTGGTTATAACAGCACCTACCGGCGACAGACATCTGTCATTTGAAAACTTAACAAGTACCTATAACCAAACCGAATACTGACATCATTCATGCTGTTTTTACCTCATCGAAATCGGCGATAATCTCATTCAGGAGTCGAAGACACTCCACTCCCTGGTTGTTGCCGTCGAGCTCCATGTAGAATTCGTGGTAGTTGGTGATGGATGCAAACACGACTCCCACTCGTGAGTACGACTGGTGGTACAACTCCTGCGAAACACCGCTCTGTTCAAAGGGTGGATGGCCCAACGAACAAAGAAAGAGCAAAGCGGCAGCAGTTAAGCATGATGTATAGCGAGGCCAAGCATTCAAAGGCGAATATAAGCAAAAAAATACAGCTTAGCGCAGTATCAAACAAAGAAATCTTTGAAATAATTGATTTTGAAGAATTCATACAAATCTTACATATCATCAAACTGTTAAAAAAAGACTACCAACAATACTGATTACACAAATGGCGTGAATTCAAACTATTGAAGAAATACTCAAGTTATAAAGTTTACGATGAATTGTTAGAGACGATGTTCAGTAGGGAGTTGCGAAAATATTCTTTTCGCCTAAATCTTCTTGGCATAGGTACGTACCCCTATAAACGTTTACTTGGTCTCAAGTGTGTTCAAAAATTTCAACAAGTTTCAGCTCCCCAGTCCTCTCCCCTCCATAATCCATTATAATAAATATATTTCGATATTAAAAAAAAAAAAAAACGTTCACACAAATCGAGCGTCCGTCCGTTACGCTAATCTATTTCCGACTTTATGAAGATTTCCGATTACAACCACTTGCTACAGAAATCTATATTCGCTATTTTTGGTAGTTCAAAAATCGTTCATCACTCGTTGAAATGCTCTTGATTTAGCGAACATTTTCCTGTTCGCCGTAACCTTGTGACAGTACGAATAGCAGAGCTGTGGGCATAAGAGTTTTCATATTTTGTTTACAAATTATGAAGCTGTAATTTGGTATAATTTCTTTAAGGTATGTATTTGGTATTAAGTGTAATATACTTATACTTATACTCATTCAGTATACCTGATATTGAAATACTTAATACCAAATACCTTAAAGAAATTTAGCCAATTACCGTGGCGGTAGAGACTTGAAATTTGGCATGTGGCCTTCTCAGGACATGCACTTCAAGCAGAATAGGGAAGGGATCAGCTGAGTGGCTCCTAAAGCTAATTTCTATGCTATTCACACCATGAAGGTGTTATTTGGCATGTAGCCTCCTTAGGACTTCAACTTGACGTTGCCCAAGGCCCGGATCGCTGATTGTTCTTGAACACACTGGTTATTGAGACAAAAAGGAAACATTTCTAGGGGTATTCCAAGAGGATAAAGGCGATAAGGATATTTTTGCTACACCCTAATGTCCAGGATAGCCCCAAAGCTACTAGCCAAACTTAGCTGTTATATAAATAGAAACAATATCCCGACTATGATATGATAAGATTCAGGTTAGATTGTAACAGGGACTCTGAGTGGGACCAGTCCCATCCGTCGCACCAAATCCTGGCCTTATTGAGCGGAGGATACGATAACATCGGGCTATTTTCGTTGTTCCCCGAACTCATTTTTGGCAGAGAACGTGTGAAGCAGACGCTACTGTTTACAGGGTTCCATCGCAACAGTCGCGAGGGCCTCATTGAGATCAGAAGTAGTTCATGGGAACCGTCGAGTGCAGAAAAGACGTCCCCAAGGAACAACGTGTCGCTCTTATAAGATATAATATAAATATCCGTCATCTGACTTATACACGGTGTAACGCGAGTGGTGCTAGACAGCTCTCCTACGCGTTCTAAATTTAATTTCCGACCAAAAGTGTCTCTTAGAATTTTTTTAATCCACTCCAAATCCGACTTTTTTCAATTTCAAGATTTTTTTTGTGTTTTCGACCTTACCTCACTAAAAGTGCCATAACTCCCTTAATTTGCACTGAAATTTAAATTTGAGGGCACCGTTGGAAAGAGCGTTAGATTTCCTGTCTCTTTGATGTCTAAGAAATTATGTTTTGGCGGAACAGAGGAGTGCAAATTGAGTCTGAATAGTAAATTTTGACAAACTCTCAAAATCACCTATTTTTTAACCGCTTGGTAATCTTATTAATTCTTATAGCAGAAATGTGAAGGTATGCTAAAAAATGCGCCAAAAGGTCAGCTTTCTAACGGACTCATCAAAACGTTTTTTTGCTGTTGAACAAAGAGAGAAAATGAGGTTCGAATACGAAAAATGTGTTCTTCTGTGCTAAATGGAGGAAATTTTGAGCAACTTGTGAACTGAATTTGGTATTACCAAATTCAGTTCACAAGTTGCTCAAAATTTCCTATGTTAATATGGCCGAATAAAATTAAAACTTCCACAGTTCAATTATTACTTTTCAGACTCCATTTACACTCCTTAGTTCCACCTAAACATAATTTCTTAGGCATCAAAGGGACAGGAAATGTAACGCTCTTTCCAACGGTACCCTCAAATTTAAATTTCAGTGCAAATTAAGGGAGTTACGGCACGTTTAGTGAGGTAAGGTCGACAACACGGAAAAACTCTTAAAAGTGGAAAAAGTCGGATTTTGAGTGGATTAAAAAAAAAATCTTAGATACACTTTTGGTCGGAAATTAAATGTAGAATTAAATGTAAAACGTTCTTCATTTGATCAAGATTAGATTATACTAGGGGCTACCTCCTACTCCTACGGGGTACTGCTATAGTCAACTTTCCAAATCTTTGTGCCACGATGTCAGTATCTCGTACCGGTCGTAGGGCATCAAGGGTTACTCACGGATATCTTCAGGTTCACAGAGAACATTCCGATTTACCACGATTGTAAAACATTGAATAAGTTTGGCCAGTTACTTTGGTCCCACCCAGTACATCGAAGTATGGGCTAAAAATGAAAATGCTAGGTATTAATGAATGATTAATGATGTAATGGATCAGTCCATAAATCAGAATAAGAATTCACATTTCCGTAAGTGGCAACCCACCTCGGCAGGTCCATGCTTTACGAGCTGTACCTACTGGATTCACAATACATACACTAGTTCCGGCGCTATCAGTCAAAATCTACTTTCAAAGAACAAAAGTAACAAATTATTACGTATATCCAATCGAGCAAATGAGCCGTAGCACTTACTTAAGATTATTTTGATTTAAGAAGGATATTAAATCATAAAACTCTTCAAATTCTTCCACAACGGTTTATTACCTTCTGAGCAGAATGTAATTATTGTATACAGGTATTAAGAAAGACGTCACACAAGTTCAGAGTCCATGATATTGGTTACCATCGTCGATTAGATTGGGACACTGGACTGAATTGAGCCTGGCTTCATTATGTTGGTTCAGCAGGAATTCGATACTGCATTTGTTGGAGCTCGAGTTGATGAACTAGATAGATTCTTCCTCTTCATTTCCTTGAGAGCTCGAAACCCATTTGAGCAGGGCATCTAGTGGCAACGACAACATCCTTTTCAAGAGCGTTGATCCTATCTTGTGCTCCTCCCTTGCCTCCAGAACCCATACTGCGGCCTGGTGGAGCTGTGAGGCTAATTCCAAGTGTTTAAGGAGAACCCAGCTCGACAGCTTACGGTCTCCCCCCAACTAATTGGTCGGGAGTCCCTCCTGAGAGGTGACTGAACATACAGTCAGTGTCCTCGGACAGCCAGCGAGTTCCTGTGCTACCTGCAGGTGAAGTCGAGGGTTCTAGCTCCCTCTACCAACTATGCAGGTTGGTGCCCGAGTTCTCAGTTGCCCACAGAACTGACATGCCATGGCCTACTGGTATGAACCCGCAGACCATCTTAGATGGCCCCTCCCCACTCCAAATGGACTATTCCAGTTGTCTGGGTAGAAACCACGTCCACCACGAATCCGAACTCAACTGGTAGGCGATGCTTTGCGTAACCACCAGATGCAAGGAGCTCCCCCCTCCAGTTTCCCCAGATGCCAGACCGGTCGCTACCGCTTTACCCTCTGAGGTATGCTCCCTGACGGGAGAACCTGGGGTGGAGGGCACAAGGCTCGGCTCAGAGATCTAAATCCCATCGCGTCATGGCTCTCTATGCACGTCATTCCCCAAGCAGCGAGGCCAGCAAGGAGAGAAACTAACAGGTGGGCATTGGTTCTGGAATTGGGTTTCAAATGGTATTCGCCAGCGTTTTCTGCAACACCGCCAATCTCTCCAATGAGGAATATTTCTTTGGATTCAGGATCTTTTAGCAAGGTCGAGGGCGGCGTTCAGAGACTGGAGCGAAGTGCGGGAGAGATGGGCAATAAACAGGCAGAAAACCCAGCACAGAACAGGAGGAGCAACAGAAATTGGACCGCATTGCTTTGAATGGAGCTACGTATGAACGCACCGCTACTTTGAAATATCTCGGAAATCTTCTCACAGAGGACATGAAAGAGGAGATCAGAGCACGGGTTGTAGCTGGCAACCGATGCTACTTAGCCATAAGAAGAGTGTTCTGAACGCTAAGCAAAAACCTTAAGCAAAAAACCAATGCTGATGAGGAATGTTTGAGACGGTTTGAAAGAAGAATTCTTTGTAAGATTTTCGGTGCAAGATGTGAAAATAGCCGCGTGAGAATCCACACAAGTCACGAGTTACGTGAGTCAAGCCAGACATCGTTGCCGAAATTAAAGCTAACCGCACGTCAATGAGGCAAAATACCTTGTCGATTCAGAACAAGCTGACCCCCATACAATCAAGTCCTCAAACCAGTTTGGACTTATGGAAAACACAATTGTGGGGCTGCACCACTCAAAGTAATCGAGATATTGTATACAGATCAGTGATCTAGATAGAAGGGTGTGATCTACCTTTGAGGAAGAATTTGCAGAGTTTTTAGAATTGCGGTTCGCCAGAATTGCCCATTACGCAACAAGAAGTTACTGAAGAAGAAATGCATAGAAAATAGGCAATCCATTATTAAATAAAATGATTAATACAAATCATTGATGAATCATAACAGGTACATGGTATGATGGATTGATTCAGAGGACTGAAGAGATAAATTTTATATTATTAAGATAAAGTAATGACTTTGAGAATCGGCAAAAGTAGGAAGAAATATACCATGTTGTTACGGAATTGGTTGTCTAGGAAATGCGTGGCAACGTGTGATGGTAGGAGGTTGAACAGTATCCTCTTGTTGGAGTGTTGTAATGCATCCATATCTTTCTTTTCTTCATTCGCCTGGAAAGTATAGAAATTGCAAAATGAATATTGTTAGAACAATACGAAACGAGTGGTTGTAGCTTGTGTATTGTAATACAATCAATGGCGGCTACTGATCGGAGCATGTGCACCCCCCAGTCAATAAACCAAAAATAATAAGCAAATCCCATCCCGCTTGAAGAGTAATTTGGCTATTGACAGAAAACAGGATTTACAATTTGAAACGACGCGTTGCGCAAAACAGATTTGGACCTACGGCCGGCAGTTACGTGGCTGCACTAAGAGGAGCAACTTGAAAATAATCCAAACAACGCAAAACAAAATTCTCAGGAGCGTAGTTAATGCCCTCTGGTATGTTCGAACTGATGGTCTCCATCGCGACCTTAAAGTCAAGATGGTGAACGAAGTTGTTAAAAGTCGAGCAACGGACCATGAAAACCGTCCCCACAAGCACAGAAAAAAAAATTGTTTCGACGTAGTGTGGCCATAGATTGTTGTGCTCCTTGATGACAGGGCTCCCGACATAACAAAAATTTTCACACCTCTTTTCTGCAGAAACAACACAAGATTGAAGGTTTCCTAATAGAGAAATCTGGGTTGAAATATTTCGTGTAGAGGAGAAAAACCACAAGTGAACCACTCCTCTACACGAAATATTTCATCCGAGATTTCTCCATTTAGAAACCATCAACCTTGTGTTGTTTCTGAGCTAAAAGTTGAGTCTAGGGATGATGCACCAAGATCAAATCTCAACTCAGCACCGTCAAAAATATTACATGACATTGTGTGTTGTTTCTAAAATCAAAAACACATCGCAGGTTAAAAAATAAATAAATAAAATAAAAAATAACGGACTTACTTGAACTTTCCACAAAAAATCGAGACGAGCAGTCCACTCCACTTGGCGACCGTGAATTGCGACAGTCAATAGGAACATGATGATGTAAACGACGCTGAGAACATGAGTAGGCACCACTGCGCTGTAATGGCAAAATGTTACGTATAAGTTCATTTCACGAGCTGATTATTGATTTATTCAACAATACAATTTAACCTACGAACCAATTAAGGTTAAATGTTAGATGTGTTGGTGGGGAGGAAAAAAGCTAAATAAACTGAAATGGTTCAACTAAGACACCATTTATCAGCCAACTGTTTTTACGGTTGTCGCGAAATTTGTCACAGAAAGGAGATAATAGGGGCGGATCAAGGAGGAGGGAGGGGAGAGACATTGTAACGATAAGTGATTTTAGGCTGAATTTCATAGTAGAGATTCTCATAGAAGTTACACATTGTACAATTAAAGCTTTGTTTTCTTGTGAATATTTAAGCAATATTCCGAAGTTCTTGGACTAAAACTGGGTTTAAGAAACCGTCCTTCCTTACGAATCTGGGAGAACCCCCCCATGAAACTCCTGATTCCGCCCTTGGGAGGTAAACTAGTAAAAGTTTTTCCTTACCTCACGCGTTTGTCATAACAATCAAATATGTGGACGTGGGACACTTGGATGAGTAAAATGTAGACGACAGCCATCAGCAAGAGAAGGGAGCACTTGACGAGGGTTGGAAGGCGGAGGAAGATGGCCACAGAGAGGTAGCCAAGGCAGCATGAAATGGCTACGTAGTGTGGGAGCGGGCACAATCGGTGGTCGGCCCAGCCTGCTGTTGCATTAACAGGGGGACATTCCGTCTCGTATCTACACGTGAACTGTTGAAAACCACAATTCGTTAAATTGTTGCACAATTTTGGAAACAACACACAAACCACACAATCCACATCCTGACAGCTTGTAATGAATAACCTACCAAATTAGGCTTTATTTAACTTGTTGCAGGCATGTGGAAGTGGGATGCAAAGATAGAACCATAATCATATTATGATCTGATCTAATAATAATAATAACACAAGGGAAATATCACCACACCCTACCCTCTATCAGACAACATAATCTTTTAATTTTGCAGAGTACTGGGCCTTTGGTTGGTGAGGGAGAGGAGGAGTGTTGAGGTCATTGGGGATAACGACACACTATCTCAACGGAATACTTGATACTTGTGGTACGGAATAATTGTAAGAACACGGTAGTAGGTATACAACATAGCGAGATAACATGAGATGGAGGGTGGAGCCTCCTCATCCAAGGTGGTATAACAGTCTCCCACGCTTTATATAGATTCGTCAGATGAACGCCTGGAGACCACTATGTCATAGTCCTTGTCACATAGGCCTGGTCGAGCCACGCAGTAGCTGCTCCTCTGGACAAGGTTGGATGTCCTGAGTTGTGTCCCACTGGGTGTTGTTCGAGATGCCTGATGGGACGTAGCCTGTGCCACAATTTCTTCACCAGTAACTTTACTTGAAGGTGGATCACCCTGACTCCCAGTAGGTACATTAACTAAGTCTGACAACTCTGCAGTAGTTGCTTGAGGTTCATCTTCAACTGATACATCTGGGGCAAATAATAGTCTTGTAGGGCATCCACTATACCCCCAAAAATTATGGATGGATTACTACGCTATTTACGAGTACAAGCAACTCAGCGTCTTCAAAATCAGCCTGAGAGGGGAAAGGCGAGAGCGCTCCACTTCCCACGGACAACAGATGTCCCATGCAACAATTTGCCATGTTAAGAAAATCGCCTGTGATCTACAGCGCAAGACCATCCAATTTCGGTAATTCCTCATAAACGATAGAGGAATTCTATACGGCATTCTATTCCGATCCGAGGCATGCTCTATCCCTGCTGGAGCAATCTCTTCATTGTAAACAGTGAGTCACCGTGAGCAATCCTTAAAAATCCCCAGTCAGTGACGTTGCCAGAATTTCAGGAGGGGGGTTTGGACGCCCTAAACCCACTCCCTGGCGACGTCCCTGCCATGGTCCCGTACTTCTTCTTTGGAATGTAGTAAGCAGGAAGTCCGAACGTAGCGAATAAATCCGCTAAGCAATCGATGACTCTGGAACGGTGGGGATCAAGAATTTGTTTTAAGAGGAGTGTTTTGAGGTTCACAACCTAACCTAAGTTCTTTTTAGCGATTGATTTCTACCTAACTCCTACTTTTAAATGGCCAAATCAATGCTTTTGATGCCTTCAAGTACATCGACACTGCCTGTCCTAAGCATTAGGTTCAACTTGGCTCTCCCGTTGAGGACACCCCTCAACAGCCCTTGTAAGTACTGTATTAATTATTTCGCACACTAAAAGGTCACACTACCACATTCCGTCATAGAAACGGAGGTTACGATGGTGACTCATGGTATACACAAGTATATAATCTACTGATTTTGGTGAAGGTACCAACTTGTTTCAATTTATGTGCATTTAACTCTGCGTTCACACTAAGCTCTTCTTTGTATGCGTTATTCTAACATATTTCACACTGAAAATAAGTAGGATACTCACAACGTTAACTTGAGCAACTGTATAAATAAGGATAATGGTAAAAATGGTGATGGCCAATCGGAGAACAAAGCTCTGTGAGATGTCCCAGATGATCCATCGCAGCCTCACAGCAAGTAGTAACATAAGCACCACCTGCACAAAAAGCCCGATTTGTAGTAAAACAATCAATCCAACGACAGGTATACAGTTAAGCAGTAGAATTTGAAGAGAAAAAAAAACACACAAAAACAATCAAATTCCTCACCGATATCCAGATGAATGCTGTTAAAAATAGCAACAGGAGAATAATCGTCCGAGGTAAAATGGCAGCTTGCAATCCTCCTATCAGTAACAGAAGGATGAGGCTGCAGGCTAGAGATGTGCTGTACCCGACGTCAATGTCGCCTTGGTACTGAAATAGAGACAAAGAAATTAAGTGTGGGAACTAAGTCTAGCTGAGCGACTTGAAAGTACTCGTAAAAGGAACATTTCACAAACTATTCCCTAGACGCTACAATCCTTTAGGTCAAGGGGCGTTCTGCTGATTGACGGTCAAGGCAGTGACGTAGGTAGCCAGAATTTCGATAAGGGGGTGGACCCCTGGCTACGTCCCTGCCCCAGTCATCCTTAACCATCCCCAGTCATTCTTAACCATCCCCAGTCATTCTTAACTTTTCAAAACCACCCTGGACCATTTCAAGCTCTCCCCATACAATATAGAACACTCAAGCCTCCCTAGGTAACCCCTGCCTTTTCAAGTCCACCTTAACTATCCAGAGATACCTGTGGATAATTTGTAACGTATCCATATGCCACCATGCCATCTTTAGATGATTCCAAGCCTTCCTTGAGCATCTAAAGGCTTCTTCAGCCTCACCAGGCACCCCCTAGTCCATTTAGACAGCCCAAAGGCATCCTTGAGCAGTCCTCAACCATCTTCAGCCAACCTTCACCATTCAAAACCTTTCTTGAGCATCTCAAGGCCTCTTCAGCCTCACCAAACGCCTCTAATAATTTTAAACAGTCTAAAGCCACTCTTGAGCAGTCCTTACCCATCCACTGTCAGTGACGTAGCCAGAATTACGATTACAGACTAGGGCCTACACACTCATGAATCACACTCATCTGTAATGCACCCTCAAGTTGATCGAAAATGATCCAAAAAACATTTGTCAGTATCCCACATCCTGAAAGTTGAATGTCCCATTGATACCGTCTATTGGAGTGACTTTGCGGAGTTAAAAAAAAAGTTATACGCCTCCACAGTAAATAGCTGATAGGTCGTTAGAGGCGCTACAGCCACTGAAACACTCCTCTTCAATGCCTATGAGCTACTGTGTGATTTGCAAGTAGTTCCTAATAAGTCGCTAGGACTTTGTGAAGTGTGTTTTCCATGAAAATTGGAGCTCTTCAAAATTAGATATACATTGCTTCTACGAAAACAAGGTGAGTTTCATCAGCTGCTATAACTATAGATTATAGGTTAGAATATAATCTAACCTGTTGATTGTTATTTGTGTATGCAATGTCAGTCACCCCTGAAGACGAAATATAATTGCACGACTACCTCAGCCCATGTGCTACTGAAAGTTTTTTTCTGAAATGGGAGAAGAGACTGATTCTACTAATCACAAGAACCGATTACTTTTAGAAAAGACCACAAGGATTCGTTTTGATGGACAGCCATCAAGTATGGATTAGTTGACGTGGTCTTGGAATAAAACTACGACTATAATAACATCGCCAGATATAAAGCAAATATGACATCAGCAGATCATTGATGACGACTTGGGAGCTTTCTGTGGACATTGGTTAAAATCTAAAGCCCAATTTGGTTTCTGCCATGTTTCTGACACGACTCCCAGTTGTAGAAATGGGCCTAAAACAGCTATCAAGTATGGATTGATTTATGTGGTCTTGGAACAATAAACACGACCGTAATAACATCGCCAGATAGAACGCAAAGATGGCATCAGCAGATGATGACGACTTGAGAGCTTTCTGTGGACTTTGGTTTTTGAGCCATTTTCCTGACATGACCCATGTTCAAATTGGTCCACCAAATTTCAAGTACGGATTGATTGATGCGGTCCTGGATCAGTGAATACGAACCACAAGTTCCGAAATAATATCTTTTGCACTAACGATTAGTGACAGTATGAACAGGTTTTCAAAAAATTAAGAAATTGAAAAACGCCCACCTGGTTTTCTTTGGAAGAATCTTTGAATGCCAAGCTAAAAAGGTTTACGTGTTCGGATTTCTCTCGGTCCACAGATCTGGCTTCAATCGCTTGCGACAGGTATTTGTTGACTCGGTTCTGCGGTTGGTGGTAGACCGAAGAGTGCCTTTTCTTAAAAGGTCGTTTGAATTTATCAGTCACTTTATTCTGCAAGAAGACACATTAAGTAACTATTAATTATAAACAAACAACAATCGACCAATCTTCACAACCCAAAATATTTTGGAAATGTTTAATTGGATTAGTTCATAGGATTAGGTTCAACCAAGCGGATTAGTGACAAATCACACGAACATTGTTAGGTTAATTTGTACGAGTGTAAGTAGGTAAACGAATTGGCAACAAAGACGAACACGATAGGCAAGGACAATAAGCTACATAAATAGTATAGGTACGCCCCAACACCAAATAGTACAACTAGTTATTTAGAAGCTAGGAATGAAGAGAGGGGACAATGAGCATGGATGATCCTGAACAAGAAGATCGTGTGGTACACCTTTTCTGAGTAAAATTCAAGTTTTTCCGAGTCAAGTTTACGGATTTCCTAATGTCATCCAAGTCCTTTCAAGTAATAGGTTTTTTCCGAAGGTTGTTGGTGCAAACGAAGATTGAGAACAACCAAAAAATTTCTATCATTTTAAATTTTATAACTATATAATTTTTGGAACATATTAGAACTATTTACAACATAATATTCCATTTCAAAAACATAATAATATTGTGTTATTTGAAATGGAAGACGTGGAATTTGAAATGGAAGACCTCGAAATTGAAATGAAAAATCTCTAACTTGAAATTTAAAACCTCGAATTTGAAATGGAAAACCTCGAATTTGAGATGGAAATCTCTATCTTATTATAGTGGGATTGAGGGTTGAAGCAGTTTTGGCTCACTTCTAGATGTTGTTGTTATTTATTCTTTCCGACATGTTTCGCAACAACGTGTTGCCTCTGCAGGGATCTACAATGATTGGAGCAGAAATTTGGGTTACATCAATTTGGGTTGAAATTTGAGACTTCGATTTCAAAATGGAAAACTTCGAATTTGAAATGGAAAACCTTCAATTTGAAACGTAAAATTTCTAACTTGAAATCTAAACCCTCGAATTTGCAATAAAAACCTTCAATTTGAAATTTAAAATCTCAAACTTGAAATTTGAAACTTCGAGTTCGAAATGTAAACCTTGAACTTGAAATTTAAAAACTCGAATTTGAAAAGAAGAACGTTGAGTTTGAAAGGTTTTTGGATTTAAGTAATTTGAAAAACTGTGAATTTAATCCGGAAAAAATTGAATTTGACTCGCAAAAGGTATACCTAGGCTGCAATCAGAGAATCGCTACGAACAAAAATGTATGAGCGATTTTTGAATAAGGAAATCAAATCTTTATGATCCTCTTCCAATCAAAGGCACGAAGATAATTGAGGATTATCCTAAGGTTCCGACATTAAAATATATAGAATAAAAATGTTGATCACTAACGATACAGCCAAAATCCAAGGCGGCAAATAAGATTAGCCATGTGTTAGAAGTTGGCTGATTCAAACGAATTTTCAAAGAAAATAAGCTGTTCCGATAGATTCGAAATGTTTAGTCCAACAAAATAAATGAAAACAAGATACCTACGACCCTCAGTTAACCTTCCGGTGGGCGAGTAGCGGCACTGAGTACTGCATCATAAATATTTACTTGAAAAGCGACAGTACAGATTTTTCAGTACTTTTAGTACCTGCAGTTGGCTACACTGTTAACACGATCCCCGCGGCAGACGTCGGTTTCCACCCTTCTAGCCGCCTATAGACAAGTCCAAACGTGAACTCTGGCACTCTGTACTGCACGCGCCCACTCATGTAAGTACGAGTAATTTTACTCGTCAAATATTCGTGAGTGTTATTGTTTTGCGAGGGGCTTTTGCTCTGTATAAGGTGTTTCAATGTTGTTATTTATTTTATGGGCCATGTAATCTCTGTTGAGGAAGAAAGTGCAATTGTACAACTATCACATGTGATGATAGTAAGAAATTGGTTTGCAAGTAGCATTCAAGACATTTAGCAACTTGTGAAGCTTGGTAGTAAAGATTTTTGGCTGACAAATGATAGTTTTTTGATGATTTTTGATCTTGTGAATTGGATGTATTGAAATGTTGTAATTTCTTACATTTTAAAGGAACATTTACAAAATTACGTTAGTACCGATGACGAAATTTAATTTTGTTCTAGTCATTATGGTTGTTATTTTTACAGTTTATTGAGGAACGATTTCTAGTTTAGGTACCATAGGAAATAAATCGTCATTTTGGCTGTGATATGCTGAAGAACCAAATATTTAATTCAGATCGACAACCTGTCATGTATGGCTGCTGAGTGCCCCTATTCAAGGGTGGTTGGGGGGGAATAAGCCGGTTCTCCCCGCCGACCCTATTTAAGGATGTATCGGGTCTTTACTTCCACAGAACCGTATATCCCCAGAGCGGTTAAACAAAAAGATCGAGAACAGGGGCACAACAGCCATCACACTCCCACAAACAACACTTGGTATGCCAGGAAGAACAACTGGAAAACTCCAAGGTATGGTTAACCTCCATCGTAATGGTACTACTGCAAATTACTTGATACTTTTGGAGAACTGCTCGTACAAGCATGGATATTGGCAGGGGTGTTATAGAAATATAGAAATAGAAATCTGAATATAGAAGTTTACCCATCCTAATGTAGAAACATAGAAATTTGAATATACGAGAAATTTATCCAACGAGGGGATTTTCTTGTTTTATTGATTCAAATGACTTCCACAGAACCGTATATCCCCACAGCGGTTAAACAAAAAGATCGAGAACAGAGGCACAACAGCCATAACAAACCCTACAATTACCTTCTTTACCTCGAAAACATATCCGCTACTAAAACGGAACCGATTTTCTCGAAGCAGCATCCAGTGCCGCACGCGCCCGCTTGTGTGAGTTTCAAAGGCTCGCCCACCGGAAAGTTACATATGATACAAGGGAACACAATTCCAACACTGATCACAAACCGGTAGGTACCTTGGAAGAAGTATTGCGGATGTTGAGGTCAGCGGGATTGAATGGGCGTGCACCAGGCTCCGCATGAAGAGCACGCTGGAGATCCAAAACCTGAGAGATCCCCCAGCTTATTGATTATACAATAACACTAACAAATATTTTTTTTTAAATTATCAAATGAGAGGCGATTGGTTTTGTTGGGTTGAACTGGTAGGCTACGTGCTTAACGAGCAAATTGCAAAGATTCCATCGAGTAGAGTCAAATCTAGGGTAGCTTTGAAGAACTGAAGAAAAATCGGACGAAGGAAAATGCAAGAAAGTGGGAATCGTGAGAACTACAATTTATCATATTTCAGATAGAAGGGTTCGAACCCACAGTAGGTTGGTATCAGCACAATCAGCAACAACTTGGTATATCTATTGGTACAACTTGGTATAAGAAAGAGAAATGAACGGGTACAGCCTAGGCCATATGCAATACTGATGCTGCAATGAGGTTGTGATAAGTAGTGTTTGCTGATAAAGGAATTTTTAATTGTTCAATTACCAACCAACGGCTTTTTCTGAACAGGTAGAGGTTTGGAATACATGCTCGGTGAGAGATACGAACAATCGCCAAAAGAGTACATCGCAATGACAACAAAGATCTTTCTAACCTCAAATTGGCAGATTGTGGATTTGAATTTTCTCACATACACTGGAAAAAATGATCGAGTTCAAACTGAACCAACACTGTAAAATTCCCCCCCCCCCCCCTTCCTTGATTCGATAGAAACGGAATTACATGTTAAAGTATCAAAAATCGGGGATTCAAACGGGGAGAAATATTTAAATGCATGACAAAAAAGGAATTTTAACGACAGCGAATCACCACTTGAAACTTGTGAACTTCACAACTTAACTGCGCAACTCTTGCAATTTGGCAGATAAATAGAACATTAAAACCACGAAAAGATTTAAAATATCAATGACACAAGAAAACAAGTGTTTTCTTAATGGCTTTTGTTTCTCGCGGATCGCACTGACGGGTGGATGGGATAATTACCAGGATAGTTTCGCTGCATTGCCGATTCCATTAGGTAAGTACATTGTTGTTTTCAGTGAGTTAGCGATATTTCAATCTCTGACTTTGTCTAAGGTGTGACGATACCGCTGATACCTTTGACTTTGTCTGAGGTGTGACGATACCACTGATGTTTTTGACTTTGTCTTAGGCGTGACGATACCGTTGATATCGTTGGTTTAATCTTAGGTGTGAAGATACCACTGATACCTTTGACTTTGCCTTAGGTGTGACGATATCATAATATCATTGACTTTGTCTAAGGTGTGACGATACCGCTGATACCTTTGACTTTGTCTGAGGTGTGACGATACCACTGATGTCTTTGACTTTGTCTTAGGCGTGACGATACCGTTGATATCGTTGGTTTAATCTTAGGTGTGAAGATACCACTGATACCTTTGACTTTGCCTTAGGTGTGACGATACCATAATATCATTGACTTTGTCTAAGGTGTGACGGTACCACTGATACCTTTGACTTTGCCTTAGGCGTGACGATACCACAATATCATTGACTTTGTCTAAGGTGTGACGATACCACTGATACCTTTGACTTTGTCTTAGGTGTGACGATACCACCTGATACCTTTGACTTTGCCTTAGGTGTGACGATATCATAATATCATTGACTTTGCCTTAGGTGTGACAATGCTACTGCTATCTTTGACTTTGTCTTAGGTGACACGATACCACTAATATCTTTTAGTCTGTCTTATTTGTGGCGATACCATTAACATCTTTCCCTTTGTATTATATTTGTCGGAACCGTTTCCGCCTGTGTCTGCTTCACGAGGGGGAAAGTTCCAAATTACCGATCCTGTTACACTTTCCGTTCCGTTCTGTGGAGTTTGTCTAAAATACTCTAAATTGGTTTTTAAAAAACCTTGTTTTCAGCTGAGAACCAAAGATCGCCATAGAAATCCCTTGATCCAACTGTTGAGCATTTCGCAGATGACGTGTAATTTTTAGTCTGTCAATTGCTAAAGAATTTTAAAAACGCAAAAGCGGAAATCAGCAGGTTTCTATTCGTGATTTGTTATTATATTTCAGATTTATGCTGGGAAACAAATTTTTTTTCCAACGTCATTCGCCGCGTATTTCCCCTTTTTTGTCGAACAGATAAATCTATGATACCTGTTTCAAATTCTCACGCAAAGATGCAAACATTAGCAAAAGCATTGGAATGAAAATGGCAAATAACAAATAGAATCCTCACAAACCAAAAACTACTCAACACTTTTTTGAAGAAAAACCGAAACAAAATCATAGGGAGATTCAAACAAACTAATAGTGCAATAGGATTATCAGTGGACAACCGGTGTGTTGAAATATAAATTTCAGTAAGAACTCAATAATTGACAATCAAACTTACATTGCTACAGTTGTCACTTATTGCTGTGACTACAGGTAATAGTTGTCAGATATTATCATTTCAAAATTGTCGAACAGTGATGATATAATTAATTCAAGAAAATAATTACTTACTGAAAAAACTGAATGAAATTATTCAACCAAAAAAAGCTTTATGATGGTGATGATGTAGGTATATTGTGAACTAAAACGATTGTTTGATTGAAAAAAAAAAATGAAACTTCATTGTGATGAAAGGGAATTATGCAGGAAACAAACATACTTTACTGTAGTTGTGATCAAGGAAATTTCCTCTGAGGTAGTAGTCACTTACCGCATCCTAGAAAAATACAAATTGAAACAAAAACAAAAGAAAACAAACGAGAGGGCAGGTAACAAAGCGAGGGGTTTCCCAAGTTGTACGCATAATACAATCATGCAACGTAGGAGTAGGCAACACAAGGACTCATCGTAACGTTGGACATTTGGTACACAGGGGATTATAGTAATTTATACAACCATTTGCCATTCAGTATTGCGAGCGAATTTCCACACACAGACAAAGCATAAGAAACGTTTCCGAAGTTTTTGCTCTTGGGTTAACCATTAGCTCTTGATAAAGGATTAACCATTTTTGCTCTTGCTAATGGGTTAAACCAAGTACGTTACTGTGGCAGTGCATAATAAGCAAACAAGACTTGCTTGTACTTAGTACAAAGTTGTTTATTCCCATAGAATTTGAACAACAGTTGGAAACGAGAAAGTATCCATGTGGGGGAAATATAAGTGTTCCACCAATCAGTGACTAATAACACCCTCGCGTGACGTCACAACATACGCCACAGCATGGATACTGAAAGCCTGTTGACCTAACCTCAATGCATTTGTAGGGGATTTCCCATTATTTATTTATTTAATTTTGTTACTATTTCAACTTTTCAACAGGTGACAGAGTCGTTAAGTTATCGTTAATAAAAACAAGTTCAGAATTTTCCAAAAACTTGAATTGTGTTCATGCTAAAAAATAAGTTATACTGAAAGTACCTAAAATTGGTGACCCCGACGTGATGGCCGAAGAAGATTTTCAAATTCAGAATCCAGCAACAGGTAGCAGATCAAACAACCAAAATGAAGACGAGGCCAACGTAGTTCGACTGAAACTTCCCCCATTCTGGATTGAAAAACCCGAAATCTGGGTTTTCCAAATTGAGGCACAATTTTTCAACGAAAGAGTGAGATCGGAAACCAGTAAGTTCGATCAATTAGTAGCAAACCTGGAGCCAAAATTTCTTGAAAATATTTGGGATATCATCACAAGCGATGATACAGCGAAATACTCAGCTGCCAAAAGACGACTGCTCAACATTTTTAAAGAAAGTGATGATAGGCAACTTAAAGAAATTGTTGACAGGGCTTGAACTAGGTGACATGAAACCAAGTCAGCTTCTCCGAAAAAAAAAATAATAATAATAATAAAAAAATAACAAACACGCTACAGAAACCAGTACCTACAAAACGCAAAGAAAATCAATAGACGAAGAACAACGCTCGAAAATAGGATAGAATCGATATTGAACCAAAAAGAAAAAGAAAAAGAACAAAAAAAAAAAGATGGTGAAATAAAGAGAAATAAAAGGAAAATTCTGAACTTGTTTTTATTAACGATAACTTAACGACTCTGTCACCTGTTGAAAAGTTGAAATAGTAACAAAATTAAATAAATAAATAATGGGAAATCCCCTACATAGTTAAACCCTACATAAGTTATACTAAAAGTACCTAAACATTCATCTCGGCCTGCTAAGGAAGAGGAGTTGGGCTAATTATAAAAATTCACTCGTTCTTATATCACATTACTTAATTTTTCCCTTACCTTATGTCTATTTGTCTCAGTAACGGAGAAACTAAGTAATTTGCGTAGAGTGATAGATGATCGAAGTCGAGGAAAAAAAGTAAACTGCACTGAAAAAAATATTATTTGTATAGAAATTAGCTTTAGGAGCCACTCACCTGATCCTGGGCGTATTTTGCTTAAAGTGTAAGTTCTAATGAGGCCACATACAAAACTACAGCTCCATATAGGTAGTTAATGGTACCATAGAAAATAGCTTTAGGAGTATCACGCGAATTTCGGAATGACCCCCACCCATAAGACATATCCATGTCAAAACGGGGATTAATTTTGGAGAATTACAAGTGGCTAAAAGAACGTACTTAGCATGGCTACTGGCACCATGTGGTGAATAACTGGATGTTGCTTTTGATGTTCTTTTTGCTTATTAGTGGACTGTATGTTTTTGTAGGGTGTTAATAGCAAAATAGCAGGAAATAAAATTGTTGTGCAAATTCACGGTAGTTTGTCGGGAGCTATACGACGATGGCAAGTGCTCAGGTGCGACTATCTGATTGCCTCATGAACCGCTAGAGGGTTTTCTCACTCAAGCTCCCAGCGCCAATAATTAAATGTCTAGAATTTACAATTATTCAGCTACACTTACGAGGAGTATCCATTATGGAATTACATCAATGCTCTGATGTAAGACGTGATGTCACGCGAGGAAGGTTATGAACAGTCAGATGGGGGAAGGTTACTGATAGGTGGAACATATCTAGGTGAAAGGCACACCTTAGCACCAAGTGCAAAAACCAAAGGCTTGAGATGTTTTAGATAAGTTCACGGAAAGTTAACAATTTGGAACTGGTAACCCTGCTCCTCCAACTAGCTGCTTGCTCTGACTAAGAATCATGAGGGGGAAATGACAGTTCTCTAACAAGTCGAGTTCTACACACATCGACAATATGCCCTACTGCCTGCTTTGCACGCTGCAGTTTTGTTTGTCGGGTGAGTTTCTCCAATGGAAACAAAGGCCCATAATGAAGCTCAACAATCGATGATTCTCTCAGGCCTGCGATATCAAAAACGGCCACGAGTTTTGGTTCAAAGTTGATCAAATGTAATTCCAAATTCTAGAAAAATTAGAGCATAGTTGGACTTTTATTAAAACGAATAGGTAGATTATTTAATGTTGTACACCAGAAGACGAATAACAGCCTGTCTAAGCTCATCACAGCCATGCATCACTTGAAACGGATGCAACATAACAACATGCACAGCTAAAATAGTTGGCATCACAAGGATTTATGCAAGTAATTAGAAACAGTCTTTAAAGGAGGATGTTCATCTTGCAAACTAACTGTTCGATGTTGAAGTTTGACATTTTTGTGAAGTTGATCAAGTAACTATAAAATTGTTCTTTTCAAAACCTAACATGATCAAAACCAAATTTTACTTCGAATCAGATCGAAGAAAGTGAGAAGTATTCTTAGTTGGTATGTACTGTATGAGACTACCAGGGAACAAGATCGTGAACTGAATGCAACTTATCCAAACTAGTGGTACTTATTCTAGACAATTTGAATATAATAAATCTTTATGCCTCTCTACAGGGTGTTCCAAAAGTATGGTAATCTCTGAATATCTTTGAAGGAATAATTTTTGAAAAATAGTAGGTACATAAGTACAAATCGGTTTCTGGCGAAAACACGATTAGCCGAGAAAACCGAGATTTGAGTTTGTGATGCCATCTTGTGGCCACTGAAGATACCTGCGATCCTGAATATGCGCTTTCACCTAAAACATAAGTTGTTAGCCAGTGGGGACCTCTGAAAAACCGGCGTTTCTTCAAAACAAGACAAGTCATGAGTGTTTCAACAAGAACACGACTAGTCAAAATAATAGAGAGTTCCTAAGAGATATATTCATTCAGATGTGGCCTTATCTAGTGGCCACATCTAAGGCGAGCAACTTTTGGATGCTAACCAAAATTTGTCCAGTTTGGCGGATGATAACCATTTAATGTGTCCAGTTTGGCGGAAGTGGTCACATGTACAAGTAACGTCAAGTCACCTTAGCAAAACGCGAAATCCATCCCTTCCACTGCTTTTCTGGTCTTCCCACCCGTTCAGTTCCCGCCTGTTCATCGCTCAATTTTCTTGATTCAACTTCTGAACATGTCAGGAGTGCTTGATAATTTGTTGCGGTTTTATCTCGAAGGGCTACGCAAATTCACCCATAAAGATTTCAAAAGTATGAAAGCAGCCACTGAACCTCTCTTCATGAAGGCACCAGAACCACCATTCAAACTTCAAAAAGTTCGCAGACTTCAGAATCTGTCAGTCCAGCTGAAAAACTCATATTATGGAGCATGGGCCAGACATATCGTGAGGTCAGCTAAAGTGAGACTCACAAACCTCCTGAACCTGACTCCACTTTACACATCACCTCCAGGGCTGAATCCAGTTAAAAGCAAGAATACCTCCAAAATCTTCGGAGTAAGTCGTTCTATTACAACCTTCTGAATGATCTCACTCATATTGGTGATCCAGAAGAAGAGAACTCCAACAACTTCGATACTGACTATGATGACAATAGTGATGGATGTTCTGATAATTGACAATAATCCTTTTTTTTTTTTTTTAATCTGCTTCTTGTTTCTTATGCACTCTTTGAGTAATTACCCATGTTGAATAAAACAATAAAAAGAAGCAAAATCATTGTTTTTGTTCAATTACCAGCATTCCATGAACGGAGCAATGTTTGAATTGACTTCTTCTTTGTGGAATTCTTCAAAAACATACCTAACCAAATCGTTTTTCGCCAATCCCATCAAAAATATTGCATTAAGCTCATCTAATCTTATCTGGCATTCATCCCTACTGTAAACATCAAGTACAGAATGAAATTCAAATATCTAGTATAGTGTGTAAACACGGTAAACAGTTTTTTTTTGTTTCCTGAAAAATCAGCTTTTTTGACTAATCGTAATTTTGCCAAAAACTCCTCGAATTTTTTAGGATTTTTTCCTTGGCTACTCAACGGTGACCTGGGATTTGACCTTGTCCTTCAAAGTCAATTTTAATTTTAAAATGGAAAACCCCTACTTTTTATTGCGGATTAGGAAAGAGGAGGCAATTTTCATGACCACGACTTCAAGGGCATTCCAAGGTCAATTTGGTTTTTGCAATAGAATCACTGAATAACGGTTCGGAAATGGCCTTGAAGGTCATGGTCATATTTTAATGTAAAATTCCCTGCTCTTTCCAAATCCCCAATAAAAAGTTGGGATTCCCATTTGAAAACACAAAGTTGTCCTTGAAATGACCTTGAAGGACAAGATCAAAGTCAAATCCAATGTCACCGTTGAATAGCCAGGGAAAAATCCTAAAACATTTGTACTTACTCATAATTTTTCAAAAAAAGTAATTTCCTCAAATTTATTCAGGTGTTTCCATACTTTTGGAACACTGTAGAATGAGGATATCGAGTATTAGAATCTTACCAAGTACTTCTAACTGCAGAATTTGTCCATTGTAACGATATAATCAATGCTATGTTCTAGATTTACCAGTCGTAATCTTTATAATCCATGGTATAAGTATATACGTTACCTTTTCCTCGAGAAAGCATATCTTCCTATCAAGGACAATCTACATCATATGTATGTTGACCAAAAGGCGTGTCCACACTATGCCGAATGGTGCTGATGGCCAAGTGAGTGGTGGCGCTTCTACTCACAGGAAAGTTTTTAGAGTTTATGTGTCAGAGTTTAGTGGCCTCGCACAAATTTAGAACCAATTCCAAACCAGTCGATCATGAACGAATAAAGCCAAAATCAAAAAAAGGTGCAGTGTGACAAGGCTCATGTGGCATTGGTCCATTCACTGTAGGGCGGTACCTAAAAGGGAGACCACCTCGATGTTCCCTAAGGCTCGAAAAAACACCCCAGTGTTCCCCTAGTAGGTCTAGATGTCCCCGGGTCTCCAGAGTGTCCCCGAAGCGGCACGGTACGATTTAGGCCTCGATGTTCTGAGTAACCTGAGTGTTCCCATATTGAGAAAATGGATCACAATAATTGAGATCACGAATAGTCCTTTAATTACACTGCTCCTTACCTATACATACGAGTAGCAGTTTAATTAAAGGACTATTCGTGATCTCAATAACTATACACAGGGTGTTTCATTTTGTGACGGTCACAGGCTAGGAATCGATTCTACAGCTAATTTCAGGTCGACAATGTCCTGTAGCAATTTGTTTTTACTCTGCTAAAAAATGGAGTTTTTTTTTCAATTTTAAGATTTTTTCCGTGTTTTCGACTTTCCGTGTTTGGCCAAAAAAGTAAAACTTGTGCAAAATCTCCGCTGTCTCAGAGCACCATGAAGTAAGCTAGCTTAGATACATGCGCTGATGCAAAATTTGCCTCTTTATGTGCCTACATTGACTGGGATACACCCAAATTGATTGACTGGGCTTGACCCAAATTCTGCTCACAGACAAAACTTGTCTTTTCCAAACAACATCAGGAAGGCTTGATTTCGAGACCGAGGGTCATGCGACATTATTGTCGAGGTATACAAGGAACAAGGGAACAAGGAACATCGCGGCTACTCTTATCGCTGCAAGGAAAAGTGAACGGGAACATTCAGGCGTCAGTGCTTTCACTTAATGGTCCACACCAGAACACTAGAGCCGTCGTCTCTCTAAAACCACGAGGCGCTTGAGAACCAACTTCACCTCACTCTCTCCCCCAATTCTCACACCATAGTCCAGAAAAATAGGGAAAGGACATCGACGAAGTGGCCTGGGGAAAGCCGGAAATCGTTCTAAAACCTTAAGATACTCTGGCAAACGAGTAATTTCCGTTTGTACCCCTGCAGGGGTAACAAACCTAACTTTTTATGCCCTGGAAACGTCCAAATTTTCGGATTTTTTTCAGTTTTTCGCTCACAAGTCCTGAAAAACGCGTCCTAGCGAAAACCTTACCAGGAGACGAATTAAACAACATCAAATTCTGCCTAGATGGTGATTTCAAACTTCCAAATTTGGCAACTTTACAGGGAAGAAATCAACGGCTGAAAACGACAATATTTCCCATATTGACTAAAATGTACTATTTCACGACTTCCTGTCGTGTGTAGCATCAAAAGTACTCATCCTATCAAAACACTCTTGGAATCAAAAGTGTAGCAAATTGAACAGCAAGTTCAAAGAACACCTAAATTTCAAAATTCGTCCAATTTTAGCCATACTTGTCTCCCAAATTTAAAAAACAGTCCCTTTGGAAAATCGATATTGTTTCATTTGGCTTAGAAAACTGTTAAAATGGTCGAATATTCAAATTGAGGTGTTTTTTGAACTTGCGGTTAAATTATCTACAACTTTGATTCGAAGAGTGTTTCGAGAGACGACAGAAAGTCGTCAAACGTTGCATTTTAGACAATTTGCGAAAACTTGTCGATTTTTAGCCGTCAATTACTACACTATAATGTTAAAGTTAAGGGGATCAATCAACGGAGAATTTAATGCTCTTTAAATGGTTGCTTGGTAAGGTTTTCGCTAGGGTGCGTTGTTTGAGAGTTATAAGCGAAAAACCGAAGAAAGCCCGAAAATTTCGACGTTTTTGGAGCACCAACACAGTTAAGCCCTGGAGGGATACAAACTTAGATGAATCGTTTTCAAGATTATCTTAAGGTTTTAGAACGATTTCCAGCTTGCCGTAGGTCACTTCGAGGTCCTTTCCTTATATTACTGGAACAAGTGTGGGCGGTTTGCCTCCTTCGGCAAAGTTTGGACGCACCTTACGTCCTTATTATAATTTTTCCTCATCACGACAAGTGTTGATGGTTGATGTTTCTAGTTTATTTACATTCAGGAAGAATCGCTAACTGGTTATGAAGTTTTACTGAATGAATTTCGTGACGAGATCAAATCCACCTCAGGGCAACACATGCGTGATCGTTCAGTCGTCCTCTTCTAAGGATCAAAATTTACTCCGAGTCGTCGATAACGTCACTTTTTCGAGGAGAAATAGGTGTTATTGACGACAAAATCTCAGTGCTAAGAAATCGAGTGATCGTTGAGATCAAAATGTTAGAATGTTACCACACACTTCAGTCAGGCATTTCAAACTTACCTTGCGAGCAGTCGAAGCTTTGTGGTCAGCTGGAGTGGCCATATTGCTGAATGGGACTTCCATCGAGTACTTGATTGAGTGGAGAAGTTGAACGACCACATTTGAAACGTTTTTGAAAGACAGTTTACGCCTTTGAGCACCCAACGCTGATCTTACTTGGAGAGTGTTGAACAGGAGAGGCTGTAGAAAAACACAGAATCGTTATGGAAATCATGAGGCGGAAAGCGTTCCGAAAATCCTAAAAAGCTACAGAGAAAAGTATGATTGCACTGCTCAACACAGAAAATGTTTCGGGCTCAAAGATAGCCATTTCCGAAGTATTTTATCATGGTGATGACGAAAATCACCACAAAAAGTTCATATCTACTCGTAACATATCTATATCGTACATATCGTAGTATATCTACTCGTAACATGGGGGTACCAGAAGATCTACCGCTCTTCTTGGCTTCCTGCCCTGTGCTGGCAGAATTCAGGGTGCGGTTCTTATAATGTCAAGGCTGAACGGCGGGATGATCATCAGCATGCTGGACGGGGGTGACTGGTTAGCCATGACCCATGATATTGTGGCACTTCGCTATTGTAGACAGCTGGAGCCAAGGGGCCTGTATTTTTTTAAATCCGCCCCTGACAAGACCTACTAAAAGATTTTTCATTGCCATATTCGTGTTTCTTGACCCAGAATTAGTAATATGAGGCTATTTAGGCCCCAGAAACTACCGAAAAATATTTCTTTGTTGAGCAGTGTTATCAAAAGGATTTTCAAATGTAGGTTTAATGGTGACTGGTAGTGCTTACATGTCTTTTGTTAATAGGAAACTGAATTAGCTCTTTGGAACTCTAATCAGGCCCCCCTCGCAAGAAGGTGAACTCCACCAGACAAGGCTTTAGACCCACTCCTGGCTCCACTCCAGGGTAGCCGGCGCGGAGGGACCCCCAGCTTGTCCCCCAAGCAGCAGGGAGAAAACCTGCACGTCATGACCTATCCCAGCCAGAATACCCTATAGAAGTGTGCCTGATGAGAGTATGCTTACATGTCCTAATGGATGTTTACCTTTCGTCGCCGGGCAGGAGGAACTATGAAGTACGTAGTGATGCCATGATCCCTGAGATACTGGTTTCTAGTGCCACCGTGTCCTGCTTCCACTTCGTATTCGCCTCCCAAATAGTCGAGCGTCGCCTGAGTTATGTGTACTCGTCTGGAAGTTAATGATTTACTCAACATTTTTATTCTCACGGTCCCTGCTTCAAAACCATTACTATACAAATATCAATAAGCATTTATGGAACTAGACGTATCGAACAAGATGCATACCCTGGTTCACCACCAGCTTCCATGTTGTTCGCCAGAGTGACGTCATTCGACCAGACATCGTACTGCCATTTCCGGAGGCCAAGAACGCCACACAGCACACGGCCGCTGTGAATGCCGACTCTCATATTGAGATGTACATCAGTCGCTTCCACCACAGACCTGAAACGAGGCAAGAAACAAGATTCGACACTATGGTCTCTCCAGGGCCCCTGAAACACTCCACCATCATCAGCGACCTACACATCTACTTTAACCTTCCACCGGCCACGCCGTTGAACTCGGTTCAATACTCAGTTCATCACCCTAGCAATCGCCCCCTTCTATTCTTCAACAAGACCCTCATTTTCGTATTACCTACATAGGTTTAACACCCCCTTACCCTTTATGAACTTATACTTCGAATTATTACTGAAACATTCTACTAAATATAAGAAATTATGGTCAGGAAGCAAAATGTAGGATATTCAAAAATTATTTTTGGAATTTGGCATATAAGTACGGTTAAAATTGATCAAATTTTGAAATTTACGTGTGCTTTGAACTTGCCGTTAAATTTTCTACAACTTAGATATGTACCAAGAGTTTTTTTTTTTAAGACCAGTACTTTTGATGCTACAAATGACAGAAATTCGACAAAATTTGTCTGATTGCACTGTTTTAGTTGTATTACTTATGTCCTTTATCCCATCCATTGGCAATGAGAAACCATTGCGAAACCGGTCAAATTCGTTGATGTAGTGCCTGCACATCAGGCAAGAAAGAGGCAGAGAAATCCAGGACTAAGTTTTAAGGTATGTACACAACTATTTTTACTGGTATTGACTTTTCCAGGTCCATTTGAGTTTTACTATCATCTCATTTCCTAATGTAGTGTTGAATGTAGAGAATGTATTGTTGAAAGATCGCGTTCTTATGAAATGTTTCATGGTTTCTTAATGTTTTTCACGTTTCTTGATACAGATATTACCCTCCTGGGAACCCGAAGAAACCCCAATGTAGGCATTCGTCTAAAGCTGACCAATGCAGCTCTATTGACGAAACATTATGGACCAGATTGGGACAAAGATGACCGATTGATTTTTTTATCAAAACGTTTTGGCTGACTTGGGAAGTAACGAGGAAGTCTACGAGGAAATAGATGACGAAACCTTGGAGAATATTGACGACATCATCTGCGAGCCTGAGAAAGGTGACTTAGCCACTCGAGTGTGAAGTTTCGTTTCTTCTACATGAAATAAAGTTCTGTTACAAGAAACATTGTGAATGATTTTTGTTGGCTAAAACCCCGCTATTTAACGTCAATTTAGTCGATATTTTAAGCTTTAGTTTGTTGCAAAACCGGCAAACTCCAAAATGGGTTGCAAAACCAGCCAGATCCTAATTAAAATTTTGAATTTCCCCCTCTCTGCACCTTCCTCCAGATTCTCTTATGGTGCTTCAACCTACTATCCTAGTGACACATTAACAACAAGAGATTTAGATCCTATCTCAATTTCCCTAGCTGTGACAGAAAATCGGCTCTCCTGAAAAATTTCCTGTTATGGAGATGACCGGTTTTGCAACCAGATTTTAATCAATAACGGAAATCAATGTCGTTTTTCAGCCGTCGACTACTAGTTTATAGTTTGGTCCAATTTTAAAGTTGGGAGTGCCACTCGACGCAGAATTTAATGTTCTTCAATTTGTCTACTCGATAGATTTTCGCTAGGATGCGTTGTACAGGAGTTATAAGCGGAAAACTGGATAAAGTCCGAAAACTTCGGCATTTTTGGCGCAAATTAAGCTCAACCCCTGGGAGTTACAAACTCAGATTACTCGGTTTCAAGACTACGTTAAGGTTTTAGGCCACTTCGAGGTCATTTCTTTACTTAACTGGACTTAGGCCTAAATGACATGTAAGCATCAAGAGGACAAATGAACATGCATCTAAGATATCCAGTAGTGAAATCCAAGAACGGCCTCTTTTGCAAGGTTTTCTCCTTTTCAGAACCAAAGATCACACTCAAATCGAGACACACATTTTCGAGCAAATTCCAGAGTTCTTATTTATCAGGAAAGTATTAACTGTAGGGATATTAAATTACACAGGATGAAACGATATCAACTTACGCGATAGCATCAATCATGTCCAGCCCCATTTCAACAGTGCACTTAGCGTGGTCCGACCTTGGCTCAGGGAGACCAGAGACGCAGTAGTAACAATCACCAAGAATTTTTATCCTCAAACAGTGGTTGTCCTGAAAACAGACGTTGTTTCGGATCAAAAACCCAACAGATAATGCGAAGAATCCCGCATGCATAGACATTTTAGTGAAGAAAACAAGTCCGACAGTACGGAGTTTTGATGAAATCGACTGAGATGCCTTGGAGTTGATACGGAAGTACAGAAATCAGACTAATTCGACATCTAACTAATCAGACTAATTAAGACATTTCCAACGTGAGCAGATGTTATAATCGATCTTCTTAGAGGCGGTACGGACGTGTGAACTGCACGTTGGAAAGGTTGATGTACTGTCTAATTAGGTGCGTATGTGTTATGAGTACATTTATACAGCATTCATCATCATCGAAACACTTTTCCATTACACCATGAAGAGAAGTTCAACTCACATTAGCCAATTGATCGAAACGGCCAAACAATTCGTTGAGGAGGCGAACAAGCTCTTGAGCTGTGCACTGCGATGCAAGTACCGTGAAGCCGACGATATCCGCGAACAGGATGCTGCAAAATAAAATTCGGATGTTCAACATTTAGTACGAACTTATCGTGTAATCAATAAATGAAAAAAAAAGTTCCAGTCATGCAGCACAATCGTATGAGCGAATTTTCGAAGTAGTAGGTATTCGTACGAATGAGTAAATCGACAAAAAACGAAAAAAGTCGACTTCATATCAAATCGATGAGTTCGATTGAGATCAAATTGACCTTCAAGTAGAGCAATGTATACTCAAATACATCGACAAAAACGAAAAAAGTCGACTTCATATCGAATTGAGGTATTTGATTGAAATCGAATGGACCTTCAAGAAGAGCAATTGTATACTCAAATACATCGACAAAAACGAAAAACGTCGACTTCATATCTAATCGGGGAGTTTGATTGAAATCGAATAGACCTTCAAGAAGAGCAATTGTATACTGAAATACATCGACAACAACGAAAAAAGTCGACTTCATATCAAATCGAGGTGTTTGATTGAGATCGAATGGACCTTCAAGAAGACCAATTGTATACTCAAATACATCGACCACAACGAAAAAAGTCGACTTCATATCGAATCGAGGTGTTTGATTGAGATCGAATGGACCTTCAAGAAGAGCAATTGTATACTCAAATACCTACATCGACAACAACGAAAAAAGTCGACTTCATATCAAATCGAGGTGTTTGATTGAGATCGAATGGACCTTCAAGAAGAGCAATTGTATACTCAAATACATCGACAACAACGAAAAAAGTCGACTTCATATCAAATCGAGGTGTTTGATTGAGATCGAATGGACCTTCAAGAAGAGCAATTGTATACTCAAATACATCGACAACAACGAAAAAAGTCGACTTCATATCAAATCGAGGTGTGTGATTGAGATCGAATGGATCTTCAAGAAGAGCAATTGTCAACTCAAATACATCGACAACAACGAAAAAAGCCGACTTCATATCAAATCGAGGTGTTTGATTGTGATCGAATGGACTTTCATGAAGACCAATTGTATACTCAAATACATCGACAACAACGAAAAAAGTCGACTTCATATCGGATCGAGGTGTTTGATTGAGATCGAATGGACCTTCAAGAAGACCAATTGTATACTCAAATACATCGACAACAACGAAAAAAGTCGACTTCATATCGAATCGAGGTGTTTGATTGAGATCGAATGGACCTTCAAGAAGACCAATTGTATACTCAAATACATCGACAACAACGAAAAAAGTCGACTTCATATCGAATCGAGGTGTTTGATTGAGATCGAATGGACCTTCAAGAAGAGCAATTGTCAACTCAAATACATCGACAACAACGAAAAAAGTCAACTTCATATCGAATCGAGGTGTTTGATTGAGATCGAATGGACCTTCAAGAAGACCAATTGTATACTCAAATACATCGACAACAACGAAAAAAGTCGACTTCATATCGAATCGAGGTGTTTGATTGAGATCGAATGGACCTTCAAGAAGACCAATTGTATACTCAAATACATCGACAACAACGAAAAAAGTCGACTTCATATCGAATCGAGGTGTTTGATTGAGATCGAATGGACCTTCAAGAAGACCAATTGTATACTCAAATACATCGACAACAACGAAAAAAGTCGACTTCATATCGAATCGAGGTGTTTGATTGAGATCGAATGGACCTTCAAGAAGAGCAATTGTCAACTCAAATACATCGACAACAACGAAAAAAGTCAACTTCATATCGAATCGAGGTGTTTGATTGAGATCGAATGGACCTTCAAGAAGACCAATTGTATACTCAAATACATCGACAACAACGAAAAAAGTCGACTTCATATCGAATCGAGGTGTTTGATTGAGATCGAATGGACCTTCAAGAAGAGCAATTGTCAACTCAAATACTCGTACATCGAAAACAACGAAAAAAGTCGACTTCATATCGAATCGAGGTGTTTGATTGAGATCGAATGGACCTTCAAGAAGACCAATTGTATACTCAAATACATCGACAACAACGAAAAAAGACGACTTCATATCGAATCGAGGTGTTTGATTGAGATCGAATGGACCTTCAAGAAGACCAATTGTATACTCAAATACATCGACAACAACGAAAAAAGTCGACTTCATATCGAATCGAGGTGTTTAATTGAGATCGAATGGACCTTCAAGAAGAGCAATTGTCAACTCAAATACATCGACAACAACGAAAAAAGTCAACTTCATATCGAATCGAGGTGTTTGATTGAGATCGAATGGACCTTCAAGAAGACCAATTGTATACTCAAATACATCGACAACAACGAAAAAAGTCGACTTCATATCGAATCGAGGTGTTTGATTGAGATCGAATGGACCTTCAAGAAGAGCAATTGTCAACTCAAATACATCGACAACAACGAAAAAAGTCGACTTCATATCGAATCGAGGTGTTTGATTGAGATCGAATGGACCTTCAAGAAGACCAATTGTATACTCAAATACATCGACAACAACGAAAAAAGTCGACTTCATATCGAATCGAGGTGTTTGATTGAGATCGAATGGACCTTCAAGAAGACCAATTGTATACTCAAATACATCGACAACAACGAAAAAAGTCGACTTCATATCGAATCGAGGTGTTTGATTGAGATCGAATGGACCTTCAAGAAGAGCAATTGTCAACTCAAATACATCGACAACAACGAAAAAAGTCAACTTCATATCGAATCGAGGTGTTTGATTGAGATCGAATGGACCTTCAAGAAGACCAATTGTATACTCAAATACATCGACAACAACGAAAAAAGTCGACTTCATATCGAATCGAGGTGTTTGATTGAGATCGAATGGACTTTCAAGAAGAGCAATTGTCAACTCAAATACATCGAAAACAACGAAAAAAGTCAACTTCATATCGAATCGAGGTGTTTGATTGAGATCGAATGGACCTTCAAGAAGACCAATTGTATACTCAAATACATCGACAACAACGAAAAAAGTCAACTTCATATCGAATCGAGGTGTTTGATTGAGATCGAATGGACCTTCAAGAAGACCAATTGTATACTCAAATACATCGACAACAACGAAAAAAGTCGACTTCATATCGGATCGAGGTGTTTGATTGAGATCGAATGGACCTTCAAGAAGACCAATTGTATACTCAAATACATCGACAACAACGAAAAAAGTCGACTTCATATCGAATCGAGGTGTTTGATTGAGATCGAATGGACCTTCAAGAAGAGCAATTGTATACTCAAATACATCGACAACAACGAAAAAAGTCGACTTCATATCGAATCGAGGTGTTTGATTGAGATCGAATGGACCTTCAAGAAGACCAATTGTATACTCAAATACATCGACAACAACGAAAAAAGTCGACTTCATATCGAATCGAGGTGTTTGATTGAGATCGAATGGACCTTCAAGAAGAGCAATTGTCAACTCAAATACATCGACAACAACGAAAAAAGTCAACTTCATATCGAATCGAGGTGTTTGATTGAGATCGAATGGACCTTCAAGAAGACCAATTGTATACTCAAATACATCGACAACAACGAAAAAAGTCGACTTCATATCGAATCGAGGTGTTTGATTGAGATCGAATTGACCTTCAAGAAGAGCAATTGTCAACTCAAATACATCGACTAAAACGAAAAAAGTCGACTTCATATCGAATCGAGTTGTTTGATTGAGATCGAATGGACCTTTAAGAAGAGCAATTGTCAACTCAAATACATCGACAACTTTTTCACTGCAACGCACAGTTTCCGAGTTACTTATAAGCGAAAAACGTTCAGAACGTAATACTTGAGTGCCTTTCTACTCAATCCCAAGTGTAGGCACCTCATTTATACGCCTAATTCATGAGCTGTCCTTCGTGACAACATAAATGTACCAACTAAACAACAATAGACGAAAAAACATGACGAAACTCATTACCTAACGTTTTCGTGTCTCTGAATGTAGATCTTGTGAAATTGTCCCTCGACGGGGGACATGATGTCAGCCTTCATTTCCATAGCAACGTGTTGCGGGAGCACCGACAAAAGCAGTCTTTCCTGCAAAATGTAAACAAATCTGGTTGTACCCCTGACGTAGCTACAATTCAACCTGAAATGAACATGACTCATTTTTGAACTGGTCGCTCCATAATAAAGCCACGAGATGGAACACCCCAATAGTTCTGCAGAAAGATGGCTGCGTGTGATATGCCACTTTTTTTCCGAAATAGGTATTTCCACTCCTTCCAATTTATTGTAGCATCCAATACATTTCTACCGACAAGGAACGTTTATTTTTAATGACATTTCGACTAAGTCCCACACAATTCAACAGTTCGATTTTACAATAATTTATTTTGAGTTGAAAACTACTTTTTTCCTTCCCAATGGCAAATAAACAAATATTTCGTCGCTTAAGTTCTGATACAGCCTTATCCACATGTCCTCATTTTTAAGGAGACATGAAAAACTGTTAAGTAGTTTCCACAACTTTCATCACCTTCAGAAACGGGTTAGTTTCAGGATATTGCTGAGTTTTAGCCAATATTAAATCCTGAATTGAACTAAATCCATTCACTCTCGCGTTTCAATTCGAACAAGAAAATGTGATAAAAGGGTCGTTTCAAAATTATGGGTCATTTCCTGTCACACAGCTCTTGTGCCTACAGTTTTTTTCATAGAAATTCAATGTTCCCACCAACCCACGTTTTATTACTGAATTACTGACCAAAAAATTTTTAGCTGCGGGATACTCTCTTCTACAATAATATCTTAGGGAAAAAAGGAAATTTCATCATTTACATACGTATTTACCAGGTTTTATGTCTGTCACACCGTTTTTTTTCTCTCCCAGTCTCACCCCCCCCCCCCACGAACCACTAGAATAGTATGTTTCGTGTTGTGAAAAATCCAAGGCAATACTTATTCAATGTAGATACCAGAGCGCCGTTTTCATCCAAAGCCAGTAGTAGCTTTCAAGAAGTCAACAAGTGAGGATTTTACAAAAGTATTTTAATACTTTCTCTCTCCCTACAACCACCTCATCAATTGAGGTAACTATTTAATTAGTTGAATAATAATCAATTATTGTGAATACTACTGTCATGATGCTGTGTTTATTATTTTTTTTAAACACAAATCTCCAAGCTCTTTGCTGCATGACATGATAACCCCCAAAACCTCTTACAATTACAATTAATCCTTACAATTAATCGAAACACTTGGATTTGTAGGGAGAGAGAATGGATTGTAGGGAGATACTAAGGCTTACATTTTGGACGGATAGGTAATTGGACATCAGACTGTCTTTTGACTCGGATGAATTTTCTGTGTATCTTCCTGAATGCGAGATTCGACAAGATTCAGCAGCCTTTACAGAACCACCGAACCAAAACTCAAGCCCCCCCACCAACAACACCTCAACTTCAGAACAACCACCTACACTGTAATTCTACTGTGGAGACCGTTTTCTTGTTCTGAAATATCATTTTAAAGTTCGAATCTCCATTGTTTTTTCTCTCCCTACAAACTTGAAATTTTCAAAATTCCATACTTCCCAAACTATCCAATAAAGTGTGTGCGCGCTTAAGGAACTTGTTAAGGAACCCACGTAGATGCACAATATGGGTGAAAAAAAGTTCAAAGAGTGAAAAGTTCAAAAGAGTGAAAAGGTTTTGTTCACGAAAAAACTTTGAGCTGGAAATGACCTAATTTTGAAAAGACCCAAACTCATTTTAGCAAAAATGTGGATTAGCCGTATCAGAACTTGAGTGACTATTTTGACAAACACACTTTTATATGCTTTTTCATTACCCATTTATATTTTTATTATTTGTTTTTACCAATCACTCATCCAAAAAAATTCAAATTGCAGCAATGAGTGATTGAGTTAATCGGCAAAAATACTAAACGGAGTAATTTGGAAGATGGCAAAATCACAGTATGTCAGGAATCTGCTTGGAAAATGGAGACAATTTGTTCCAATTTATAAGCTAAAATTAAAAACCTCCACATAAGTCAACCGCAAGTAGTTACTGAACTTAATTAGCGAAGAAAAAATAATATACTCGTAGAAGCATTTTTCGATTTTTGAGGGCTGGCAGAACTTTGAAATTGCTTTTCGGAAAAGTTAGAGAATGTCACATAAGTATCACCCTTTGCCATCTTTCAACAGAATTTGAAATAACGACTTACAAGTTTCTCGTTTTCGTCTTCCATCTCGAGGCGGGCGGCAATACAATTTCTGGTATCGAGGAAAGCTCTTCGCTGTGCGTGCTCCATCAGCGAGTGAAGGAGCAGACCCACCACATTGATGCAACTGAATACGATCAAATTGGCAGCAACCTTCAACAGAATAATGACAACGGTGAAGTTTCGTGTTTTGTATCAGTCGGATTTAAGTTTTAAAACCGCAACAGTTTTCTACGAAATCAAAACAAGAAAAGGAAGCGAAATAGCGTTTCAGGCGATGATTTATTCAGTGGCTGCTCGTGGGGACGTGATCAGAATGACATTTGTTCCATCACCGCGGATTTTAATTTCCTTCCTCCCTCGGCCGAGATTCGAACTCCCAACTTCGGAGGTTGGTTTCACCTCTTGGCGACTGTTCCTTACGTTCAACTCAATACACCAAGAATCAATAATGAAGAATCAAGAATAACTTTATTGACATGAATACAGCATACAATAAGTAGTTTGTATAGTGTGATTTGACTTTATACAATACTGGCCTGACGGCCCTAAAAGTTTATTAAAAATGAGGGGTGAAAGAGGTTAAAGGCATGAGAGTGAGGTTAGTGGAAGGGAGATACATTTAAGAGAAAAAAAAGAGAGAAGGGGGAGGAGGAGGGGAGAGTGTGCGGGCGGTGAGGTGGGAGGGGGGGTGACTCATGACAAACATTACTCTCTATGTATTTACTCCAAACGATTTCTGTTACACCCCTCAGCCACCCCTCTCTCACCCATTCAACCACTCTCTCTTTTCTCTCTCTACCTCTAACCTCCTTCTCACCACCACCACTCGCCACAAATCTATCAGAGTGCAGATTCGGATTCAGCGTCGAAAAATACATAAGAACAGGTGGGTCTCGTCGAATGACCACATTTTTGTGGTAATTTATAGCTATTTATAGCATTCATAGCTACCGAGATACTGTGGGTAATATGGTTAGCCATGGAAGAAGGGAGAAGGAACGCCCACTAGGTAGGGGAAATTGTGCCCACTTCGGAAGTATTGCTACCTGCTGGAAGCACGCGTAAGTTTAGTTGGTTCCTTCTTCCGTGATGGTTAGCTTGTTGATATTTACTTGAAGAACTATCCAAAGGGCACAGTGCTAATAAAACAACATCATTTTTTATTATTTTTTTCATTCCGATTCGGCCGATTTTGAGCAATTTTCAAAATAAACCGATACTTTTGATACATCGCTACCGTTAAGCGCCCTCTGGGTCAACTAAATTACAAATCCAACATATTCGTGATCAGCGATCCCAAAAACCCCTGGTAGGTGAATTCCAGGACCGAAAGCTGATTTTGTATGATAGGATTGGAGTTCCATTTCGACATTTTCGATGCAGCGGCCGGTTTCCAATTTTGAAATAGCAATTTCGACGTATTTTTTTCCGTAGAATCCAAATCTGTCAAATTTATCCCATCACCGTTTGTTTTTTCTCTGACCTCAAAAAGCTATGAAAAAGGGATTTTTTGGTGTTTTTCGAGATTATCTCGCCAAAATCGACTGGGACCCCATATTTTGGGTGCAGATTCGGATTCAGCGTCGAAAAATACATAGGAATAGTTGTGTCTCGTCAAAAGAACTCTATACACCAGACTGGAGTTCAATTCACCAAAACCCGTATTTCAACCCGGATTCCATTTTTGGAAAACTTCTCACGTCCAGAGTTCTAAAGCTATGTTCTAACGGTGTTTTTTAATTTTTTGATTGTAGGTACCACCGCCTAGAATTTGATTCGTTTTTCATTTTCATTGCAGGTGCATTACCTTGGGCGTAATTACACTAATTAGGTTGGAACGAGCTGATTTTGATGCAAACGCGATTTTTCATGCTTTATTTCAGTTTTTTTGTTCAATTAAGAAAGTGTGAAATTGGTTTTTCCAGTTCACCAGTCAATATTTGTGTCTTTACGAGTTTTAAATAAATTAAATCCACTTATGTCTTTTGATCTGAAATTTCACAGTTGAGACATAAACTTTGGTACAATGTGAAAAGGTCATAAATTGCAACGCCAAATGGAACAGAATGTTTTTTTTTATTCATCAAAGAAAAATAACATTGCAAATGTAATGCAGAAAGCAAGGAGATGCAAGGTGGATGCGAGCGCTGGATCCTGATGGTTGATGGCAAAAGCTTGGAATGAGCTGGATTTGATCCAGAGGGCAAACCTTTTCATGTAGTGTTGGGTTTGAATGAGCTGGATTTGAGCTATATCCCTCCGTCAGGTTATGAAGGACCTTTTAAACCTAAACTTTCCAAATAGGTATGCAAAAAGTGGGGTTCAGAAAAATATGGAATGAGCTGGTTTTGATAGCAAACGCCTCATTTATAAATCTAGTCAATCAAAGACAAGTCAAATTTGTTTCAAATGGGATCTCAAAGACGACTTATTATCATCATAGGGTTCGTTCTCTCCTCGTTCAAGTTGTACAAGCAATGAAGATCGGAAGGTATACGAGTAGTAGGTACCTATGTATACGAATGCAGTTGGAACGCTATTGGTAAACCATTATCGGAGTAATAGGTAATAACCGTGAAATAATCTAAAATTGTCCGCACGCCCAATTCCTTGGCGATAATTGGCCCTTTGGAGGTAGAATGCGAAAGTGGTTATTGTCGAAAAGGCCGAGAGAGATAATAGAGGGGTCGTCTCCATCAGCCCTCTTAATAGCCCCAACAGTGACAATGGCTGTCGAAGACAATAAACTCCAATTGATACTTCCATATGAATAGGAAGCGGCAATCGTTCAACAGCCCGAGATGGATAAGCTCGATGGTCCACCCTTTGTCTCATTGCAACCACTCAGTTAGTTATGATGGCATATAAATGTTCGTATTGGGCTTAGTGTTCCATTTATCTTAGTGAACTTCTTCTAATCGAACGGTGGGATGAAGGTGTTCAGCTCATCAAGTTCTTGAGCAAACGTCAGAAATTGGTAACATTTTTGTGAGAGAAACGAGGATTTGCTTCACAGGGCTTATCACCTTCATGTTTCTGTTAGGGTGCTAATAAATTTAAAATAAACCAAAAAAGGCTATTACCTCAATACTTGTCCTGGCTAGCGTGATAGGTACCCATTCTAGTCCGGCAGAGAGAACAAAAAAAAGTGGGGTCTGCAGGAAAAAATTCCGAAGTTAATGGTACCTTTACATGTTGTTCGGGGGTTCTGAAGGATTGTTATACTAAAATCACTGCCAAAAGACACCGAAAATCATATGGATATAGTATATAATACACACATATTATGTGTGTGTGTCATTCCAGACGATAAATCTCGGTAGATTGGAGATGAAAAGTTCAAATTTGCACAACAAATCTGCCTTGGCAATCGAAATGCTAAGTTCGTGGATGGGCAGGATCGGGCCACTCTAAGGGGAATTTTGAGGAGTTTTAGGGGGAAAATTCCGCATAAGTTCCCAAAAAGAAACAGTCCGACAAGTGAAACCTTATTTTAAAGGGCTTTTGGTGGATTATCTTCAATAATGAACCTTTGGAATTGCCCAAGAAAAAAAAAACCTCCCCCCCCTTCAACATTTTGAGGGTCTCACGGCAACTTCCCGCATCGTCATTTGGGCGACTTTTCAGCAGAGCCAAAAAACCATAGATGCAGATCTGCCAATGACTATGTTTACTGAGTAATTCAGTAAAATAAATCGTGAGATTTAGTGTTACCTAACTTATACTTAGTTAGATCGATCCGCCGGGTTAGACGCTTCGAATGGTATGCATAACTCATTATGGTCAAAAGTGTCGATGTGGGGTGTTGCCGTGAGACCCTCGATTTGCTGGTTAACGTTTGACGATACGCCGTTCGTGATGTCAGTGACGCCAGATGTCAGTTACGACTGATGTCAGAGGGAAATGTTTGCCGTGAGTCACCCCCTCCTCCTTCCTCCTCTCACACTCTCTCTATCCCCCCCCCTTCCCACTTCACCCTTTCGCACCTCTCTCTATTCCCTCCCTCCCTTTATTCCCTCCGCACTCTCTCTATTCCCTCCCTCCCTTTATTCCCTCCTCACTCTATTCCCTTCGCTCTCTTCTTCGTTCTTCAATTTTTCTCTCCGTCTCCATTACGGCGATTCTTACATTTTCTCCCGTCGGTATTCACGCCGCCCGCCCTCCCACTCACCCTTCCCGTCGCCCCTCGCTGAATGGGAGCATTGGAATGATGAATACAATCAATATGAAATACTGTAGTACATAGCAATATAAGTGGTACTGCAGTAGTAGTGTATGGATGCAAACATGCGAATCTCGGTGCTTGGTGATAAGGAGAGAACCAGAACTTGAATAATATTTAAGTTTCATCCAACCTAGATAATATCTAGGTTGGAAGTATTATATTATTCCATTATTATAGTATATTATTATGTTGGTGTCATCTTCGATGAAACTATGAAATGGTCTCCCCGTATCACCAAAATATACAAACTGCTTAGAAAATACATTAAGTTCGTAGACTATTTCATAGTTATCACCAAGCACCGAGATTCGCATGTTTGCATTCATACACTACTACTACTACAGTACTTATATTGCTACTGCAGTATTCCATGTTGTTTGTATTCATCATTCTAATTTCATCAAGGAATAAAATTTATTATTCAATAAATTTTTAGCATGGAACATTTTCTGCTTTGAGTGATAGGTATGATTCAGATTGACCATTTCGATGATATCAGGGCAAAATCTCAGGGGAAGAATCTTGGAAGTAACCGCTACACTGCAACAAGATCTCTCGTACGACGTTACGGTTAAATCCATGCGAAGAAGAGCCAGGGATTGTGTACGAAACCACGAGGGCCATTTCGACAATCTATTATATAAAAATGAATCGCAAAATGTGTTGGTAAGCGCATAACTCAACAACGCCTGGACCAATTTGGCCAATTCTTTTTTTTAAATGTTTGTTGAACTTCAAGGATGGTTTGTACGGCGAGAAAAATTCGAATAATTGCCGGAAAAACCATAAAAACAGCCCTCTTCTTTTTCCCATCCAAATGTGTTCTAACTAAAACGTAGTCAAGCACTCAATGTTGTCTAAGCAACGAGGATTGCCACATGCACACATTTTGATTTGGTGGGTTGAAAAGATAAGGCCAAATGAAGTTGATGCAGTGATATCAGCTGAAATCCCTAATGTACAAGTAGATCCTGGATTGCACGAGGTAGTTATCAAAAACATGATAAATGGTCCCTGTGGAACTCTTAATCAAAATTCACCGTGTATGATGGATGGTAAATGTTCAAAACGATATCCACGGACATTAATATCGGAAACAATTACTGGTAACGACGGTTATCCATTGTATCGTCGCCGATCGACAGCAGACAATGGAAAATCAACAATTCTCAAATTAAATCAACAAGATATTGAAGTAGATAATCGTTGGATTGTTCCATATTCACCCATTTTATCAAACACATTCAAAGCACACATCAACGTTGAATCTTGCCATTCAGTGAAATCTATTAAATACATTTGCAAATATGTAACCAAAGGGAGTGATATGGCTGTGATTGGAATTGGTGCAGAGAATTCCAATGATGAAGTTACCGAATACCAAATGGGTGTAGTAATGTTAGTAGTAATGAAGCAGTTTGGCGAATATTTTCTTTTCCAATTCATGAGAGACACCCTTCTGTTGCTCACTTAGCTGTACATTTAGAAAATGGACAAAGAGTGTATTTTACAGCACAGAACGCAGTACAAAGAGCTGATCAGCCACCATCTACTACATTAAACAGTTTTTTTGAGACACGCCAAAACGATGATTTTGCACGAACATTGCTATATTCTGAAATGCCAAAATATTATACCTGGAATCAATCCTCAATGAGATTTATACGACGGAAACAAGGAAAACCAGTTCCAGGATACCCAGATGTATATTCCACCGATGCGATTGGTCGAATTTATTCAGTACATCCAAGCAATGATGAATGTTTTTATTTACGACTGCTATTAGTCAATGTACGTGGCCCAACATCATTCCAAGATTTACGAATTGTTGATGGTGAATTGTGTGGATCCTACAGAGAAGCCTGTCAACGTTTGCAATTGCTAGAAAATGACGCTCATTAGGATCAAACTCTCAATGATGCTGTAATATCATCACACGCTCATCAAATACAAACATTGTTTTCTATAATCATATCTACATGCTTCCCATCAAACCCAATTGATTTGTGGATCAAGTACAAAGATTATATGTGTGATGATATTTTGTATTAAATACGGATTATAATGGGAAATCCAAATATAAAAATCAGTGAAGAAATATACAATGAAGCATTGATTTCAATTGAGGACATGTGCTTGATGATGTCAAACAAACTATTAATTCAATTAGGCCGGACCGCGCCCAATCGTCCAATGCATGATGCTTTTAACCAAGAGTTGCATCGAGAAAAACTGTATGATCTCAACACTTTGAAAGCATTAATTCAAACAAATCTTCCACGGTTGAATGAAAAACAGAAGTATGTATTTGATACCCTTATGAAAGTAACAAATGATGAAACTGGAGGGATTTACTTCTTAGATGCACCTGGTGGTACAGGAAAACCTTTTTTGATTTCATTATTATTAGCAACAATTCGCTCACAAAATAAAATTGCACTTGCACTCGCTTCGTCGGGAATACGACTATAAAATACGTAGGAACAAAAAACTCCACATTACAAATCTTCATGACAGGACGAAGTCTGTCGGGTCCGCTAGTACTTTATAATTATGTGTCTCGCGACAACAGCCACCCTCGTCATCGCATTTGTCTTTCATTTTGATCTTGTTTTATTTTAACCGCCTTATTTTGTGTACTAAAACTCATTAAAACGACCTCACAATTACAACGATGATTTCATTTTGTCCTGATATCATTGAAATTATCAATCTGAATCATATCACTACAACAGCAAACACAAAAAATTGGAACCGTTTGTTAATTTTCTGGTAGGTACTCGTACTTTTGTATGTGCCTACTGTTTTTCCGCATTCAAACTTGAATTTCTCCATGAAATCGATAAGGAATCGCAATGTAAACCATACCATTAGAAAGCTGATTAAATTTGCAAGTTTTCATGAGATTTGTTAACTTCCAGAAAGTTTTTTGGAAATTCAGTTAACGTACAAGTATTTTCAAAAATTTAATTTTTTTAAAATTGTCAATGTTTGAACCGCGATTGCTGTCTTTAGGATTTCGTTTTTGATTACGAATGTGCAGTAGGCGTATGTATAAAATGACGCTGGATACGAAAGTGTGCTCAAAAGTAGAAAAACGTTGTTATAAAGTGAAGAAACGTGGGTTTTTATGGCAAAAAACGTGATTTTCTGAGAGAAAAAAAAATTAAAAAAAATCATATCTTGGGAACGGATTGAGATAGAAAGGTGCGGTTGGCGGCGCTCTACTCCATTTTCAGTCTAGTTTTACCCATTTTTCTTTTACACCCTGTATATTGAAAATCTAAAATAATCTGTGAATCACTATATAATCGTATGTGAACATTAACTAATCTAAACAGTCAATAAATCAAATAATTTGGAGAACTGAAGCAACTCCCTCACTCAGTTCGATTGAGTGGGGTATGTTCCACACCACTTATGAATAAGGTAAGTTTTCATTTCATTTTTCTTTGAATTTTGTTGAAAAGGGGAATGTCAGGGCTCGTTGTAACTTGACGAATTTTCGACTCAAATGCACTTTTCAGAACAAGACGACCTGTGTTTGAAGCAGTGGTGTGTCACAGCAAAGAATCTGCATTTTTCATTCTAGATTCCAGTTAGTCTTTGGCCTGCTCTGGAAACAAGACAGGGGTTTGAAATGCACGACAGGTTTTTGTTAACGTACAAGTGAATGGGTCATTTCGAAAAGGGATCATCTACATTTTTTCTGAAATGCACTTTTTTCGTTATTATGGGTTTTCTTATGTCTTTCCATCGATTCCGCGTGAGAAGGGATCATTTCCTCTAGTCTACCACGGCATTCTAACGTCACCTATCAGGTAGTCACTTCGAAAAGGGATCAAGTCACCGAGTTGTTCCCTTTTCGGACGGACAGGCGGCACAGAACGTGACCTTGACATCAGCTTCAAACAACACCATGATTCGATACCTTCTTGCCCTCACTATGACAGGTAAATTTACAAACGTGAAAATATACTTTCCTCAAAGAGGTCATTCTTTCAACGACTGCGATAGAAATTTCGCGTTGGTAAAACGCAAAATCCGTCGTCATGACCGCGTTTATACTCCCAAGGAGTACGAGGACCTCATAACTAGTTCTTCTCAAACAAACAAGTTTTCTTTGAAGGAAATTCGATCAAATGACATTGTCAATTTTCAACAATGGTGGCCGACATTTTTCAAAAAAAAAAGTGTTGTCCCTCAAGTCCATGGGGAAAGCTATTCCAAAGGCACAAAAAGAGTATTTTGTAATCAACAAATTTTATGAATTTGAGTGTAACAGCGACAGGCCCTGAATCGTCATATGCCGGAAATTTTTGGACACCACTTTCGGGGAGCAAGAGTTCAACTTACTCAAACCAAAGCCCCACGAACGACTGCAAATACCCGATGCAAGAGCACTACCTGCATACACCAGCAAGATACCCATCAACTACAAGAAAATGGAAGACGTGAAAAAACTGTATCAGTACATTCCTGATATCCATCGACATTTTTATGATGATTTATTCAAATGGCCGACAACCACAGCTAAAGTGGTGGGCGAAGAAGTCTCACATTGAAATTTTTCGAGTTTTCTTTTTTTTCCACTTCCAAATGTTGATACGGAATTGAATACATTAATATTTGGTATATACAGTGTTCGGCCGTAACCTCACACCGCGAAAACAAATAATAAAATAACAAAAATAAAATACGCTTCCTCATAAAATTCCCTTTCACTGCCAGTTCAACCACCTTGAGGTTGTTGAACGTCACGTCCCGTTAGCATACCTGGGTAGTCCCTACACCTGGTTAGTTATCCCTACATCTGTGTACTTATACCATTAACCCTCTGTGGCAACGACCTAAGGTCATTGTATCATAACTGACTTCGCTCTTCCATTCCATCCCTCCAAGTTACCCCCTCTCGCGGTTTATTGTGTTTTCACAAGAGTTCCAAAACGTCTGCTCCCCTCTACCTAGGTTATAAAATCCCTGAGCACTGCCAAATGCGTGCAGTCCACCGTTCAGTCATCGTTCAGTCTACAAACTTCATTCAGTCAACGCGGTTGAGTCAACCAACGCGGTTGACTCAACCAACGCGGTTGACTCAACCAACGCGGTTGATTCAACCAACGCGGTTCAGTCAACCAACGATCTGTCAACCAACGCATTCACTCGCATCACGTTCAAACGCATCACTTTCGATCTAACTGATAACTGTTTGTACCCGACCTACTCTGTTTCAAGTGACTCAAGTCTCCTCAGTGCAGTAACCCTCGTGTGTTCAAGTGCATTCACTATACGTAAACCTGTATTTTTCTACAATCGTTCATCTATTCATTAAGCTGTAAATATCGACATTTCATAACGCGCACGATCATATGTAAATATATATCAGCCATCGAAGTTAAAAGGACTGCCTTCTCATTTCATCCCTGATCTTCCCGTTGGTAGAGCAAACAGCCCTACATTTTGGTGCCGAAACCCGGGAATGAATCAGGCAAGGGTTGACAGTGAAATCGAAGTCAACTCTTGATGCAACTTATCCCACATCATCCGTCATCATCCAACTGCTCTCCCACATCGAAACAAAATGTCTATTCGTCATGGTGCTCCGACTACCAAACCACCAGCACGGAAGTCCGACCCCTCACCAAGGACTTACTGAAAACTGAAAAGTCCCCTGAGATCGTCGAAGTCATCACGGAACGTCTACACAAACACCTCACTGCCTGGAAAAAGCTCCTCAACGAACGCGCCGCCTCTCTGCCCCCACCGTCGCGTACTGTAAGTACAAACAGTTCTCAGTCAGATTCTAGATCGAATACTTATAGTGATTTGAAAACACTGGCAGTGCTCATCACAACCATCCCCGTTTTTGACTTGTCACCATTTTAAAGAACTTTTCTCTTCGATGATCATATCGCTCTCAATGCTTGATAACTAAACTGGACGGAGCCCTCATTATCGAATAATATTTCCTTTAATAAAACTCAAACTAATCAAACTCAAGACGTTAATCAAACTCTCTCATTAATAAAATCGTTCCCTGAAAACTCCGTACTTCCCACAGCGTGTTGTACTTTATCGAACTCTCTCATTAATCCCTGAAAATTCCGTACTTCCCACAGCGTGTTGTACTTTATCGAACTCTCTCATTAATCCCTGACATTTCCGTACTTCCCACAGCGTGTTGTATTCTATCGAACTCTCCCATTAATCCCTGACATTTCCGTACTTCCCACAGCGTGTTGTACTTTATCGAACTCTCTCATTAATCCCTGAAAATTCCGTACTTCCCACAGCGTGTTGTACTTTATCGAACTCTCGCATTAATCCCTGAAAATTCCGTACTTCCCACAGCGTGTTGTATTCTATCGAACTCTCTCATTAATCCCTGAAAATTCCGTACTTCCCACAGCGTGTTGTACTTTATCGAACTCCCATTAATCCCTGAAAGTTCCTTACTTCCCACAGCGTGTTGTAATCCATCGAACTCTCTCATTAACCCCTGAAAATTCCGTACTTCCCACAGCGTGTTGTACTTTATCGAACTCCCATTAATCCGTGAAAATTCCGTACTTCCCACAGCGTGTTGTACTTTATCGAACTCCCATTAATCCCTGAAAGTTCCGTACTTCCCACAGCGTGTTGTACTTTATCGAACTCTCTCATTAATCCCTGAAAATTCTGTACTTCCCACAGCGTGTTGTACTTCTATCGAACTCTCTCAATAATCCCTGAAAGTTCCGTACTTCCCACAGCGTGTTGTATTCTATCGAACTCCCATTAATCCCTGAAAGTTCCGTACTTCCCACAGCGTGTTGTACTTTATCGAACTCTCTCATTGGTCCCTGAAAATTCCGTACTTCCCACAGCGTATTGTATTCTATCGAACTCTCTCATTAATCCCTGACATTTCCGTACTTCCCACAGCGTGCTGTACTTTATCGAACTCTCATTAATCCCTGAAAATTCCGTACTTCCCACAGCGTGTTGTACTTTATCGAACTCTCTCCAATAATCGCAAAAACCGAAGGGATCCTAAATTCTAGGCCTCTCTCTCCTCATCCCCAGCCGTCCTACAAATTCTTACTCCCGGTCACTTCCTCATACAGCGTCCACTGAATCCCCCGCCGTTGGGGAGGTCGTCCTCATCATGGACGACGACCTACCACATTTTCGATGGCCCTTAGGCCGCATTACCATACCCCTTGTGACTTCCGTTATCCTTCGCTGGCCCCCGAACCATGTTCGGCCGTAACCTCACACCGCGAAAACAAATAATAAAATAACAAAAATAAAATACGCTTCCTCATAAAATTCCCTTTCACTGCCAGTTCAACCACCTTGAGGTTGTTGAACGTCACGTCCCGTTAGCATACCTGGGTAGTCCCTACACCTGGTTAGTTATCCCTACATCTGTGTACTTATACCATTAACCCTCTGTGGCAACGACCTAAGGTCATTGTATCATAACTGACTTCGCTCTTCCATTCCATCCCTCCAAGTTACCCCCTCTCGCGGTTTATTGTGTTTTCACAAGAGTTCCAAAACGTCTGCTCCCCTCTACCTAGGTTATAAAATCCCTGAGCACTGCCAAATGCGTGCAGTCCACCGTTCAGTCATCGTTCAGTCTACAAACTTCATTCAGTCAACGCGGTTGAGTCAACCAACGCGGTTGACTCAACCAACGCGGTTGACTCAACCAACGCGGTTGATTCAACCAACGCGGTTCAGTCAACCAACGATCTGTCAACCAACGCATTCACTCGCATCACGTTCAAACGCATCACTTTCGATCTAACTGATAACTGTTTGTACCCGACCTACTCTGTTTCAAGTGACTCAAGTCTCCTCAGTGCAGTAACCCTCGTGTGTTCAAGTGCATTCACTATACGTAAACCTGTATTTTTCTACAATCGTTCATCTATTCATTAAGCTGTAAATATCGACATTTCATAACGCGCACGATCATATGTAAATATATATCAGCCATCGAAGTTAAAAGGACTGCCTTCTCATTTCATCCCTGATCTTCCCGTTGGTAGAGCAAACAGCCCTACAACAGTTCTTCCTCAATAAAGATTTTCCGCAAAATGTGCTTTATTTATGGAATTTCCTTCGTTCATTTCGAAAAGGGATCATCTCAGGAAATTTATTAGTAATTTTCCGAATGAGTAAATAATGAAGAGGTCATGAAAACTGGTGAGTGAGCTTGAATGGGCTCGAAGATAATTCAGTAGCAATTTCAGACTCATACCTTTACCCTGGTCAAGGTAAATCAGTTTTTTTTCTCTCCTGTAAAATTTGGTCAGCTGGACATGATCCCTTTTCGAAATGACCCATTCAAGTATTTCCAAACATTTAATTTGCGCCTTTTGAATTTAATTTTTCAGTGAATCCAAGTGTGTATTCATAGATGTGAATCAGAATTTCGTATTCGGATTCACGCTTGCAAATATGAATCTATTCGGATTGACATGTTAAGGTGCCGTGAATCAGATTCGGATTCAAATTTACGACTACGAATCTGCCCATCGCTCTAGGACTTGAATTTTAAACATTTATGGAGTTTCCCCATATTGTAACTTTCATGCGAATTCGGCACGGGTTTGGGTTGTTCTACAGGGCAAAAACTGATATTGAAGTACGTCCCCATTCAGCGAGGGGGTGATGGGAAGGGGGAGTGGGAGGGCGGGGGGGGGGCGTGAATATCGACGGGAGAAAATGTAAGAATCGCCGTGATGGAGACGGAGAGAAAAAGAGAGAAAAATTTAAGAACTAAGAAGAGTATGAAGGGGGAGGGGGAGGGGAATAGAGAGTGTGAGATGGGAAAGTGGGAAGAGGGAGGGGGTGACTCACTACAAACATTACTCTCTATGTATTTACTCCAAATGATTGTCATTACACCTACTACCCCCCCTCTCTAAACCATCACACCCCTCACCGTTACATCTCTCGCCCCGTCGACCACTCTCTCTTTTCCCTCCCTCGCTACCGCTAACCTCCTCCTCACCACCACGACCACCACTCACCACAAATCTATCATAACAATCTTCCCCTCACCACGCCCCCGACCACCCTACATAACACCCTTATCCTACCAGAATTTTCAAATGGAAAAAGCATTCCATATGTCCAACTAATCAGTTTTTATATTTCGCGGTATTCCCGCAATTTTTTATTTGAACACCACAGTGGTGTTGATTTTCGACATAATATTATTTACAGCTCGTTGATGTTCAAAGTTGGACCAACACTGTGGTGCAATACTGTACTTGACAGTATTCGAATTCAAGTTCCCCTCGTTGAATCTTCTAAATTCCTAGTGCTCGAGAGGTGCTCATGATGAGTATAATAATTATTACGTTGACCAGCATTGCGCCACTACACCGGAAGGTCGGAAGGAAAATTAGATAGGTACGGCGTCCCACGCGTAAAAATACAAGTAAAACGGATCGTTGAGTACAAATGAGGCGGCAGGTGACGTATTCCCGGAATAACTCCTCGTAGTAAGCTGCCCATCTATTTTAAAAATCACCATAATAAAGTTGAACGCTAAGCTCTATAAAAATAGTCTATGGGCGTCATAGAAGAAAAATTCTTGTAGTTATTCATCCGAGAGTATTTTAAGCTTACGGAACCTAAATTTAAACGAAATATTTCCCGTCAGTCCTCCAAGGAATTCAATTTCCCCTAGAGGTTTCAATTAGCCGGTGAAAAATTTAAAATAATGCAAACTGGGAGAGAAATCAAAACTTGAAAAAAAAAAAAAACACAGTCACAGTCATGATGCATGGCTATAAGAGCAAATTTTCGAAGAAATAACTGGTTTTATGTAAATGTCGCCATAGTACTGGTCTTATAACAAATTTCTTCTCCTATTTACGCCGAGTAAAACCTCAGTTTATAGATTTTTCAACGCTGAAGTCAGAATTGCGATATCTCATTCCGTTATCATATTAGAGTAGATTAACGGTGAAGAACATCTCAAGTAACAACCACGTTGCTTCATCTTCAAAGTGCTCCAGTTGGAGAACGGAATCAGATATCGTAATTCTGACTTCACGTCGTGTTCAGCGTATAAAAATCGTTAAAATGAGGTGTCACTTGTCAGACTGTTTCATTTTGGAAATTACGGGTAATCCCCCTCCCCCGTATCGAACTTAATTTGACGGTGAAAAATCTCTTTTTCGCAACACGTTTGGTCACCAATACGGCGAGCGTGCAGGACACGTTTGAACACACGATGAATGGCGCGTTTGGCCACAAAATTACTACTCTGCTGTTACTCGATAACCTATTACCGTATTAGCCATGCCTAACCTTCCAACTTTTCTGGTAATAGGTTATCTGGTATTAGGTTACTGGACAGTATTAGGTTCTATTGAAGCGGTTACGTTAAATATTCCCCACTCCTAAGGTAGGTACGTAGGAATAGGGTTGTATTATACAATAATAGTAGTATAGTCAGTGGAGGAGGTTCGTATTTGTGCTACCAAGTGGTCTCGTGAAAAGGTCAAATCGACCGTCCGTTGCCGGGTATTGCGACCCTCGACAATCGAGCCAAGTGGAGGGGTCGCTCTAAACAAACCCCTCGGCAGTTCGGATGACCTATTGTTCCAAATGGAATGACCTATGAGATGTCGAGGAAGAGTTTAAATGAACTCGGACAGAGGGAAATCACACGGTCGAGGTGGCTTTTTGTTGAAAACATTCGTCAACGTCGTCCTACAATGTAGTGGTGGATCAGAGGTGATTTACTCTCGGATTTCCCTACATTATACCCACATTCTGGCGGAGATCCAAATATTTTTATTTTTTCAAGCTGTTTACAGTAGGTACTTACTTATACGGCATTCGGATGGAGTGGGGAACGTAGAACTGAAAAACTATGCAAACACAACGGTCAATTATCTTCTTTGTAGGCCACAAGAGAAGCACATTGCTCAATATGTAACAGGGCTCACGAGGGAACCAGCTATCATTTCCTATGTACTTGTCCGATAATTTCTGAATGCAAGATGAAATATTTTAGTAAAAGCTATTTTAGAAGTTATTTTAGGAGAAGCTGAATGCTATTGATGACCCTGACTGGACAAGATCGTACAATTTTCTGAGGGAGCCACTAAATTACATGAGATTTCTTGTAGACAACTAGAACTATGTTTGAATGAGGTAGGCGGCATTATTTAATTTATTATTTTTTGTACTGTAACTTAAATTATTTATGAAATTATCTATGAAATGTTTTATGAAATTATTAGTTATCGTCATTACTATCATTATTATCGTTAGAAATTGCGATTATTTATGAAACTATTTATGAAATATGATTTGTATTGTAACTTAAATGATTATAAATGGTTGTTGAATGAAATGAAGTGAAAGAAAATAAATACAATTTCGCCCATTACTGTAGGGTTGAGAGTTGAAGCAGTTTTGGCTCACTTCTAGATGTGGTTGTTATTTATTCTTTCCGACATGTTTCGCAACAACGTGTTGCCTCTTCAGGGATCTACAATGATTGGAGCAGAAATCTGGGGTTACATCGATCGCTATGGTAGGTAAAGAACATCTAGATGTGAGCCAAACCTACAATGATACTAGTAAGATGGCTACCCACAAAAAATTCCCCCCCATGCTAAAACTCTGTTACTGAATGACTAATTCCAGTTTACTCACACTAAATTTTCGTTGTAACTGCAGTGCTATAAGTATGAAATAATGTGAAAATATAATAAGGAATATAGTATATATTTTTTCAAAAAACAATCCGAGCACTGGAGCACGTACAGTTTTCAAATGCCCAGCCTGATAATGTTGAGGTTCATTATTATGTATTTTCTATAATTTTGTTTGAATAAACATTCTTCTTCTTCTTCTCATCTTCTTTGTGCAGATCATCCACCTGTCTAATTCACGAAATGATAGAACTCCAGCTCATCATAAAAATTTAATTTGTTTCAATAAGTACGTAGGTAGGTATTGTTTAAACAATTTTACAGACAAGTAACCGAGTGAATATTGCATTGTCATCCAGTTCTGCCCTATAATCAAAATTTCAAGTCTCTACAAGTCTCTACCTGTAAACCAAATTTCATAATTTCAGCACTACGCTAAATGGGAAAAATGCTGCGGAATTGATTAAACTTGGACTGAAATTTTTCTAGACAGTTGCGTTTCTAAAGTTTTAAAATTCATTTTGCACCCCTTCCCATTGACTAAGGGCTTTGAAAAGTTTCAAGGATCGTATTTTTTTTTAATGTTTTTTTCTGGTCGATTCCAATGGTACATTGTAGAAGATTGAATTGAAGAACTGGCAATGCCAGGGTATAAAGATGGTGGACATAACGTGGGTAGCGGCAGTGTAAACAACTTCATTTCAAGGTAAATAGACAGGAGAACGTGTGCTCATTTCGTTTTTGTAGAAAAGGAAGGTATTGTTCTCGGTCCAAATTTTCTAACACTCGAATTAACGAAGCAATTTTATACCAAAATCCGTTCCAGACCATGCTAAATTCACAGTCAAAACACTAACAAAAATCATATGAAGGGTACAGGGGAAGAAGGGTATAATTCCACTATTTGTCGATTTCGAGGTTTCAATGCCTTCTAGAGGATTTCTGGGAGTAGTTTCACGTGGTAGGTCGGCAGTGGCGGCTCGTCCATAAGGCCACCTTGGCCCTCGCCCCACCCAAAAATTTGCAAAGGAAAACAGAAAAAACATAGAACAAGGAGAAAAAAATCTTACCTACTACTACCCACCATGGAAGAAGGGAGATCTCCCTTCCTCCATGACTACCCACTTCCACTGAGTCGCATTTTGTTTCGATTTATCGATTAAAAAAGTCGATTATCGGATCGACCAGAAGTGCCCCAGTCTCAATGTTGAAGGTATAGGCGCTTCCTGGGGTGGGGGAAGGCACTCTGTGTTGCGAGATAGGAGGCGTTCCGGGCGGTGGCCAAAATATCGTATCAAGTTGAACGCCGAAAACAATCGATCGTTGAATCGTTCCTTGTCAAGGAAGAACGAGTTTCATTCTTCCATGCTTTCTTCCATGTTTGATAAGAATGATATCAAAACGTTGCCTGACGTTATAATATTATTTTGAATGCATTGACTGGTGGTTTTTAGCTTCGTATTTACTCATCATAGTAAAAGTGAATTATTGTCTCCATAATATTAATCAACTAAACATTGAAATTTAATATCTCACGTGCAACGCGTGAACGCTTTGCTAGTCGTCAAGACTGAAGTGGATCCACAGAAAACCCTACTATACTACGTGGATCACTATTCGCCCAAGGGAATCTCATTTGTTGATTTCTACATTCTGTAAGTTAATAACAGTTAATAACCGTTAATAACAGTAATATACATAATATTATTATGTAGCTCAGCCAACCGTTGAGAATACTGTTTTATTTGTTATCCCTGAAACTGATGGTGACTTCGTTGACTCGAGCTTTGTTTGAGCTAACCGACGAACTCTAAAAGCTAGTTGAAATCAATCTTGCTGTTCTGTGATCGTTCAAAATGTTTTGATACGATTGGATAAGAAAACGTATGTGCAATCTGGGCATAAGAGGACATTTTTAGAGGGGGTTTTCAAGGTACCACTCGGCTAGGAAGCAGATGGTCGCGATTGCTAATTTTTAAAAACCCCAGTAATAGAAACTCCAATAATATAATTTTTTGACTACCTTTATAATGTACTCTTTGAATAGTACTCGTACAGTCACAATTTCTCTTTTATTCTTCCTATAATTTTGAAGATAATTATTTTGGTGGGTAGGTGGGATTGCCTTGCAGCCACCTCCTCGTCGGTAATCCTGGATAGTGGTCAGTAATCTTCCCTCTCCTCAAGAGAACTCTTTGGAGAACGATGTTTCCTGACTTGCTAAGAGCTGCATACCATTAATTATGAAGCAGTTTAGCTGTAAGGGTAGTTTGAGTTTAGTTCCTATAGTGAGTACCTAATAGGTAGGTATGCACCTAAATATTGCCCTGGTGCCCCACCAGTTTCTGAGCCCACGAGCCGCCCCTGTAGGTCGGTACTAGTGAAAAACGAAATGGTTTGGAATAGTTGATACTTTTTTTTCATACCTTGGCAACGTATCATGAGATGGTTAAGTTAGTTTTCGCTCTCCTGTACATTTTCCAATTTTGGAATCGTACCCTTCTTCCCCTGTACCCTTCATATGTATTTATATGTTTATGTATGTGTCGCTCCAGACGATAACTCTCAACAGAACTGAGATTAAAAGTTCAAATTCGCACAAACAATCCGTCATAGCAATCGAAAGGCTAAGTTCGTGGATGGGCAGAATATGACCACTAAAAAAAGGAGGGGGAGTCTAAGGGGGGGGGGGTACACGTAAATTCCAAAAATTAAAGAATCTGACAAGTGACACCTCGATTGACACTGACAAGTGACACTGAAGACGATGGTGAAGTCAGAATAGCGATATCTTATTCCGTTCTCAAAGTGGAGCACTTTGGAGATGAAGAAACGTGGTTGTAACATAAGTAATAATCACTTGAGATAAGTAATAATTATTAATACTTATCTCAAGTGAGATGTTCTTCATGGTTCATCCGCTCTAATCTGACAACGGAATGAGGTATCGCATTTCTTCACCATCGTATTCAGTGTTGAAAATTCTATAAACTGAGGTGTTACGCAATAAACGGAGACAAAAATTGGTTATAAAACCAGTAAAATGGAGACATTTTACATAAAACCAGTTATTCTTCGAAAATTTGCTCTTATAGCCATGTTGCATGAATGTGGGTTTTTTAATCATCGAATGAAATTTTGAAACGACATTGACCAACTCGTATGTTCATAGCGTCCTTTTGAAAACTGTCGCGATCGGATATTGAACATCAGGGGGAAAAGGGAGCAGAAGGCGTCACTCGGAGACCTGCCAGCGGCCATGTCCACAAATACAGTGACGGGTCAAAGGGGGAAGAACAACGTCCGTTTTTGCCCGAACAGCTCCGGACATCTCTGACGTGGTTTGGGCCAATCGGTTTTTTTTGCACTCCACGAACTGCCGAACGATCGAAGCCAAGTTCTGCTTGGGGCCTTTGAAAGTGAATTAGGTACATAAACGTTAATGGATGGGAATAAAGTAAACAGAGGAATCTTCTTAACACCTTTGAAGTCAAGAGTTTTGTATTTATACGGCAGACGTTTCTAAACATCCCCGTCACGAGAGCACTCGTGGCCTTTCTGGAGAAAAGTATTTTCATTGGATAATCGTATCGGGCTCTAAGGGTCATTCTCATATTATTTGACGATTTGATGTTCACAGTCTGGCAATTCCAATGGTTCATTATCGAAGATAATAAACCAAAATGAAGTACGAGGTACGCGGTGTGGGTGTGGGAGGGGGCGCAGAGACATAAAAGGTCTCGTCGTATGACGCACTAGTTGGCCTCCGCCAGCCGTATTACGTCATACGCTCGTGCGTCATAGGCTCTGACGTACTTGTTGGCCTTCTGCCAGCCGTCTTACGTCATACGCTCGTGCGTCATAGGCTCTGACGCACTAGTTGGTCTCCTGCCAGCCGTCTTACGTCATACGCTCGTGCGTCATAGGCTCTGACGCACTTGTTAACCACCTGCCAGCCGTCTTACGTCATACACTCGTGCGTCATAGGCTCTGACGCACTAGTTGGCTCCTGCCAGCCGTCTTACGTCATACGCTCGTGCGTCATAGGCTCTGACGTACTTGTTGGCCTCCTGCCAGCTGTCTTACGTCATACGCTTGTGCGTCATATGCTCGACGTACTTGTTGGCCTCCTGCCAGCCGTCTTACGTCATACGCTCGTGCGTCATAGGCTCTGACGTACTTGTTGGCCTCCTGCCAGCCGTCTTACGTCATACGCTCGTGCGTCATAGGCTCTGACATACTAGTTAGCCTCCTGCCAGCCGTCTTACGTCATACACTCGTGCGTCATAGGCTCTGACGTAATGGCCCGCCGGTCGCTTGTGTTCTGACGTGATCTGAGGGAAAGGGTGAATCAAGGGAACAAATTTTTCCCGTTTCAGTTTATGTGCCAAAGCAAAGACATGAAAATGTCAAAAAAATATGTAAATAGGTACCTAAGCCCAACTGTAATGTCAATTTTCTGACAATGAGTTTTCGACTATAGTTTTCATACCTTTTTACTTAAGTACTTATTGCAATTTGAGACTGATAATGAGCTGTTTGCAAATAAAAAGTCTGATAACTACTTTATTACATCTTATTAATCTATTTTCAAGTTCCGATTCACAGTTGAATGTATTTTATTTAGATGTCGTAAAATTCGAAAATGATGGAATGACGAAACCTGTCGACTACTGACTCAAGTGATACTGTCGACTTCTAACACATGTAGGTCGACTACTAGTGCAAAACCATGTCGACTACTGAAGAAAATGTTGGTCACTGGTATCGACTACTACCTAGAGCACTACTACATGATTTTTGAACTCTCCGATTGATGCTCTTCGAATTTTAGGGCGAGGTGCTGGCGATTGGGTTTGATGTTGTAGCAGTACTGCACATTGAAAATCGAGTAGTGTCAGTTTTTACAACATTGGTAAAACTCGCTATTATTTGATCTATCGTCAAAAAATTCCTGTTCGAACGATTTCTGACTTTTTTTTTCAATCGTCGCGGAATTTCATCTACTTTAGTTTTGTGTATAGTGATTTTTGGCGTAAGATTGACAGCTGTGGAGTTATAAGTCAAACCCCGAAAGATGTACGAAAATTTTGAGGTTTTTTGGGTACCAAAATTTTTCCGGTCGAAATTGTGTGCGTAAACTCAGAACTCATGTGATTGGGTCCCAAATAGACCAATTAAAACAATAAAATCTTGTACACCACATTTGCAAGATAAATTCCTCGGCGGCTGTGCTCTTGCTCGCGTCTCCGGGTTAGCAATTATTTTAAATAAATTACATTTTGTTTTCTTCGGTTACATGACATAATAATATTATAAACTTTTATTATAAATTATAAAGTTTATATTATAAACTAGGTTCAAACATTGGATCTCGTCTGTAATCCTCAGTTTATCTGTTTGTTTATTTCAAATTCCTATAAATTAAAAATTACATTTTTATATTCTCAGAAATTTCCCGTTTAGTTGAGAACCAAGGGGGGGGGGATATAGCCCCCTTAGCCCCCCTGTAGATCCGCCACTGAATGTAATCATACTTTGACTAAAGGTATTGTACTTACCATTCACTCGTTTTCGTCCATGAGAGGTAGGCAACCTTTTTCAAAATGTCAGATTTTGACTGCTCCAAATTTTTTTATATAGTAAATGGACCATTCCCGACAACTTTTGTTCAATGCAAAAAGTCTCTAAAGTGGATACTTCCCGTGGTCCAAAAAATCCGAACAAATTCCACTTATCTTAGTTTTCATAACTGAACCGATTAAGATTCCAGCGCATAAACATTTCGAACCTTCGTGAAAAAAAAAAAAAAAAAAAAAACACCTCCAACCTCGCGTAGTCCCAACAATTTATTCAATACTCGCGGTGAATACTGTATTCGTAATTTCCCTCAGGTTGGGGGACCGTGCATTCACTACGCCTTCGCCTCAAAGGCCGATACAAATACGCACAAAAAAGGTCTCTTCCATCCCCCCTAACCAACTCCACAGTTTTCTTTTATCGTTTCCCACAAGCCGACGGAGTTTTCCCACCCTTAACCAGCATTTTCCAATCTTGTTTTGAAGCTATTTCCACTGCCCCGTTCCTACCCCAATCTTTCCCCAAGGATTTCCCTCCTTTTTTCCCCGGTGGTGGTAATTTTATGGGTTTCTTTTTTCTGTTCGAACCAAAAGTTTTTGTTTTCTTCCTTTTCCTTCCTCTAAGCTGACTTAACTTCTGTCAATATTTTACGAAGAAGCGACCGGTTAATACGGAAGGTAACTCAGCCACCCACCCAAACCTTACAGACGAGTTCGAGTACTCAATGTTTTAAACGGATCGACTTTTGGTTTATTATCTTCGATAATGAACCATTGGAATCGCCCAAAGAAAAAAAAATTTTAACCCCCCCTCAAAATTTGTTGGTTTACGTTTCAAGATACGTAGATTCAGAAAATTGAATAAAAAAAAATCCGTCCGTCCGCCGTACGCCGTCCGCCGTACGCCGTCCGCCGTACGCCGTCCGCCGTCCGAGGCACTTTGCCCAGTTAGCGTTGAGTTAAAATTACGAAATTTGGTTTCTGGGTTTGGACCAGCCCCACAATGATCCACGAAACTTTTCATAACCCTAGGTCAAGGGGAAGGGGTTCAAAACGAATTTTGAAATTTTGAAAATTCCATATCTCGAAAAATTCCCATCAAACGGTATGTTTTTTATTTCATATTTAGATAGAGTTTGTTCCGTAGAATTTTTTAAGACCATCCGCAGCTTTGTACGACCAGCCGTTCGTTCACAATGAGGGCTCAAAGATTGTGCCTCACAACACGATCGTGACTCAAACTGTTGAAATACAGGTCCATTTTCATACTAACAAGCTCTTTGGAACATCATATGGCTTAAGTGATGTCGAGTTTGTTGTTCTGAGGTGCGTTTCGTGCTGCGGAAATGAAGGTAATTTCGAATGTTTGTTGGTAGGTACTTCTTTTATAGAAAAATTATTACCGACGTAGTATTAAAAACCCCAGAATTATATCGTATTAATTAATCATAATTAATAATAATTATTAATAATAATAAATACGAATTATTAATACCTAACAATAAATTATAATAATTTTCAGTAGGTACTTGATAAAATTGTTAATAATTAGTGATAATTGATAATAATAATTAATCTAACATTTAGGATCTAGACATTTAGACCTAGTGATCTAGACAGAAGGGTGATCTGTACAAAGAAGATAATGAACCGTTGTGTCAAGAATTTGCAGAGTTTTTTCTTATTCGATATTGTTTTCATTGGCCCCACATTATCCGTAAAACCAAACGAACCGACATACAACATGGAAACCATGGGGGGACCTAATTGGATATTGTTTGGAATACTTGGAGGAAACACAATGTGACCAACTAAGAATTCGGTAGGTTTTTTGAAAATGGTAAAAGCCAGTAAGATTGCTTTACTTAAAGATTGCTGCAACTTTTCAGGTATGAAGAGAAGATGTTTTTTCAAAATATCTTCTGGTTTTTACCATTTTAAAAATTATTGATAAGCCACTGAAAACCCGGTGTACAGTGGGACCAATGCAGTAATACACCTTGCTGATGCGAGTAGTAATACACCTTAATGATCTCCGCACCAATTCCCTACTTTGGGGAACCACTATATTTGATATAGAATTATCACAATAAATGTCTACCAAGAGCAGCAATCCAACAGTGGAGAACTACTCCTGCACACGGTCATTCCCTTTGTAAGTGAGAAGGAGTCCCTATGTAACATCGACCAGCCATAAGTAACTCTGACAGTCTGGTAGAAGCTCTTGCTATGACCTTACCCATAAGTCAAGCCTTCTCATTCAACTCAAAAACCTTTCCCCAAAGTTAGCCCAGTATATCAAATTCAGCTCTCTTTAAAATTGGTCAGTTTTTGGTCAGCCTTTCCTCTCATACCGATTAAGTGAACGGTGTGTGCAGATACACGTAGGTATCTGGTGACGACCGCCAACTCATTTCTGGTAACACTTGTTATACAGCAACTTTTCCTACAGTCTGGAGTGCAGAGGTGACCACCACAGATCATTCTTTTTACCATCTTCCCATCACCTTCTTCCTCTATGTAACAAGGCGTGCAGATATACATATTTGGTAGCACTTGATACATATTACCTTCACACTGGATCTGGAGTGCGGAGCCTAATACCCTCGGTAAAACAGATCTTCCTGCACGCTATCTCAAAAACTTCCTCCAATTTACTGAACCAAAATTTAGCTAGTACCTTCCTCCTTGGAAGGACAAGTTTAAATACTGAGGTACCATACTGCATCACAGAAACTGGTCCTCACACCTGCCTTGAAATGAATTTATTCATGACCTATTCAAATACACCAACAGGAGCTCCTTAGAAAAGTTGAATAAATGTGGCCGTAGCTCATGGTAGTACAGTCTCTGCAGTATGACGATGATGTCGATGACGGAGCGGATATTGGGACAATCTGACCTTCAATGGCGAAGATGATGAATGTAGATGTCTGGTAGTGCTAGATAGATGTTGAACAGGACTGACTGCCAGCTGACGGTCCTATACACACCCCCTGACCACGTCCCTGCCCCAGTCATCCTTAACCATCCCCTGTCATTTCCAAACCATTTCAAGCGCTCCCCAGACAATATAGAACACCCCAGCCTCCAGCCCTTCCTATACCTTCCTAGCTAACCCCAACCTTCTCAAGTCCTCCTCATCTACCCATAGATACCTGTGGATAATTTGTTACGCGCCCAATCGTCACTATGCCATCTTTAGCTGATTTCAATCCTTCTTTCAGTCCTCAACCAACCCCAGTCATCCTTCACCATTCCAGGCCTTCCCTCTTCTGCATCACCAGGCGCCCCATAGTTCATTTACACAGCCCAAAGGCACCCTTGAGTAGTCCTCAACCATTACCAGTCATCCTTCACCATTCCAAGTACTTCTTGAGAATCAAGGCCTCTCCTGCGTCACCAGGCTCCCCATAGTTCATTTACACAGCCCAAAGGAACCCTTGAGCAGTCCGTAACGATCCTCAGTCAGTGACGTAGCTAGAATTTCGATAAAGGAGAGGAATGGAATACTCCCCCAGAGGTATGAGAAAAACCATGAGAGAGGGGGGAGGGGGTGTTGTAGGACCCCCTAAAACCACCCCCTGGCTACGTCCCTGCGAATTGAGACTACTTTTTCCATCATCTCTAAACTGGCACAAAACAAACTAAATCAGAAAGGTCTACTTGATGGGTTCATATAATGGAAACCTTCGCGCGTTGACTCAAAACAAAAACGCTCACGATGAATGCGGCTAGTACAAAAACTGCAGCCCCTTCCCTCGGTAAAACTCCAAGCTTATGAAGTCTCTTTTGTCCGCCAGAGGGCGTCAGTTGAGCCTTTTTTTGCCGAGAAGGGGCACGTTTGACGGGAACTGTTCATTTCTGAAGTTGAATAAGAGGAATTCTCGAGGGCAACAACGCTCGCGTTTCGCATTGTCGGGCGATCAGCTTTTATCTATTGGACGTCGCACTTCATTTCCACCACTCAAAGTTTCTTGTGGAACGAGCCACTAATTATCACACTTCGGTTCTCCACCGTGCGCTTGAGAGCGGAGATATGTGTGAGATAAAGATAAATATGAATTTTCATGGGTTAGTAAACAAACATTCAAGACCCTGCAATTTCTTTTACGACTGTTTCTTTTGTTTTTGTGGGTTTTACATCACTCTTCTTTATGGATCACTGTTCTGTATACGCACCGTTATATGTTCCACAATTTTGCGAAATAATTTGAGAAGTGATGAACCATAGTGTGTTCCTTGAGTGTAGTGGAGGGGGAGTTAGCAACTAGCTCAGTAATGGTAATTTTCTCAACCAAACTCCTGATCGGCCTATGTCATTCAAGGGTTATTACATCAAAAATAAGTTATATCCTGGTTTTTAAATAAAATCACCTTATCCTGGCTCTTGATAATTTTAGTTTTGGTTAAATGAGTTTTTAGGCAGGTGAGTACGTATGTACATTATCTTGTTAAGGCCATGTGATTTATCTTCCACCCTGTATACCATTGAGAATATGAAACTCACCTGTTGCCAAAGTAAGTGTTGAAACTGATCGACGAGAGCAGCGCTGATGGCCAAATGGATCAACGGAAGCGCGAGGCCGAAAAGGGCAGCGACCCACGTCTTGAGCGGAAGCATCGCATAGGCTATGAACAATACGAATATGATATGCCAAACTCCCTCTGGAAACACTCGCCTGCTCTCCAGTTTCAGTCCTAGAAGAACAATAAGAAATATCAATTAAAATTGTGAATTTTCACCAAACACAGTTATAAGAAACAAGGTACGTAGTAGAGGCTTTCAAATTGAATATTGCAACAAATCGTTCGACAATTTTATTGTCATAATTCAAGTAGATAGCAATGTGGCAGTAGTATTGTACTATAATAGAGCTGCCTTCCGTCCCGACTTTTGAGGTGTTCCGGGCGTCCTGTCATGATTTTTAAATTGCCCGGAGTAATTTTATTGCTTTCCCGATTTTCTTGACGTCACCTGCTCGGAATTCTTCAACTATATCAAGCAACACAAGGGTGTCCTTCGCTCGGTCGGTGGAAAAGATAAATGACTTTTTTTGTTATATTCCATTAGAAAGGAATTAATATAATGTAGGTACCTCTTCCTATTGACCTACATACCAACTTTTCTTCTATGGTTAATACATAGGTAGGTAAATATATTACCTACCTATTTTCCAAAATACTGTATTTTGGTGAAGTGTTCTTTTAATTACTTCTCGCCCCCATTCATTTTGAGGTTGTCCCGATAAGTCCCGATTTCTAGCTTACAATGTCCCACTTTACCTGGAACAGATATGGCAGCCCTACAGTAGTAGGGGATCGAGAAACTTCATGAGGGGGGAAGGGTAGCTACGAGGGGGGCTGGTTGGGTAGACGGAGGTTCCCCTCCTCCCTAAAATCTTAAATAAATTACGGTCAAATTGCACGTTCTTAGGGTGCTTAATACAAACTCAGCTTAATTACTATAGTTATACAATACGAGTGTATTGGTCAATGACAACGGTTTTGATATTTGTATCACACGATTGATTTGCACTTAGCTTGGCATGAAAAGCACAATGAAGGGGGGGGGGGGGGCTTTTTCATAATACATTATGTTGAAAATTAACATGTCGTCTCTTTCATGCCAAAACCATGAATGTGCAAAATTGAAGTTTCGAGAAGAACGAAGATTTCAATTTTCGATGGAATTTAAACGGTGTACTCTTACACAAAAACTCATTATAATTTCGATTTCTAGTCCAATGTACCTACACTGCTTATCAACAACAAATTACATTCACGCACGTCACATCCCCTCCCTTCATTTAAAAGCGCATTCATGGTTTTGGCTTATAGAAACTTCAGATTCATATCATACTACTCTGCCGTCCACACCCTACGACCATACGTTTTTTGAAACAAATAATTCTACGGGAACATCATGCTTTAGAACTACTCAAGTCTCAAAACCGATTCTCAAATAGCCTATCATTCGGTTCGCAAGAAAAAACCCACAACGGAGAGACGGAGTCAACACGATTAGACATGGATGACGCTCATGAGAGACCGTACGTCAGTTTGATTGTGACTGATGAGATTTTCACGATCCACATCGATCCGATTCCGCCGTTGGAAACTATATTGGAGTTTGATTAGAAAATAATTACCACCAAGACGCAGTTTTCCAGCGAAGGACTTTGGAGGCCATCACGACGACAAAACAAGGTAGGGTACTTCACGAATTCACTATTGACATTTTATGTCTTTACTATGGCACATAACTCAAAAAGTGTGACGAAGAAAGCGTTATGAAAAATTTCCAATGATTTTCACGTACAACCGATCCGTTGCTACGGAACTTTATCTTCGCCAGTTATCATCGTACAAAAATCGTTCACCACTCGTTGGATAGCTCTCGATTTACCTAACCATATTACGTTAACCACTGCGGAGTGCGTGGCCGACAAGCTGCGGCATGAGCGTGATTGTTTAAATAATTGTTTACACACAGGTGATCATTCTCAATAATTTATACAACAATTTAAAAAAAACCAGCCCTCTAACGTCATACGCTATGACGCACGAGCGTCTGACGTCATAGGCTCTTACGGCTGGCAGGAGGCTGACGTCATATGCTCGTGCGTCAAAGGCTTTGTCGTACTAGTTGGCCTCCAGCCAGCCATCTGACGTCATTCGCTCGCTTGTGCGTCATAGGCTCTGACGTAGTGGCCCGCCGGTCTAGGCTTTGACGTACTAGTTGGCCGTCTGACGGCATACGCTCGTCCGTCATAGGCCTTGACATACTAGTTGACCTCCTGCCAGCCGTCTGACGTCATAAGCTCGTGCGACATAGGCTTTGACGTACTAGTTGGCCTCCTGCCAGCCGTCTGACGTCATACGCTCGCTCGTGCGTCATAGGCCCTGACGTAGATAATAACCGTTTAAGATAATAATTGAATGGCCGATTTCACCACCTGGGGTTTCTAAATAAAATAAGAAAACAGTATCTTTATCTCATTGAGATCAATTATTATAAATTGAACCGATAAAAAGTGTAGGTATAGGTATTGAAAAAGTAGTGTTTTGGGGCATCTGGTAAAACTAAAAGTTTTGAGAGGATATCAACAAAGAAAAAATTTGTAGTGAGGGTGGTGGTCTACGAAGGAGGGGAAGGGGGGGGGGGGGGTGGAGTTTTGGGGCGGTGGTGGGAGTTGGTGGTTTTGAGAGGAAGAAGTCTCGAGAGAAAACAACCGTACACAAAATACGCTCCCCCCCTCTACCACATCCCTCGCCGCACCGTCACCCCCTCGCCGTGCCGTCACCCCCTCGCCGTGCCGTCACCCCCCCGCGTCGTCGCACACTTCGCGTCTTTACTTCATCATCCGTAAACCCCCCCTCCCCACAGCGCGTCACTCACTCACTTCCCTCACTCTCCCCACTCGTGTCATCTGAATCACTTAACAGCGACCCACACGAACTTTCAATTACGGATGGGCATAACAGTTATTTTTTCATTTCGGCTTCCTTATAAACCCCCACCCCTGTGCATCGGATTCGGAAGTGAACCCCCCTACGTCCTTCCCCCATCACGGAAACATTTAAATGTGGGAGAAGGGTTCGATCCATTGAGCCATTTTTGCGTGATTGAAGGACCGACAAACAGCCATCCAAATTCAAAATCGGCATGGTTCGACTCCATTTCACGCGAAACGAATAACTGTAGTGAAATTTATAAAAGAATTTTTAGTCCTCTATAATGGGCTGGAGAGTATACTCTTTTACTTGGAGAGTATAATTTTATAAAATTGAGTAGAATTGATTGTAACATATCCGCAAATGTATTTATCGAAGTGAATTGATTTTCCATCCAGCGGGATCAGATCGCTGTATTGACACTAAATATCAGTTCCATTCACCTCTTATTTAGTAGAACACGAGCCTTCAAAATCACCACCTATTGGTAGTATTAACATCGAACCACTATTAGAGAGGATGTAATAAGTAATCATATTTCTTACCAGAATCTCCGATGGGTAGTCCGACAGTGACAAAAGTGGCACAAAAGAAGAGAATGACGTAGCACACCCACAGTAGATAAGTATCTTGCATATACCTGGAACGAGAACAACAAATATACACTAAGGTTTCACAGATACGCCAGTTCGACTGCTTTACCTGGTGGGTATCATGAATACTTCAGCTATTTTCCAGAGCTGTGGAATAAACCGAATAGTGTTTATAATTTGTACAATTTCGACGAATAGTCCAGAAATATCGTTATAAAACCTTGAGATAGTCTTGAAAATGAGTAAATGTACGGACTTTCTTCAGTGATTCGCTTATAAGTCCTTTGACAACGGATCTTAGCGAAAACCTTACTAAGAAATAAATTAAAGACCGTTAAATTCTGCGTCGAATGACCCCTCAACATCAAAATGATACCAATTAATAGAGTATTATTCGACGACTGAAAGACGGCCATTTTCCCCATATTGGCTCACATTTTCCTATTTTACCAAGAATTTTACTTTAATTCAAGTATTTCCACAAAAATTCACATTTTTCGTGAACTTCCCACAATTCTTCATATTTTTTTGTGAATTTTCCCGCAATTTCATATTTTTTTGTGAATTTTATAAAAACGTTTATGGATGAATCACACTAACCTTTCCCCTTTCTACTGTAAATTTGACAAAAATTCCAGAATTTACAGCATTTGGTGTGAATTTTACTCAAATTTTCCTATTTACAATGAATTTTACTGAAATTCAAGTTTTTTTTACATAAATTCTACTACTCAACATTCACATTTCTTGTCCACAATTCACATTTTTGTATGAATTTTATATAACATTTTGCCATTTATGAATGAATTTCACTAACATTTCTCCTTCTTACTATAAATTTGAGGAAAAATGCTAATTTTTCACATGAATTGTGCTAAAACCCACTGTATTTGGTTTGAACATTCGAATTTACAGTAAAAAGGAGAAATGTTAGAAGTAATTCATCCATAAACGGCAAAAGTTTTTATAAAATTCACAAAAAAATGAATTGCGGGAAAATTCACAAAAAAAGTGATTGTGGGAAATACACGAAAAAGATGTGAATTTCTGGGAAAATTCACAAAAAGATGTGATTATGGTTTTATTCGTGTTCGTATTCATATTCATTTCTGTATTCGTATTCATATTCATGTTTTCTGATTTATGAATATGAATACTACCATCTCAGGTACGCGCCATAACAGGGCACCAGACAGACCTCTGGATACACGTCTCAAGGTCTGTTACGATTGTATTCCTTCCAACATGTTGTTAGTACGTCAAATCGATATTGTATCCCAAACATTTCAGAAACAAATAGTTGGCAGGGGTCAGTTGGCAGTTGATATGCTCTTTAATTGAAATTGTCTTGGAAAATACGCATAAGACGATGCATAAAGTACGCATTTAAGAACAAATTCAACAAGAATTGATTTGTACGCACGATAGTTGACCTCCAAGGTAACTATAATAATAATTATTATAATTGAACGAATAAAACCAAAGTTGTCTTCCTCCACCAAGAATTCCGCCATCAACGAGTCACGGCCGGACAAGTCATTTTTTTATACGGTTATTCAAATTTGTTTTTTGGGTTTCGATCATTTACATATTTATAAGATCGCAAAGAGAGGAGAATGTTTGCCTCTAACCCAGCGCCCACACCTGCGAATGAGGACTTTAAGCAGTTAATGAGATTTTCGAGATTAATAGAGCGCCCATTTTTAAAGTGGCGGTAAATTATTCCATTTTATCGCTTCCAAAAACGTTGAATAATTTGTAGTTGCGAGGAATATTTTTATACAGGCAGGTTACTTGTATTTTATATTACAAAGTTGAACAGCGCGGGATATCTTTAAATAGACGCATGGTTCTGGCGTAGATGTTGGTTAGTTTGAAGAAACTCGTCTTTTTCCACAACATCAAGTCCTGGCTAGTGTTATATCCATACAGCTGCTGGCTGCAGAAATGCAGCGGATATACGAACGGAGAGACGAAGGACAGAGACATTTTCCTGGCAGTAGAACCGTTAGGGTGATCAAAAATTCCCAACATAACAAAAATTGGTGTTGAGTGGAAGTACTCGTCATTCCGTTCGAATATTCAAAATAATGAACGAACGGACGGTATTTAGGTGTGGCGAAACGCGCTCTAAGTTTCTCATACGCAGCGAGAACACAAGGAGCTGTTTAGACAGTTTAGAGCCGGAATTAGACTTCAACCATTGGGAGTTTTTGTATTCAGTACCTATGTCGAAAACCATCGGCATGAGAAATTATTTTTATTAAAAAACATGAAATTTAGGTTTTACATAGCCTATGTTCAAGGCGTACTAAGGGAAATATTGTACATAAACACTTATAACACTTCTAAATTTTAGGATTTGATATCCTATACATCTCCTAAACATCTAAATCCTAAGTCCTAAAACAGGCTAGAACGGGCTATCAAATTAATTATTGAATTTATTAATTGCACAAGAAAGGATGAAAAAGTCGCCCTATAAAATCGATGGGTCAACTACACTTCGCACAATCGATATTTTTCCGGATTCAAAATCTGGCTTTACAACGCACAAAACGTCTCCAAACGCAGTACATTTCGTTCCAAGATGGCCAGTTAATTACTGCTGGAAGCTAACGTTCGACGTCTGAGGAGGTCTGGCAAGGGTGGAACAGTGATAGGATTCAGTGTTTTCAAAAGCTTTGCTTGTTTGCAATGAAAATTGATAGCGATCGGCAACCTCATTCTGATCCCCATTGCTCAAATTCACATTAAAGTCACCGAAGAGATTTCTACCGGTTCAAAGATCTAGCCCCCCCCCTCCCCTCCAACTCTCTTCATTGTACCATAAACGCTTCTTAAATGCCCTTTCTTCACTGTCTGCTCACTCGTCAATCGAAAAAAGGTTAGGTATCCTTAATCAACAAGTCCACCAAATAAAAGTACTCGTAATATAAATAATTGACGTGCTTGTAGCATGTTCCACGTTACTAAATTCAGCAGGATCATTGTTACAATATTTATCACCAGGTTAATTTGAATGAAAGACAGCGAGAAACTCCTTAGGCCCCCTCCGTTCCAAGAAGGTAAAGCACGACTGAAAATAGAGATTTGCATGATCCACATGTCGCGCACGTGCAGTCATTACCACGCGAGGGAATATTTTAAGACTAAGTTTAGAAGGGTGGGAAAAACAGAGGGCAAGGGACACGCCTCCTGGAATAGTGCACAGGGAAGAGATTCCTCGGCGACCCGGCAACTAAACTTCTCCGTGGTGAAGAAAGAAGCCGTTGGGAGATTTTTCTCTCCTCAGCGCTCAGGCTCTTATCGCACGCTATATTTGGTTCAAATGAAAACAAACGGAAGCAGGAAAGACGTTACTCACGGTTAAAACCAACCACGCCAACGGACTTTCCCCTCAGGAAGTAAGGCACCTATATTGGAATACGGTGGCAAATACTGATTGGTGAGTAAACACGAAATGTTGTACAAGATGCATGAAACAGTTCTCATGAAACATGCAAATGTATGTCTCTAAGTTCTGACGATTCGAGATATTTCAATGGACAACTACTCACGCCAACTAGAAACACTCGGCAAATTCTTGACACAACGGTTTATTATCTTCTTCGTGCAGATCACCGTTCTGTCTAGATCACTAAATGGCAGATTATGAATTATAATTAATTGTTACCTATTCATCATTAATATTATGTATTAGTAATCATTAATAACTATTACTAATTATTATTAATGGAGTATCCATCCGCATGAGAAATGAATCTTTGTGCAGAATCTAAATTATAGAGATGATGAATTAATTAAAAATAAAAAGTACCGATATACCTACCTGTAATTCTGGGGTTTTTAATTCCAACCACCTACGTCGCAATAAGTTTTGTATAGAAGAAGTACCTACCAACAAACATTAGAAAGTAGGTACCTTCATTCCGTAGCCCGAAAAGTACCACAGAACAAAAAACTCAAAAACCATGTGAACCTTAGTATGAACATTGACCTGTATTTCAACTGTTCGATTCACGATCGTGTTGACACGTTCATATCGGTCCAACCTTTGAGCCCTCATTGTGAAAGAACGGTTGGTCGTACGAAGCTGCGGATGGTCTCAAAAAATTCTAAACAATACTTAAACTCCAACTAAATTTGAACTGAAAACAATACCGCTCGAGGATCATTGTGGTGGTTGGTCCGAACCAAATTTCGTAATTGTAGCACAACGCTAACTGGTCAAAGTGCCGCGGACGTCGGACGGACGGATTTTTTTTTTAAATTCGATTTTCTGAATCTTGAAACGTAAACAAACAAATTTTGAAGGGGGGTTAAAAAATTGTTTTCTTTGGTCGATTCCAATGGTTCATTATCAAAGATAATAAGTAAACCTAAAATTATACATCAAAATCTTATTACCTTCTAAAACATAAAATTCTTTATAAAGTTCAACTTTCAAAAACCTAAGATGTGCATTCAAAATTATTTTTTAGGAGATTGGCGATTTTTACACCGAATGTTTTTTGGGGCACCTACTACAGTATTTAGATATCATATTGCTTACACAAAATCATGTTTCATACTGCTTCCCTTAATTAAACTGAAACATGAGAGATGATGCATGTTGGTTCACCCGGCTATATTTTTCTCCGCTTCAGGCTCATCCCTTCTAAATCGAAAACAATAGGGCGTCACTTATCTAGACAGAGCGTAGTTTCTGAGGGACGTCCTTAAAACTCAAGGCCGCAGGAAAACACTACACTCGAGGAGAGCACACGGGAAAGAAGATCCGTCAGCCAAAATTATGTGCATTAGCGAAGAAAACAGCGAAGTGGGTCAAACCCCTCTTCATTTCCTCGAGAGGGTTGAAGCAGATATTGGGAGAAAACCAGGGGACTCGACCTTGGGACTGTGCCAACATTGAGAGTGGTTACGAAACATCCCCGCTGACACTGAATAATTGAAAAATTTAGTTCTGAACGTAGGTTTTATGTATACGTTGGGTATGTTGATATCGACGTTGGCCAATTGTAATAGTTTCCTGGTAAATTAGATGTTGAGAGAAAACCTGAATTTGAAGAAAGGTGTACAGACCTCATGAGGAGGGATGTTCCGATATTATCGATATCAATGAATATCGATATTTTTGTTTCGATATTTCCGATATTATATCGATATCGGAACTACGATATTATCGTGATGTCGAAGGTTTATGGTGAATATCGGCTTTCGATATTGTATTTTTATAGGTCTTTAAGTTAGGTCTTTAGTTAGGTTTTTTTAAGTTAGGTCTTTTTATAGGTCTTTTTTAGGTCTTTTGATCCCGATAATCATGATATGTTTATGATATTCATATGATCTCCTATCGTATTAGGCCCTATATACATTATATTTCCTATTAAAAATAATGTTAGTTTTTATTGTTATTATTCAGTCAATTGGTAATTATAATTATTAGAGGGCGGATTCTTATGTACTAAAAAACACAGTTTTATGTCATAAAATATGCGGTCAAAACATCCGAATTATAGCCTTAAATATGCCTTAACAAAATCAGAATTAGCCTTTTTTTTACCCAAGTTTCATTGACAAATCAAAATAAGTATTTTATTCATTTCACTCAAAATATCCATTACAAAATTGGTTTGTCTCTAAGTCGTCCATTTCTTCTTTTGGTTTATTATCTTCGATAATGAACCATTGGAATCGCCCAAAGAAAAAAAACTCTGCAAATTCTTGACACAACGGTTCATTATCTTCTTTGTACAGATCACCCTTCTGTCTAGATCACTAGGTCTAAATGTCTAGATTAATTATTATTATCAATTATCACTAATTATTAACAATTTTATCAAGTACCTAGTGAAAATTATTATAATTTATTGTTAGGTATTAATAATTCGTATTTATTATTAATACTAAGTATTATTAATTATGATTAATTAATACGATATAATTCTGGGGTTTTTAATACTACGTCGGTTTTCTGAATCTACGTATCTTGAAACGTAAACCAACAAATTTTGAGGGGGGGTTAAAAAAATTTTTTCTTTGGGCGATTTTTTTTTTTTTTTTTTTTTTTTAAAGCATTTATTAGTGAAATTTATAAGCATACAATTGTACTATACTAATCCAGGAAAAATGCAACCCTCCACTTTAAGTCATAGACTTGTGCTGTGGAAGGGAGTAGTTAATACTAAAAGCTTACAATTAATAGTTCCACATCAAACAAAAAATGATTGTAATAACAAAAACCGAGTGAATATTGAAATGTCATCCATTTCTGACCTATATTTAAAATTTCAAGTATCTAGCTCATCATCAAAATTTAATTTGTTTAAACAAATAGGTATTATTTAAACAATTTTACAGACAAGAAACCGAGTGAATATTGCATTGTGATCCAGTTCTGAACTATTTTTAAAATTTCAAGTCAATAGCTCATCATCAAAATTTAATTTGTATTATTACAAAAAGGTATTATTTAAACAATTTTACAGATGAGAAACCGAGTGAATATTGCAATGTGGTCTATCCCCGAATAAAATTTATCCACGGTTAAAATTTCTAGACCGGGAAGATGAAAAAAGGTAGTTTTATTCTGGGCGTCTGGCGGTTGACCCACATGACGACCGTTTTCGACGCGAAAGTTTAGTGTTTTTCCTAAACCTTTGCGCGCTAACTGTGAACGAACGGCTGGTCGCACAAAAATCCAATTGGTCTTAAAAGATTCGTAATTTTTCAGGTCATTCAAAAGTGAACTAAACATTACACGGTTCAGTTGAATATTTTGAGATATGACATCGTCGAAATTTTAAATTTCGTTTTGAACCCCTTCCCCTTCACCTAGGGTTATGAAAAGTTTCGAGGATCATTGTGGGGCTGGTCCAAACCCAGAAACCAAATTTCGTAATTTTAGCTCAACGCTAACTGGGCAAAGTGCCACGGACGGCGTACTAAGACCGGAGGGGGCAGAAAAAGGGGGACCTGCTGCTGTGCTTGGCATTGAAAATGCCAAAAACAAGTCTGCCAAAGCCTAAGAGCCTGAAAAACATTGTCATGGGCCCCATGGCCTAGATACAATGTACCATAGAAGTGCACAGCAGTACGGCGTACGGTGTACGGCGTACGGACGGATTTTTTTTTATTCGATTTTCTGAATCTACGTATCTTGAAACGTAAACCATCAAATTTTGAGGGGGGGTTAAAAAATTTTTTTCTTTGGGCGATTCCAATGGTTCATTATCGAAGATAATAAACCAAAAATTTGAACCCCCCCTCAAAATTTGTTGGTTTACGTTTCAAGATACGTAGATTCAGAAAATCGAATAAAAAAAAATCCGTCCGTCCGCCGTCCGCCGTACGCGCCACTTTGCCCAGTTAGCGTTGAGTTAAAATTACGAAATTTGGTTTCTGGGTTTCGACCAACCCCACAATGATCCACGAAACTTTTCATAACCCTAGGTCAAGGGGAAGGGGTTCAAAACGAATTTTGAAATGTTGAAAATTCCATATCTCTAAAAATTCATGTTGAACGGTATGTTTTTTATTTCATATTTAGATAGAGTTTGTTCCGTAGAATTTTTTAAGACCATCCGCAGCTTTGTACGACCAGCCGTTGGTTCACAATGACGGCTCAAAGGTTGTGCCTCACAACACGATCGTGAATCAAACTGTTGAAATACAGGTCCATTTTCATACTAACAAGCTCTTTGGAACATCATATGGCTTAAGTGATGTCGAGTTTGTTGTTCTGAGGTGCGTTTCGTGCTACGGAAATGAAGGTAATTTCGAATGTTTGTTGGTAGGTACTTCTTTTATAGAAAATTCATTACCGACGTAGTATTAAAAACCCCAGAATTATATCGTATTAATTAATCATAATTAATAATAAATACGAATTATTAATACCTAACAATAAATTATAATAATTTTCACTAGGTACTTGATGAAATTGTTAATAATTAGTGATAATTGATAATAATAATTAATCTAACTTTTAGGATCTAGACAGAATTTTTAGGATTTAGACCTAGTGATCTAGACAGAAGGGTGATCTGTACAAAGAAGATAATGAACCGTTGTGTCAAGAATTCGCAGAGTTTTTTACACTAAACATTGCTTCATTTAAAAAACGAAATGACATTGTTAGGTGGACCACAGTAGATTTAATTGTTTCCCCGTTCCCGGTTCACTTGCAAGCCTTCTACAGCAGCAATAATTGCTGCTAATTATTACTGTCTTTGAGCTGTATGCCATCAGTTCCGAGAAAATTTATCTTCTCAATTTTCTATTTCCAATTTCGCTGTCTTGGCCGCAGCCATGCCAGACATCGGAATGAGTGATGTTGGGGAGTAGTAATGAGAGGTGATGGCGATTGAGAATTTAAGGTTTGATTTGATGATGAAAACTCAAATCAAGCTTATCAGATCAGTGTGAACTTAGCTGTTGCATGCCTCCTCTTCCTATGAAGGACATAGGCGTCCCTTTCCCGCATCTACATAGGGAGGTAGGTATGTTGTGCGTTAGTTCGCTACCTACACCGCTCTTCATTCTCCTAAGAAAACAATTCTGGAGGAAAATTGAGCTTAACGGTTTGATTTGAAATTTATGCTCTTTAAGCCATGCTGCATATTTTTCCTCAAAACGAGTGGGTGGCGATGTAGGTCGGCAAAATATGCAATTGAATGCATTTATCTGGTGAATAGCCTATGCTAATATCGAATATTTTATACACTAACCTTCAAAATCAGTACCTATAATTTCAGCCTCATAATAAGTATAATTTTAGCCTGTTCGAAATTAGTCTTTGTCATCTTGAAATGTATAAACTTTTTTCATTTTATCAGAAGTCGTGGAAATCCTCTGACCTCATACTACCCACATGCTGGGAACAGAGTTTTTCAAGGCCAAACGGCCGGTGACACGACATGACTTGACCCCTATGGGAGGGAATATGATGAAATCAAGATAACAAATGACGTCACAGATGCATGTCCTCTCGGAAAACAATATTGAATTACGGCAACAGAACCGCAACTCTCCCCTGCCCCGTCGGAAGTGGTTAAAATACTTCACGAGGGGATGTAGAGGCGCCTGATTGTCAGAGAGTGACTAATAGATCCCCTCGAGTCATTACCCGCAGTTACCCTGAAACACGAGGGTCCTGATGTCGAGGGTGCAGGAGAGATGCCGTTAACGGTGGAAACCGCTCTGGTCACGGGCGTTTGGCCCCAGAGACTTCCTAGGCAACACATTTTGACTCGTGGTATACGATGCTACAACTTTGACTCCGAAAGTGTTTCGACAGGACCAGTATTTTTGATGCTACAGACGACAGAAAGTCGTCCGCATTTGAGGGTCAATTGACGCAAGATTTAGTGGCCACTCTCTAGATTTAGTGATCTCTTGTTAAGATTGTCGCTAGGATGCGTAGCTTAGGAGTTATAAGCGAAAAACTGACGAAAGCCCGAAAATTTCGGGGAAACAAGAGTTAAGCTCAACCCCTGGGCGGGTACGAACTCAAATTTAAATCTTAAAGTTTTACAACGATATCCATCTCTTCCTAGGCCACTTCGGTATAGCCCCCTCTCAGGTCTAATCTTACTGGACTACTAGGACCGTCCTCACGTGAAAGACTGGCTTCTGGGGAGCTGCCCCCAAAACACACCTGTCTATCGCAGTTTGATGGATTCTCTGAATAGGGCTGTGTAACCTACATACCTACGACACGCGAGCAAATAGTTGAAGGGTTGTGGACGCAAGCTCTCATCATATATTTCTGGACTGGTTCATCTCGTAATGTGGAACATCCCTAATCCGCCGAGCGATCTCCAATTATGGCGAGTTACGTGGGTAAGATACTAAGAGGTACAACTGCATTCAGTGAAATCACACATATCAAGGTAAAATACAAGGCAACAAGATGTTCTATGTAACGTGAGGTGACGAGTCAGTACACATCCTGTTGGGCATAGACGTAAATAATATTATAGTAATTAAATTTCACACTATCAACAATATTAAAGGCCAAGTACCTACCCTGAATGCACTTTCTTCCAAATTCATCTTATTCTCATTTCAATGTTAAAATTTGAGAGGATTGTGGGGCCTGAACTTCTATAGGCGCCCTATTTCTTGATCTGATTTTCAAGTACACAGGCGAGTACTAAGTACAGGCGTTTTGGAAACCTTAGGACCTCAATACCACGAATATATGGGGAGGCAGTTGTCAAAAAATAATTTTAGTGACGTTTTAACTAAAGTAATACAAACTAAATCACTCTCGACGATATGGTGGAAACCCATGTCATTAAGAAAAACAGGAAAATTTGAAAAATCGCCTGTTTTCACTGAAATATGAGTAAACTGTTAGACCGGTTTTGGTGAATCACCTTCAGTAGCCAAACGACACTAAAGATGCATTACAGAGAGGTATGTAGGGACTTGAAGTGAAGGGGGTGTGTACAAAAGTATGAAATTGGACGCAACAATGGAGAAAACCTTGAAGGAATTACATCATTCAAACATGTGCCTAACCTATCACCCTTGATAATTTTGAATTTTTCAAGTACATCATCCAACATGATCCTTTTCTGGCGAAAATGAGGGAACTAATACGTTACCTGTCTGCAAGATCAAAATTGAAGCTATTTAATTCATTTACGTGACGTGCAACAGCTTAATTCCCCTTACGACCCTTAAAATCTTTTTCGTGTTCCTTCATCCTTTAGAGTAGGGAAGGAATCTCGAATTTACCCATTTTACAGTGAAAAAATACGATTTTTCAAATGTTCTTTATATATTGGGGCGAGATACTCCGGAGTCACACCAGAAATGCAACCGGTCTGAGACATGAATGGTCTAATGTGTTGTGACTCAAAACAGTATTCCGTAAACTGGAAATTCGACTCAAAAGCTGGTACATGGTAGGTAGTAGTCTTCTTGTTAAGCAGACAGTTATATGGAGCTCAGGTAATACAGAGAAGGATAACTGAAGAGTCTGGCGATGAGATTTAAGGGTTTTGAACGACGAGTATAACTGACAAGTACGAAAGCCTAAATTAGCTGTTGAACGCAAAGTATATTTGACTCCTCCAAATATTCAGCAGTAGGTGACGGGAGCGAATATCAGGAGGGATGTTCACTGATAATAATAGGAAAACCTATTGAGGGCTACATCGCATGCAGCGGCAGTTCGAGAACAATGAGAAAGGGAGGAAGTGGACAAAACCTGCCTATTTTCGATTAGAGTGACAACCACCCGCGGATTGACAGGACAGGACAGTAATCCTGGACGGACTGGGCTCCAAACCGAATCACGCCCGTAAAAAAATGTTCCATGTTAAAAGCCGGTAGCTCAACTGTGTGCGGACGGCCGTACTTCCAGTGACCTTAGTGGGGTCGGTGAAGCCAGAGCAGGTTGTTGAAGCCATGACAGTGCACACAAATCCCAAAAGACTCCAGACCCTTTTCCCGATGTTTGAGTGCATCTGCATGTGTGTTTTTCAGTGGAGGTTTGTTATTACAGGCTCTACACGCTGCGTCTGGTCGAGAACAGATAACGAATAGGGTACGAGGAAGCGCCATCACAAATCAAACCTAGAGGTCCATGTCCATCTTCCCGTATACAACCAGAACCCCTGATGAGTTCCACTGAATCCAAGCTTATCCCCATTAGTTGTTGTAGGCAGAACAAAAGATTTTGAAAGTATCAATGTACACCGTTCCCAAACAATGATTATTGAGTTAAAAATTACATAGGGAGGGAACGGTTGAGCAGAACGGGGTGCTTTATCTTCTACCATTTTTTTTATGGTATAGGGAAATGTACAGGTTTTGATAATAGTTATAGAATGATGTATTAAATTCTGAACTTTGAAAAAAAGAAACCCAATTACATAGTTTTAAATGGAAATGTTACGGAAAAGTGTAACATATCCCGTTGTGCCCCACTCGTGGAACAAGATGGGGTAGGTACCGTGTTATAGTGATGACAATAATACCAAATTCACAGTCATGCACCATGGCTATAAAATAACTGGTTTTATGTAAAATGTGATGTTTCGAACATCTCATTCAAATGTGGGCAATTCAATGTGGGAAAACTCTCATTCAATGTGGGCAAACTCATTGGTTAGTTATAGGTGACTCACCTAAGGTGAGAAGTATTATACCTCTATAATAGGCTCGTATTTCGGTATAATATACATGTAATTCAGTATATTATACATGTAACTATTCGGTTCCTTCTATCATGCCTGTGATGAATGTGTAAGAAGGAGCATTCTTGGGGTCGTAAATTGCGAATTAATTGATAATAATTCCATATTAATTGATTTAGACATTTTCCTCCGTTCTCTCCCTTCTTGTAGTCTGACCCTTGAACCGGCCAATTGTTGTGTATAGCTTACACAATAATTTTTAGCATTCTACCTCCAACTAAAATTTTCCCATTTCCACCCACTAAGTAAATGGCTATACTGGCCGATTGAGATTATCCATACTAAACCAAAGTTGTGTTCGAGGTCGTGTTATTTCATCACTGTTTGCCGTTTACGGCATCTTACCCCTCCGCCTAAAACTTTCTGAAAATTCATTTTCGGCCAATGTTTTACCCAACTTGGTACTAGACAAAATTAAAACAGGAGAGTATTGGATACGTAACAAATTTTGTCTCAATTCTTTGCCGAGTAACGCCTGTTTATAGATTTTTCAACGCTGAAGGCGGTGAAGTCACAATTTCGATACCTCATTCTGTTATCGAATTAGAGCAGATGAACCGCGAAGAACATCTTATAGCATGACTGTGGAATTTTTATTTTTCTTCTTGTGCTTGAGTTAGCTGCAGTTGGTCGGGCGAGAGGTGAAAATTACTGTTTTCCCTCTGTTTGTTGATAACCTTCCGTTCTTCTGGGCAACATTTGGAATGGGCAGTATGTCAATCAGATTGACATGGGTAAAATTTGGAGACAACGGTGATGATGAAGTAGAATGGATTAAAGGGGTTTTGCCCCACCCCGTTCTGCACCACAATCACACTTTTGGCTTAACCTATTTTGCCGCCTTATTATTCTAGCGTAATAAATACTACAATCATACACCCATCTAGCTTAGCTATCAATGAAATAACTACGAGAGTTACAATTGAAGAAGGTACTTACATAATAACATTATGTAAGTACCTATGTACCTACTTCACATTATAATTTTCGACAAGGAGGCAGCAACCTAAAATTACAACACTGTCCGACGATAAGAAGTTTTTTATCGTCTTATAGTGCGGATATACAAGTCTTGTATTAGCACTCAACTGACTATTTACTGCCCTTACTTTCCCCGTTCATTACCTTTTTAACACGGAACATGTATATCATTTCCGAGTCAAATTCAAGGTTTTCCTAAACAAATTCATGGTGTTCCTAATCAAATTCAAGGTTTCCCGAAAAAAATTCAAGGTTTTCCCTCACAAATTCAAGGTTTTCGAATTTAACGTTTTTTTATATTTTAAACTAAAGGATTTTATTCAAAAACAAATCAGAACAAACAAAGTGTTATGCCGAATGAGAAGACGTGAATGAATTCATTAGTTATTCAAACAGTTCAATGCAAGTCAATGCCAGCTGCGGCGTCGGGAAGTTGTAACATCATATCCATCACGTAATTAGCACAATCTGTGCTGGTGACTGTTGATACACATCGAGCCATGACCTCACACATTGTGCCCCTCACTCGGTTCATTGAGAAGGTTTCTTGCGTAGAGCTTCACTTTTGAAAATACCTTTTCTGCTGGATTCAGTTGTGGTGAATAAGGTGGAAGGTAATTCACATTAAATCGGATTTTCAATAGCCAATCGTTAGGTACCTACCTAACAATGCAGTTAGGGACTATTATAATAGTATTTAACATACAAAATTCTGACAGATCATGTTTTTGGAAAACCTTGAATTTTAAATGAAAAATCTTGAATTTGAAATAGAAAACTTTCAATCTGATTAGGAAAACTGGAATTTTATTAGGATAACCTGAATTTGACTCGAAAATGCGATATTAAGGGCGTGAAAGGGTTAGGAGAAGGTAAGAAAGGCCACCCAGACATCCCGCACCACACACTTCCTCCCTGATTTAGCAGATGTTGAATTGTTTCTCTTGAAAAGCCTTTACTATATCATCTATCGCTTATTGGTAGCTTGATGATGCCAGAGCTTGTAGAATACCATAAGATGCTGATCATATTATCCGGAGATTTTAACTTGGGTGTCAGCGGAGGCAAACACTCCGACATTCTGGAATTCATGCAGCAAAGGTTTGGCCTTACTTTAAATAACGACAGGAAATCTAGCACCACCCGCGGAGGCACTTGCAAACACAAAATCGACATTTGGAAATTTAATGACTGATTAATCTCCGTAAAAGAAATAATATGCTGAGAAATAAGAACTTGAGCAGCAAGTCTGCAGTCAAGTTCTTATGATTTCCCTTTTAGTTCAGACCAGGAAATTGGTTACCCCGCTATGGCAGTGAGAGAGAAAGACACTTAGATAGACATCATTCGAGAAATTAGCATTTAATTGCATGTTTTTGATGAGATAAGGGGACCTAAGAATGTAAATGTCTACGGTGTTAGTCTGTCGGAAGAAATAAAAAACGGATGCTCACCTTGTGCTAAGGAAGACTAGAAGGAAGATGAATAGGAGGCAGTGGAGGAGGTGGTAGACGTTGTGGGCCGTAAGAGCTCTGTTGTAAACGAACGAGATATTAGCGAGCAGGGCTGTCAAGAGAAGGAAAAGGCACACCACTGACGTCACGCTGCTGTGCTGCAGCTTGAAGATGTACCTGCAACATGATTGGACATTTAATTACCTAGAATACCTAGGTACTGTTAATAAACTATTTCTATAACTTCGTTTCCATACTTGGCTATTGGTTAAAAAAACTCAACACTTGAAAATTTTATTGCAGCAAATGCATATTTATTTAAAAGTGTACTATTAGTAGACTGAATAGGTAAGGGGGAAGAGAAATAGCACCGCGCTAATGATTTCTCTCTACTATGGTTCCTCCCTTCAGTGGCGGACACTGAAATCCTAGCGTAGAACCTCCTCACGGTCGGGGTCGCTAGGTAGGGAAATAAAATTACTAATTTCAGTTTTAAGACGATAAATGAGCCCGATGAGGAAAAAAGTAGTTTAGCGTACTTTTGTAACTTGAGAAAGTACAAAGCACAAATCATCAAAAAGAAGTACAATAATTCTTTTAAAAAATAAGGTTGGCAACCCAAGCTCCAACACAAGACTTGTGTGCTATGGCGGTTTGGTTGACGTTGATTTTTCTAAAATCAGAGATTGAAACGAAGCATGAATTAAATTGACTTGAATTGCGGGAGAACTGATTTGTTGCGGACGAGTTTAGAGAGGAGTTGAGTGGTAGCTGACTAGAGAGAAATAGAATGAATGGTAATTTCTGCACCATATACGCGAATTTTACGATGAGCACAAACAGGTTTTAATAGATTTTTCCACGATAGATCTCGAATCCATCCCATAGGATAACGCGTTAGAGGGCGGTAAAGTTTCTGAATGCAAGTGTCTCGTCAAACCGCGATCGATGCTGTACCTGTTTACCCGTGTTTATCGCACAGCAAGATATGAAAGACAAACACGAGCATCATGCTGGAGGAGACACGCCCAAGACAACAGTTAGGTACACATTATGAGAGCGAATTTAACTTAAACATAGCCCTCTAATTAGTTATTCGCCATTTAAAATGCACAATTTTCACTCATTTGAATTACGGGACAAAATAAGTTGAGGCGGAAGATACTTCCATTTTCCCTTCTCAGCCGGCAAAGTTTGATTTTAGTTTGCCCGGGTGGAAGGTATCGCCAAGACTTCGCTGCAAAATATTTAGGGGGCTTAAGGGTTGTCGGTAGAGTGGTTTAGTTAAGTAACAACATCATTGTTGTCTTCACCAGGATTGCGGTGTCATCCCCACATGTAGCTATAGCGTTTGTTTCTACTCTTGGCATATTAGCAGTGTAGATAAAATAGAGTAGAGGTCCCAATACACTGCCTTGTGGCACGCCACCTCTGATCTCTTTTACCTCTGAATAGGCGTCTGAAGAACCTATTTGAAAGATGTAAATCAAGTATTTCTGCGAACTCTTTTGGCAGTGCTCGGTCATCTGCACATTTCAGCCCTACATGGTCAAAGGCCTGACTTACATCGAGGAAACTAGCTGAACAAACTTTCTTCTCCTCTACAGATTTTTCTTCGACTGGTTTGGGTATCTAGGAACGCGGTAGCGTTCCGCCCCGCCAAGCAAAGAAGTTGAGAAAACGAACGATGCCGAGTGTACGATGTACTCGTATATTTACCGGACGTCACGAAACGCGTTTTCGAGGTATCCATATCTCGGCTCCTATTTGACCGATCAACTTGAAATTTGGTGTGGGTCTTCTTTGAGTGTATATTAGAAAGCCCTGAAAGTTTCAAATCGATAGGTCTAAAGGGAGCCGAGCTACATAACTTCAAAAACCCGGTTTTACGGCCTTAGATTGTTCTTCTCCTTCTTCTTCTCCTTCTTCTTCTCCTTGTTCAGACAGGCAAGGCTGGAGCCTCTCCACGTTGACCGATTGACTTGAAATTTTGCACAGAGCTTCATTTAACCTTGAGACAGAGCCTTATATAAGATTTAACCCATTAGGCCGTATGAATAAAAACGGAAGTAAAAGGTAGGAGTAAAAGGTAGAAGCAAAAGCAAAAGGTGTGAAGCAAAAGGTAGAAGTAAAAGCATTTGCTTCATTTTATATGAATAACCTTATGCTTTACTTCGAAGGAAATGCTTCGACTTGTGAAGCAAAAGGTTGATTGCAGAATAGGGCGGGAAATATCAGCTGGGGCGTGAATGACACGGTTACCAAGTGATAGGCCACGCTGGAACGCCATAACGCCAGCTCAAGACGTGTTAGGTACATGAGTTTTAATTTTTTGAGCACGTTCTTTCTCTCTCTCAAATTAATTCATATGGAAACGCGATGGAAACGGATTCCAGTGATAGTGAAATTGGATTCCAGAGCGAAATGGATCTCATCGCGAATTTCGTCGCAGACAAGCCAGTGCTTCTCTCGAAATCCCAGGCTCCTGTAGTGAAAGGGATGAAAGAAGACGCGATGCGGCTTTTGATCAAACGATACCAGCAAATGTTCGGTAAACTGGTAGATACTAACAAAATGATGAAAAAAATTAACAATATGAAAACTCGTTTGAAGAAAAAAACCGACTTGAATAAGACTGGAAACCGTCCAATCAGACTGCGGTCATGGGAAAAACAATTTTATCAGGCGATGGAGGGGAAAACTAATCCTACAGTGGCAAGAATTCCTGGTGCCATGGCTTGTGGAGGACCAACTTCATCATCGATGTCTGTACCATCATCGATTTCTCCGCCATCATCTGTGGACATCCCAACGCCTCCTTCAACGTCAGTGGAATCCCCGTCTCCCTCACAGTCACAGGTATCCCAACCTTCCCGTAGGAGGAACAACGAAACCGAAGAAACAAAGAAGTTGACAACTGTCGAGTTACAGCGGTTGGTGTTGCTTGAGCAGCTGGAAACTGCCCGTGTTCAAAGGGCTTACTACAAAGAAAAATTATCAAAATTGAATACACCTCCTGAACGTTTCATGATTGAAGGAGGAAGTACTTATGTTGATATGGGATGATTTCTAATTTGATTTCACTGCTTTTAGATGTGAATTTCCGTTTTATTTGCACGGTCAATTTTTTATTTATTTATTTATTTTATTTTATTTTTTTAAGTAGAAAAACTTGCTTGTATACAAATTTGTGTTCAACCAAATTTTATTTCATGATATATGTACCGACATTTAAATTGGCTGAATAAAGTCATTAAAATGAAAAATTGGTAAAAAATTAAGAAGTTAGCTAAGAAGATAACTAAGAAGGTTATAGGAACCTAACCATGCAAGATTATATCAGCCAAACGACTTCGTTGTTCTTGACCTCGAAGACGTAATTCTCCTCTGTCCTCAGGTTCAGTGAGATAGTTATCAAGAGGGGTGGAGTCACCATCGTCTTCACCGAAGTCCTCAAAATCAGGATCTCCTAACTTCTTAGCAATGTTGTGGAGAACGAAACATGCTACTATTATATTAGGAATGTTCCTGTGCTTCACACGACAAACATACTTCAGAATGGGAAATCTTCGTTTCAGCTGTCCAAACGCTCTCTCTATAGTCATTCTTTCTTTTTTTAAAAGGTTGTTGAAGGCTCGTTGTGAAAGCTCAGTAGGATTGCGGAATGGAACCATGAGCCATGGCTCGATTCCATATCCTTCGTCTCCAAGAAGTACTGCATTTGTAGTGCCTTGCATGATTCGCTGGATTGTAGAGTTCCTCCAAATTCTACTATCATGTACAGATCCAGGCCAGCTGACATCTACACTAGTGAACACGCAGTTAAAATCACACGTTGCCTGTACATTAAGCGAAGGGTAACCTTTTCGGTTAACATATTCGTCTCCATGCAGACGCGGTTTTTCAATACGTACATGAGTGCAATCGATCACTCCGATCGCAGTGGGAAAGCGGTACGTAGTTTGCCACTGCTCCTTCGCTATAGAAACAGCTTGAGGGGACGTCGGAAATTTAATGTATGTGCCGTATTTCTGTACGATTTGTCTTGCCACTGCACGCACTGTCTTACAGATAGTGGTCTGATGCAAACCAAGTTCCTCTCCCAGTCCTTTTTGAAACCCTGGATCTGCCACATATCTTAGAAATACCTTCATCTTGAGTGTTGATGATAACGCCTTGCCTCGTCTTTCGTTATTTTCATTCAACAAATTAGCTGCTAACCAATTTACGTTTTCTTCACTGAATCGAAATAAACTTTTAAAATCACTTGATTGCGGGGACAAACGATTTCTGTACACCTTAGTTTTACGCAATCTTATCACATCAGCCATTTCGAACTGCAATAGTAAGTATCAGCAACTCGAGATCGTTCACGAAACCACAATGGTACTCTGATAAGACTGATAGGAAACCGGAACTCACCTGTGATTCTACTCTGGAGTAGATGCATATTTTCTGAAGTATTTGCTTCTGTTATGAAGCAAAAGGTCTTTTTTAATCATACCGAATGCTCTTTTTGAAGTAACTCCTACCTTTTGCTTTTGCTCCTTTGCCCTACCTTTTACTTCGTTAAATTTATTCATCCCTAATGAAGCAATTGCTTCATTTTGTGAAGTAAAAGCAAATGCTTCCATTTTATTCATACGGCTAATTATCTCAACCCAAAAAAGTTTTAGAAACAAAAGAACAGAAACCTTAGGAAAATTCTGTCCACTTTGACGAGTCTACAGCCTGGGTAAAAGGACCAATCGACTTGAATTTTTTTACACACCTTCTTTATAGCATGGCTCAGTGCCATTTGAACGAAATAAGCAGTTATCTCAACCCAAAAAAAAATTAGGGACAAAAAAACTGAAATTTAGGGTAATTTAGGCTAATTATGGCCATATCTCGGCTCCTAGTAGACCGATCAACTTGAAATTTGGTATGGATCTTTATGGTGTGGATAGAAGAAAGCCCTGAAAGTTTCAAGTCGCTAGGTCTAAAGGGAGCCGAGTTATATAACTTCAAAAACCAATTACCATGTTTTTCTACTTTTTGCAGTCGGTCAAGGCTACAGCCCCTCCACCTTCGCCGATTGACTTGAAATTTTGCACGGAGCTTCGTTTTAAGTGTAGCAAGTGCCTTTTGAAAGATTCAAGTCGATATCTTTAAAGGGAGCCGAGTTATATAACTTCAAAAATCCGGTTTTTCACCCTTACCTGTTCTTCTTCTCCTTAATCAGTTAGGCATTTCCACCTTCACGGATTGACTTGAAATTTTGCACAGAGCTTCGTTTCAACATCAGACAGTGCCTTTTGAAAGGTTTAACCCATTATCTCAACCCAAAAACTTTTAGAAACAAAAAACTGAAATTTAGGCTAATTTTGGCAACTTTGACGAGTCTACAGCCTGGGTAACCGGACCAATCGACTTGAAATTTTGCATAGACCTTCTTTATAAAATGACCCACTTCAACAACAAAAAGATGTGATATCCCCCCAAAAAACACTCCGTGTAAAAATCACCCCGCCTCGCAAATATCATTCTTCAGAGGCCGGAAAAAGTTATGATATCCACTTTCCCCGCCCGCCCTTTTCCTCATTAAGGAGCTAAGTATAATGAAAAGCTTAACCACTTCACAAGCACCGTACCCCTTTCGAAATCTCCCCTTGGCGCTATTGCGAGACGTTTTTATTACTTCCACAAGCAACTAATACTTGATGGTGGTTAACGTTTTATACAAGTATTAGTTGCTTGTGGAAGTAATAAAAACGTCTCGCAATAGCGCCAAGGGGAGATTTCGAAAGGGGTACGGTGCTTGTGAAGTGGTTAAGCTTTTCATTATACTTAGCTCCTTAATGAGGAAAACGGCGGGCGGGGAAAGTGGATATCATAACTTTTTCCGGCCTCTGAAGAATGATATTTGCGAGGCGGGGTGATTTTTACACGGAGTGTTTTTTGGGGGGATCATGATTACTTTAGCTTCTTTTCCAGAGCTGCTCCGAATAGTGGAGGTAGCGTTTGAATGTGAATAATTATGAATCATGCTGAACTGGTCAGATTTTCAGTGCTTGGCCTGTGATAAGATCGTACCAGGTTTTAGCATGGAACATACTTTAGCCTTGGACTAACTAGCCGAAAAATGTCACGCGGAACTGTCACGTAATGTCACGCGGAAGTGTCACGAAATGTTAACGATGATTTTCACGTACAACCGAGTAGTTGCAAGGGAAATGAAACTTCTTTCACTTTCATCGGACAAAAATCGTTTTCCATTCGTTGGAAAGCTCTTGCTTTATACTATAATTATATAAATTGATACAATAACTATATAATTGATTTATAACTATATAAATGAAGGTTAATTTAACTTAATTTAACATAATTCGAACATTCCGAATTACTGAAAGCAGCAAACAGAATAAGAAAGCGCGGTTAAAGCATGTTCCATGTTTCTTGAATTTCTGCCTTAGGCTCTAAGCGAAAAGCAACCTAGGGTCCAGGGGGAGTTTTTTTTGTTCTTATTTGTGTTTTGGTCATTTTTTGGTCCCTAACTAGTTCGAGCAATGATAACACGCTCCTCTTGCAAAGAAGCTGTTGGTCGTCCTGATTTCTAGGGTTTGGAGAGAGCATATCCGCCAAATGTTCAGCAAACGTGTCCGCTTTTCTTTGGTTGGTCTATGCTCCAATTGAGTCGGATGTGCTTGTACAGTAGGTAATTTCAGCCATTTTATCGCTTTGAACAGTGAATAGTCAGTTCGGTGATCAGAAGTAAGTTCTGACATACTGGTTGATTGATTCTATCTTGAGTTGCTTAATTTTGCTTGTTAAGGGTACGACTGAGTTTATTCCACTTATGTTTATTACTTGGGGCTCTTGTTCTATGCCTCTTACCGCGTACTAAGTTAACAATTTCTCGTGTATAGTTGATACCATGCAATTTTGTGTAGGTGAAGTGTCACTGAAATGAGAACGGGTGACAAAAAGACAAGGTGACGTTATCTTACCGCTGATAGAGCGCCTCCAGCTCGTCGTTCTCAAACCGCTGGCGGTCGACCAGGCGGGAGAAGACGAGTTTGCGGTGCTCCATCGCCTTGACGGAGTGGTCCATTCCGACCCTTCACCCGACCTCCCACATCTGCACCTCCTGAAACACATCCACAAAAATATTTAATATTTCATGTCATTTCGTTCAGGAAGGTCTTATTGGTCTTGGGAGTAACACCCGGTTTAAGATTCCATATCGTCTCAAAACTTGGGATGGGTATCGGTTGGAAAACATCGATGTTTCTGACATGAAAATTTCCTTGCTCTGGCCTACCCCCGATTTCGTGTAACGATTTTGTGACATCCTCATTTCACATGATTTTCAAGTACAACCATCCGTAACTAAGTAATTGTAACTCCGTCTGTGTCAAAGAGAGAGGCGTTGAAATTGACGTGAATGGTGCTGTGCCGTCTAGTAAACAGTTTTTGACAAACGATTATAAGAAGGGGCTTTTGAATAATCCATTCGGCGCTGTCTGTTCGGTATCGGCAGACCGAGGTTTAAAACCGATCTGCGAACAATTCATAGTGGGAGACGAGACACAGTGAAAACGATATTTCCCAATAAGACAGACTGATTTGAGAGATGTGAAAGTCTGTGCAACGTGCTATTCGAATACGAAAGAAGGAACAATTCCGTGTATGGCGATGTACAACGGATTTTACTCGTATTACCCCAATGTTTCAGATTTGTTTTGTCCGACATACCTATGCAACCGTAAGATACTTATGCATTAGTCTTTGATTAATTCAGTCTGTTGGACTGGATCTTGTAACAAACCTGGACTCTATACTGACTGCCTCTTCAGGCGATAAACTTTCCCCATTACCTACTAAGCAGGTAGTAGATTTCAAGTCTTGAAATCGCTTACAGTATGGTTGAAGTGAGTTGTTTCGTGTGTTGCGAGTCAATTCGGGACTAAAAATGTGATAATATGTAGTTTGTAATACGTAATATATGTAATTTTTTTTTAACCCAAACATCAATGTCTAAGAACCATCATAAAATAAAAAAATAAAAATTGAAAAACATGAAAAATGTCGATGTTTTTAAACATTGAAGTTTTCCCGAAAGGACCTTACCTACAGTACGTACTGTAACTGTAGACCTACCTACGTAAAATTACCTACCTAGCTATCAATATTACATGCAATGTAATATTACATACTGAAACGTAAAATATTTCTAATTATAGGTATTTTGAGAGAAAGACAAAAGAAACATCGATGTCTGGACAAGGCATCTCTACCTTCAAAAGTGAATAAGCAGCACCGTAGACAGTAGACACCAGACTGAGCTGTTATCCAAATAGATCCAATAAATCCACTAATTATGCGGTTTTAGGTTTTATTCTTGTATGTTTTGTTGTTCAGTAGAGAAACAGATAAATCGCTAGGGATCCACTTCGGCACTCAGCTTCTCACGATATTGGGCGAGAGAGATGGTTAGGGTTATAAATCGGCCACGATATCAGTATGGAAGCGTGAACGGTCGCGTCTAAATAAAGCCGCCGCCCTGCATTCCCGAAGCCGGGCCGCTGTCACCGACGTACCATTCACGTATTCAGCCGTAGGGAGAGTTAGCGTCTCGACGAAATATTGATTCGGAGTCATCCGCCGCTGAGGACGAACTGGGAAAACCGATAGAACTACTTGGGCGATAGTGAAATCAATGGGAGAATCTTAAACCATTCCCTTTGGAGAGTAATTACAACAGATAGGAAAATCAACAGAGGAAAATTATGAAAACAATCACATAAATACTAGTAAGTAGTATGCATCAAATGTTTCTCAACCAAGAGTTTATCCAAGAGTTTATTTTGGTTTATTTTCTTCGATAATGAACCGATGAAATCGACCAAGGAAAACTGTTGAAGCTTCATAGCTACCTACTTGACAAACACAAGATGCAACGTGCCTACGCAGTGATATCATCCCTATCAACTGTTTTCTGGTTACCTACTAACAACTTTATGAAACTTGCTTGTCTGTGTCTACAGTTTTTGGTTTATTATCTTCGATAATGAACCATTGGAATCGCCCAAAGAAAAACAAATTTTAACCCCCCCTCAAAATTTGTTGGTTTACGTTTCAAGATACGTAGATTCAGAAAATCGAATAAAAAAACTCTGCAAATTCTTGACACAACGGTTCATTATCTTCTTTGTACAGATCACCCTTCTGTCTAGATCACTAGGTCTAAATGTCTAGATCCTGAATGTTAGATTAATTATTATTATCAATTATCACTAATTATTAACAATTTTATCAAGTACCCAGTGAAAATTATTATAATTTATTGTTAGGTATTAATAATTCGTATTTACTATTATTAATTATGATTAATTAATACGATATAATTCTGGGGTTTTTAATACCACGTTGGTAATAATTTTTCTATAAAAGAAGTACCTACCAACAAACATTCGAAATTACCTTCATTTCCGTAGCACGAAACGCACCTCAGAACAACAAACTCGACATAACTTAAGCCATATGATGTTCCAAAGAGCTGGTTAGTATGAAAATGGACCTGTATTTCAACAGTTTGATTCACGATCGTGTTGTGAGGCACAATCTTTGGGCCGTCATTGTGAACGAACGGCTGGTCGTACAGAGCTGCGGATGGTCTTAAAAAATTCTACGGAACAAACTCTATCTAAATATGAAATAAAAAACATATCGTTCCATATGAATTTTTCGAGATATGAAATTTTCAAAATTTCAAAATTCGTTTTGAACCCCTTCCCCTTGACCTAGGGTTATGAAAAGTTTCGAGGACCATTGTGGGGTTATTCGATTTTCTGAATCTACGTATCTTGAAACGTAGACCAACAAATTTTGAGGGGGGGTTAAAAATTTTTTTTCTTTGGGCGATTCCAATGGTTCATTATCGAAGATAATAAACCAAAATCCGTCCGTCCGCCGTACGCCGTCCGCGCCACTTTGCCCAGTTAACGTTGAGTTAAAATTACGAAATTTTTTTTATGGGTTTCGACCAACCCCACAATGGTCCTCGAAACTTTTCATAACCCTAGGTCAAGGGGAAGGGGTTCAAAACGAATTTTGAAAATTTGAAAATCTCATATCTCGAAAAATTCATATAAAACGGTATGTTTTTTATTTCATATTTAGATAGAGTTTGTTCCGTAGAATTTTTTAAGACCATCCGCAGCTGTGTACGACCAGCCGTTCGTTCACAATGACGGCTCAAAGATTGTGCCTCACAACACGATCGTGAATCAAAGTGTTGAAATACAGGTCCATTTTCATACTAACAAGGTCTTTGGAACATCATATGGCTTAAGTGATGTCGAGTTTGTTGTTCTGAGGTGCGTTTCGTGCTACGGAAATGAAGGTAATTTCGAATGTTTGTTGGTAGGTACGTCTTTTATAGAAAAATTATTACCGATGTAGTATTAAAAACTCTGCAAATTCTTGACACAACGGTTTATTATCTTCCTTGTGCAGATCACCCTTCTGTCTATACCAGACTGTGTTGCAAATCGGCACCATACCATATTCTCACCGTACTCATACCATACCATACGAATTTCTTTCCTATCATACCATACTGTACTATACCAAATCATACATACAATAATATACCATACCATACTCATACCATGTCATACAAACCGAGTGAATATTGAAATGTCATCCATTTTTGACCTATATTCAAAATTTCAAGTATCTAGCTCATCATCAAAATTTAATTTGTTTGAACAAATAGGTATTATTTAAACAATTTTACAGACAAGAAAACGAGTGAATATTGCATTGTGATCCAGTTCTGAACTATTTTTAAAATTTCAAGTCAACAGCTCACCATCAAAATTTAATTTGTATTATTACAAAAAGGTATTATTTAAACAATTTTACAGATGAGAAACCGAGTGAATATTGCAATGTGGTCTATCCCCGACTCACGGTTAAAATTTCTAGACTGTAGTTTACCGGGAAGATGAAAAACGTAGTTTTATTCTGGGCGTCTGGAGGTTGGGTCACATAACGGCCGTTTTCGACCGAAAGTTTAGTGTTTTTCCTAAACCTTTGCGCGCTCACTGTGAACGAACGGCTGGTCGCACAAAAATCCAATTGGTCTTAAATGATTGGTAATTTTTCAGGTCATTCAAAAGTGAACTAAAAATTACACGGTTCAGTTGAATATTTTGAGATATGACATCGTCGAAAGTTTAAATTTCGTTTTGAACCCCTTCCCCTCGACCTAGGGTTATGAAATGTTTCGAGGACCATTGTGGGGCTGGTCCAAACCCAGAAACCAAATTTCGTAATTTTAGCTCAACGCTAACTGGGCAAAGTGCCACGGACGGCGTACGGCGTACGGTGTACGGCGGACGGACGGATTTTTTTTTTATTCGATTTTCTGAATCTACGTATCTTGAAACGTAAACCAACAAATTTTGAGGGGGGGTTAAAAAATTTTTTTCTTTGGGCGATTCCAATGGTTCATTATCGAAGATAATAAACCAAAACCCCAGAATTATATCGTATTAATTAATCATAATTAATAATAATTATTATTAATAATAAATACGAATTATTAATACCTAACAATAAATTATAATAATTTTCACTAGGTACTTGATAAAATTGTTAATAATTAGTGATAATTGACAATAATAATTAATCTAACATTTGGGATCTAGACATTTAGACCTAGTGATCTAGACATAAGGGTGATCTGTACAATGATTCTTTCTTTGGGCGATTCCAATGGTTCATTATCGAAGATAATAAACCAAAAATCCGTCCGTCCGCCGTCCGCGGCACTTTGCCCAGTTAGCGTTGAGTTAAAATTACGAAATTTTTTTTATGGGTTTCGACCGATAATAAAACTCTGCAAATTCTTGTCACACCGGTTCATTATCTTCTTTGTACAGATCACCCTTCTGTCTAGATCACTAGGTCTAAATGTCTAGATCCTAAATGTTAGATTAATTATTATTGTCAACTATCACTAATTATTAACAATTTCATCAAGTACCTAGTGAAAATTATTATAATTTATTGTTAGGTATTGATAATTCGTATTTATTATTAATAATAATTATTATTAATTATGATCAATTAATACGATATAATTCTGGGGTTTTGGTTTATTATCTTCGATAATGAACCATTGGAATCGCCCAAAGACAAAAAAAAATTTAACCCCCCCTCAAAATTTGTTGGTTTACGTTTCAAGATACGGAGATTCAGAAAATCGAATAAAAAAAACTCTGCAAATTCTTGACACAACGGTTCATTATCTTCTTTGTACAGATCACCCTTCTGTCTAGATCACTAGGTCTAAATGTCTAGATCCTAAATGTTAGATTAATTATTATTATCAATTTTATGAAGTACCTAGTGAAAATTATTATAATTTATTGTTAGGTATTAATAATTCGTATTTATTATTAATAATAATTATTATTAATTATGATTAATTAATACGATATAATTCTGGGGTTTTTAATACTACGTCGGTAATAATTTTTTTATAAAAGATGTACCTACCAACAAACATTCGAAATTACCTTCATTTCCGTAGCACGAAACGCACCTCAGAACAACAAACTCGACATCACTTAAGCAATATGATGTTCCAAAGAGCTTGTTAGTATGAAAATGGACCTGTATTTCAACAGTTTGATACACGATCGTGTTGTGAGGCACAATCTTTGAGCCCTCATTGTGAACGAACGGCTGGTCGTACAAAGCTGCGGATGGTCTTAAAAAATTCTACGGAACAAACTCTATCTAAATATGAAATAAAAAACATACCGTTCTATATGAATTTTTCGAGATATGAGATTTTCAAATTTTCAAAATTCGTTTTGAACCCCTTCCCCTTGACCTAGGGTTATGAAAAGTTTCGAGGACCATTGTGGGGTTGGTCGAAACCCATAAAAAAAATTTCGTAATTTTAACACAACGCTAACTGGGCAAAGTGGCGCGGACGGCGTACGGCGGACGGCGTACGGCGTACGGCGGACGGACGGATTTTTTTTTATTCGATTTTCTGAATCTACGTATCTTGAAACGTAAACCAACAAATTTTGAGGGGGGGTTAAAATTTTTTTTTCTTTGGGCGATTCCAATGGTTCATTATCGAAGATAATAAACCAAAAATCCGTCCGTCCGCCGTCCGCCGTCCGCGCCACTTTGCCCAGTTAGCGTTGAGTTAAAATTACGAAATTTTTTTTATGGGTTTCGACCAACCCCACAATGGTCCTCGAAACTTTTCATAACTCTAGGTCAAGGGAAAGGGGTTCAAAACGAATTTTGAAAATTTGAAAATCTCATACCTCGAAAAATTCATATAGAACGGTATGTTTTTTATTTCATATTTAGATAGAGGTTGTTCCGTAGAATTTTTTAAGACCATCCGCAGCTGTGTACGACCAGCCGTTCGTTCACAATGAGGGCTCAAAGATTGTGCCTCACAACACGATCGTGTATCAAACTGTTGAAATACAGGTCCATTTTCATACTAACAAGCTCTTTGGAACATCATATGGCTTAAGTGATGTCGAGTTTGTTGTTCTGAGGTGCGTTTCGTGCTACGGAAATGAAGGTAATTTCGAATGTTTGTTGGTAGGTACTTCTTTTATAGAAAAATTATTACCGACGTAGTATTAAAAACCCCAGAATTATATAGTATTAATTAATCATAATTAATAATAATAATTATTAATAATAAATACGAATGATTAATACCTAACAATAATTTATAATAATTTTCACTAGGTACTTGATAAAATTGTTAATAATTAGTGATAATTGATAATAATAATTAATCTAACATTTAGGATCTAGACATTTAGACCTAGTGATCTAGACAGAAGGGTGATCTGTACAAAGAAGATAATGAACCGTTGTGTCAAGAATTTGCAGAGTTTTTAATACTATGTCGGTAATAATTTTTCTATAAAAGAAGTACCTACCAACAAACATTCGAAATTACCTTCATTTCAGTAGCACGAAACGCATCTCAGAACAACAAACTCGACATCACTTAAGCCATATGATGTTCCAAAGAGCTTGTTAGTATGAAAATGGACCTGTATTTCAACAGTTTGATACACGATCGTGTTGTGAGGCACAATCTTTGAGCCGTCATTGTGAACGAACGGGTGGTCGTACACAGCTGCGGATGGTCTTAAAAAATTCTACGGAACAAACTCTATCTAAATATGAAATAAAAAACATACCGTTCTATATGAATTTTTCGAGATATGAGATTTTCAAATTTTCAAAATTCGTTTTGAACCCCTTCCCCTTGACCTAGGGTTATGAAAAGTTTCGAGGACCATTGTGGGGTTGGTCGAAACCCATAAAAAAAATTTCGTAATTTTAACTCAACGCTAACTGGGCAAAGTGGCGCGGACGGCGTACGGCGGACGGCGTACGGCGGACGGACGGATTTTTTTTAATTCGATTTTCTGAATCTACGTATCTTGAAACGTAAACCAACAAATTTTGAGGGGGGGTTAAATTTTTTTTTTCTTTGGGCGATTCCAACCAAAATCGTCACGCGGAGAGCGTTACGCGGAGTTTCCGATGATTTTCGCTTACAACCGATTCGTTGCTACGGAACTTTATCTTCGCCAGTTATCATCGTACAAAAATCGTTCACTACTCGTTGGATAGCTCTCGATTTACCTAACCATATTACGTTAGCCACTGCGGAGTGCGTGGCCGACAAGCTGCGGTATGAGCGTGATTGTTTAAATAATTGTTTACACACAGGTGATCATTCTCAATAATTTATATTGTCAAGACGAATGCAAGCTTCATAATTTATGATGACCCTTTCAATTAAGTATAACAACTACGCTACTGGGGTAGGTGACGTAGTATAATTCGAAGGCCCTTGAATCCCTTCTTTAAAGACAAAAAATGTCCCAATGTGTTGCAGACTCGTATGCAAGCATTTTGTCATGAGGCCAGTCTTCCCCACATTGAAAACATTATGAAGTAACTCTCTACATCCCTCCTGGTTCACTTGCAGAAATGTCTTTAAGATCAACTCAATCATCGCACCCCGGCGAGAAAAGTGACACTTCTGCCAATTTACAAATAAAATGTACCTTCATAACACCGGCGTTTTTACATAGTTTTTGACATTTTCATGTCTTTGCTTTGGCACATAAACTGAAACGGGAAAAATTTGTTCCCTTGATTCACCCTTTCCCTCATATCACGTCAGAACACAAGAACGTCAGAGCCTATGACGCACGAGCGAATGACGTCAGACGGCTGGCAGGAGGCCAACTAGTACGTAAAAGCCTATGACGCACGAGCCTATGACGTCAGACGGCGGGCAGGATACAAACTAGTACGTCAGTGCCTATGACGCACGAGCCTATGACGTCGGACGGCTGGCAGGAAGCCAACTAGTACGTCAGAGCCTATGACGCACAAGCCTATGACGTCAGACGGCTGGCAGAAGGCCAACTAGTACGTCAAAGCCTATGACGCACGAGCCTATGACGTAAGACGGCTGGCAGGAGGTCCACTAGTACGTCAGAGCCTATGACACACGAGCCAATGACGTCAGACGGCTGGCAGAAGGCACACTAGTACGTCAAAGCCTATGACGCACGAGCCTATGACGTCAGACGGCTGGCAGAAGACCAACTAGTACGTCAGAGCCTATGACGCACGAGCCTATGACGTCAGACGGCTGGCAGGAGACCTCGCATTTTACATGTTCTTGCAATACATTTGTTGTCAGTTGACTTGTTTAGAGTTTCTCCTTGCAACTTAGCTTCTCAAAAGGTTATGGCCCCACATTAGCGTGAACTGTGTTCTGTTGAGTCCTTGAAGAAGTTTGCGAGTGAAATCGTGTTGGTCTGTGAACTGGTGTGTGATAATTTTGGTTTGTGACCATGAGTGCATCAGGATTCGATTTCTAGGTATCTGTGGAGAAACTAGAGGATCAAAGCAACTGGACCCGTTGGAAAAGGCAAACTACACTAGCGTTGAAACATCGAAACTTTCAAGGTACATACTGCTCTGTATACAATTGTAAATATCTACCTTGTGTATCCTATAATAATTATAGGACAATTATTGTACGAATCAAGTTGGTTAAGTTAATTCAAAAAAATTGTTCAAATAGCTGATCAGTCATGGTTGTACGAATAGCAAAGAAATGGTCGACAAATTATTTATATGAATGATAAATTAAACATTTATATAATACATATTATGATGAAAATTATTTAGAATTAATTTTTATTGGTATAATAGCGGGATTTTACTTGTACCTACCGACGTCGGCAGTAAACAGTAACAGGAAGTACCTACCACCAAATATTCGATGTAAGTATCCTTCTTTTCGTTGACACGAAAAGTATCTCAGAACAAGGAAGTTCATGGGGTAAAACAATGTTGTTTGAATCTGCTGTTCCACAGAATGAACGCTGACCCGACTTAACTCCAGTATTTGATTGGTTCAAACTTCGAGCCCTCACTGTGAATGACCAACTTGCGTCGAAACCTCCGGATGGTCTTAAAAATTCTCTGAAATAAACTCTATTTAAATGTCAAAAAAACTAGAACGTTTAATTTAAAATTTGCAAGATAGGACTATTTCAATATTCGTTTTGAACCCCTTTCCATGTTATGAAAAGTTTCAAGGGTCATCCTTGGGGTGGTCAGAGCCTGTAAACCAAATTGCATAATTTTAGGACAACACTAAATGGGCGAATTGGCGCGGATGAACGGATCTATTTTAATTGGATTTTCTCAATCTACGTATTATGAAAGGTAAAAATTCGTAAAAAACGTAAAAAATGGTTCATTATTGAAGATAATACACCAAAATCCGTCCATCCGCTCTACGTCATCCACGCTTCTTTGCCCAGTTAGCGTTGACTTAAATTTATGACATTTGGTTTACGAGGTCGGACCAACCCAAGGATGACTAGAAACTTTTCATAACCTCTAGATCAATGGGAAGGGGTTCATAACGAATTTTGATAATATGAAAACGTCAAAATAATATTATGAGATATTGTCTCGAAAAATTCAAGTTAAACGGTTTATTTTTAAATAAAATTTGAATAGAGTTTAATTTAGGGAATTTTTCAAGGCCATCTGGAACTTTCGACGATCTTTCGAGGACTCAAAATTGGAACATAGAAATTCGTAAACATGAGAGTGTATCAAACGGCTGTTCGAAGCGTGTATACACGTTTGATACATCAAACTAAAAGTTCAGGAAGATATGAAATACAAATTTCTAGTGTACTTAAGTATCGATTTTGAATATTTATCGAATCGTGGCATGAAAACGATGAAAGATTTCCTAATTTTAGTAGTGAGGAAGCAAAAATGCGACTGACTGCCCGAGGTAAATTCTTATTGTATGAACGACGACCCGGGGAAATCAACAGCGAAGGAAACATTAAATTCTTCAAAATCCCCCGTTACTCCGATATTTGTGAGGATCACCGACAACTGATACAGATCCAAGTAACGGCGATAATGAGCAAACGATATGGGCAGCAACAAGTTAGCATGGCCAGACGCCGGATATCTGGTTAACCGAACCCCCGCTGACCGCTGTGTTTTGCATAGTAACGATTCGACGAGGCCCCGAATCCCACTGCTCCCCGCGGAACTAATGAAATGACCGTCGACAAGTAAATAGCAACACGGTTATTATGTGGCTAACGTGGATCGGTGAAACAATACCGTCACACGGACGGGCAGTATACATTAACAGGCTTGGCATATTAGGATTTTTTGAGGAAAGTTTTGCTATAGTTCTGATATTTCTCACCCTTCATGTTTTTTGGGTCGCTGAACACGAATTTGAAGTTAGCAGGCAAAAATTTGTCCCGTAACTTTGGCATTTTTCAGCGAATTTTACGGAGCAATTTGAAGATGAAGAAACGTGGTTGTTACTCGAGATGTTCATCACGGTTCACCTGTTCTAATCTCATAACGGATTGAAATATCGCAATTCTGACTTCACCATCGTGTTAAGCGTTGAAAAATCTATAAACTGAGGTGTTATAAATCAGTAAAATGGAGACATTTTACATAAAACCAGTTATTTCTTCGAAAGTTCGCTGTTATAGCCATGCTGCATGACTGGATTTTTCCAATGAATCAATTCGAATTTTTCGAATGAATCAACTCGATCGAGATCTCAAAAAAGTAGTGGCACAATACGAGCTTCTATTCAAATTGCATTTCAAACAAAAATGTAGCATCCAAAATTGAACAGGGTGGGTTCAGGGTTGAAAAATCTACAAACTGAGGTGATACTCGGGAAAAAATGGAAATAAAATTTGTTATAAAACCAGTAAAATGGAGACATTTTACGTAAAAACAGTTATTTCTTCGAGAATTCGCTCTTATAGCCATACTGCATGACTGGATTTTTGCTCGTTTTTCCAATATTTTTGATAATACTCGTTAATTTCAGGAGACAATGGTCAAAATAAAATTGTACAACATTAAAACATTAATTGTACAGAACTTTCAAGATTTAAACGAAAAATCTTGAGTTCCCAATTAAAATAATTAATAGTTTTGAACCATTTGATGGCTCTACGTATGTTCATATGTCTGGTGAATAGAAAGGTATAAGACAGCATAATATACAATATATTATATTGTATAATTATGTATCTAATGCGTTGACTTCAATTTGCTAAAAGTCGGTATTTTTGGGTATTCATATTAATACTTGATAATATCAAGTATAAGAAGTGCTAGTGACGCCAGAATAATATAGGTACTCGTATTATATAATTCTAGCATCACTCTCACTTCTCGGTTATTGAGTTAGGATTCTCAAATTCAACTTTGATTGAATACAAATTTGAAATCACAATTTCCAATGGTTACTATTTAATGAACGGTGAGAATGATTTTATTGGTTAAATAATCTGAAATACGCCTCCAATCTCACCCTCTTTACGGGCTTGTCCAAATGCACAATTGTGAATCTGACTCTGAAATAAACATCTTCAAAGCGTCTTCCCACGCCTAGAGCTTCCACTCTGTTTATTTGCATCAACCAAAGAATTATAATTTCGCTCATCATCGTTACATTTCTTTGTCTGTGCCTCCGGTAGACCTTGAACAACATCCTTCATAATCGGAACGCCGACCTGAATTCTTCAACTGACAAGAATCCCAAGACTCCGGAGGTTTATTCAATTTTCCTCATCGACGTCGAAATTGTGAGAATTATGAAGAAATTACGAGAGTAAAATATTCCTGGTGGAAATGATTATGTCTGTGGTAAACCTTTGGTGCCCATTTAATCTGAAGTCCGTGAATTAAATTCAATCCACTAAGTTATTCCTCCAAGAATACTGTCTACCGTCCTGGAACCCTCGTAAGACTGTGGAAGTGACGAGGGTCATAAAGTGAGCGGAATCGTCATGAAGAGGGGGAAAACGAGGGTTCAGCTTACCTTTAGAAAATACCTTGTGATGAAGGCGGAAAGGTTTGAATAATCTACGACTACGACGTTTTTTTCAATTTCGTGTCTTGAGTGGGGGAAGTAGGTAATATTCCTTTTTCATTGGTAAAAAATGAGGGTGGCTCTGATACTTGAAGCTTTAATAAACAGTGCCCAATCTTGAACACAGTCGAGGGGTGAATATGCGCGAAATCGCATGCTAACACGACCATAAGACATGTGTATGCAGCCCATTCGAACTAACTGCAACCCGAAAACACTACGAATTCCCTCTCAACGGGATAGTATTCCTGTGTAGACGACTAAGTCCAGTCAGTCTAGACCAAAAATGAGCAAATGGAGGAACTAAAAATACCTACTATTTCCAATTTGTTCAGGAATGTGTAGAAGGAGATCCCCTGAACAAGAAAAAATGTATTCCCTTCAATTCCCGGTACCGCGGGGTGATGGTTGGTGAAGAGAGCTTTGAAAGTTCCATTTTTCAGTTTTTCGCTTACAATTCGAAAACCGTGCGTTGCAGTGAAAAAGTTCCTCAGTACTAAATGGAAGCTTGTTAAATTTGTTACAAATCTGCTTATCAAATGAAATTTGGTTGGACATTTTTATGAAAAACTGGACCATTTTCTTACCTACTGCCGGCTTCTGAAACGTGGTAATTTTCACAAAAAGCCACAATCATGCAGCATAGCTACAAGAGCGAATTTTTGAAGTAATAACTGGTTTTATTGTAAATGTCTCCATTTTACTAGTTTTACCTAAGTATAACAAATTTTGTCTCCATTTATTGTCGAGTAACACCTCAGCTTATAGATTTTTCAACGAAGCTGCTGTAGCGGTGTTCATTTAAATCCTTTTTTCATTAAACCAGGCAAAGGTAACACCGAAACGAAACCGTGGAACTTCAAGAAGACCTTCTTTACTGCTCATCCATCCATCAGTTTCTCATCCACAGTTTTTCAGGATGTGATACCACAAGTGCCATCATTGGGAAACGCTAACTCTCTATACTGAAGTGTTTTCAAAACAGTTTTCAAAATATTCTCGTAGTCAAGCACAGGAATATTGGTACAATCTTGTCATACTATGATAATTTTCGAAGAAAAATAAGCTATTTTTCTCAGTCCAAAATGCTTAAAACTCTTAATTCCGAAACTTTTTTTTTATACCAAAATCCATTCCAGACCATCCTGGAACCACTGCCAAAAGACACCAAAAATTATAGACTCGATAGAATTGATATGAAAAATTCAAATTTGCCCAGAAAATCCGTCCTGACAATGGAAAGGGCTAAGGCCCACTTTCACCAAAAAATTAAATAACGGAGATTACCCAATCTTCGTTTAAGTTAATCTTGGAAGATAAACCTGAATGTCTTTCACCAAACCAAATGTCGTTTAAACTCAGAATGAAATAACGGAGTTTAGCAAACGGAGATTACGCAAACTGTCCAACTATGCAAACCGTCCCGTACGACAAAAGTTGGACAATATGACGCGCCGGGACTATAACTATCATAACTATAACTACATCGTGAAAACAACAACCACGACCACTCAGCTAATGTTCTTCGTCCCTATAACATATTCTTGATTGAGATTTCCGATTTCTCCGTTACGAGGTAAGGTACCCATGTAATATCATAGAGTACTTATATACTATATTATAGCACGACAGTTGTACACTGTTATGCGACCTTTCATGTGTAAAACTGGTTCCACTTGTCCACGCCTCCATGAATAGTACAGCATAATACCCTATTATCTATTGTAGATGGACAAAAAGAAGAGGGCTCCCAATTTTTCGTCGAACGAAAAAACAATATTGGCGGAGCTTATGAAGGAATATTATTCAATAATTGAATCAAAAATGTCAAATAGTGTCAGCCGGACGGAGAAGGCTGAATGCTGGACTCAACTGGCTTCACACTACAACTCCATATCCGGCTACGCATTCAGGAGCGTGGAGAGCCTCCGGGTAGCTTGGGATAACTTAAAAAAAAATGCGAGGAAATCTGCGAGCCTCGTCAAGAAGGAGCTGTATCGCACAGGTAGTTTGACTTTATTGTGCAACAAATTGGGTTTATCTGTACGTAATTTCCGAGCAAAAAGTGTTGCAAAAATAGGTGACCCAATGGTCACCTCTGCCAAACCAACCAGTCAGTGTACCGTTGTAACATTAATTTACCACTTTTTTGTAGGAGGTGGGGTTTCAACAGCTCCCCCCATTAACAAGCTAGACGAGGAGGTCCTGAGAATCATAGGTGTCTCTGCGACAGGGGTGGAACATCAATTCGATTCAGGTATGCAAATGAATATTTAAGCAAAGAATTTGTATAATATACATCCTCAGTTCTCTAGTGAATTATTCTATCTCGTTGCTAGCATATCTATTGTAAATTTACATTCCCAATGAACCTTTGCAAAATTTCCCATAACTACCTATATTTTTACCCTGTTGGTTTATTATCTTCGATAATGAACCATTGGAATCGCCCAAAGAAAAAAATTTTTTAACCCCCCCTCAAAATTTGTTGGTTTACGTTTCAAGATACGTAGATTCAGAAAATCGAATAAAAAAAAATCCGTCCGTCCGCCGTACGCCGTACGCCGTCCGCCGCGCCACTTTGCCCAGTTAGCGTTGAGTTAAAATTACGAAATTTTTTTTATGGGTTTCGACCAACCCCACAATGGTCCTCGAAACTTTTCATAACCCTAGGTCAAGGGGAAGGGGTTCAAAACGAATTTTGAAAATTTGAAAATCTCATATCTCGAAAAATTCATATAGAACGGTTTGTTTTTTATTTCATATTTAGATAGAGTTTGTTCCGTAGAATTTTTTAAGACCATCCGCAGCTTTGTACGACCAGCCGTTCGTTCACAACGAGGGCTCAAAGATTGTGCCTCACAACACGATCGTGTATCAAACTGTTGAAATACAGGTCCATTTTCATACTAACAAGCTCTTTGGAACATCATATGGCTTAAGTGATGTCGAGTTTGTTGTTCTGAGGTGCGTTTCGTGCTACGGAAATGAAGGTAATTTCGAATGTTTGTTGGTAGGTACTTCTTTTATAGAAAAATTATTACCGACGTAGTATTAAAAACCCCAGAATTATATCGTATTAATTAATCATAATTAATAATAATTATTATTAATAATAAATACGAATTATTAATACCTAACAATAAATTATAATAATTTTCACTAGGTACTTGATAAAATTGTTAATAATTAGCGATAATTGATAATAATAATTAATCTAACATTTAGGATCTAGACATTTAGACCTAGTGATCTAGACAGAAGGGTGATCTGTACAAAGAAGATAATGAACCGTTGTGTCAAGAATTTGCAGAGTTTTTTCTCTTCAGATTATATGGATGACGTTGAAGTTCCAACTCAGTACCTCAGTTCCAACGTTGAAATACCTCATGTCAAGCCTCCAGCCGTGCCTCAAACCGAGGTGGCAAGTAGTAGCCAGAAACCATCAGTGCAATGTGCTGTACGTACTTTGGGTTACAACTCCTATAATTAATTAATAATTATTCTATAACTTGTCTATAGGAGAGACGAATCATGATGGCTATTGTTAAAACTCTTGGGTTTTTTAAGTTTTACATACTACCAAAATTTCCAGTGATATTATTTGCTCTTTATTTGGCAGATAAAAATTGCGATAGTTCACGTGACCTTCCATAATGTAAGTATGGGCGAGTGGCATCCAAAGGTTTCGATTTTACCGGTAAATAGTTGAATGGCTGGGTGCATTGTAATGTAGAATTTATAACGGCACTTTTACGTATATTATTGTAGCAGTCACATTGTAGCTAACGTTAGTAATAGCTAGATAACATGTACGTAACGTATTGTACGAGTAACATAGTTCTTTGCTTTGGTGAAAAAAATCCTTTGCTTTGCTCTGTATAGAAATAATGTAATGAATCTTTACAAAAAAGAAGGCAAGTTGATTGTGTGATGTGCGGCGAGGTGAGTCAAACGTGAATTTCTTTGTTAGCATGACATTGAAGCCCTTTTCCATTGCAGTTAGAAGAAAGTGTGTTGGAGTACACGTTCGAAGATGGAGTTCTACTACCAGTTGGGGCTTCCGAAAAGAGAGAAGATTCATCTGAAGTAAGCAACTTTAAAGGTTCTTGACCACTGGTATGTGATGTTGGGAGTATCGAGGGTTTGTCCAAATAAAACAATTTTTCTAGGCCGACGTTTCGCAATAAATGTATTGGATCTTCAGGGCTACAGAGGAGGAATACACAGGTGGAATGAACATTGGTATAGAAACATGGCTTGCTTGCACAACTTACTAATATCTATTACTTACTTACTAATGACTATTATTTACTTATCAAAATTATGTGGTTGTTCCATAGTGAGAATTACCTTGAGAAAGTTGTGGGAGCTGTTTAGAGTGGAGGGTTCATAGCGGGTAGGTAGGATCGTCAGAGTCCCAACTATTGAATAAGATGTGAATATGAATAAAGACGGTAAATATGAATGTTGAAGCAATATGTTGGAATACTGAGAATCAGAGATACTTACAGTATGCATGTGGAAGGGCACAACTCACATAATATGTCTTAAAATTAGGTGCAATATTATTTATTTGCAATACATTTATTGCAATACATTTATTGCACCTAATTTTAAGACGCGTTACTGATAAAGAACTTTTCAGTATGTATTGTCTTTATTCATATTCATATCTTATTCAATAGTTGGGACTCTGACGATCCTACCTACCCGCTATGAACCCTCCACTCTAAACAGCTCCCACAACATTCTGAAGGTAATTCTCACTATGGAACAACCACATAATTTTGATAAGTAGATAATAGTCATTAGTAATATAAGAAATAAGTAATAGATATTAGTAAGTTGTGCAAGCAAGCCATGTTTCTATACCAATGTTCATTCCACCTGTGTATTCCTCCTCTGTAGCCCTGAAGATCCAATACATTTATTGCGAAACGTAGGCGTAGAAAAATTGTTTTATTTGGACCAACCCTCGATACTCCCAACATCACTCCTTGTAAGCAAGTTATTCAAATGTGCAGGGTTACCCATTCACCAAGACAATAGCACCCGCCCTTCTCACAGCTAATTTCTGACTACACCCTCACCAACTTGATTTTTTTCAAGACTTTCATACATTAAATTGGAGTTTGCTTATTTAATAGCGAGTATTTATCGAACAATGTTTGTTGCGGATATGGATAAGTATACTGGTTGAAGCGTACCACCACTTTAATAATATATATTATGGTGAGGCTCGTTCGTCAGAGGAATTGAGCAGAGTTCTGATTTTGAGGACAAAGTGATGGACTTCATGTCTTTAATTTCATCCCTATCCTTGTTTATTTGATTAAAATCCAATGAGGTTCTCCTTGGTTCAAGGTTTCTATGAATCACTTGACTTCAATAACAAGTACGAGTAACTAGAGTGATGTGTTTATTTTCTGTGTGTACACTAGTATAATGGCCCAATGTAGTGTTTTACGAGTAGTATTACTTTGTAAATTACAACTCTTTGTAGCAGCTGAATCGATAATACTATTGTCTAAAACTTTCAGGCTTTGCTGGGAAACTCGAACACTTGGAAGGACGTCGTCCCTCGAATGCTGTACAGTAATAAGCATCCTGCTCTCAAACGTGCGGCAGACCGTACCTCAAAGTTGGCTAATGAGGAGAATTTGGCCAAAGTCCTCAAGAGACGGAGGCCTACATTATCACTCAGCGACGAATTGGTAGAGGAAAAAATAAGGCTGACAAAGGCGATGAGAGAGGGTCAGGAAATTGAAAACCAAAAAAAAGAAGTCGAGCTGGAGTTATTGAAATTAGAACTATACAGAAAAAGTCGAGAAGTAGGGATTAGGGAAGAGGAGGAAGTGGTAGAAAATTGAAAAGAAATATGGCAATATGCTACAGTACAAAAAATGTTTATTAGTTTCAATAAAAGTTATTTTTGTTGTCATGTTTGTTTGTTATGTGTTGTATCAAGTTCCCTGTTCAACCAAATACAATATAAATTGAAATTGAAAAATGAAAAAATGAACTTCTTTAAATGAATTAGGTCATTTACGGCAAGAATGAGAAATATTCGTTTATCAGAGCTCTTCTTTGGGGAGCTCTGAGGACGTCATTTCGTTCATTTCGAGTTAACGGCCTCTCCGGCTGTGGACCCATGCGCCCGAGCTCGATCAACTCTTCCCAAGGCATTGGCAGTTGGACGTCCTGGTCATTGGGAGGCACTGGATCGCCACCTCGAATGGCAATGTTATGAAGCACGGCGGAAGCCACAATGATGGGTATGGAATTTCGGAGCTTAACATTCATGCCGAGTGCCAATATGGGAAATCTCCTCTTCCACACTCCAAAAGTACGTTCCACTGGATTCCTCGTCCTAGAAGAGAAACAGTTGATATAATAACGCAAGGGCTATTATTGAATAATGCAGGTTCCGGTGTATATCCCAAGTGGTGGTTATATTTTATAATGTGACATAACTTGTACCTAATTTGGGCCTCATTGTAGGTGACCTCCACTGACGACTCCGGATTTTCTAGTGGTGTCATTAGGTATGCCCTGTTGGCATAGCCCGAATCTCCCAAAACTATGGAATTATCGAATTCCCCATTTTCTAGGCGAGCTCGAATTCTTGACTGGTCAAATATCGTCTGGTCATGAGTGCTCCCAGGCCACCGTGCCACAATATCCATTATTTCCAAGTTGGCGCTGGAGACGACTTGGACGTTCAAGGAGAAATATCCTTTTCGATTGCGGAAGTATTCCGCATCTCCCCCACCTGCAAATAACAGTGATCAAATTTCACATCGCATTCAATTTGGGTAGATACAAAACGTTTTTCAGACAATAAATATTTTCAGTATAATAAATGAGGAGGTAGCAAGCAAAAGGGGTTTTCTCACATAATTTTCAAAAGTGAGTTAGATAGTATTTTATTTTCTACTCGTTGAGAGCTTTCTGATGTTAAAGAGTTCGTGGCCTCAAAGGGCTTTTTCCTCCTCAAAAACCGAGTACAAAAATGGGTTTGCGAGCGAAAGGGGTTTTCTCCACCATCGCGTTGTGAACAAAAGCAGCTTTCTCCGTCTAGCCAATGAGAACGCGCCATGCTCAGGAAGAAAACTGCAATCAACAGCCCTAATGAGTATGAAGCAATTTATCGAAAAATTGGTCAAGTAAAAAAAACTCGGAGAAGATTGGGTTTTGTACGATTTTAAGGAACTGAAAAAATACTTCAAAAATCTTGATAAAATCAGTTCAACAAAAAGAATTATCTTGAGGAAATTCAAAACCAAGAAAGGATACTCCAGCGTCAAGTTTAAAGGATTGAGCACTTTCTGATTCGAATCTGAAGAGGATGATATCTTTCAATCTACCTTCAAAAAAGGTTACGACGGCCTCAAATTGAGTTTTGTCAACGTGCCACAGCTTCCTCTGACACATCCCATTGGTTCAGAAAAGAAAAACGACGTGAGAAAGCTGTTGGCTCTCATTTTTGGAAACGACTGGGCTTTAGGTCAAGACGAATTTTTCAGCTGGTACAGAGGGTTGCTAGGAGCCTTTCAACAGGAAGACGATTGCGAGGAAGAACAAGAAGAGTGTGACTGCTTGGAACATGAAAGAGCTGTTAGGATTTGATTTCGCAGAGACAGCATTATGATACATTACAATATGGTTTAAAAGTTAAAAAAAAAAACAACGTTTTACCCCATTTTTAACCAATATTCGAAGTTGATTATTAAAAGTTTACCATAGTTTCACCATTTTGTTATTATTGACCTTACTGGCATAAAAACGTAAAATCCAAGGTGAAAAATAAACAATTTTAGCCAACTTTTGGGCTTTTGTGCTAAACATTTAGTCAAAAGGGGTTTTCTCCATACTTCACTATGACTTTTCTCTAACAATTTGTATCTTTTTAAATCACTTTCTTTTTATATAAAAAAGTTGGATCTTAGCAGAGCTCAAAGAAACAAAAATCACGTTTAAATCGCGATTACAGCTCAAGAAAAACGTTTTTCGTGGTTTCCCAACAATTTGCAAAATGTGAGAAAATCCCTTTTGCTTGCTACCTCCTCAAATATTCAGACAATAAACGATTTTCAGTACAATAACGTAAAATCCAGGGCGGTGTTTGATTAAAAGTTTGTCCGTTCCACCCACACACATCATGTGTTTTACTGTTAGGGCAACATGCACCCGAGCGTAGCAAGGGTTCAAAATCGTAGTTCATTTAAAACTTAAATACTTACCAGGATTAATAATTTTCACATGGGTGCAATCAATGGCTCCTATCACCCGCGGAAAAGCTGCAATGGTGTGGAAATCCACTTGGTTTTTCACCATCTCCGCCCTTGTCCTGGGGAAATGAATGAATTGGCGGGATAATAACGCCAACTCCTCGGAGACCCTAGGAACAACAAAATTATTGTCAGCAGCATACCTTCGGTAATTGTGGTGGTGTTTTCGAGTGGTACATTCTCAATCAAATATGCTTATAATATTGTCGAATGATGTTCTTCAGTTGTAAACAAAAACCCAACAATCAGAGCAGAGGCCTTGGTAGGTACCTACCTGTGTACTATCCTGTGAGCTGTAGCCTCGCTGACCCCGCTGAAGTCAGCACAGCTCAGTTGGGTGTTCCCAGTTGCGAAATACCTCAACGTGAGTAGAAGCTGATTCATCGGAGATACGGCATCATTTCTAAAGAAAAGAAAAAAGGTGGTTATTTCGAATGTTTGTTGGTAGGTACATCTTTTATAGAAACTAAATGCTTGCATAAGAGTCTGCAATACATTGAAAAATTTTATGTCAATTTTGTACTACAGACGTCTATTTCCTCAAGTCCTATTTTCTCTTTGTTTATACGAATCAAAGGACGGTATTCTGTGGCTGATGGCTAAATCAAAACAAACAATAACAAAACAACGAATCCCAGTTTCCTATACGACCAACTTTGTTTGGATGTAGTATTACTTTCATGAGAACAGAAATGTAGGTAACGTCAACCTCAAGCAATTGATCACAAAACATATCGTGGGCTACAGAAGACACACCAACAACCGGAAATTAAAGTAGGCATATAACTCGGTAGGTAATATCGTTAATCTTGTTCCTCCTACACAATATCTATATATCAATGTCAAATGTTACTCCAGGATCTCTTCAAAAGTTTCGCAAGTTGAGTTTCGAGATTCGATTTTTCTGGTTTCGGTTTTGAGATTCGAAATTCCTGGTTTTGACCATCACTGCTACGTAGGTAGTAATCTAGTTTCCAAACTTTTATAAATTAAAATTCCGTTTTCGACTTACTTGTCCGTTGGAAACTCCAGGCGAGTGTCGAGGAGTCCGAGGACTTGGAGAACCGTCCGTTTTGAGAGCCGGAATCTCCGCCGAAACTCCACATCGTCCATTTCTTCAAAGTGTGGGACCCGTCGCCTGATTTTCCTTGGCCGTCTTCTTGGGACATCGTCCTCGTCTGACGAATCAAATATAATGGACAATGCCAACTCGCGCGAATCCATTTGAAGTCACACACAAATAACACCGTGAAAAGGCAGAGAAGGACTTGGATGGTGACAAATCAGCTGTTCACAGGCGGCCATATTGGCATATTGGAGATAACGGAGTTTAGTAAAGTTATCTCTGCGGATGTCGGCGGCTGAAGGGGGGTTTTACGCCTTTTAAACTGTTTACAGAGGGAAAATACGCTGTTTTGGGGAGTTATTTGGGAAAATACGCTAGGGGGGGGGGGGGATTACTCTTGAAGAAAACTTGAACTTGAAACCGCTGGCTGCCCTGAAAACCACTGATTTTGGACTAGATAGAATGTTGCTATTGTCCCCCACTGTTCGCACGCATTCGTCATTGATTATAATAACATTTGCGATACAGTATAATTCTAAACGAATGGAGCAGTATAATTCTGTGTTGGTTAATATTTCGTCTCTGGTTTCTAAAAATTCCAATTCAAATCTTTGAGACTTCTGCGTGATTTGCGAGTAGAGGCGATCATTTGTGCTGCGTTCTCTCTCAGGGATTCACCTTCAAGTCTTCATCAAATCTTCGTCAAAAAGATGTTGAATAATAGCTGCAACCAGAACAGCCTGACTAGCGACTACCAATTTCTCAAAGCCTAAACTCGGCTATTTAATAGGAATAAATGGTGTTTTGTCATCTTGAATGATGTCAAGGTATTCAGGCATAATCAGAGCATAATTTTCGTGGCGAGTCCAAGGTCTCGTCTCGATATTGTGCATAGGGTTAGCTAAAGTTTGGCCGGGTCACGAGTGCACGACTTTCTAAACTTTGTCGTGAGCTCAAGTGCTTTTCGAGTCAACTGGTGTTTTAGAAGAACGGCGGAACGTTTTTCTCCGTCTGCAATTCGGAAATTGCACGGTTATCGGCCGTAATCTGCCAAGGCTGACCTTTCTGTCTAGAGAAGGGACGGGGCTACGAAACTACTCGTCAGTGCCAGAGTACGTTACGTGCGAGGTATTGTTCACAACTTACGTTGGATAAACTGAGTTGGTATCATTTTAGTAGGTAATTTACAAAATTCTCAACAAAGAGTACAGCATTTTTGGAGAAAAATAAGAAAAATACGGAAATTCTAATGTGATCCTCTGGAGTTGAAAACACTGAAAATTCATCTACAATGGTTAATTACCTCTTGAACAGATCACCATTTGGTTTAGATCACTGCTCTGCGGAATATCTATGTGAGCCCAATAACTGTACAAAACAACTGGAGTAGTGTGCTAAAATATTGTTCAAAAAGGCAAACACATGGTCATTTCAGTGATGGCTGAAGGAGGGGCGTTGAGGGGGGTCGATAACTAGCTCAGAGATGGCCTATAAATTATTTATGTAAAATGTATATAAAGCTATCATTTCATGGTGAATGAATCATATCTATTTGATGAATCATTATTTATCATTAATTTGTAGTAATTAATCAATACTAAGATTTACACTTGTACCTACCTACTGACGTCGGCAGTAAATAATAACAGGTAGTACCTACAACCAAATATTCGAAATATCCTTCTTTTCGTAGAGACAAAAAGTATCTCAGAACAAGGAACTCGATGTGACAAAATAATGTTGTTTGAATCAACAGAAGGACCGTTGATCCGACTTGCCGCCGTTTGATACGGTATATCATTGGCTCAACCTTTGAGTCCTCGATGTGAACGAACGGCTGGTCGTAAAAAGTTCCGGATGGTCTTGAAAAATTGTCTGAATCAGATTCTATTCAAATGTGAACTACAAACTATACCGTTTTGTTTGATATTTCGAAATTCATTTTCAACCCCCTCCCTCCTGACCTAGGGTTTTGAAACGTTTCAAGGATCATTGTGGGGCTGATCCGAACATGTAACCAAATTTCATAATTTTAGAACAACGCTCATTGGGCTCTTGGGATTCGTTTGAATTAAATACGAATCAATAAAATTTATTCAATTTGATTCATTTAATTTAATTAAATGAACCATTTCGAGTTCTCGTAAATATTTATCATTCTGATGAATTTTCAGGATTCAAAACCAGCACAGAAATGATCGAATGGTCTTGGGAGCCACAGTGAGGGCCACATTTATCCAGCCTTCCTAAATTATGTTATGAGAAGATGTAATAACATTGTTATATACCCTAACTCTGCCACCCTTGATAATATAAACATATAAGATAATTATCACTCATTATGAACATATAAAATAATTATCACTCATAATATTATAATGAGTGAGGTATAACGACTTTATATGGTTCAACCCGATTAACCCTCATTAGTCTACACCACCATATCTGCACCGACGCTTAAAACTGTACTAACATGAATACTAGAACAAAACTGATAAATATTGTGTCCTTATTTAAATTCAACTGATTGGAGGCAGTATCTTGTTAAACATTCAGCACGAAACTTGATAACTTCGCTGTCGACCACCTCAACGCGCCAACTACAGGAGTTTTCTTGGCAGTGAACCAAACGTGCGGTCAATTCTAAAAATTGCCGACTTTCTTTCATTGAGGGTTCACTGGATGAAATATGTACTCTTAACGTGCTCAAAACAAAACAAAACTCGGCGCTTCGCGCCTCGCCAGGGGGGCAAGCCCCCCTGGACCCCCCGGATGCTTACCGTTTGGAGCCTGCGGCTAAAAATCGAGAAACATGGAACATGCTTTAGCTATGTCTTCTTTCTCTGTTTGTTTGCTTGCACAACTATAAAGGTTTATAGCACTTATGATTACTCACTACTTCTCAACTCAACTCACTATTTCTCACTACTTCTTATAGTTGTCATGACGGCAATGGATACGATGTATGTTTTCTAATTAGCTTCCCTGGTAATGAAGCTTCGACCCTCGCACATAAGATTGTTTACTAACCATTTATAACATCGCATTGTTGGATTAATATCTCGTAGATAAATATAAAACTGCGACATAAATGCGTGATAAATCGAGAGCTTTCCAACGAATGGGGAACGATTTTTGTCCGATGAAAACTAAAGAAGTTTCATTTCCCTAGAAACGACTCGGTTGTACGTGAAAAACATTAACAAATTTCGTCACCCATTTTTTGTGACACATTCCGCGTGACATTTTTCGGCTAGTTAGTCCAAGGCTAAAGCATGTTCCATGCTAAAAAAATCTATTGGACGACCACCAAATTATGCGGGAGAACCACGATAGGTCGATACAGAAATCTACTAACGCGCTAGCCTTTGGCGTCACAAGTACTAATATTTGCTCGTTCCAAATTCTTACCTCAGCCAAATTTAACGTCATTGATAAGAAGAGCGGTTCATACCGGGAATTAATGAGGAAACTGTAATGGGTTTAGGTTCTTCGTTTGCAATGACGAACATCGCATGACCTGGACAGCAGTCGCCTGTGCAGTTGTGGTTGAATACGATAAAGTACGAGTAAAATTGAATTCGTCCAGTTTTTAAATTAGACCCGACTGGGGGGGGGGGGGGGTCGAGGTGACCTGGGGAAAGCTGGAAATCGTTCTAAAACCTTGAAATTGTCTTGAAAGCGAGTAGTCTGAGTTTGTACCCTTCCAGGAGCTGAGCTTAATGTTAGGTGGCCCAAAAACGTCGAAATTTTCGGACTTTCTTAAGTTTTTTTGCTTATAACTCCTAAACAACGCATCCTAGCGAAAACCCTACAACGAGACAAATTAAAAAGCATTAAAGTTTGCGTTGATTGACCTCCCCAACATTAAAATTGGATCAACTTGTAGGGTAGTAATCGACGCCTGAAAATGACAATTTTTCCCACAACGGCTAAAATGTACCACTTGACGACGATCAGTCTGTCGAGAAAAAAAAACTATCAAGAGGAGCTTTTGTAGTAAATTTATTACTGAAGAACTTTTTCACTGCAACTCACCGTTTTCGAGTAATAACTGAACAATATGACCTTTAAAGCTCCCCCCAACACCATGCGTGCGAACCAAATGTAACTATAGTAGCTATAGCTCAAGTAATAATACTAATGCAACGACTAAAAATAACGGGTAGTTAGATGCAATCAATCAGAAGAAACATAACGTGTTTCACGGAGGATTTACTTAGAAAAGGGCGGAATTGAAAGCGCGATTGAACCGAGTTGGCGGAGTTTCAGCTTTTCAACAAGCGTGTCTTTAGGGTAGCAGAAAATATCGCTCAACACAGTAACGATGTTTACCGAGGAAGGTGGTTTCAGGAGTAGGTGCCAACTTGGCTCGCAATAAGTTGTAACCTGACTGCTAAAATTCGTTAAATACGGGATACCTGAACCTTTCATGACCTCAAGTAATACAAAGCATCTGTCACGATCACCTTGTATTGTATAAATTTTTAGTTACTCTCGCTAACTAAATTCGAGGTTCTGGCGATTTATGAGACATGAATACGTACGTTGATTTGACTAGTTTTTGTATTCTAAAATCTCTAGTTACTCCTAAAAACCAACCGCCCATCGTGTATTTGGGTCTGGTTTAAATGTTTACTGACAATTTATTTAAATGAGTAGGTAATCCGAAAGAAGCAGCTAAATGAACGAAAATTGTGTAAAAATCCAGATCCAAACATTGACACATGCCATCACCAAATTCATGGAGTTCATGCAGTTTGACCCAATAGGAATGAGCCAGGTGTTTCATTAGCTTAGAAGCTTTTACTTTTGTCACCAGTATCAGTATTGTTAGTTATTATAGTTTTTTTTCTATTTTAGCTTTCATATAGGTATATATGTTTCATATAGGTACCTAAAGTACCAGCTAGACTTTACTTTTATTTTTAAACAAATTTCTTGTAATTAGGCATACATACAAGCACGTGTAACATTTAAATAAACAAAAGAATAATCGCATTAGAAACTTGATATACTTGAGCTGCCTAATTGAGACATTTTTAGAGAAGACGAACACCTCTAAGTGCCCTGTTAAATAAAAACGCCTCAAGTCCAATGTTTACGAAAATGAGGTTTTTACGGAACCCCCCTATTTTGGACCTGGCCTTTTCAGTGGTGAAGCCCAAATTTCAAAATTCGAACCAGAAGATGGGGAAATTCTAACCATAAACATAGGAAAATTGGTGAATGTTAGGTTAAAACTCCTCAACTCACCAAAATATTGAGATGAGGCGTTTTACCTACAGAAATTTACATTATTGTGGGCTTTTTCCTAACAAAACATCCGTTTGATTGAGTTGTTTACGTTAAGCCGAGCAACTTGCGGCATTTTACCCAAACCAACAATCCCAGAACAACAGCTGAAAATCGCCTTATTTAAAATAAGCTAAACTTATAATAAAATAAAATAAATATAATAAAATAAATTTAAAATAAAATAAAAAGTTTCTTTTTTTCACCGTTGAATTGGTTAAAGTCATATAGATATCTCACCAAAAAATGGGGTTTTACGAGTATAATGAGTTGCAGTCAACTTACATCAAAGGTTTCATTGAATTTTGAGTTGAGGCGTTTTACCAGGGCAGCATAGAACTAAATATTTTCGACTTCCTCAGGCCAATTATCTTCAAGTACCACGACTGTAGTACCACGAGTGACCACACCTTCGCCACGATTCCATGTTGAACAACAGATTGTACCATAATATGGTTTTGTCTGTTAAGAGTGTTATACTCTTACACAGTTTTTTAGTTCTTTACAGACAAAACTGATCCCAGGTTATAAATGCGAATACATTTTTTCAATTTCTTGACAGACTATTCAATGTGACAATATCAGGAAACGTTACCTGATGCTGCAGCAAATGAGATAAAACAGAAGCCCAAGCGTTACATAACACCGACAGAACCGCTGATCAATTTCAGGGCGGGACTAGTATCGAATTTCGTTTCACCCACTTGTTTCAAGAGTTGATGGTCATCCGATCCCCGTTCCTCGTGCGAACCGTCTTTCTCGACGTAAACATAAAACTTTCTTGGCCGCGGTCGCTGGGAAGTCGCGTTAAGTCGAGGAAACGCAACTCTTTTCCCTACTTCGTTTTAAAGGATTCCCCCTCTTTACTATTTCTGAAAGAGCCTCCTAAGAGCATTATGAGAAACAAACTCAGGGTTCGGGACAGTCCGTGAGCAGTCACGCGATAAGGGTGTTACACCGGCGAGTGATGGACGCTATTCGGCGCTGGCCGGCACATGGAAATGAGATCTTCCGTCGGACGGAAAATGAAAGTGACGCTTTACGTGACTCCGGCGTTTACTAAACGAGGTTCAGAAAGAAAAGCAAATGGAAGGCCATTGCTGAATTGCTTTGATCATAATTACTGCGAAAGAGACAATATTGTTGGTTGACTAGAACCACTAAGAGAACAACCATAATTGGCCTACAAGAGTAACCAAGATCTGTAGGTATACGAGTTCAACAACAATTCGAGAAATCCTCTGTCGTGCAGCATGGCTATAAGAGCAAACTTTTGAATAAATAACTGGTTTTACGTAAAATGTCTCCATTGAACGTAACGGTATCCATGAAGAGGTCTTTGCTATGGCAGATGAATGTTTGTCGACTTTGGCTCAAGAACTTACAATTAATTTGGTTCCTCTAAATATATCAATATAAAAAGATGGTAAGCGACTGGACCCCAACATTGACTTTGGGCCCCAACATTGACTGAATAATTACGAGCATTTACGTTTAAGTTAATTATTAATTTCCAACACATCCTAGCATTGTATGCATCTAAAAAAATTATTTTGTTATCACAATAAGTGTTCACTCATTTAACCAATTTATTATCAGTACCACTATTTTCTTCTTTGATGACTGATTGAACTCATTGTCAGCAACACGGGCTTGCCCACCAGCTGATAATTAAGTTGATATTATCTTGATTCTAACATGAGTAACTTTTATTTTGTATTTCAATAAATTTAAATTGAAAAAACTCTGCAAATTCTTGACACAACGGTTCATTATCTTCTTTGTACAGATCACCCTTCTGTCTAGATCACTAGGTCTAAATGTCTAGATCCTAAATGTTAGATTAATTATTATTGTCAATTATCACTAATTATTAACAATTTTATCAAGTACCTAGTGAAAATTATTATAATTTATTGTTAGGTATTAATATTTCGTATTTATTATTAATAATAATTATTAATAATTATGATTAATTATTACGATATAATACTGGGGTTTTTAATACTACGGCGGTAATAATTTTTCTATAAAAGAAGTACCTACCAACAAACATTCGAAATTACCTTCATTTCCGTAGCACGAAACACACCTCAGAACAACAAACTCGACATCACTTAAGCCATATGATGTTCCAAAGAGCTTGTTAGTATGAAAATGGACCTGTATTTCAACAGTTTGATTCACGATCGTGTTGTGAGGCACAATCTTTGAGCCGTCATTGTGAACGAACGGCTGGTCGTACACAGTTGCAGATGGTCTTAAAAAATTCTACGGAACAAACTCTATCTAAATATGAAATAAAAAACATACCGTTCTATATGAATTTTTCGAGATATGAGATTTTCAAATTTTCAAAATTCGTTTTGAACCCCTTCCCCTTGACCTAGGGTTATGAAAAGTTTCGAGGACCATTGTGGGGTTGGTCGAAACCCATAAAAAAAATTTCGTAATTTTAACTCAACGCTAACTGGGCAAAGTGGCGCGGACGGCGGACGGGGGACGGCGTACGGCGTACGGGTGACGGACGGATTTTTTTTTATTCGATTTTCTGAATCTACGTATCTTGAAACGTAAACCAACAAATTTTGAGGGGGGGTTAAAAAATTTTTTTCTTTGGGCGATTCCAATGGTTCATTATCGAAGATAATAAACCAAAAGTAGGTATTTGGGTCCAGTTTTGTGTTGATATAATGAATTGAAAACTGAAAACACCTCAGTTTCATAGATGTTTCATCGCTGAACACGATTGTGAAGTCAGAATTGTGATACCTCACACCGGTATCAGATTAGAGCATAATATTATGAACTGTGAAGATCATCTAAAGTAACAACCACGTTTCTTCATCTTCAAAGTGCTCCAGTTTGCGAACGGAATAAGCTATCGCAATTGTGAAAAAACCCTTTAAAATTAGGTTTCACCAGTGAAGCTCAAAACCTCATTTGCGGAAAACATTTTTCTTACATGCTTTTGCAGTTTGCGATATGATATTTGGTGTAGGCATTTTGGCAGTGAATTCAGAATGGTCTGGAACGGATATTGGTATGAAATGTTTTTCGGAAATTCGAGTTTCAAACATTTTGGAAAAATTCGGTAAAATGTTTTATTTGATGATTCTCATAATAGTTCATCGGCACAATATGAGACTCATCAACATAATTTGTGATGCGGCATATTTCTAAGGGTAATATCACACGATTGATTAGTTCATATTCTCACTACCGCACAATTTCAATTACACAATAAGCAGGTAATCTGTGGTATAATACTGTCGGATAGGCGGTATTTTTAGGGATAATCTCGAGTGGTGATACGAAAGGAAAACCGCACTGACGAGAAATGAAGGGTCACCGACCTCATGAACCCCAACGACCGAGGAAACTCAGAATGTGGGAGACGAGTTGAGGGGAGTTCCCATGAAAATTATATTAAAGACTAAAGAGTTTCCTACCTAATTAATTCTGGTTGTTACCTTTTGGATTCGCCTTCTACTTCGGGACGGATGCCAACGTATCACCGTCGACAGAATCAGTTGGAAAAGGACAACCTCGAATTGGGCGGGATTGCGAAATACCAGCGGGAAGTACCGGAGCAAGGTCAGATATTGATTCAGGAGGAAGGGCGTTCTTCATTGTTGTGCTACCGACGCCTGACGGTCCGCAATCTCCGTATTTATCTGATACCATCTAATTTATTGATAGGATCGAAGGCTGACGAATCTGATGTTATTGAGAGAGGAGCACATCCAGTTTCTCGTTCTGATTGGACGAGGATTCGATATGTAGAGCGATACAGGGATAGATCGATCTATAGGCAGAGGGATTCTGATTCTTATACACCTGACATTGTTTTTGGGAATCACACAACTTCTACAACTTAACCAAAACGTACTGCAAGTAATTCACCAGGTTTAATGTGATTTAACCCTAAATTATGCACCTCCTCTATTGGTACACCAAAAATTTCACTTGCATCAGTGAACGACGCACTGTCCGCTTTTGGTACAAGTACATTTGAAAACCAGATCCAAAGGAGGACAGGCTCCTTTTTTACACGTCCTTTACTGGTGCTTGATAGTGTCCTCCTTTGGTAAATACTTTTATTTGTCAGTTCAATTGGAAAAAAGTTTTGTCCCTTAAAAAATGATAGTTAGGTACTTATTCTTGAGTTTTCTCTCATAAATTTCAGTTGGTTATTGAACAATCCTGACTCAGACGAAGGAAGAGTCGAAATACCTGCGACAGCACGGACTCAGCAAAATAAGGTACGAAGCAAAAGTGGTTGCTCTACGAGATTTCCTTGAACGCCTGGCAAATATGGAGACCCATCACTGTAGACAAAACACGAGCAAACTGCACCTTGAGCCAGTGTTCCAGAGTGAAAAGAAAGTTTACGATTTGTACAGGAATGAAATTGACAAACCAGACGGTTTGAGCCAGGAATTGGGCTTACCCTCGTGCAAAAGGACCTAGAAGTCATCGAGCATGATGGTAATGCCCAATTCCTGGCTCAAACTCAGCAGAGCATTTGAGAAATTAACATTTCCGTTCTGGTAAGCAGCGCCGTCACTCCATAGCATGACCATCTGGCCTGGCTCCAGCTAGGAATACAAATAAATAATCGATTAAACGGATAATCGATTATTCGACCCCGATTAATCAATTAATTTTAATCGATGTTTAGCTGCCGATTATTTTTATTAATCGATTATTATTACTGAATCGTCGATATTATTATCGATTAATCGGTCTTGGGATACATCAGGATTTGATGCATTCTAGTATGCTTAAAAAATTCTTTCAAAATCCAGGTGTATTAAATACAAATTTTGTAAGCCGATTAATCAGTAATAATAATCGATTAATACAAATTAAGACATCCTTCATCCTGGAAATTAAGCTATCCTTCCATCCTTGGAGGTAGTAACAATAACAATTTGCCTTCAACCCCGCGTTACTTCCCAACCACTACCCCTATGGGGGGTCTAGATTTTACGATTCTAATCTACCGTTTCAAATGCAAGTTGTTGACAATGGGATTTGAAAAATTATGGTTTTTTGAACCCTAGCTACCCCCCTCCCCCTGGTGGTAGGGAAAAATTCAAATGGAAAGGTATTGAAATAGGGATGGTATAGAATTTCTTTGGTCGATTTCAATGGTTCATTATCGAAGATCTTCGATAATGAATTATTATTATTAGATAATTATTATCTATAATAAACCAAAAGTATGTAGCAACCACTTTTGCTTCGTACCTACCTTCTTCTGCTGAGTCCGTGCAGGTATTTTCGACTGCTCCTTCGTCTCAGTCAGGATTTTAAATAACCAACTGAAATTTATGAGAGAAAACCCAAGAATAAATTTTTTTTAAGGGAGAAAAGTTTTGATTTAATTGAACCTTTTTTGGAGGAACCTCGAACCGGCAATGCCTACGCACAAACTTACGAATTTTTCTCAGACGCTGGGAAGGTATCAAACTTAGGGATTTTACAACCGGCCAAAGAGAAGAAATTAGACGCGCTGGCTCAGTTTTCAGTGTCACATCACGTGCGCAAGGCCTCAATTTACCAAAAAAGCTCAAAACCTTATTTTCGAAAAAATTAAACTTACCTACGGACTTTTACATTTTTACTATCGATATTATATGATTATTGTTGCATGAGTTATATGATCTCCATAGTTTATAGTTTCTATTTGTCATAATTTTCCAGATTGTCTCATTTTCGAAGATATAGCCACGCTGATCACGTCCAATACGCTGACAGGGCAGTCTGAAATGGTGATCTCTCCACTTTAGTTTAAGACCCGAAATAACCCCACCATGGGCCTCATTTTTAGTTCCGTCGCGCACTGCACAGTTGTAATTGAGTAAGTTACAGCCAATTCCGCAGTTCTGAGCAATGCGAGTGAAAGCAATTCAGATTACAGACGGCGTGAGGGTCAGTTCCTGTTATGATTCCTGGATGGAGTCCAAATAACTCGAAGAAATCTGTGAAATAACCGAGAGAACACAAGTTCCCTACAGGTGTCCGTGATGGAGTCGAAAGAATCGTGCGAATACTCAACTTCGCAACTGGTTGAAATTAGCAGTTCGCCCACGGCCAGACCACCCGTCATTTGCAACGAGATTACTATTTATAATCATGAACGGGCATCGGACGTGTCATCGAAAATATTCTTGATACATCACCAGAGGCAGTAGAGTGAAACAGACTGCGCTTGAATTTAAGACAAACTTTCTAGCGTATACACACTACATACCTAATCCACCTTGCGTCACTTACCCAGATTCAAAACTGAATAACGTAGATAATTATTTAAAAATACGCATGCATCCTTGCAGAAATAATTAACAGGAGTGTTCAGGTCTCCCCATATTGGATGGCCAATACAAGGACCCAAGCAATGTGATCTTCACGTAGAGCTATAACAATAGCGACTTGAATATAAAATTACTTTGATACATCGAACAGCTACTGCTGCAAGTAGAATACTGCTGGAAAGCGACCAACCCCGTGGTTGGATTAGACAAGTTGATTTTCCCAGATTCCAATAAGTACATCGTCAATTTTTTTAAGGTTATTGTAGAGGGTTTCTGCGGTTGTAAGGGAGCTGCAGAAATAGGTTGGGATATTTATATGGATATGATTAGGGTTGGAAATGTGGGTATGGTCAAATTTTGCAAGGTAGCATGGGATTTGAGGTTCAAAACCACACTTGCATACGGTCTGAATGATGATTTATAATGTTTGTTTGTTTTGAGTTATTGTTGATGTTTTGTACATAATGGTAGCAGAGTGAGTAGGTACTTGTTGAACGAGCATGGAGGAATAAGCGACTCTGATTATTTTTCCTTCGGATGATTTTTTGTTGAATTATGGGCGAACTCATCAGACGGTCTAGTGTTGACCATGATTATCACATTGAGACTCTAACATTAAATCATACATTTTTGCCTGAAAATACCGAGTCGCGGGGAATGGCATTTTCCCCGAATAAAGTGTTTCTTCGATTTGATAGCGACCCTGGGAGTTATGTGTTAGATCGTATAAGTGTGTTCATCAAGTTTCCCAGTAGCCGAAATGAATGTTGCCCAGTTCGAATTCATTTGAGAGATCGGATCCTCGCTTTGATTCGAATGTGCTTCATCAGAATTCGGTAATGCACCATCTGCCAAGCACCCCGGTACCCTTGAGAAAACTGGGGTTTTCTCGGATTGTAAACATTCCAAGAATGCTTTTTCCCATTCAATAAGCTTCATTGGTTTATTAGCTGTTGTAAGAACATCTGATTTCCTCTTCACAGATGTCTTCATATTACTTAATATCTTCTCTAGTTGTTCCAACTTTATTGGTTTCCCCGTAAGACTTATGAATAATTATTGTTTGTGGATCACTTGCCAGGCTTTTTCTTTTCTTGAAATCGCATCGATTTACCCAGCACGATCGGATACCTCTGCACCAAACTCACTAATAGAGCCCGGCCTGCTGTTGCCTGGGACTGCTCGAAAGTAGTTTCATCTTCAGAACAACTAGACATTTCAACAAATCACTGAAATCACGAACACAAAAAAAGTCCGATAAGACCACTTGAGTATTTTTAGTTAGGTATAAAGTTACGGGTATTTAAGTACTTATTCAATCCACCAAGCTGATATCAACCAGCTGAAACGCGCAAACAGCTGAGTTTGGCGCCCAAATTAATCGAGTAAAAGCTCGCGACGCGAGCAATTGCTTGACGTCTACGAGCAACTGCTTGACGTCTACGAGCAATTGCTTGACGTCTACGAGCAATTGCTAGACGTCGATGAGCTTTTACTTGTGAGAAATAGCAAACTCTTATTCACACCGAATCTGAGAGAATGCTTTTCTTGCAAGCAATTGCTTTCGAGCAATCTCTCGTCTTTAATCACTTCACCCATTGTGTTATCTTTACACGTTGTTATTTATTTAATTCATAAATTAAAGCATGTTTTCTCTCTCTCACTCTCTGTTTACCGAAATACCAGTAAAACCTCCAAGTTTAATCGTTAGACAACCAGTACACTCATGTTATGAAACTAACTGCGAATATCTCTAACTTCCTCGTTCTCAAGTCAGAGGTCGCGGGGTCATGATTTGGAAGCTGTGAGGTCAACGATCCCTCATCACCCTCACAACCCATCGCAAAAAAGCTATTGGGGATGAGATCGATTCAAACCTCACGATGACAGCGTTTTTCTCCTCTACGAAAATATATAAGTTGCTCCTCTCTCTCTGTCCCGTGACGCTTAAAAAGGGGCTCGACATCTCATAAAAGTCAAACGAGCCGACAAGAAGGGCCAAAGGGGTTCCACAAACTTCGCATGGATTTCTCTTCTCCCACGTTCGAATCCACTAGTTATAGAACGTCCACACGAGTAGAAAGGAATACGATATTCCTACCAATCTTCATAGGCCGGTAAAAATCTACAGTAAATTCACAAAACATGATTGTATCTCTGATTTTAGCCAATTTCCGAAGAAAAGGAAGCTTATAGTTCTCGTTCCAAAATTGTTAACACTCGAATTTCCGAAAAAAAGTTGTATACCAAAATCCGTTGCAGACCATCCTGCATTCACTGCCAAAAGACACCAAAAATCATATCAAATTTATTGTGCAAATTTTATCTCAAGTCTATCGCGAGTACCTACCCCTCTTTTTGTGTATGTGTCATTCCAGACCATAACTGTTATCGTCTGTAATGACACATACATAAAAAAGTCTGCCTTGGCAATCGAAAAGCTTAGTTCGTAGATGGGCAGAATCTGGCGACTCTAAGGTGAGTTTATGGGAATTTTAAGGGGGGAAAATTACTCATAAATTCCAAAATGGACCAGTCTGGTTCATCTGCTCTAATCTGGAGATATCGCAATTCTGACTTCACTATCGTGTTTAGCGTTGAAATTCTATAAACTGAGGTGTTACTCAGCAAAAAAGTAGACAAAATTTGTGATGAAACCAGTAAAATGGAGACATTTTACATCAAACCAGTAATTTCTTCGAAAATTCGCTCTTATAGGCATGCTGCATGACTGAATTTTTTTCAGTATGTTATTTACCCACTAGGGTTGTGTATATTCAAGTTAGCAATTCTCTAAAAGCTGAGAAAAAAGTGTAGCACAAGAAAAACCGAGAAATTTTCGAACTTTTTTCAATTTTTGCACTATATTTCCTAATCTTTGAATTTTTCGACGAAAGCCATTATATACGTTTTTAAAGAACATTGAATGTGTGAAAATTCAGGCCCAACCGGAGCTCTGTAGGTTAATTAGTGACCGAATTATTGCACTTCGAAAATATACCATTTTTCCAAATGTGGAAAGATTAGTTTTAGAAATTCCTTAGCCCGAAATTGCGGCTAAACCCATGGAACTCATGGAATAGAAGTTGTAGGAAATTTAGTTCAAATTAAGAGCAGAGCTCTAAATCTTAAGAAAAAACTATACAGGGTGTCTAGGGTTTCGATGGGACAAACTCAGGGAATCGATTCTGCAGATAATTTGCAACAAAAAGTGCCTCTTAGAGTTTTTTTTTTTAGAGGCTTCATTTTGGAGTTATTTACGATTTAAGATTTTTTTCGTGTTTTCGACCCTAACTCAGTTAAACGGCCATAACTCCCTTAAATAACTATGTAAAGTAAAAGTTGAGGATACCGTTGGAAAGAGCATTAAATTTCCTATCTCCTTGATTATAAAATCAAATTGTTTCGATTAGTCCTCATTGGTGAAAAAATGGTCAAAGTCCAAAGTGTGAGCATTTTTTAAGAATCACCATTTTTCTTTCTTTTTTTGCGCTATTAGTACGAAAGTGTTTCAGTGGGCACTCCTCGGGAAAAACTTGCCCAAAACCTCAGCTTTCGAATGGTATAAGAAAAAAATTTTACAGTGAAATTTGACGGAGAAAATGACGTTTGAATCCTGAAAAACGTGAGTTTTTAGTTGAAATCAACGTTTCTCACCAAAAGCCGACGTGCATCATGAAAACGAGTTCGATATCGCTATTTATGCGCTATTTAGCGCTATTTATCTATCTCAGAAAACAGGAGTGGACTTATGTTCAATCGAGGAGCTTCCAAACTCATGGTAAGTGACCTTTTATTTTGATTACTGTTCTTGGACTTTCGAGTACCTACCTAAGCTTTTTCAATAGGTCGCATTCACGATGAATCTTGTCTGGTCATTTCGATAAATCCAGATAACGAAGACGCCCGAATGCACTTAATCGGCATTGTGTCAAATGTATTCATTGTCTCAACATCATGCAGGTGTATTCAAACCGGGAGTTAGCCGATATCATTTTTATGTATGGCTTTGCGAATGGCAACGCTAGACTTGCCGCCCGCGAGTATGCTATAAGGTTCCTCGACCGAAGACATCCCAATCATAAAACGTTTCCTCTCGTATTCCAGAGGCTGATAGAAACAGGTTCCAGTTCGTACGCCGTTCGAGAGAGAAACCCAAGACCCAGCCAAAATGAAATCCGCATTTTGGACGCTGTGGACGACGATCCGAGAACAAGTACGCGGCGAGTAGCCCGACAGGTCCGAACTAATTGATTTTAGGCGCAAAGATAATGAATGACCTTATGCATGCATGTACCCAAATAAAACGTTTTTTTTTTGTCTCTCAGGTTGGTGTATCGCACCAGCGTGTTCACCAGGTTCTCCAGAGAAATGGTTTATACCCATACCATTTCACTCGGGTCCAAAGCCTCCTGGCAAGGGACTACGCGTCCAGAATGATGTTCTGCGAGTGGCTTCTGTCTCAAAGACCCGGATTTGAGGATAACATTATTTGGACAGACGAAGCTACCTTCACCAGAACGGGTGTCTTCAACAGGTTGGTATTAGGACTTCATTAGCTTAGGCAGGTGTAACTGCAATGATACACGTCCTCGCAACTGATGACAAATAATATTCATCAACAGGTGGGCAGAGGAAAACCCTTTTGCGATCCATGAGAGCCACCAACAATATGAATTTCGGGTGAACGTTTGGGCTGGGCTGGTTGGCCAGCACCTTGTCGGCCCCTTCATACTTCCTGCAACTCTCAACGCACAGAGTAAGGACAGAAAACCGAGTTTAAGTGGCCATTTTTATAAATGAGTAAAATTTGAGTTCAAATAATATTTTTCATCAATGATTTCTTCTTCCAGACTTTGAGGCACTTCTCAATGAGGAATTTTTCAACTTCATAGAGGACATTCCGCTAAACCGGAGGGGTCAGCTATGGTTTCAGATGGACGGTTGCCCAGCCCATAACGCCCGAATCATCCGTGATTGGATGAACGTCCATTTTCCAGGGCAGTGGATCGGTCGTTATGGACCGGTAGCCTGGCCACCCAGGAGCCCTGATCTGACCCCCATGGACTTCTACGTATGGGGTACACTAAAGTCCTTAGTCTACGCAGAAGCGGCGGACACGAGGGAAGCCCTCATCATTAGGTAAGTAGATTCCACGCAATAAGACAATTTTCAAAATAACAAAAAACCTACCAAAATTTTTGCGGATACAATGACCTAACTCTGCTTCAACCTAAGTGATTACTCAAACTAATACTATCTGTTTTTTCCAGAGTACAGGAATGTGTCGGGTTAATGCGAAATGAGCACCAGTTACGGAATGTCTCGAGGAGCGTGCGTCCGAGATGCCGCCTTTGTGTTCAGTAAGGAGGGGGGCATTTTGAGAACCTACTGTAATCACTAAATTAAATTAAGATGAAAAAAAAAAAACGAGTTTCTTCTTAATTGCGGAGGCAAAGAGTGTCACCATTCGATTCAGCGTCAAAAAATGCATAAATAGCGATATCGAACTCGTTTTCATGATGCACGTCGGCTTTTGGTGAGAAACGTTGATTTCAACTAAAAACTCACGTTTTTCAGGATTCAAACGTCATTTTCTCCGTCAAATTTCACTGTAAAATTTTTTTTCTTATACCATTCGAAAGCTGAGGTTTTGGGCAAGTTTTTCCCGAGGAGTGCCCACTGAAACACTTTCGTACTAATAGCGCAAAAAAAGAAAGAAAAATGGTGATTCTTAAAAAATGCTCACACTTTGGACTTTGACCATTTTTTCACCAATGAGGACTAATCGAAACAATTCGATTTTATAATCAAGGAGATAGGAAATTTAATGCTCTTTCCAACGGTATCCTCAACTTTTACTTTACATAGTTATTTAAGGGAGTTATGGCCGTTTAACTGAGTTAGGGTCGAAAACACGAAAAAAATCTTAAATCGTAAATAACTCCAAAATGAAGCCTCTAAAAAAAAAACTCTAAAAGGCACTTTTTGTTGCAAATTATCTGCAGAATCGATTCCCTGAGTTTGTCCCATCGAAACCCTAGACACCCTGTATAAGGTAATATCGCATAATAAACCCACAAATAAGATATTCACATGGACCACCAAATTGGATGTTACTGAGATTAAAATATGTCAAAATAAGACATGAAGAATTTGGAAGCCAAAATACGTAAAATGTAGACATCGGAGCCCACAAAAAGTCAGATCTTATGTTTCTAAATTTTAGTTGGTGTCTTGGCACCCCAATAGTGGGAAACTTGGCGAATCCAACAACATTTTTATCGGGAGAACAGTTAAGTGAGAGCGTACTCGTAGAATCGTTGTCGGTTGAAATACTTGACACTAGCCTATTGAATTTTTTGGGAGAGATTGGAAAAATTGTCCGTATGTAGGTACCTAAATATGAGGTCAATTTCAAGATCGTGGTGATTCCTGAACGCAGAATTTCATGCTCTACAACTTTCACTCTTTGACTTTTTTCGGGTGGAGTTTGGATCAAATTTTTGGAATTACAGCTCATCAAAGTGCCGGAAATGGATTTTTCGAAAAAAGTGGGGGGGGGTATTTCACCGAATATACCAGTTTCGGTAAAACAGAAAGTAAAACTTTGCAGGTAGGAGCTATTGCTCTGCATCCTTACTCAATTATACATGGGAAGCAAGAAATTCTGAGGTTGTCCTGGGAATGGACTTGGACGCACTGAGGCGGCACTTCCGGCGTCGAGTCAAGACCGCGGAGAAGCGATGGAACACGGGAGGATCCCTTCTCTGTGCAAACGGATCCCGGCATACGTCAGAAAACGAATCCCGACCTCAAACCAACCCCCATCCACGCCATTGACGCTGCTACTACCCCCCCCTCCCACCAACTCGAACGCCAAACATCGCAGTATCATTACATCAACCTCCCAAGGACCCGAAGGGTAGGGGAATGAGTGACGTATATATACTCACAAGTAACGTATATACTCACAAAGGAGGGCTGACAGGTAAATATCCCCGGGATGAATACGGAATTGCGTACACCCGAGAGCTTGTGTGGCTGAAGAGCGGGACATGGACGACACCTGATATAAGGGCGGGGAATATTTACCGTAACCGCTTCAAATAACCTAATACTGACCAGTAACCCAATACCAGATAATCTATTACCAGAAAAACCCCTATTACTAGGAATTATTGTTTTGAGAACTTGGGGAAAGGGCTTTTGAGGGCCTATTTGTCGCCGGGGATTCGGGATTAAGTGATAATAGGTTGGCTGGGACTATTCCAGGTAATATATTATCTGGTATATACCAGATAACCAATTAACTGGTTTAACCAGATAACCAGTTAATATATTAACTGGTATATACCACTCAAATAACTTTTCGACAGTTATGATCGCACACCTTTTACACATTCGTTTTCCGTAACCTATTACCTGGTATAATACCAGGTAATAGGTTACGGAAAACGAATGTGTAAAAGGTGTGCGATCATAACTGTCGAAAAGTTATTTGAGTGAAAATTGAATTAGTTTCGAGTAACAGCGACCGTCTGGTAATAGGTTATCTTGGTAATAGGTATTATCCCGAATCGCAGGTATTACCAAAATAACCTAATACCACAACCTATAACCAGACGGTCACTGTTACTCGATAACCTATTACTAAGAAATGACCGTATTAGCCATGCCTATACCAAATAATAATAGGCGTTTGGCTCAACTGTCAAAACATGATTCACCACAATGGCAAATCTCCACTACAAATATCAGGAACCCCAGAACGAGTAGACAGCCAGGTCTGTGAAAGCAGATCAGGACACCCCTCTGGGTGGGCACAATTGCCTAACCACCCCGGGAACTCAGCAAACCAATCATTACCAAACCAACCCATATTGATTGAATATTAACCCTTAATCGATTTAGAGGGGGTTACCAGTAAAGGAGTCCCTGCTTAGAACCAACAGGTATTATGTATCAGATTCTCGAGGGGTGGATCAGAACAACCCTCCACATTGCATTTAAATTAATTCAGGTCAAACAAATAAAAATGGACAGAACGTCACAAACAAACAATAAATTCTACGTCGATTGACCCCAACTTTAAAATTTGACGAAGCTGAAAATATACTACTAAATACAAGAAATAATGGTCAGAAAGCAAGATGCAGAATATTCCAAAATGACTGTTTTGGAATTTGGCATACAAGTATGGTTAAAATTGGTCAAATTTTAAAAGTTAGATGTTCTCTGAACTTGCCGTTAAATTCTCTACAACTTTGATTCCAAGAGTGTTTTGATAGGACCAGTACTTGTTATGCTACAGACAACGGAAAGTCGTCAGATGGTGCATTTCAGTCAATATGGGAAAAATTATCGTTTTCCAGCCGGCGATTCGTTCAGTTTTGAAGTTCAGTGAATCGACGCAAGAATTAGTGCTCTTTAATTTGTCTCTTGGTAAGGATTTCGCTGGGATGCATCGTTTGAGAGTTATAAGAATGGATTTTGGTATGAAATGTTTTCGGAAATTCGAGTTTTTTCGATATTCGAAATTTTGGACCGAGATCAATAGCTTCCAATTCAATAAGAAGCAGGTAATGACTTAATTACACCAACGTTTCAATTCCACGTTCATCATCAAAAATGTCAAATTATGAGTTGGACTTTGAAAGGCTCCAAGGAACGTCGGGGTTATAAAAATAATGCATAATGCTAATTTTCGCGTTACACTTACATATTTTTTTTTTTTTTTTTTTTTTTTTTTTTGACCTTGCGTTTATTCACACATATTGCCAGCACAATTTTGATAATATCATACAATACAAATATTAATGCCATTTTATACATACATATAAATGTTGATCAGGTGTATAAAAATATACTTATATAATTATAATTAAATAGATATGATTTACTATTTTAAAGTGAAACTTTTCTTCTTAATTCATAAATTAATTCCCGCACTTTTCATAAATTTCACGATTTCTTTTAATGTTCTTATTCCTGCATTTCTGACTAGTGTATAGAAATCTTGTCCGTCTAGTACACTTCCCGCTTCTCTTCTTTCTTGGTCATAGAAGGGGCAGTCGACGATCTTGTGGACCACATCCTCCTCAATATCACAGTGATCGCAGTTCGGCGAATCGCTCACCCCTACAAGGTGTAAACTCCGATTGATCTTACCATGGTTGGTTCTTATTCTCACTATTTGTACAACGTCCTGTCGCTTCAATACACTCCGGTGAAACCATGGTTTGGGCTGGATGTCCGGCTGAATCCTAAAATGGTGGTAACCCTTGTCCAACGAAACTTGGTTATATACATTTTGCCACTCTAACAGTTCGGCCTTTTTTGTCAATAGCAGGGCGTCTGGTAAGGGCACGGGTACTTCCGAGTCAACGTCTTGGAGTTGTGTTCCATACTTGGCCGCAGCGTCGGCCATGTCATTGCCCTGTATATCAGAGTGTCCTGGTACCCACTGCACGGTTATGTTTTTGTTGGAGTGGTTCAGGATGATGGCAGCAATCTGGTACATAATGTAATTCGTGCTTATCCCACGGTGTAGGTTTCTGAGTGCGTGGCAGGTCGCTTTTGAATCCGTTAGGATCACTACCTGGGAAGAATCCCCCTCAATTCCTATGTTTATCCCCATCAGTACAGCATACATCTCGGCGCTACAAATTTGGAATGCTTCCACTAATTTTTTTGAGTGTAAGGTCCTGGTTTGTGGGTCATACACTCCCACTCCTACTCCGTTGGCTCCCTTGGAGGCATCGGTGAACATTTTGTAATGTGTACCGCACTTCTTTCTTATCATTTCTCTTGATATCTGGGAGAGTTGAGATGTTGGCAGGTCTTTTTTCGAATATTCAATTCCCGGTAGATCGGGATGGATGTGCAAGTCCAACATCGGAGTGGGCACCCTCAATGAAAAAGTTAGCGGTTTTTGCGACAGATGTAGAGTTGCGTCGTTCAGCATTTCCCTAACCTTTGACACTTGATGGTGATTAAAGTTTGGAGCCAAGTGTTCCCCAAGTTCATACCACATTTTTGTTGATATATAAAGTGGATGTGTCGAATCTGTCAGGATTTTCATAATGTCTCGTCTTACTAACATTCTACGACGGCAGGAGAGAGGAGGTTCCGCCGCTTCCGCTAACAGGGCATTGATTGGGGTGCTTTTGAAGGCGCCAATTGCAGCTCTCACCCCCGCGTTTTGGACAACATCCAGCTTATTGAGGGAACATGGTTGTTTTCTTGTCGTATCTATTATCTGTCCCCCATAATCTAACAGTGAGCGAACGGTAGCTTTATAAATCATCAACAAGTTTGTAGGGTGCCCTCCGTGTCGGGATCCAGATACGCTTCTTACTATATTAACAGCCTTCAGTGCTTTAATCTTTATCTCGTCCGCATGCTTATGAAAGGTGAATCTAGAGTCCAGATAGACCCCAAGAAATTTATGGCACCTAGCTACTATGATTGGACTGCTGTTCATATTTAATTGAATTTCTCTTTCGTGGAAGCGTCGCTTGGTGAACGGAACTACTACACATTTTTGGGGATTAAGTTTGAAGTTCAAATCAAGGAATGTTCTGTGAAGAATATTTAGCCCATTCTGGAGATTTTGTACGGTGGTAGAGAGTTCATTGCCGACTGCGAAGATGAGGAAATCGTCCGCGAATTGGATAATCTTACATCCTGGTACGTCGAGATGGTGTATGATGGTGGTATATACATTGAAGAGAGTGGGGCTGAGGACGCAACCCTGTGCTAGACCCCAACTGGTTTCATGTGCAACCGGTCCCTCCTTTGTTTTGACGATGTAGGTTTTTGTTGTGAGGTACGATTCTAACCATTTGTATATTTTCAATGGGACATGCAGGTCTCGGAGTAATTGTAAGAGCAGTGTTGGGTTGACACTTATGTAGGCAGTTTCGATGTCTAAAAATGCGGCAACGACATATTGTTTATTTTTGAAGGCTTTTCGTACAGCATCAGTGAAGGTGGCAACCGCAGTCAACGCTGAACGTCCTCTTCGGAATCCATAACAGTTGATTGGCAGGAGTTTATTAGTTTCCAAGTACCACTGCAATCGGGATTTCACCATGGAGTTTATCGTTTTGGCGGGGCAGGCGAAGAGTGCGATAGGTCGGTGCGCGTTTAGTTCTATTGGGTTTTTATTAGGTTTACGGATGGGAATGATTTCAATTAGTCTCCAATCGTGATAATATTCGGATTTCAACCACAGTTCATTAAGAGCTTGAAGGAGTTTCATTGAAGCCTCTGGTGGAAGAGCTTTCAGCATTGTATAATTAATTTCATCCAGCCCAGGAGCTGTACCTACTTTATTGTATAGAACTGCATCCATCTCGTTCGCAGTAAAAGGCCTGTTGCAGCAATTTCCATCTTCTAGGAGCTCCATTTGTGAAATGTTTAGATTTGCAAGAGCATTTTTTGTGGGTGGCTCGCAAACCGTTCGTAGGTATTTTCTAGCTACGTCTGCAGTGGAGGTAACTATCGATTCTTCGTTGGCCACTCTTCTACCTTGCAATATTTTAAGCTTCCTCCAACTCCCTTTCAAATCTCGTGGATTAATTTCAGATTTGAACTTGTTCCACGAGTCTTTTGTGGCTATCCATATCAATTTTTTAATTTCAGCTGTAACTTTTTTCAGGTTTTCCGCGTTGCTGGGGGTTGGGTTGTTCCGATGTATTCTTCGAATACGAATCGCTTCCTCATACTGCGCCTTGATTTCATCGTTCCACCAGGGTTTCGGGTAGAAGATACCAGTTGAATATTCCTTAGATCGTTTGACAGCCTTTTCCCCTGCTGCATCTATTATACTTAAAATTTCTTGCAGGGTTACCTCCTCTTTTCCCCTTAGTTCATTCTTTATTACGTTCTGGTAAGTTTCATCGTTTAAAGTCTTGAATAGCCTTCTGCATGCTTGCTTTATTGTTATGAGCGTATTCATTGAGTATTTAATAATATAATGGTCGCTTCCTAAGGTTTCTTCGGTAACTTTCCAATCCAGCTTTCTAGCTATAAGTGGCGTCAATATGGTTAAATCCAAAGTTGAAGCCCTTTGGTAAGGCCGTGGTAGGTATGTTGGTTCCCCATCATTCATAATGACTAAATTGGTTGATTCTATTTCCTCACGTAACATTTTTCCTCTCGGTGTTTCCATTGTGTTGCCCCACATGGGGGAATGGGCGTTCATGTCTCCAGCTAATACGCAATGTTCGAAATTAGTTGTTATGTGGTTGATTAGCCAGTGTATTTGACGAGCTGTGATGGTCGTCATTCTTCTATTTGGTGGAAAGTATGTTGAAATGACTGTGAACTCTGGTTCGGAATTTTTAACCTTGATAGCAATGGCTTCTATTGGATCTATAACCGGTATGGATATCGGCTCACACTTTATTGAATGATGTGTCAAAATCGCCACTCCTCCGTGGGAAGGGTCATCTTCTCTCAATTTTCGGAAAACTTTGTAGTTTTTTATTTTACTTATCATTTGTTCTGTCAAGTGATTTATTTCACTCAAGATGGCAATGTGTATTTTATGTAGATTAATGTAATTTATAATTTCATTCCATTTGTTAACTGAACTCTGACAGTTATGTTGAATAAAATTCAATTTTCGTTTAGCGTGGTGGTTTTGACTCATCTGCGTTATTGACTTTTGGTAATTGTTGTTCTTCTTCTCTTACAATGTTGAATACGGTTTGACCAATTTTATTAACCATAGTTTCGGGGGTGTAGGATGGATTGTTTTTTATTTCGTCTAGTGCTGCTGTAATTTGCGTGTAAAATTTTTCCAAGAAGCTCACTCTTTCTTTGTTGCTGCGAATTGGTTGTAAGGGGAGAGAGTAACCTTCCGGCGCAGGGGACGAAACAGCGGTGGTTATCGGCACTGAGGGCCTCCGTTTTTTTGGATGACTAGTATGATGCGTGTATAAGTCAGTTGACCAATTTGTGGTGTAGGTGTGGGGCTTAGGGTTTTGTGGTAGTGGTGGGAACTCCCCTATTTCGGCTAATAAACTGAACGAGTTTTGCGTGCTCACGATTGCACACAGTTTTTCTGCTTCCTTGTAGTTCATAGATTTCGTAGCCATTATGTTTTTAATTTGTTTTTGTCGTTGAAATTCGTCACATTTTGAGTCACCAGCTGGGTGTTGCTGACTACAATGTATGCATTTTAGTACGACCGCTGTACATTCTTTTGTCTCATGAGCTTGACCACACTTGCAACATCTGGGAATCGTCGAGCGACAATACTTTTCGATGTGTCCATATCGTGCACATTTTTTGCATATGCTAACTCTGTGTATGAATGGCTCAACCTTCCTTTCTGCTAAGTATAACGTGACCCCCGTTGGTAGAGTTTGTGAATGGAAGGTGATTTTGACTGATGAAGTTGGGACATAATTTACTGTTGGCATATTCGCGTTTGTAGTACCTTGGTTCTGGTTTGCGTTTGAGTTGTCGACAGTTGTACTCACTCGGCGTTTGATTCGTTCAACTTTGACGACTTTAATTGGGGACCAAAGATTTGATAATATTTCTTCCTCGGTCATGTCATTGATAACGTTCCGTATGACTCCTATTTTTTGTGTAAGGTTCTGTGGTATGTATGTTTTCAGATTGTTTTGCTTCACTAGTGGGAGTTTTTCAAAGTCGTTCGCAGCGGAAGCTGATAGAAAATCAATTTTTATTTTCCCATAGCCTACCCGTTTGATACATGTTATTTCTTTCACACCATTGTTTTTCATTATTTTACCGACCGTTAATTCGTGTAAGGGTTTTGCATTTGGTTCAGTCCCGTCTTTCTCGACCATCACTGTGAATGGGCCTTTGAAAGATCGCAAGTATTTTAATTTGACTTGTAGTTGATTAGTTTCCATAAGACCCCCTCCGGGGTCGGGAGTTGTCATGTTTGTGATAGTCCTTTTGTGATCAAGGTATTAAAGATAGATAATGTGATTAGACTCACTTTGCGATAAGTTGACAAAGCTATCTCGGACTCGGACTGCTTATCAGGTCTTGACACCACGAAAGCTCGAGCACGACTGACACTTACATATATTATGATTATAATTTACCGACAAGACCTACGGAGGTATTTCAGAGTTCATTATAACTCCGGAGGTGGCCCGGGAGCCGTTTGTCAGAGCTGCAAGCAAAGTAATTCGCTTAGGAACCACTCCCGCTAATGGAGTGTCTTCTAACACCTGCCTGAGAATATACGAGTACGTCTGAAAGTAATAGAAATGGTAACGGAGTTGAGTTCATATCTCGGTAAACAACTGAATACAATAATTGTAGTATTATCTTATTGTCCCTAGTAGTATTTCAAACTGATAATTATTAGCAGTTTGAAAGACTATTTGTCGTCGAAGTTAGCTGAGTTTTATACTTTATGGGGTAACAGACATCACCAATAAACTGAGAATATCAAGAAATAAATCCCGCCACAGTTTTGCCAAGTTGCTGCTCCGCGAATGGTCTCATCCAATTAAACGATCGCAATTAGGGATGCAACGTCGGAACCAAATAATCGATTATAACATCAAATGATTAATCGCAAGCTAATAATCGATGTGACCAATTAATCGGTATGGAATAATCGATTACTCGGATTAATCGATTTTATTTGCTTTCTCACTACCTATCTAAAAATCCGATGGTTTTGTTCGTCGTATTGTTACATTTTAAGGCTAATGAAGATAAAGGTCTGCCAAAACGAATAAAATTGCACAAAATAGATTTGACGTGGATATATCTGATGGCTGCGCCTTTCCAAAATTGGCGCAACCCATTTTGCGTGATTCAAAAAAATGTGACGTTTCTTTGGCGCAATTTCTGTAGTGGTAGAGACTTGAAATTTGGCATGTAGCCTCCTTAGCATTTACACTTTAAGCTGCATACGGCCGGAATCAATTGAGTGGCTCCTAAAGCTAATTTTTATGCTATTCACTCTATGAAGCTATCATTTGGAATAATTCCGAGGAGGTAGTAACAATAACTACCGCGATTCGTCTCCAACAATGTCTTTGTCGTTTGTCTATTCTGCTTAACGTCTGGTTATTACACTTTAGGCAGAATGGACAAATTACAAAGACATCGATGTCTTTGTAACTTGTATATTCTTCTTCAACGATCGTTGAAGACAAATCGCGTTTGTTATTGTTACTACCTCCATGGACACCTCACCTCCTTCGTCCATGCTTATGCTCTTACAAAATCCTAATGTATTCCAAAAGCGATTAATCAAAAAACAATAATCGATTAATACAAATAATCGGTAGTCATACATCGATTAAAATTAATCTATTAATAGGCGTCAAATAATCGATTAATCGATAAACAATTTGCATCCCTATTCGCAATGGCCAATTCTGTATAGCTAACCAAAAAGCTTTCCGAAAAGCTAACCGTGGAATTTTGGCTTAGCTTGTGGCTACTGATCCATAGGTGTTATTAAAACCCTCTGCCTTGTGTGTAGGCGTTAAGGCATTTACTGTATACTGTTACTGTAACACCAGTTATGGACCGATTCAAGTTTGTGGACAACCATCGCGATATGCAAAAAATGAATAACTTTATTACTTATAAATGCTACCAACTGCGGTTTACTGCTACAAAAGGGAATCTACCAGAATTTCAATAATGGGTACCAAGATATCGCTTCTACCAAACCAAAATATCAGTTGGAACAAGAAGATCGGATTCTCTTCCGCAGCGGGTAACATAATACGCCTGGTGCCGTCTTTGTTTTCGCTGATCCGTTATCCAGCTCAAGGACGGTATCCTGTTGCCCGTACACGCAACGAAAACATTGATTTCAATGTAAATCCGAAGGCACTAGGAAGGATGGTTAACGAATTCTAATGGCGACGAAGAATATCTCTTCTACAAACAGGATTTAACGGTTTAAGGAATTTAACAGGATTTAACTGTCATGCATCTTACAACTACGGTAGGTACCTCAAGTCATTTTTTTAATGCCTATGTATTGTGATTCCTGAAGTTGTCAGCAAATAGCAAGAGTCAATCATACTCTTCATATTCCAGTAAAATTAGACCTGAAGGGAGGGTCATCAGTTGAAAGTGACGGTTTTTGGGAATTTGACCCATATGTATGGTTTAATTGGTCAAATTTTAAAATTTATGTGTTCTTTGAACTTGCCATTACATTTTCTACAACTTCAAATGCAAGAATGTTTTTATAGGACCACTACTTTTGATGCTACAGACGGCAGAAAGTCGTCGAATGGTAAATTTAAGCTAAGATGGGGAATCGTCATTTTTCAGACGTCGATTATAAATTGGTTCAAGTTTTGAAGTTCAAAACTTGGTCAATCGACTCAAGAATTAGTGCTCTTCAATTTGTCTCTTCGTAAGGCTTTCGCTGGGATGTGTCGTGTAGGAGTCATAAGCGAAAAACTGAAGAAAGCCCAAAAATGTCGACGTTATCGGGGCAACAAAATTTAAACTCAACCCGGGGCGGGTACGATTTCAGGTTACTCGTTTTCAACACTATCAACCCGACTTGAAGTTATCGAAGCGAACCTTCTCGCCCGAGTAGAATGGGCATTGGGATGTGCCCGTTTCTGTCATAGGAAGTCAGACATGAGGCACACTGAAGTAAGTGTTGTATTTTGAATGATCATAATATGAAGTCCGGATTAATTCTAGCAGCTCCTCCTCGTTGTCCCTGCCAAACTCCTCGGTACTAGTTGTACTTGTTCGCGTTGTGTATTGGAGGTGTTTATGGAGGAAATGTGGAATGAATGACTCCAAACCTTGAAGTCTTCCAACCGAACTCAGTTTACCGAAAGGAAACGTTGAAAATGGTAAATTTCCTTCCAAAAAATTTATTGGGGTTTAATGTACCTCACGTTGGGAACTCGTCCTGATCCTGTATGATATTTCAGTACATTTCAGAATGCATATTTCATCATATTATGATGAAAGGCATTGAGTGCATCTCAAGCAGATCTTCAAGGCCCAAAGACTCTGTTGAAATTTTCCAAACATGAATGAGACGCTCTTGTTGGATTGGGTGGCCCAGATTTTGCCACCGGATATATTTTTGGAAACAAGGTGATGAGGAGGACTCAGAAACAACCTTGGGTGACGCTGTCCAGCTCTTCACCTGAATTTGTTGCTCTTGTTTTCAAGACTATCTTAAGGTTTTAGAGCGATTTCCAGCTTTCCCCAGGTCACTTCGAAGTACCTTCTTTTGCAGGCGTAATTTTACTGGACCAGTAGATGTTGATCGGTGGGTTTGTCTTGGAGTGTCGTGTCTTTTTCTTGTCTTCAGAACTTCGTATGCTCCTGAAGTAGGTAGAATTCTTTACTTCAACTCCAAACCGGGTTACCAGGGCTGCATTTGATCACATTACTACGTTATTTTGAATTGATCATGAGATGATTCCAGTTTTAATCGGCGAAGACGAGCGATCCGGGATGAGAGGTTATCAAGACGGTTGAATAATGAACAGATATTTCTAGGTATGGGTTGTGAGTTTAGTTTGTTACTGTGACTACCTCTATTGATATCGCTTGATTTCTCCGTTGAAAATATGATTCAGCTCAAATAATGTTCGTCTCTTATCGGTAGTTGTTACATGCCCATTCACTATGACTTACAACTCATTGCTGCCTCTGAGCAGTTTAGATCTGTGCGTCTAATGGAGTAGGGAGGGACATTGTAATGATATTAACCTCTTACATAGTGTGTTGGGTGCCTCCTGCAAGGGGACACTATGTCTCATACTAATAATTAAGGTATTATTAGTATTGGTTCGTATTATGAACCCATACTAATAATACCTACCTTAATTGAATCATGTGACATGTTATTAAGGTATTATGTGACAGGTAGTACGGTAAATGTGACATGTCACATTTTAGACGGTTTTGAGTTGAGAGTGGAACTCGGTACATCATTCTAAACGCAATTTGTAACCATTTTAATGACACTTTCCATAATTTTAATAGTAATGTTTAATAAAACTTTGCCCAAGAAAAGTCTAATAAAACTCTACTGTTTTCATTCCTATATTTGCTTTTGGAGTAGAAATTCGTTATTGAGAGACATGAAAACTTATAAATTTTCATAAGCCTTATAAGGCTCAATGTAACGCTTTTAGTTTAAAAAACTGCCTCACACCTCCACCCACGCCAGCTCTAATATGAGAGAGATTACGATCGTAATTTTTTTAGAATCAAAATTCTGTAAACGAATTTGTACACTGTATGCATGGGCACACAGCTGTGTAAGGCCACATTTTGGGAAGGCAGTAATTCGATCAAAACGTTTTTGGACGTCAATTTCGTCCAAACTATGGTTTGATATCTTATCAAATCCGTTGTCAGATTCAAAATATCTTCATTCGTTCTCTTGTGAGAAGGCAAAGAAATTTACCCCCAATAGCGATGACATCTCTTATCTCAGAATCCGACTCACTTGTCGTTACATTTAGCTTTAATTTATTGTGAGATTCTCTGTTTCATTTCATTAGTCGATACTCTCTGAGCGGTATCAAGGGCTTCGTAGGCCAAGGACCAATAGTGGCCCGGGTGTTGTAAGATCCCGAAATAACCAGCACTATTCTATTGATTTCCACCTTGTTTACTCTACCTGCCTTATTTCACCTCTGTGACATCCGATGATAACAGCTGCCGTCAGTTTTTGTAGCCTTCGCTGTATTGATGTACTCTACATCCAAAGCGCTCTCTAGAATTTGCCTTATGAGCTCTGTATCAAAATATCCGACTCCGGAGTCAAGACTCCGTATACGAGGTGTGGCCTACCATTAAGAGATTGTTAAGCAATGGTTGAGATATGGTTAGAGAGAAGGTTAAGAGGTGGTTAAGTACTTTTTAGTACTATTAGTAGATACTTTTTTAGTAAATTTTAGTACAATTAAAAAGAAGGCTGCGGTTGCACTCATTTTGTAACCACAACCCTCCAGAGTAACCTCATTTTTGTTTCGAGTTTCTGGCCCTTCCCAGACCGAAGTTACAGCTGTTTTCGGTATGCATGTTCGGTATGGTACTACTGCAACTGTATTACTTGTGGAGAACTATGCTCCTACAAGCATGGATATTGGCAGGCGGTAGAAAAAAAAAAAATTTGAAAATAGAAGAATCCAATGAATAATAGAGGCATGGAAATAAGAAACTTGAAGAATAGAGGAGAGAAAGATAATCAATATAAATGCTTATCCGCAAATGGGTATGATCCCTAAATAGAAGTCCCTTCTGGGACAACTTCTTAAAGAGCTCGTGAAAGCTCTAAAAAAAAATAGTGGAGGAGGTACCGAGGCAAAGCCAGCACGTACCTACCAACCACGCTCTGCTACCATGTGATGAATGGTTTGCTAAGCCTCCCTGTAACCCGGGGAGGTTAGGCAGTCACGTCCACCCAGAGAGATCGCCTGGTCGGCTTTCACAGACCTACCCATCCCCAGAGCGGTCGAACCAAAAACACGAGAAGCAAGGGAAACTCAGCAAACCATTACACATTTGAACAATAATTTGAATTATTCAAGAAACACCCAAATATCCAACTAAAGGGCACAGTCGGAGCAGTCGTTAATTATAGTAGTAATTGGTTTTGTCAACATCAATAATTGATTACATTTTCAACAATAAGAGTAAACGAGTGATAAACCTAAAACTGTACTGAACTAAGAACACGAAAATTCCGCCAAGGAGACGAAAACCACACACTCGATTCGTTGTCTTTCATTCTAAGCCGCTGGTGCTAGGATGCGATGATGTTTAGGAGTTATAAGCAAAGAACTGAAGAAAGTTCGAAAATTTCTCATTTTCCGGGCCATGTTCTTCTTGCGTTTTTGGAAGCTGTTTACGAGAGAGCTAAATTGGAAACCAGTGATCAAATTGGAATCATCATGATAATAGTGAACAAATTCACCGCTTCAAGCACTGAGCTACATAAAATTCGAAATACAAAATAGTTCAATCACCTGCCACAACGTACTAAATACGTAGGTCTGATCGTACCCCTCCCTCACCACAAAACCTCCGAATTTCGACTCGATTCGCCCTGTGTTTCATTGAACATGCGAGTCACAAGGGTTCTCTAACAAAGAATAACATTTATTTAACAATAGTTTGCACACAAATAATTATTGTATCTTGATGTCTGAAACGGAAAGTGGGAGTCAAGTTTTCTTTTCTGGGTACTTTTTACAGACGTTCATTCTGGGATCCTTTCAGAACTTGGTAATTATGATGCAAAATGAAAATGAAAAAATTTGTTCCCTTGATTCACCCTTTCTCTCAGATCACGTCAGAACACAAGCGACCGGCGGGCCACTACGTCAGAGCCTATGACGCACGAGCGAGCGTATGACGTCAGACGGCTGGCAGGAGGCCAACTAGTACGTCAAAGCCTATAGACCGGCGGGCCACTATAGTTACTATAGCCACTACGTCAGAAGCGAGTTAGTTAGTTACTATCGACGCATCGATGAAGATCCCCTCCCGCCCCGCTTATCATTTAAAGTATTCTACTGAATTCTATGAATAAACCCAGTTTCCCCCCTTACTTCGTCGTAGTCTTTGACTTCTACCTCATCAATCCCAGTACCTAAGGTACGTGTTGGTATTATCATTATCACAAGTGCATCAGTTTTAAACTTATTCATGACCAGAACCGCTGAACTGAAGTAACAAAATATTTTAGCATGCAATCACAGCCTTAATTTTAATTTATTAACAACAGTCTCAAAATTGAAATGACGCGAGCAATATGAATTTAAAACTCGCCGCTTCGCGCCTCGCCAGGGGGGCAAGCCCCCCTGGACCCCCCAGATGCTTACCGTTTGGAGCCTGCGGCTAAAAATCGAGAAACATGGAACATGCTTTAGCTATGTCTTCTTTCTCTGTTTGTTTCCCTGGTAATGAAGCTTCGACCCTCGCACATAAGATTGTTTACTAACCATTTATAAAATCGCATTGTTGGATTAATATCTCGTAGATAAATATAAAACTGCGACATAAATACGTGATAAACCGAGAGCTTTCCAACGAATGGAGAACGATTTTTGTCCGATGAAAACTAAAGAAGTTTCATTTCCCTAGAAACGACTCGGTTGTAGGTACGTGAAAATCATTAAAAAATTTCGTCACCCATTTTTCGTGACACATTCCGCGTGACATTTTTCGGCTAGTTAGTCCAAGGCTAAAGCATGTTCCATGCTAAAAGGTTACTTCCTTATTTTGAGAAATAAAATTGAAACACAGATGTATCTTTAAACTGAGGTGTTACTCGGCATAAAAAGTAAAATTGATACATTTTACATAAAAACAGTGGTTTCTTCGAAAATTTGCTCTTATAGAGATACTGCATGACTGGATTTGATTTTTGATCGAGATGGGTTTTTTTTTTCTTTAAATTATATTGCATATTTGAATAGACGTATTTCTTGTTCTTCTTCTACACCTGAAATATTACAGGTGACTAGATATTTTTCATGTACACATAGTACAACAAAATGGAGGGTCCAACTTCCCTCGAATATGTTGAATAACCCAACAAATGGACTGTGTAACCAAAAGTCGAGTTTGCGTGTCATGACCACCAGCATCTGTATCGCCTCGAGCAAACTTTGACTGGGATTGAGCTCATATTGCTTCAGGGCCCGTGGCATATGGACTATTAAATGTGAGGGTTGAAAACACGCCAGTTGGGGGAGAGAATATTGTTTTCATATATAAAGATGCTTGGGAAACCGTGACAGAACTTGCAAAACACCTTGTAAATAATGTTCATTTTGGTTGATTATCTTCGATAATGAACAATTGGAATCGACCAATTCAGTCCGCGACACTTTGCCCAGGTAACGTTGTCCTAAAATTATGAAATTTGGGTTACGCGTTCGAACTAGCCCCACAATGATCCATGAAACTTTTCATAACCCCTAGAACAATAGGAAGGGGTTGAAAATTAATTTTGAAGTATTTTGCAGCAGATATTCTCAATAAAGGAGGTTATATCCTCCGGAAAAATTCTTTGTCATTTCTGTTCACACTACTATTCTGTTTAGAAGATCCTTCTGGACTACTAGATGTAAGTAGAATTCATCGGTCAGTCCTCAGTCTACAAGTCGTCTGGTGCTCATCTGCATCTCCTTCCACCACGACGCACAGTGGGGCCAAAGTGCCCAAAACGTGGCGGAAATTCCAAAATTTTAAATCTCATCTAGTCCATTGATTTTTTGTGGATGTGAACACATGTATGTGAACACGGAACAATAATTGATTTAAACTTTTATAGGAAGGAGAAGGTCTGGAGAGACGATGAAAGTTGGGGTTTAGGCAATTTTGCAAGAATTGGAGTTTCAGAGTTTTCGTTCGAGAGAGCTGTGGGTGGTAGATAATGTACAAAACAACGACTGAAACGCATTCATACTAAAGTACTAAGACTGGAAAATTTGCTTTCACAATGTTTATTCGTTCATTTCAAATTTTGTATAACTCTTGTAGACCTTTTAAGTAGTGAAATTGGAAACAGCTGTCAAACTAGTAAGTGATTAAGCGTGGTTATTAACCACTGGTTAAGGTCGGATTCGGATTGGGGGGTGTTCTGTTGGTTCCCTAGAATACGATTTAAAAAAAAAAAAAACATCGTGCGCAAATTGAGAATCTTTGTTTTTTCACGTGAAATTTTTGAATTTCCGCTATCTATTGAGCAGTTTGGCCCCACTATGCGGCGAACGGCGGACTGACGGATTTGTTTCTTCTATTTTCGGAATCTACGTATCTTGAAACGTAAACCAACAAATTTCAACCAACAACCTTAAGATTTACATTCCTGTTTTAGTGAATTTTGTACAAGCAAAATAATATTATGTTATGCTGCAATAATATTATGACGGAAGTAATGATTACTCAAAGATATGATTACTTTACAACTCTTATGCGAGTAAAGTCGTTTCTGGCTTCAATCGATTCATTGATTTTGCAACTGAACGAAATGAAAACAACTTCAAAGAGTGTGCTACACATCTTCAAGTGTGCTACTTCTTGTCCAGTAATGTTCGTGTTATAAATAACTGCACCGTTCAAGAAAAATACGAAAATATGAGGAGGGAAAAGAGCCCTTTAGGATTCGGTAAAGGGCAATGCGTCTCAAAGGGCAACCAACGCCTTTCCGGGCGAACCCTTTTCCAAACTGAGAAATTTGACGCTTCAACAAGTCGTGAATCATCCAAGACTGGAAAAATAAAATCTGGAAGTGGGAATTTTCTGCCAACCTGAATTATGGTAAGCATCACGAAATGTCGTGTTTCTTCTTGTTTCGTGAAATTAGAAGACGGTTCGCATTCATTCGTCATTTTTCTTCGCCTGGCTGCGTTTGTAAAACTCGAATTTCCTAAAACGTTTTGTACCAAAATTCGTTTCAGACCATCCTGAGTTCACTGAATCCTGAATTAACTGCCAAAAGACACCAAAAATCATAAAATATTAAGTAAATGTATAAATATGGATTTGAGATAAAAAGTTCAAATTTGCACAATAAATCTGTCTGGGCAATCGAAAGGCTAATTTCGTAGATGGGCAGAATCGGGCCACTCTAAGGGGGGTTTTGGGGAGTTTAAGAGTGGAACAATTACCGATAACCTCCAAAAATGAAACAGTCTGACAAGTGACAACTCATGTTAAAGGTTGTTTAATACGATGGTGCAGTCAGACTTGAGATATCTTGTTCCGTTCTCAAACTGGAGCACTATGAAGATGAAGAATCGTGGCTGTTACTTGAGATGTTCTTCACGTTTCATTTGCTCTAATCTAATAACGGAATGATATGTCGCAATTCTGACTTTACCACTGTGTTCAGTGTAGGAAAATCTATAAACTGAGGTGTTACTCGGCAAAAAAGGAGACAAAATTTGTTATAAAACCAGCAAAATGGAGACATTTTACATAAAACCGGTTATTTCTTCGAAATTTTGCTCTTATAGCCATGCTGTATAACTGTGGATTTTATAATTCTTACTGAAACTGAGTTTACCTTGAGGTCTTCTTTCAAGACGGGGCACCCTTCATTTTACGAGTCTTACTGATCTCTTGTTGTACTGATCTCCACTGTCTCCTATTTCACTGATTTGTGATTTTCATTCTGACGATGTCATGTTTTATAAGGGTGCAAAAATTATTATTTTTTTAGCATGTTCAATAAAATCATATATTCCAGTGACCAAATCGAAGTAGATGACATTTTACTCCCATAAACACCCTAAAATGGTGTGCGTCAAAATGATATGTGTGGCGCCACATTTTAGGGTGTTTATGGGAGTAAAATGTCATCTACTTCGATTTGGTCACTGGAATATATGATTTTATTGAACATGCTAAAAAAATAATAATTTTTGCACCCTTATAAAACATGACATCGTCAGAATGAAAATCACAAATCAGTGAAATTTAATGGTCAAATTTATCATAAAATGGTGAGAATCGTCCGTTTTGAGTATTTTTACCGTGTAGAAATGGGGAAAAGTACCGCGGCGTGTGGGGAACACTATGGTTTTAGGGCGTGGCGCTTTGAGTTTCTACAGCTGATGACGGTAGAATTCATCTCATTTTAGGTCAATATCGCCATCAAGTGTGAGGCGGTGGAAGTGAAGAGTCAATATTGTTCTTTAGGCCCAAGTACAGGGTTTCCACGCTTCGCGCTCGCCCCAAGGGCATTTTCTGGGGAGGTTTAAACATCGTATTATCGGTGAAGGTGATCTTTAGATGAGTCATTGAGAAGATAATAATCTCTTCGACGAAATGTAGGTCGACATACTACGAGTCTGTAGGCAGGTGAGTGTTACTAAGCGATTTCTAACGCCCTCCAACTTGACATCCGTCAGAAGTTGAAAGGTTTTATGTACCTATTTCATTAACGATGCGAGCGAGTACATAGCGACTTCGTTCATATGGTGGAGTACATATCGCAAGGGAAATCTGTTCAAGTGACCAATTCAGAACATCAGTTAACTTGGGTGGGAGAGCTGGAGAGCGACTGAAGTTATCCGTTCCTGCGCCAGCACCACTCGTACAATATGGGAAATAATTGGGAAGTCCTCAAGTACAATTAAATGAAGAAAAAAATACTCGGCAAATTCGTGACACAACGGTTTATTGTCTTCTTAAAGCAGATCACCTTGATCTAATTGACGAAGTGATACATGAAACTCTAGCTCATAATCCAAGGGCAATAAAATAAATAGATATTGTTTAAAAAATTTAAGACAAGAATTCTAGTGAATATTGCATCGCCATCCATCCTCGACCCATGTTTCAAATTTCAAGACTCCAGGTCATCATCCGAATTCAACTTGTTTAAACAAATAGGTATTTGTTATAGTTTAAATGTTTTACAGCCAAGAAACCGAGTGACTATTGCATTGTCATCCATCCTTCACTTATATTTAAAATTTCAAGTCTCTAGCTCATCGGGAAGTTGAATTAAAACTGTTCAAACTTGAATTAAAAGTTTCAAGGATAATCGTTTTGCTGACGAGGGGATTTAAAAAATAATTGTGTTTTGAACCGGTAATTACCCCCTTATATAGGGGGGGGGACGGGGGGAGGAAGGACCTATTCTCATACCTACGGACTATACACATAAAATTTAACAATTTAACAACCCCCATCAACCTCCTCCATCTGCTCGGTTACCTCTTTCTCATCCACTTCCACAGTCACCCACAATTTAAATTTAAGCGGTTGCGGAGGGAGGGGGTGGAGAGGGAGAGCGTAAGGATTAAGAGACAACTCCCCCCCCCCCCCCCCCCCATCGCCCACCCACATCTGCTCGCTTTCCTCTTTCTCATCCACTTCCACATTCACCCACAATTTAAATTTAAGCAGTTGTGGCGTGGGGTGGAGAGGGAGAGCGTAAGGGCTCCCGCGCACTGGCAATTTTCTCTGGGCAACTATTTAGTCGCCTTGAGGAAGTTGAAATAAATCCCATAGCCTTGAATGCAGCCCGCGCATGGGCAACTTTTTAATCACGGCAACTAAAAAATTGCGTCGAGACCTACTCGTCTCAAAGAGTACGCTGATAAAATATTGAAAAAAAAAAACAAAACTCAGCAAATTCTAGACACAACAGTTTATTACCTTCTTTATGCAGATCACCCTTCGGTCTAGATAACTAAATGATATTAATTATTATTACGAATTATCGTTAATTATTAATAATAATATTATTATTATTATTAATATTACTAATAATTAATAAAAATCGTCAACATGAGAGTGCTTGAGAGGCAGCCTGTCGGGTAAACTGGCCCAGCTGATTCAAACAACACATGGTTTTCAAGTATCGAGTTAATAAATAATATTTAATAATAATTATTAATAATGAAGCATAAACATTATTAATAACCATAAATATTAATAAATATTAATAATTAATAATAATTTACACTACTTGATAATAATAATAATTATTATCAAGTAGTGTAAATTATTAATATTTATTGTTGGTTATTAATAATGTTTATGCTTCATTATTAATAATTATTATTAAATATTATTTATTAACTCGATACTTGAAAACCATGTGTTGTTAGAATCAGCTGGGCCAGTTTAACCCGACAGGCTGCCTCTCAAGCACTCTCATGTTGACGATTTTCAATCTGCTCCAACTTGAGCAGTCATTATGAAAAGTTTCGAGGATCATTGTGGGGTAGGTTGGAACCCGTAACGAAAATTTCGTAATTTTGCGGACGGACGGATTTTTGGAATCGCCCAAAGAAACAATTTTTTTTAACCCCATGTCAAAATTTGTTGGTTTACGTTTCAAGATACGTCGATTCAGATAATTGAATAAAAAACAAGTACTTAGTGTGAATTATTATTAATTATTGTTTATAATTATTAAGAATAGTTATTAATAATTATGAATAACTAATAATGATTATTAATTAACTCGTTTTCTGAAGACCCTGTGCTGTTCGAATCTGCTGGGCCAGTATGAACATTGACCCGGCAGGCTGCCGCAAGATCCGCTCTCATGTTGACGACTTTTGATCTGCTCCAACTTTGAGCCCTCATTGTGAACGAACGGCTGGTCGTACAATGCTGCGGATGGTCTTAAAAAATTATAAAAAATGAACTCTATCTAAATGTGAACTAAAAACTATACCGTTCAGAAAATAAAGAAGATAATAAACCGTTGTGTGATGAATTTGCAGTTTTTTTTATTCGATTTTCTTAATCTACGTATCTTGAGACGTAAACCAACCAATTTTGAGGGGGTTAAAAAATAGTTTTCTTTGGTTGATTCCAATGGTTCATTATCGAAGATTTCTAATAATTATTGTAAACAATTATTCCAATTTTACACAGACTTAGGGTCACTAGGGCCACTATTGGTCTTATTGTTTAAATAACACAGTATAATCTATAGTTGTGTAAAATCAACTACAGGACCATGATATTCGATGGAATAATTAATTAGTACGTAGTAGGACATTCTGGTGACGAATTAACTGGGTACGGTTCTTAGTTCCACTGGGGATTTATGGTGGTGTTTAAGGAGGGGGTGGGCGAGCAGCGTAACAGCAGCGTAAGGATTACAGACAACCCCCGCCTCATCATCCTTCCACACTTCCAATAATTGAATTAAGGCGGGGAGGACAATAACAGACAACCACCCCCGTATCCACTTTCCACCCACAATTCCAATTAATGAAGTGGACGTCAGCTCATGAGTGGCAGACATTAATATTGTGCATTTATACCCCCACCCGTGCCACCTGAATCTGCCCCCTCCACCCCGCTCCCTGCAGTCAACAGATCGTCAACCACCGTTTCCTCTTTATCACCCGCCTCCACTTGCCACCCACAATTCCAATTAATGTAGTGGTAGACAGCTCTTGAGTGGCAGACGCATTTAAACCCCCCCTACCATTTATCATCCACCTAAATCTGCCCTCCCGCTACCCCCCTCCACAACGACCAACAGATTGTCATCCACTGTTTCCTGTTTCTCAACCGCCTCCTCATCCATCCACACTTTCAATTTAAGTAGATGAGGGGGGGAGGGGATGGATTACAGGCAACCCCCGCCTGGTGTCTTCAACCTCCTGCATCTGCTCCCCCTCGCCCAGTTTCCTCTTCATCACCTGCCTGCTCATCTATCCACAATTCCAATGAATGTGGTGGTTGTCAGCTCACGAGTGGCAGACATTATTATTGTGCATTTATACTCCCCTCCACCGTTTCACCATCCACCTAAATCCCCCCCCCCCCCCCATCATTCACGGCTCACCCAAATCAACAGACCGTCATCCACCATTTCCTCATTCTCACCCGCCTCGTCATTCATTCAAACTTTCCATTTAATTCATGGCACGGCGGGGGGGGGGGGGGATGGATTACAGACTACCCCCGCCTTCGCTCTTCAACATCCTCCATCTGCTCCCCCTCGCCCCCCTTTCCATCGTATCACCCCCGTCTCCACTTCCCATCCACAATCCCAAATAATGTAGTGGAAGTCAGCTCATGAGTGGCAGACATTAAACTTATGCCACCTAAATCTGACCGCTGTCTAACAGTGTACTCATATTTCAGTGGAAATAGACGATTTTTTTCCAATACTCTTGTTTTCCTCAACATGGATTTCCTCGATTTCATCGCGAGTGATTTAGTTCGTTAATGGATAGCACCAGTATAATACTGCTGTAAGTTGACGTTATAACGTCTGATCAGTAAATCAGTTGGGTTGTTGAACCTGGTACTCACTGAATCTTGCCATCAGTTGAAATAGAGCTCATCAGTCATTCATCTCAGGGGCGGAAACACTGCAGGAAAATTGAATTGTTCCCTCACGGAACGGATCCGGGCTAATGATGACGTCAACTTCATCCGAAGTCGTGATGTGAGTTTCAGGTTGAGACGACAGCTACGCTCCTGAACTACTATGCGGTTGGGACAACCAGAATTTGCATTCACAGAGGGACTTGACAGGGAGACGGTTTCTCATCACGGCAGCTACTTCAGAATTTCCTCGTACTCCACTTTTAGCTTTGATTGCTACACGACAATTCTACTTTTCTCAGCATCATTAACTCATCATAATATGATATTAGACATGGAGTTATATTATATATTATAAATTTTATATTAGACATGGAGTTTGCAAGGTTGGCAGCAAAGGCTGGTTGAAAAATTCACGCACTTTTCCCGGTCAAAAATAAGAAATTCCCGGCATGTTTTGACTGATTTCCAACACTTTAGCCACTTAAAAATAAAAAAGTGTAATCATTTCCGGAATTTCCGTATTATTATTGGCTACGGACAGAGTTGAAAGGGTGGCTAGGCATATAAGGAAAGTTTTGTCTACTTTGAAGTAGAGTATCTCGGATAATGGAATGGCACCTTTGGAATCGCCCAAGAAAAGAAAATTACCCCCCCCCCCCCCGAATTTAACAATTTTAAAATGTTAAAAATTCATATCTCGAGAAATGTTAATGGAACGGCATAGTTTTTGTTCAGATTTAAATAGAGTGTCATCTTAAGAACTTTTTACGACCATCTGGAGGTGACGGTTCAATATTCATACTGGCCCAGCTGATTCGAACAGCACAGGGTTTTCAGATATCGAGTATTTTGTTCAAAAATACTTTTTTGTGCTGATAGAAACAAAGTAGGTAATTTTGAATACTTCTTGGTATCAGATACCAATAAGTATTAAAAAAAAAGTATTCAAAATAACTTTGAATTCTCATTCTCATTCTTACTATCTAGGAATGCGGTACCTACCAAGTTTATGTTTATGTTCGAAATTTCCCCTTGGCGCCAAGCCAATGCGAAAACGAGTTATTAGGAAAAGTCTCCCAATCTTTGAGAGCAATATTCGTTGTTTCCATTGAGGAACATGAGCATTTCAACTCTGGAGGAACTGAGGTTTGCTCTTTTTGATGTACCTAATAAAATTGCCTGATTTGGAAGAAACCCTTTCGCAAGTTACGGAAGGAGCAACTATTTGCATTTAACACGATTTCACCTGCATTCTTCTTCTTCCTCTTGTTATTTGTGTTGTTCCCAGTTGATTATTTGATAGTTCAATTCAAAGAACTACTTGCGCCGTTTTTATTTTTTATTTTTTTTTTTCAACTAGTTTTATTCAAATTGAGAAACGGTTATAACGTTTTTTTCTCCAAACTAGTTATTTCAAACTAGTTTCTCGTTTCTTGACCCATCCCTATTTGATACTATGTCGAATGTCTTGCTGTCTTGCCTGCTCAATAACAAATATCTCGACAATCAGGATTTAGTTGGGTCTATATCGCCCTCAGGCGGTCGAGAACCATCGAATCCAACATTAACATACAGACCACCCTTTGTAGCTGAAGCCTTTTGTTCTGCCGGCAAAGAAAAAAAACTTAGCTCAAGAAAGTCCCTCAGATGAGTGGTGGGGGATAGTGAAAGGTTTCTGTGCGGGGGCCCCACGCCTCGAGAGACGTTGTAAAGTCTGAGCGAAGCGTCGTTAGAAAGATTTTAATAAGACGTGCGGTACGGACTTGTGAGAATCAGGAAACAGGCAGTTAACAAAAGGGAAAGGGAGAGAAAAAACAGCGTTTTTCTCCCGTGTGGGAAATTTCTCGTCGGTTGAAAAACCGTTGCAATACGCCGCTAGAGACTGGATGCTCCTTAGTCCAGTCGGTGGAGCAATTGAAAAGGTCGTACCCAAATCGCAAAAGATAGTGTAGAAGATTTTATTGTTTTAATCGGTCTGTGTGGGGCCCAATAATCGATGCGGAATTTTATCAACTTTAGTTATGTATATAGTGACTTTTGGCGTAAGAGTGACAGTTTTGGAGTTATAAGCCAAAAACCGAAAAACGTCCAAACATGTCGAGGTTTTTGGGCTACCAAAAATTTTGTCGTTCGACATTTTGTGTGCAAACTTTGAATTCATGTTATTGGGTCCCACATAGACCGATTAAAACTTTTAAAAATAAAATCTTTTACACCACTTTGTGCAAGATCAATTTCTATACTGACTGGACTACCTGGCTCACGTATTCAGTTTCGTGTGAACGGATTTTTTCCAAAGCTGGGCAAGTAATGACTGAAAGAAGAAATCGTAGGAAAACGAACAAGTTATCAAAAATACTTCTCGTCAAGTTTAATGCTGAATAGGTAATTTAGATTGCAAACATTGTAGAATAAGTAAATGTAGAAAAAATTTGTAGTGATTTTTAGTACCTAATAAAAAAAGGAAAATTGTAAGCGTGCACCTACCAATCTGTACCAAATAATTATAACGTAAAAAGTGAATATTTTAGAGTTAATGTTTTATGATATTATTTCCAATAAATGTTTGTTTATAAATAATTTAAGTGAAGTAATTATTACGGGGATGACTCACCTGAAGAGTCCTACAGCCGGAAGCGAACACGAAGGAGTTTTCAAAAGAAAAAACCCGTTATCGTAGAAATAATAACTAAATACGCACCAGTGTTTACTCTAAAGCTTGTATTTGTACATATTTATGTGTTTTGGTGAAGTAGATAACGTAGAAATGAATGAAACATTGTGAAAATAAATGAACAATCGTATTTGCCAATTTTATTTTCTCTTACAGCCTGAACAGTCCTAACTAGTGATTGAACAAAATCTGTACGTGATAGAAAAAAACTGACTTCATTTTCTGCTTCAGCACTCAAAAAAAAAAAAAAACATTTATGTTGGCCTAAATTATTAAATCAAATTTCAAAAAAAAAATTTATTTGTAGGCCTGTGTTATTTGACATTAATTATTATTATTTGAAATTAACGAAAATGTATGATTACATAATCATCAGAGTTATAAGATTTATATGATCCACATTTTCCATGTTCCATTTTATATGCTCAACATTCCATGCTCCATTTAATGCTCCAAATATAGATAACAGATAATAATATATTAGAGAGGATGGGGTTGCGGAATAAAAACATCCCCCAATCAACTGACTAGTAAGTTGGACTACATAGATAATATCTATGTAGTCTATACCTATATTATATATCTATGGACTAGAGATATAAAGTTTACCAGTGCCACAGGATCTGAGGGTACAGAATTTTTAGAAATAGGTAATTATTGCTTTAGATTTAGCTGAATTGACGTTGATTCCATTCCTCTGTGCCCACACCGAAACGGCTGAGAGATCAACATTTAAGAGGTGTATGGTGTTGACAATACCAACAATTCTACCAGGAAGATAAAACTGGAAGTCGTCGGCAAAGCGACGGTATGAGCAATGTTCGTAACGCAGATGGCGTAGTAGGTACGTTGTACCGCAAGTCTTCGCCACACACAATTCGAAGGTTTTCATGTTTTCGCACACGGCAATGCTGCTGCGTTCAATTTGTCTTGTTCAGATCGTTTTACTCGTCCCTACCGACAGACAAAACTATTTCAAGTATCACGAATCCATGATGTTAATAAACATATTTACGTTCATTTATTCGGCGTGAGATGACGACAGGTTGACTGATCCACCAAAGACGACCGGCAAAAATCAACCGGTTCGCTCCTGGTGGACAAGTGCGATGTTTTTGGTGAGGCCGGTCGGAAACGAGTTCGAATCCAGACCGGTCATCCGCGAGTCGCTCGGATTTAATTTGTACGGGATCTTGGCTTCCCGTTCGTTCCAACCTTCTGTCGAACAACAATTTATACGATCATTCGTACGATCGATGTAGGTCGAAATGGCATTTTTACAGGACACCACCAGGCTAAGAGACAACTATTGAAAAGACCGGAGGTTGTATCGACGTTTTAGGGAATTATTGAAGACAGGAAGCTATTGGTTTCGGTCCAAAATTGTTAAAACTCGAATTTCCGGAAACTGTTTACACCAAAATCTAGAGATTTAAATTACGGTTCAGAATATGTATTCAATCTAATAATTTGCAATAATTATTTCTTTTCACCCTGATACAACTGGGCAAAGTTGAGGAAAGCTACTCAACCTATTTTCCCACAATATTGATGAATCTGACCGCCATGTTACGAATTTCCAAAATCGAAGAGTACATCTATCTAGAGTTACTAGTTCCGAATCCGACTCAATAATAAAACAATGTTTTTTTGCCTTTTTCACACCATGGCTACTGGGCAAAGTCTCAATTTTCATTAAATTCCGAATTTGAAATTTTGAAAATTTTCGACATCACCTTAATCGATTCCCGTTTGCTGATTTCAAAAATTATGAGATCCAAAGACGTGACAACGGGGATAGGTTTCGATTATGAATCCGTACACAACTTCAGAGTACATAGTTATTTTTTGCTAACTGCAGGCTCCCCCAAGAGGTACCCTACCAAAATTTAAGATGAACTAATGCTCCGATCGAAAAATCGTGAGGGTTAGGTGATGTTGGCCATCTAAATGGTCATCTAAAAGTTTCTTTGTGAAACCAGCTGTCGGGCCCGTCGCCGACGGGCAGAACTCGGGGTGTGTCCATCTACGTCTGTTACCTGTCCCGGACCTGCCAATCTTACCTGTCGCTTTACGGATTAGGTATACCTCTTACATGTCCCTTTACAAACTCTTATAATCTCAAATACCAAAAATAATATTCATAATATATTATAATATTATTTTTGGTATTTAAGATTAGTATAAGAGGTATCCGCTGTTCGAGGAAAAAAAAGTGTAACTTCGATTTTCCGCCGTTTTATATTTTTAACTGTTCAACCAGGACAGTAGTAGATCGGTGTGATAGAGAAACGCACTATTTTCCCATTTTTATAGCTTTTATGACCTTTTTTTATGGTTAGCCTAGACAGGGGAATGACAGCGCAGCAGGGGAGCTGATATTGTTACTACAGGGGAGATGATGGAAAGACAGGGTGGATGATTGAAACTGATTTCTTCACTGTTCGTTTTGGAATTATTATTAGAAAGGTTAGTCCAGTGAAACAAAAACTTGCAATAACATTTTTAATTCAAATTCAAAACAAACATGAATAACTACTAGAATTGAGGAACACAAAATAGGAAAAAAACTTTGGTAAAATATTTAAAACGTAACCCTTGAAAATATATAGGGAAGCCGAAATAAAAACAATTAAAATTCCCAAAAACGGCTCAATGGATCGAATGGGGAGAGAAATGTCTTAATTTACGTACCCAATCAATTTAAGTCGAATTAATAGGCATTAATAACCTTAGTCCATTCGCGGCGAAGTCTGCGTTTTTCCGCAAACGCTCGTAGTCCCCAGAATTTTCGCTTCTGTTCTCCTCAATAATTAAGGATTTTGTCAACACTTTTTTCTACCGTCCGTTTTTTTCTTACCTTCGTTATTTATCTCGTAATTTCTATTTTTCTCATTAGTAGTAGTGTATATAGTTAAGTTTAGTGTGTAGGTAGGACGTAAATTGACGATGTAGGAAGTTGCCGTGAGACCCTCGATATAAATTCTTCGAAAATTCGCTCTTACGCCCATGCTGCATGACTGTTTGTTTAAATTGGAAGACAAATACAAGAGTACATTCACATACGAATCACGTCATACAAAGATATTCATTGTGCACATTTACGTCATACGACTATGTTGAGCTCTACAGAGAAATAATCGATTTTCTATTAATTCTCGACATTGACTGTTCCGTGACGCCAGACGAGGAACGAGGAAAGTTTAAAGTGGTTCCCTCGGGTTCTTTTCATAACTTTGTTAATCAATACGGTCTCATAAGTAGGGCGCGCTCCACAGAAGGAAGACGCTACGACCAACTAGTTGAGAAAGCATTGTTTAAAACTTTATGGAGTAATTCATAAATACTACGGGAGAAAGTTGAACACCGGGAACTCGCCCAAAGTTACGAGGAAGTGTTGATGATTCTGAAGAAAAGAAGCTCAAGTAAACTAAGAAAGTAGTGTTGAAACTGTTACGAGAAATCACAACATCACGTCAACACAGTGAACGGAAAATACCACGATGATTTCCATCACAAGGACAACACAATGACTTCTATACAATTAAATTTGGAATTTAATTGATTCATAATTCATCAATAATTGATTCATAGTTCATCAATAATTGGTTCATAATTCTTCAGTAGTTTTATCAATCACCAGTTATCACCTAACTGCTTGGTAACTTTAGCCAACCTTCGGAGGGTCAGTTAACACTTAACAGATTGTTAGTGGACAGGACTGTGTTGCTGTTGTGGATATCAACTATTTTTATTAATGATGATTGCCGACTCGGATTGTTCGTCAGACGAAGAAATATTTGCGGAACGTAATAAAATCTTCTTTTCGCAGTCCCTAAAGTTCACCGATCGAGCCCTTCTCTGTCGATTCTGCGAATCTGAAAAGTGTAACCAGTTGAATGACAAATTGCTATGATCACCCAACTTCCACGTGATGAAACCAACTAGAGTGTAATATACTATGCAGGGTGTATTTGTACCAAGTTCGCTAAATGTAGACGAACCTTCTAAAATGACTGCGCCGATTGAAAGCATAGGGCCAATCAGAGTTGGGATTATTCGAATGAAAATTAAGTTGAACTAAAGTTGAAACTAAAAACTAATTTAGTGTTTAGTTCGACTTCCGTAACTAATTTTTGGAACTAAATTAGTTCTAGTTTCAACTGTTGAAACTAAAACTAATTTAGTTCCAAAAGTTAGTTTCGAAGTTGCGAATAAAAACTAAAGTAGTTTCATCTTTTATTCGTAGTTTCGGAACTAAAAATGAAACTAAATGTTCTTTTCCTCGCGTTTTATTACTAATTTGAAGCTTTGAAGGGGATGTGTTCGGAGGTAAAATTAATAATCTCATGACTGAATCGTAAAATTAATAATCTCATGACTGAAAACTTTGATTCTAACGGGGCCAATCCTCACAAAAATGAAATTAAGTAAAATAAAATAAATGGACACCTTGGTTGACGTTATTCTCAAGGCCAATCTACCTAAGTATAAGTAGGTACTATATTTTCTCTGACTCCTTGAGTTCTTTAGCCCTTTTGAAAAGTAACAGACCACGTAGGGCATGCAACCCGCTCATAGGAAGCGTACTCAGACACTTGTTGGATGTAGAACGAGCGGGCATTCAAATTTGAATGCCCGCTCGTTCTACATCCAACAATCGAAATAATCGAAATAAAGTTTATTTATAAACTTTATTTCGATTAAAGGTCATAGTGGTATTTGTTATAACGAAAAGGTTGATATTCTGGCCAAACAGGGAGCAATCAATGATGTTCCTGTGGATTTGCGCATTTTTATAAACGATTTTTACCCTTCCATTAATCAATATTACAGATCTCTGTGGGTAGACGAATTTGGTCGGGGTGAGAAGAGCAGATTCTATAAGGAAATCCATTCCAAACCCACATTGGTGCCGTGGTTTGCTGGCATGACATCCAATAGAGGCCTTATAGTAACCATGTGCAGGTTGCTGTCGAACCATGGATTATGTGCGGTGTACAAACACAACTATTTGGACCCTGAGTACTCTCCGCAATGTCAAGCCTGTGAGGGTGCTGAGGGTACTCTGGAGCATATATGCAGCATTATACGCTGGACAGAGCTTTTTGATTGTATTATGCCAGTATTAGCACTAACTATCCATTATAAGCAAATTCTCAGCGAGAAACTTACGTTCGGTTTTGTACATGAATTCTTTTTGAACTTACGATTAATCATATAATGTAATGTAATGTGACGTAATCTTTGTATACATATACATTAGTGACTTTTTATAAGAACATTCATTCATTTATTTATCATTTATTAATATCATGGCTACATGTACTATTTTGAAAATGCCAATAAAATTTTATAAAAAAGAAAAAAAAAGTAGGTACTAGGTAGGCAGCAAAACTCCAGATTCCTATCTAATTTTTTTTCTAATCTGCATTCTGTGACCTTTTTTCGACAATTTCAAATTTCTGCTTTTTGCGACTAACTTTGATTTTTTTAAATAGATATTTGTAAGGCATTGACGTATTATTAAAACATCGTTTATAAAACATGTCGTTTTCCATTGTTTCAGGACTCTTCTGTTCTGTATTCCATTTTTCGAACAGTTTTGTCAATCCAATAAAATATTCATTTTTTCTCCTCCAGACGTAATGAATGACTCATCACCCTCAATTCTTCGATTCGTTTCTGAAAACATTTGATGTTCAACTCAAAATGGTGGGGAGGGAAGCAAACTTGAATCTATTCTTCTACGACCCTGAAATAAGGAACACACACACATTTCGTTGAAACACACATCCACTTCAAATCAGTAAAAAACGCAAGGAAAAAAAAAATTTAGTTTCATTATCACTTCCAAAACTACGAATAAATAAATAGATGAAACTACTTTAGTTTTTATTCGCAACTCCAAAACTAACTTTTGGAACTAAATTAGTTTTAGTTTCTTTTAAAACTGTTGAAACTTTTGGAAGTAAATTAGTTTAGTTTCAACAGTTGAAACTAAAACTAATTTAGTTCCAAAAGTGAGTTTCAAAAGTCGAACTGAAACTAATAGTTTTAGTTTTTAGTTCCAGTTTGGGACTAATTAAATTAGTTTTTGGTTTTGGTTTTAGTTTTAGTTTCAGAACTAATTTTTGCCCAACTCTGGGGCCAATGCTGTACGAAATTTAATTCTGTATCAGAGCTATTTAAAATTAGATGGCGTTAAAATCGACTATCTTTGACGGGCGCTTGCGGCTGGACCAATTTCTATGTTTGAAATACCATTCGAAGCGGAATTCAATGTTCGTTTTTTTTAAAAAAGTAAAATTTCCTGTAGGGTGTGCACTCGTCGAGATATGCATAACTTGTACGAAAAACCGAAAAAACGGCTAGAATCTTAGTTTTGTTCAAATTTGAAGCACAACCTAGAAATCGTCGCTAACTCATAATCCTCCCGTTAATCAGGACCTTCAAGAGGGATTCAAAGACTTCCAGCTATCGAGTAAGTTTTGGAAGCTAGATCCCTTTTTATGCACCAGAATATACCCTATAAGGCGTTAATCGATTACTTTCGTGTAATCGACTACTTTCTACGACTACAAAAGTAATAGGTAGTGAAAGAAGCCGTATACAATCGCTAGGTACTCGTATCATCAAATCAAATCAATAATTGTTATAATTATTATATCAAATCGTATACGATATGAATTTATTGATATGATATTGATCTAATATAATATATTAGATCAATCTCATATCATACACTTAATATATTATATTATATCAAATCAATAAATTTGGTTTATTATTTTTCAACTTTGAGAATTCAAGAAAAAAAAAGAAAAAACAAGAGACATCTCATTAACCATCTTTAAAATTTCATGTTCTACGTAGAATCCTAAAATCCAATAGTGAAAAAATGCAAATTCTTGACACAACGGTTTATTATCTTCTTTGTGCAGATCACCCTTCTGTCTAGATCACTAAATGATTGAATAATTATCATTAGGTTTCATAATTAATTTTTAATAACTATTACCAAGTAGTGTAAATTATTATTACTTAATTATTGTTAGTTATTAATAAGTTTTTTATGAATTGTTATCAATTGACTTGATATCTGAAAACCATGTGCGGTTCGAATCAGCTGGGGCCAGTATGAACATTGACCCGACAGGCTGCCGCATGATTCTCCATCATGTTGTCGACTTTTGATCTGCTCCAACTTTGAGCCCTAATTGTGAACGAACGGCTGGTCGTACAAAGCTGCGGATGGTCTTGAGAAATTCTGAAAAATAAACTGTCTAAATTGGAACTAAAAACTATACCGTTCAATTTGAATTTTTCAAAATTTCAGAATTCGTTTTGAACCCCTTCCCATTTACCTAGGGTGGATTATTTTTTTTTAAGGGCGGCAGCGTGTAGGGCCATGTTCATACTGGTCCAGCTGATTCAAATAGTACATTGGTGTTGTTGGATCAACAGTTAATAATAATGATTACCTAATAATTGATAACAATTAATGATAATTTATAATTACCATAAATTTATAATTACAATAAAAAAATTATTATTTATAAAGTTATTATTTATAAAATTAATTATAAATTATTTATAATTAATTTTATAAATAATAATTTTTAGTCATTAATAAAAATGAACGATAATTAATTATTGCCGACGCAGGTAGGAGGATATGAAAACCCCAGAATTATATCGGTACAAATTATTTGTAATCAATTCATCATCTCTATAAACGTTTCATCTAGACAGAAAAGTGAAAAACTTTTTCTCTGGTCGATTCCAATGGTTCATTATCAGTTATAAAACCTGTTATAAAACCAGTGAAATGGAGACATTTTACATAAAACCAGTTATTTCTTCGAAAATTTGCTCATATAGACATGCTGCATGAGTGAGGTTTCTTTTTGGGCTCTCCTGTAAAGTTGCAAAATTTGGCCTCTTAAGCACAGTAACTGTCCTTAAGAAGCCAAATTTTGCAACTTTACAACAACAGTTGTGCTTAAGTGACGATTTGTATGACGAATTCTGAGAAACCTGGACGACAACCTGATGAGACAACCGCCACTTTTCGATACATCATCAAGAAATCTGAGGTTTCACTTCAAGTAAAAAACTGATCAATAGAACTGAGGATTCCTTCGGCATTTCATTCAAAATGAAGAAAATGCAACACTACAATCGGTCTTTATTCGTCTTTCTTATACAACATCAGGTTCTAAAGTTAGAGTTCTGTCAAATGCCCTCGTCGTATCGTGGATTGTGTAGGTTCACGTACACCACACCTACAATGGTGGGCATTTCATGTTTATTCCGATTTGGATATCAGTACGTAGATACACCGGTTTTGATGATTAGGTGCCTACAAACTTAGCTACACTTAGCTACACTGTCGAAACCACACTACAATAATATTTAAGGTACAGTCAAATGTTGTAAACTAAGCCGGATGATGAACATACGGGTCGAATTTTAGAGCAGGTAGTGTAAATAGTAGTCAAAATAATGAATATAAAGGTAGATGAATTGTAAGTCTACACTTAGTAAATAAAGACAATGTTTTTGTTTGGAAGACTTGTACTGTTTGAATACAGCCGACAACCCTTGAATACAGAACACCTGGGCGGCCGAATCGAAGCAATTCAAAGAGGCGTTTAGTGTCGGGATTCGTGACAACGGAAAAATCCTCGTCAATTGTGATCTAAAACAAGAGACAGCGAATCGAAATGAAAGAAATGAAGTTTACAGTTGAATCGGTTTATTACCTCGAGGGCTGGTAGAAAAAAAAGGTGTCGAAGGGACGAAACCTCGAAGGACGCAGCCACTGATCACTTTTATCAATCACTGAACTCACACAAAGATAGAAACACTATCGTAACGGAAACGGTTTTGTTTGTATCGAGCAAAGCCTTTCAGAGAGCACTTTGTTTATGAACAACAAGAGAAATTCATACAACAAAAAAGTAACCCTACTGAAGTGAGAGCGGCGGGTGAACGACGCGAACCGACGGTAGCCACTGCATTGCTCATTGCTGGGCCGAACAAAGGGTGGGTGGATGAGGAGTGACGTCACGGGGTCATGGGAGGGGAGCTGGATGACATGCGCTCGGGGTCGTGAAAGGAGGTGACAGAGACATCTAGCGGCAGCGTTCTGTACTAATGAGACCGGCCGGCTTCCGGAGGACCATCGAATTCAGCCGGAATAATTGGTGCCGTATGCTGATGATACCGCCTTGATAACTACCGGTAGCTCCTGGGAGGAAGTCAAAAAATTAAACAGTTGTAGTATCCATACTGCAACCATCAGCTCCCTATGTGTTGATGAATTGAAACTTCCTGACCCCGTCAAACGCCCTAAGAAGATTTTTCCTTCGTCAATATACTTACTCGTACCTACATATAATTTTTGGTGTCTTTTGGCATTGAGAGTGTTAATATCACGAACTTACTAAATACTTACCACAAATTTTTAAAAGAGAAAGCACTTAATTTAACAAAGTCAATCAAACCTTCTTGCTCGACCAAACATGTTGGTCATATGATCGATAAAGAAAAAGTAAAAATCATTGAGAAAAGCCGGCAAAGACATGTGCACTACATTGGAGTAAAAAGTGAAAAGTTAACAGTTTTATTTATAATTGGTCGCTAAAAATATCAACTTCAAAAAAATGAATTGTCTTTCAAAAACATCAACTGCAAGAAAATTAATTTTCAAATTTTTGAATATTGCTCTCTGTCCAAAATTTTTAAAAACTCGAACTAACGAAAAATGTTTATACTTACCAAAATCCGTTAACTCTCGATAGAATTGAGATAAAAAGTTCAAATTTGCACAAAAAATCTGTCTCAGCAATCGAAAGGCTAAATTCGTGGATGTGCATAATAGGGCCACTCTAAGGGGGGTTTAGGGTAGTTTTTAGGGGGGGGGGATTAAATTTACCCCCCCCTCCCCCCCTGTTACATTGTGTCGGAGGGGGCTGGTTAGCGTGCAAGTAACGTGCCATACGATTTGCAGACGTGCAAGTTGAAGAGATGCGATCTGGAGACAACTCGGGTCTGAGGGGGCGGGGGTAGCTTGCAAGTTGCTGACGTGCAAGTGGCGGACTTGCAAGTTGCAGACGTGCGATTTGTGGACTATTTATGGCGGAGGGGGCGGGGTAGCTTGCGATTTGAGGACGTGCATGTTGTGGACGTGTGATTCGCAGACGTGCGATTTGGAGACAACTTATGCCGGAGGAGGCGGGGTTGCGTGAGATTAGAGTTGGCGAAATGGGGAATTAAGAACCTCCGGTAATTTTAACAGCCCCGTTAATTTATGCATCCGCTAAAAGTATATGACGAGTTCTCTCTGTCCTACTAATCTATTTATGTGATCTGTTGTTTGGGGGATGTTTTAGCGAATTTTCGAAGAAAAGGAACCTGTTGTCCTCGGTCCTAAATTTGTAAAACTCGAATTTCCGAAAGCATTTTATACCAAGATCCGATTCAAACCATCCTAATTCACTGCCGAAAGACACCTAATATCGTACTCGTATGTATATTTATATTTATGTATATACGATGGATTGGTGAAACTAAAGACACTCGCGTGAAATATGAACTTGAATGCACGAACAGGAGGATGAAAATTATAGAAAATTATAGAAAACACTTACTACATTTGGAAAAAGTGGAAATTTTCGCTGTACAGCGTCGTCAGCTTCTCGGGCTGACGACGCTGTACAGCAAAATTTCCACTTTTTCCAAATGTAGTAAGTGTTTTCTATAATTTTCTATAATTTTCATCCTCCTGTTCGTGCATTCAAGTTCATATATTTATGTATACAAGATATGGTAACGTAAATCGCCAAGTTTACGGATATTAAATGCTGAAGCAAGCAGAGTTCCCCTCGGCCTCGCGAGCTCCGCCAAGGGCCGGCAGTCTCTCTCTCACGCTCGTCCAGTCCAGTTCGATTTTTCTGTGTAACGGTTGTTTGGAAAATAAATTTCTTAATTTAGGACTTTGGAAGTTTAACAAGTTTTTTAAAAAAGCTTCTCCCAAAGTCCCGCGAGTTAAGTGGCGCAGTCAGTAGGACTAGTGAAGATCAATCATCGTGATTAGCAATCATCGTGATTAGCAACGTGTTGATCGTTCGTATTTACGGTTTGTCACTGGTCTACGATCCGAACTCCCGACAAAACCGTGAAATTGGACCACTCGTACGGACTGAACAGCAAGGTCTCCAACGCTGCATCGCGCAAAGTTCGGAGACTATCTCGAAAGTTGCATCGCGCAAAATACGTGAAAAGTGAGTGAAGTGAATTCGGAATCCTCGTATAGTACGCTGGACCCACCGGAAGAACTTCAGAGAGACTCCCTGTCGCCTTCGGAAAAAGAAGAGTCGGAAGCCTGCTTACCCATTGCAGTCTCCAGGTACGGAGGACACCTTCCCACCTTCAAGAAACCCCCGAAAATTGATGCTGGTGCTTTGGTGAGTTATCAAACTTCAAATTTCTTCACCAACACGACATCAACCATGGCACAGGAACTAAGATCGCATTATTTCGATATGGTGCCCGAATTCCACGGAGAACCAGGGCAGTTAGCAGATTACATTGAGAATGCCGAAAAAATAGTAAATAAATTTTATATCGCAAGTGATCCCACGAACTTTCAAAACTATTATATTTTGTCTTGCCTGAAATCGAAAGTAAAAGGACAGGCACGACAATTGTTGAACACTCATGTTATTAGTGATTGGAACGACTTGAAAAAAGCCCTCTTGAGCGGCTATGCCGACAAAAGGGACTGCTACACACTAAACATTGAGCTTTGCACATTGAAACAGGGCCCAACAGAAATTCCGTATTGTAATAGATTATCGAGCACTGAATGCCAAAAGTTTGGATGACCGGTATCCCCTCCCAAACATCTCAGATCTATTGGATAAACTAGGCAGATGCGTTTATTTCTCCACTCTAGATCTTGCCTCAGGCTTCCATCAAATAGAAATGGATCCGGATAGCGTTCAGAAAACGGCATTTAGCACTGAGAATGGTCACTGGCAATTTCGTAGGATGCCGTTCGGCTTGAAAAATAGCCCTCGAACATTCCAACGAGCCATTGATTCTGTTCTTCGGGGCATACAAAACGAAATCTGTGCTGTGTTCCTTGATGACATCATTATATACAGTTCAAGTTTACAAGAACACATTTCCCGACTTAGACAAGTTTTCGACAGACTCAGGAAGGCAAACCTTAAATTACAAATGGACAAAACAGAATTCCTCCGCAAGGAAGTCAGCTACTTAGGGCATTTGGTTACACCTGAAGGAGTGAAGCCCCATCCCGATAAAATAAAGTGCATTAAAGAATTCCCAATTCCTACCACCGTGAAGCAGATAAAGAGCTTCCTTGGACTGCTAGGATACTACCGGAAGTTCATTCAAGACTTTGCTAGATTAACAAAACCTTTTACTAAGTGCCTTAAAAAGGGTGCTAAAATAGACCCTAATGACCCAGAGTATAAGGAATGCTTCGAGATTTGTAGAAATTTACTCATTAATGAACCCATATTACAGTATCCCGACTTCTCAAAGAAATTCAATCTTACTTGTGATGCAAGTAATGTAGCACTTGGTGCAGTTTTGAGTCAAAATCATGAAGGGTCTGACCTTCCCGTTGCTTACGCCTCTAGAACCCTTAACGAAACTGAGAGGAAACTATCCACCACCGAAAAAGAACTCCTTGGCTTTGTTTGGGCATGCAAAACATTCAGACCCTATTTATGGGGAAGAAAATTTGACTTATACACTGACCATAAACCTTTACAGTGGCTCTATTCATTGAAGGAACCAAACTCAAAATTGTTTAGGATGAAATTAAAATTGGACGAATACGACTTTGAAATAAAATACAAAAAGGGGATATTAAACACAAATGCTGATGCACTGTCTCGCATCGAACTCCATAATAACGAAGCGGAACCGTTAAGTGATGGTGACCCTATTGATGCAGACGAATTGGTTGAACAATTCTTCAGAGACAACCCTGATCTAGAAAATACTTTGGTAGACGTTCCACTAACCATTGACCAAAGGACTAACGAGTTAACCCCAGACACCCAATCAATGGTAGTAAACATAGACGATGAACTAGAATCACTGACCAACGAGACTGTTCATACGAATCGTGAAGGGAACACTGGTTTGAGTATTCCAATAGCTGAAACCCCAGTGAATCATTGCACGCAACAAATTTTTGTGCGCGTAGTGAAACATTCCCCAGCCAAACCAAGAATTCAAAAGATATTTGATTCAAAAACCAGAATCACAGTGGAACTATCAGATTTGGATTTTGAGAATGATTTAGTTAAATTCGTCAAAGAATACATTGTGCCCAGGACCAATTACGGAATCTATTTTTCCACCGATGTATATGAGAAATTTGCCAAAATTATGATGGAGATGTTCAAACATTCAGAAATAAAAATGACTAAACACACAATTAAGCTTCTTGACATAATCTGTGACGATGAAAAATCCGAAATACTTCAAAGCTATCACGTAGGAAAGACTAACCACAGGGGAATTGAAGAGACATACCAACACATAAAAAAGCATTATTTTTGGCCTAATATGAAGAAATCAATTCAAGAATTTATAAACATTTGTGACGTCTGTCAAGTCTCGAAATATGATCGGAAACCTTTAAAGATAAAATACAATATCACACCCACCCCTACTCATCCTTTCGAGATTATACACATAGATAAATTTTCAATCGAAAAAATTAAGTTCCTCACCGTCATTGACTCCTTTTCTAAATTCGCTCTCGCTTATCCTTTAAGCTCTTCCACCGCCTTGGAAATCGTTAATAACCTTGTCAAATTATTTTGCCACCATGGCATCCCCAAACAAATAATTTCAGATAATGGTGCAGAATTTAACAGCTCCCTAGTGAAAGATTTAATGAAATTACATAAAATTGACATCCATTTCATAAGCTCACAACACCCGGAATCTAATGGTATGATTGAACGCCTACACTCTACACTGATTGAACACTTTCGACTATTGAAAAATAGGGATGAGTTTAAAAACGATTCGGTCGTTGCTAAACTCAACTATGCAATATTGGCGTACAACAATAGTATTCACTCCACAACAAAATTTACTCCGTTCGAAATCATTAGCGGTCATTTCGACAACACTTCCCTCCTGGATCTGGATGTTGACTATCAAATGACTAATGACTACCTACGAACACACAAAGAAAAACTCAAATTGATCTATTCGGAAATTACCAAGAAAAGTCAAGAATTGAAAGAACGATGTATAACAGAAAGAAACAAAGACAGAGAAGATCCTCCCGACATTCCCCAAGAGGTATACGTACGTAACGTTCAAAAACAGAGTAAATCGAAGAATAAATTCCAAAAGGAGAAATTGCTGTCCGTGGACAAACCAAAGAAAACCGCACAATTAATCCCCCGGCACCACAATACCAAAACAAAAATTCACTTATCTAATATCAAGCGGCCAAAACGACAAAACATTCCACCCGTTTACCCTGAAGAAACTGACAGCGACCCGAAATCACCTGTTCCAGGACCCTCATCGCCGCGTCCGTAGGAGCGACAGTCGACATCCGGGACATGACACATAACTTAGGAGTGTTACCCATCAACCTAGGACCAGCCAGATTAATAACGACGCACCATACTATGATACACCACTACAAACTTGACGGACTTTATAACGAATTCTACAAACTGAAAGACAAATACCACCAACTCCTGAACAGAACCAAAGAATATGGAAACGAAACAGAAGGCTATCAAAAATTAATTGCATATAGCATTAATTTAATACAAGGAAAAATGAATCATATTAGTATGGGTAGTCATAATCATGTAAGTAGAAGTAGGTATAGAAGAGGTTTAGTTAATGGACTTGGTAGTATAGTTAAATTCATTACGGGGAATTTAGATGCCTCAGATGGTGAAAGATACTCTGAATTATTTAATCAAATTAAGACAAATCAAATCAGCCTTCAAGATCAGATGGATTCACAGTTCTCAATTTCCTCCCAATTAATGTTACAATTTAACTCGACCATACAAGATATCAACTTCAACAATAACCAGATAAAGCAGAAAATGTTAGAAATATCTAATTTTATGAAGTCCAACTCTGTCAAAATCACAGTCGACTCTATCAAGGAAATTTTAAATCACCAACTGCTGTTATTTAATTTGATACTTGGAGTGTTTCAAGATATCGAGAACTCAATTACTTTTTGTAAAGCTGGAGTGCTCCATCCTAGCATCATTAATTCTCATCAATTGTTTAGTGAACTTGGAAAATTGTCTACGAGATACCACAACAAATTCCTTTTTGAAGTGAAATATGACAACATGTTAGACATAGAAACTAGTATTAAGGTTGCTTGTGCTATTCAACATGATGAAATACTGTATTTTCTTAAGCTGCCTCTAGCAGACAATAAGGATTTTGAATTATATTTTCTTAGGCCTTTGCCCACTAGACAAAATGACAATTATGTAGCAATTTTTCCAACTGTCAACTATTTGTTAAGAGAAAAGGGATATAATGTAACTGTACCACTAACGTCTAACTGTCAACTGGACGAAATTTTCCAATGTCAAAGAAATCTTATTTCTAATCAAGAGGCGATTTGTGAGAAAGAAATTCTGATATCAGGAACAACCAGTAACTGTAAATACGTAACGGCCGAATTTAGCGATAATTGGATTGAACCAATACCCGAATCCCTTCAATACCTAGCTATATTCCCAAAAGGCGAAGAAATAAAAATTAAAAGCAACAAAGGAATCGAATCCCGACAGTTGAAAGGAATATTCCTGATTTCCGAAGGAGATAGTGAAATTTTCTATCATAATCTTCCTTTACACCTTGAGAGCGAATCGGTCGGCCAACCAAATTTATTAACAGACCTAAATTTTAAAGTCAAAGACAATCAGATATCAGATGTAACAATTAACCTGAAAGACCTAAATTTTCAAACTGTTAAATTAAATCATGTTCAAAGAATAACTCCTATTGACTTGAAGCAATATTTCACCCCAAGTGTATGGACTATAATTTTATATGTTGTAGGGATTGTTTGTATATCTTACTTTATTTACTACTGTAACCATAAAATGAAAAATGTAAAGGTTCGAACTGATACTGCAACCCCTACTAGCCAAATAGCAACCCCGCCGAATTTTTCCATCCACCTTCCAGGTAGTGGAAAGATCTAAAGGGGGAGGAGATATGGTAACGTAAATCGCCAAGTTTACGGATATTAAATGCTGAAGCAAGCAGAGTTCCCCTCGGCCTCGCGAGCTCCGCCAAGGGCCGGCAGTCTCTCTCTCACGCTCGTCCAGTCCAGTTCGATCCTATTTTTCTGTGTAACGGTTGTTTGGAAAATAAATTTCTTAATTTAGGACTTTGGAAGTTTAACAAGTTTTTTAAAAAAGCTTCTCCCAAAGTCCCGCGAGTTAAGTTACATACATGAGAGAGGAAACACTGTGTGACAGACATAAAACCTGGTAAATACACATGTAAATTATGCAAGTTTCTTTTTTCCCTAAGATATTATTGTAGAAGAGAGTATCCCACAGCTAAAAAGGTTTTGGTCAGTAATAGAACATGGGTTGGTGAGAACATAAAAATCTGGAAAATTCCTTACCTACCCCTTGTGACATGAGTAGGGAGAGAGAAATTGGGGTAATTAACTCATTTTAATTATGGAACTAACAAACTTTTTGACCTCAAATTAGTTGGTTCATTTAGAGACTGTATTACCATGTCCTCCCAAAAAATGGAATTTGAAGATGAAGAAACATGATTGTTACTTGATATGATCTTCATGTTAAGTCTGCTCTAATCTGTTAACGGAATGAGATATCGCAATTCTGACTTCTCCGTCGTGTTCAGCGTTGAAATGTCCAAAAGCTGAGGGAGGTTTTGGGGGAGTCTTAGGAAGGGAAAATGTCCCATAAATTCCCAAAATGAAACAGTCTGACAAGCAAGACCTCATTTTAAAGGTTGTTTTACGCTGAACACGATGGTGAAATCATAAAAAAAGTAGACTTCATATCGACTCGAGGTGTTTATTTGAGTTCGAATGGACCTTCAGGAAGAGCAATTGTCGACTCAAATACATCGTGAAAACGAAAAAAAGTTGACTTCATATCGACTCGAGGGGTTGATTTGAGTTCGAATGGACCTTCAAGAAGAGCAATTGTCGACTCAAATACATCGTGAAAACGAAATAAAGTAGACTTCATATCGACTCGAGGTGTTTATTTGAGTTCGAATGGAAATTCAAGAAGAGCAATTGACAACTCAAATACTTCGTGAAAACGAAAAAAAGTTGACTTCATATCGACTCGAGGTGTTTATTTGAGTTCGAATGGACCTTCAAGAAGAGCAATTGTCGACTCAAATACATCGTGAAAACGAAAAAAAGTAAACTTCATATCGACTCGAGGTGTTTATTTGAGTTCGAATGGACCTTCAAGAAGAGCAATTGTCGACTCAAATACTTCGTGAAAACGAAAAAAAGGAGACTTCATATCGACTCGAGGTGTTTATTTGAGTTCGAATGGACCTTCAAGAAGAGCAATTGTCGACTCAAATACTTCGTGAAAACGAAAAAAAGTTGACTTCATATCGACTCGAGGTGTTTATTTGAGTTCGAATGGACCTTCAAGAAGAGTAATTGTCGACTCAAATACTTCGTGAAAACGAAAAAAAGTTGACTTCATATCGACTCGAGGTGTTTATTTGAGTTCGAATGGACCTTCAAGAAGAGTAATTGTCGACTCAAATACTTCGTGAAAACGAAAAAAAGTTGACTTCATATCGACTCGAGGTTTTTATTTCAGTTCGAATGGACCTTCAAGAAGAGCAATTGTCGACTCAAATACTTCGTGAAAACGAAAAAAGTTGACTTCATATCGACTCGAGGTGTTTATTTGAGTTCGAATGGACCTTCAAGAAGAGTAATTGTCGACTCAAATACATCGTGAAAACGAAAAAAGTAGACTTCATATCGACTCGAGGTGTTGATTTGAGTTCGAATGGACCTTCAAGAAGAGCAATTGTCGACTCAAATACATCGTGAAAACGAAAAAAAGTTGACTTCATATCAACTCGAGGTGTTTATTTGAGTTCGAATGGAAATTCAAGAAGAGCAATTGTCAACTCAAATACTTCGTGAAAACGAAAAAAAGTTGACTTCATATCGACTCGAGGTGTTTATTTGAGTTCGAATGGACCTTCAAGAAGAGTAATTGTCGACTCAAATACTTCGTGAAAACGAAAAAAAGTTGACTTCATATCGACTTGAGGTGTTGATTTTAGTTCGAATGGACCTTCAAGGAGAGCAATTGTCGACTCAAATACTTCGTGAAAACGAAAAAAAGTTGACTTCATATCGACTCGAGGTGTTTATTTGAGTTCGAATGGACCTTCAAGAAGAGTAATTGTCGACTCAAATACTTCGTGAAAACGAAAAAAAGTTGACTTCATATCGACTCGAGGTTTTTATTTGAGTTCGAATGGACCTTCAAGAAGAGCAATTGTCGACTCAAGTACTTCGTGAAAACGAAAAAAGTTGACTTCATATCGACTCGAGGTGTATATTTGAGTTCGAATGGACCTTCAAGAAGAGTAATTGCCGACTCAAATACTTCGTGAAAACGAAAAAAAGTTGACTTCATATCGACTCGAGGTGTTTATTTGAGTTCGAATGGACCTTCAAGAAGAGCAATTGTCGACTCAAATACATCGTGAAAACGAAAAAAGTAGACTTCATATCGACTCGAGGTGTTGATTTGAGTTCGAATGGACCTTCAAGAAGAGCAATTGTCGACTCAAATACATCGTGAAAACGAAAAAAAGTAGACTTCATATCGACTCGAGGTGTTTATTTGAGTTCGAATGGAAATTCAAGAAGAGCAATTGTCAACTCAAATACTTCGTGAAAACGAAAAAAAGTTGACTTCATATCGACTTGAGGTGTTGATTTTAGTTCGAATGGACCTTCAAGAAGAGCAATTGTCGACTCAAATACTTCGTGAAAACGAAAAAAAGTTGACTTCATATCGACTCGAGGTGTTTATTTGAGTTCGAATGGACCTTCAAGAAGAGTAATTGTCGACTCAAATACTTCGTGAAAACGAAAAAAAGTAGACTTCATATCGACTCGAGGTTTTTGTTTGAGTTCGAATGGACCTTCAAGAAGAGTAATAATTGTCTTACAATTTCTTACAATTATTGTCGACTCAAATACTTCGTGAAAACGAAAAAAAGTTGACTTCATATCGACTCGAGGTGTTTATTTGAGTTCGAATGGACCCTCAAGAAGAGCAATTGTCGACTCAAATACATCGTGAAAATGAAAAAAGTAGACTTCATATCGACTCGAGGTGTTGATTTGAGTTCGAATGGACCTTCAAGAAGAGCAATTGTCGACTCAAATACATCGTGAAAACGAAAAAAAGTAGACTTCATATCGACTCGAGGTGTTTATTTGAGTTCGAATGGACCTTCAAGAAGAGCAATTGTCGACTCAAATACTTCGTGAAAACGAAAAAAAGTTGACTTCATATCGACTCGAGGTGTTTATTTGAGTTCGAATGGACCTTCAAGAAGAGTAATTGTCGACTCAAATACTTCGTGAAAACGAAAAAAAGTTGACTTCATATCGACTTGAGGTGTTGATTTTAGTTCGAATGGACCTTCAAGAAGAGCAATTGTCGACTCAAATACATCGTGAAAACGAAAAAAAGTAGACTTCATATCGACTCGAGGTTTTTGTTTGAGTTCGAATGGACCTTCAAGAAGAGCAATTGTCGACTCAAATACTTCGTGAAAACGAAAAAAAGTTGACTTCATATCGACTCGAGGTGTTTATTTGAGTTCGAATGGACCTTCAAGAAGAGTAATTGTCGACTCAAATACTTCGTGAAAACGAAAAAAAGTTGACTTCATATCGACTTGAGGTGTGGATTTGAGTTCGAATGGACCTTCAAGAAGAGCAATTGTCGACTCAAATACTTCGTGAAAACGAAAAAAAGTTGACTTCATATCGACTCGAGGTGTTTATTTGAGTTCGAATGGACCTTCAAGAAGAGTAATTGTCGACTCAAATACTTCGTGAAAACGAAAAAAAGTTGACTTCATATCGACTCGAGGTGTTTATTTGAGTTCGAATCGACCTTCAAGAAGAGCCATTGTCGACTTAAATACATCGTGAAAACGAAAAAAAGTAGACTTCATATCGACTCGAGGTGTTTATTTGAGTTCGAATGGACCTTCAAGAAGAGTGATTGTCGACTCAAATACATCGTGAAAACGAAAAAAAGTTGACTTCATATCGACTCGAGGTGTTTATTTGAGTTCGAATGGACCTTCAAGAAGAGTAATTGTCGACTCAAATACATCGTGAAAACGAAAAAAAGTAGACTTCATATCGACTCGAGGTGTTGATTTTAGTTCGAATGGACCCTCAAGAAGTGCAATTGTCGACTCAAATACTTCGTGAAAACGAGAAAAAGTTGACTTCATATCGACTCGAGGTGTTTATTTGAGTTCGAATGGACCTTCAAGAAGAGTAATTGTCGACTCAAATACTTCGTGAAAACGAAAAAAAGTAGACTTCATATCGACTCGAGGTTTTTGTTTGAGTTCGAATGGACCTTCAAGAAGAGTAATAATTGTCTTACAATTTCTTACAATTATTGTCGACTCAAATACTTCGTGAAAACGAAAAAAAGTTGACTTCATATCGACTCGAGGTGTTTATTTGAGTTCGAATGGACCTTCAAGAAGAGCAATTGTCGACTCAAATACTTCGTGAAAACGAAAAAAAGTTGACTTCATATCGACTCGAGGTGTTTATTTGAGTTCGAATGGACCTTCAAGAAGAGTAATTGTCGACTCAAATACTTCGTGAAAACGAAAAAAAGTTGACTTCATATCGACTCGAGGTGTTTATTTGAGTTCGAATGGACCCTCAAGAAGAGCAATTGTCGACTCAAATACATCGTGAAAATGAAAAAAGTAGACTTCATATCGACTCGAGGTGTTTATTTGAGTTCGAATGGACCTTCAAGAAGAGCAATTGTCGACTCAAATACTTCGTGAAAACGAAAAAAAGTTGACTTCATATCGACTCGAGGTGTTTATTTGAGTTCGAATGGACCTTCAAGAAGAGTAATTGTCGACTCAAATACTTCGTGAAAACGAAAAAAAGTTGACTTCATATCGACTTGAGGTGTTGATTTTAGTTCGAATGTACCTTCAAGAAGGGCAATTGTCGACTCAAATACATCGTGAAACGAAAAAAAGTAGACTTCATATCGACTCGAGGTTTTTGTTTGAGTTCGAATGGACCTTCAAGAAGAGCAATTGTCGACTCAAATACTTCGTGAAAACGAAAAAAAGTTGACTTCATATCGACTCGAGGTGTTTGTTTGAGTTCGAATGGACCTTCAAGAAGAGTAATTGTCGACTTAAATACTTCGTGAAAACGAAAAAAAGTTGACTTCATATCGACTTGAGGTGTGGATTTGAGTTCGAATGGACCTTCAAGAAGAGCAATTGTCGACTCAAATACTTCGTGAAAACGAAAAAAAGTTTACTTCATATCGACTCGAGGTGTTTATTTGAGTTCGAATGGACCTTCAAGAAGAGTAATTGTCGACTCAAATACTTCGTGAAAACGAAAAAAAGTTGACTTCATATCGACTCGAGGTGTTTATTTGAGTTCGAATGGACCCTCAAGAAGAGCAATTGTCGACTCAAATACATCGTGAAAATGAAAAAAGTAGACTTCATATCGACTCGAGGTGTTTATTTGAGTTCGAATGGACCTTCAAGAAGAGCAATTGTCGACTCAAATACTTCGTGAAAACGAAAAAAAGTTGACTTCATATCGACTCGAGGTGTTTATTTGAGTTCGAATGGACCTTCAAGAAGAGTAATTGTCGACTCAAATACTTCGTGAAAACGAAAAAAAGTTGACTTCATATCGACTTGAGGTGTTGATTTTAGTTCGAATGTACCTTCAAGAAGGGCAATTGTCGACTCAAATACATCGTGAAACGAAAAAAAGTAGACTTCATATCGACTCGAGGTTTTTGTTTGAGTTCGAATGGACCTTCAAGAAGAGCAATTGTCGACTCAAATACTTCGTGAAAACGAAAAAAAGTTGACTTCATATCGACTCGAGGTGTTTGTTTGAGTTCGAATGGACCTTCAAGAAGAGTAATTGTCGACTTAAATACTTCGTGAAAACGAAAAAAAGTTGACTTCATATCGACTTGAGGTGTGGATTTGAGTTCGAATGGACCTTCAAGAAGAGCAATTGTCGACTCAAATACTTCGTGAAAACGAAAAAAAGTTTACTTCATATCGACTCGAGGTGTTTATTTGAGTTCGAATGGACCTTCAAGAAGAGTAATTGTCGACTCAAATACTTCGTGAAAACGAAAAAAAGTTGACTTCATATCGACTCGAGGTGTTTATTTGAGTTCGAATCGACCTTCAAGAAGAGCCATTGTCGACTTAAATACATCGTGAAAACGAAAAAAAGTAGACTTCATATCGATTCGAGGTGTTTATTTGAGTTCGAATGGACCTTCAAGAAGAGTAATTGTCGACTCAAATACATCGTGAAAACGAAAAAAAGTTGACTTCATATCGACTCGAGGTGTTTATTTGAGTTCGAATGGACCTTCAAGAAGAGTAAATGTCGACTCAAATACATCGTGAAAACGAAAAAAAGTAGACTTCATATCGACTCGAGGTGTTGATTTTAGTTCGAATGGACCTTCAAGAAGTGCAATTGTCGACTCAAATACTTCGTGAAAACGAGAAAAAGTTGACTTCATATAGACTCGAGGTGTTTATTTGAGTTCGAATGGACCTTCAAGAAGAGTAATTGTCGACTCAAATACTTCGTGAAAACGAAAAAAAGTAGACTTCATATCGACTCGAGGTTTTTGTTTGAGTTCGAATGGACCTTCAAGAAGAGTAATAATTGTCTTACAATTTCTTACAATTATTGTCGACTCAAATACTTCGTGAAAACGAAAAAAAGTTGACTTCATATCGACTCGAGGTGTTTATTTGAGTTCGAATGGACCTTCAAGAAGAGCAATTGTCGACTCAAATACTTCGTGAAAACGAAAAAAAGTTGACTTCATATCGACTCGAGGTGTTTATTTGAGTTCGAATGGACCTTCAAGAAGAGCAATTGTCGACTCAAATACATCGTGAAAACGAAAAAAAGTAGACTTCATATCGACTCGAGGTGTTTATTTGAGTTCGAATGGACCTTCAAGAAGAGCAATTGTCGACTCAAATACATCGTGAAAACGAAAAAAAGTAGACTTCATATCGACTCGAGGTGTTTATTTGAGTTCGAATGGACCTTCAAGAAGAGCAATTGTCGACTCAAATACTTCGTGAAAACGAAAAAAAGTTGACTTCATATCGACTCGAGGTGTTTATTTGAGTTCGAATGGACCTTCAAGAAGAGTAATTGTCGACTCAAATACTTCGTGAAAACGAAAAAAAGTTGACTTCATATCGACTTGAGGTGTTGATTTTAGTTCGAATGTACCTTCAAGAAGGGCAATTGTCGACTCAAATACATCGTGAAACGAAAAAAAGTAGACTTCATATCGACTCGAGGTTTTTGTTTGAGTTCGAATGGACCTTCAAGAAGAGCAATTGTCGACTCAAATACTTCGTGAAAACGAAAAAAAGTTGACTTCATATCGACTCGAGGTGTTTGTTTGAGTTCGAATGGACCTTCAAGAAGAGTAATTGTCGACTTAAATACTTCGTGAAAACGAAAAAAAGTTGACTTCATATCGACTTGAGGTGTGGATTTGAGTTCGAATGGACCTTCAAGAAGAGCAATTGTCGACTCAAATACTTCGTGAAAACGAAAAAAAGTTTACTTCATATCGACTCGAGGTGTTTATTTGAGTTCGAATGGACCTTCAAGAAGAGTAATTGTCGACTCAAATACTTCGTGAAAACGAAAAAAAGTTGACTTCATATCGACTCGAGGTGTTTATTTGAGTTCGAATCGACCTTCAAGAAGAGCCATTGTCGACTTAAATACATCGTGAAAACGAAAAAAAGTAGACTTCATATCGATTCGAGGTGTTTATTTGAGTTCGAATGGACCTTCAAGAAGAGTAATTGTCGACTCAAATACATCGTGAAAACGAAAAAAAGTTGACTTCATATCGACTCGAGGTGTTTATTTGAGTTCGAATGGACCTTCAAGAAGAGTAATTGTCGACTCAAATACATCGTGAAAACGAAAAAAAGTAGACTTCATATCGACTCGAGGTGTTGATTTTAGTTCGAATGGACCTTCAAGAAGTGCAATTGTCGACTCAAATACTTCGTGAAAACGAGAAAAAGTTGACTTCATATAGACTCGAGGTGTTTATTTGAGTTCGAATGGACCTTCAAGAAGAGTAATTGTCGACTCAAATACTTCGTGAAAACGAAAAAAAGTAGACTTCATATCGACTCGAGGTTTTTGTTTGAGTTCGAATGGACCTTCAAGAAGAGTAATAATTGTCTTACAATTTCTTACAATTATTGTCGACTCAAATACTTCGTGAAAACGAAAAAAAGTTGACTTCATATCGACTCGAGGTGTTTATTTGAGTTCGAATGGACCTTCAAGAAGAGCAATTGTCGACTCAAATACTTCGTGAAAACGAAAAAAAGTTGACTTCATATCGACTCGAGGTGTTTATTTGAGTTCGAATGGACCTTCAAGAAGAGCAATTGTCGACTCAAATACATCGTGAAAACGAAAAAAAGTAGACTTCATATCGACTCGAGGTGTTTATTTGAGTTCGAATGGACCTTCAAGAAGAGCAATTGTCGACTCAAATACATCGTGAAAACGAAAAAAAGTAGACTTCATATCGACTCGAGGTGTTTATTTGAGTTCGAATGGACCGTCAAGAAGAGCAATTGTCGACTCAAATACTTCGTGAAAACGAAAAAAAGTTGACTTCATATCGACTCGAGGTGTTTATTTGAGTTCGAATGGACCTTCAAGAAGAGTAATTGTCGACTCAAATACTTCGTGAAAACGAAAAAAAGTTGACTTCATATCGACTCGAGGTGTTTATTTGAGTTCGAATGGACCCTCAAGAAGAGCAATTGTCGACTCAAATACATCGTGAAAATGAAAAAAGTAGACTTCATATCGACTCGAGGTGTTGATTTGAGTTCGAATGGACCTTCAAGAAGAGCAATTGTCGACTCAAATACATCGTGAAAACGAAAAAAAGTAGACTTCATATCGACTCGAGGTGTTGATTTTAGTTCGAATGTACCTTCAAGAAGGGCAATTGTCGACTCAAATACATCGTGAAAACGAAAAAAAGTAGACTTCATATCGACTCGAGGTTTTTGTTTGAGTTCGAATGGACCTTCAAGAAGAGCAATTGTCGACTCAAATACTTCGTGAAAACGAAAAAAAGTTGACTTCATATCGACTCGAGGTGTTTATTTGAGTTCGAATGGACCTTCAAGAAGAGTAATTGTCGACTCAAATACTTCGTGAAAACGAAAAAAAGTTGACTTCATATCGACTTGAGGTGTGGATTTGAGTTCGAATGGACCTTCAAGAAGAGCAATTGTCGACTCAAATACTTCGTGAAAACGAAAAAAAGTTTACTTCATATCGACTCGAGGTGTTTATTTGAGTTCGAATGGACCTTCAAGAAGAGTAATTGTCGACTCAAATACATCGTGAAAACGAAAAAAAGTAGACTTCATATCGACTCGAGGTGTTGATTTTAGTTCGAATGGACCTTCAAGAAGTGCAATTGTCGACTCAAATACTTCGTGAAAACGAGAAAAAGTTGACTTCATATAGACTCGAGGTGTTTATTTGAGTTCGAATGGACCTTCAAGAAGAGTAATTGTCGACTCAAATACTTCGTGAAAACGAAAAAAAGTAGACTTCATATCGACTCGAGGTTTTTGTTTGAGTTCGAATGGACCTTCAAGAAGAGTAATAATTGTCTTACAATTTCTTACAATTATTGTCGACTCAAATACTTCGTGAAAACGAAAAAAAGTTGACTTCATATCGACTCGAGGTGTTTATTTGAGTTCGAATGGACCTTCAAGAAGAGCAATTGTCGACTCAAATACTTCGTGAAAACGAAAAAAAGTTGACTTCATATCGACTCGAGGTGTTTATTTGAGTTCGAATGGACCTTCAAGAAGAGTAATTGTCGACTCAAATACTTCGTGAAAACGAAAAAAAGTTGACTTCATATCGACTCGAGGTGTTTATTTGAGTTCGAATGGACCCTCAAGAAGAGCAATTGTCGACTCAAATACATCGTGAAAATGAAAAAAGTAGACTTCATATCGACTCGAGGTGTTTATTTGAGTTCGAATGGACCTTCAAGAAGAGCAATTGTCGACTCAAATACTTCGTGAAAACGAAAAAAAGTTGACTTCATATCGACTCGAGGTGTTTATTTGAGTTCGAATGGACCTTCAAGAAGAGTAATTGTCGACTCAAATACTTCGTGAAAACGAAAAAAAGTTGACTTCATATCGACTTGAGGTGTTGATTTTAGTTCGAATGTACCTTCAAGAAGGGCAATTGTCGACTCAAATACATCGTGAAACGAAAAAAAGTAGACTTCATATCGACTCGAGGTTTTTGTTTGAGTTCGAATGGACCTTCAAGAAGAGCAATTGTCGACTCAAATACTTCGTGAAAACGAAAAAAAGTTGACTTCATATCGACTCGAGGTGTTTGTTTGAGTTCGAATGGACCTTCAAGAAGAGTAATTGTCGACTTAAATACTTCGTGAAAACGAAAAAAAGTTGACTTCATATCGACTTGAGGTGTGGATTTGAGTTCGAATGGACCTTCAAGAAGAGCAATTGTCGACTCAAATACTTCGTGAAAACGAAAAAAAGTTTACTTCATATCGACTCGAGGTGTTTATTTGAGTTCGAATGGACCTTCAAGAAGAGTAATTGTCGACTCAAATACTTCGTGAAAACGAAAAAAAGTTGACTTCATATCGACTCGAGGTGTTTATTTGAGTTCGAATCGACCTTCAAGAAGAGCCATTGTCGACTTAAATACATCGTGAAAACGAAAAAAAGTAGACTTCATATCGATTCGAGGTGTTTATTTGAGTTCGAATGGACCTTCAAGAAGAGTAATTGTCGACTCAAATACATCGTGAAAACGAAAAAAAGTTGACTTCATATCGACTCGAGGTGTTTATTTGAGTTCGAATGGACCTTCAAGAAGAGTAATTGTCGACTCAAATACTTCGTGAAAACGAAAAAAAGTTGACTTCATATCGACTCGAGGTGTTTATTTGAGTTCGAATGGACCCTCAAGAAGAGCAATTGTCGACTCAAATACATCGTGAAAATGAAAAAAGTAGACTTCATATCGACTCGAGGTGTTTATTTGAGTTCGAATGGACCTTCAAGAAGAGCAATTGTCGACTCAAATACTTCGTGAAAACGAAAAAAAGTTGACTTCATATCGACTCGAGGTGTTTATTTGAGTTCGAATGGACCTTCAAGAAGAGTAATTGTCGACTCAAATACTTCGTGAAAACGAAAAAAAGTTGACTTCATATCGACTTGAGGTGTTGATTTTAGTTCGAATGTACCTTCAAGAAGGGCAATTGTCGACTCAAATACATCGTGAAACGAAAAAAAGTAGACTTCATATCGACTCGAGGTTTTTGTTTGAGTTCGAATGGACCTTCAAGAAGAGCAATTGTCGACTCAAATACTTCGTGAAAACGAAAAAAAGTTGACTTCATATCGACTCGAGGTGTTTGTTTGAGTTCGAATGGACCTTCAAGAAGAGTAATTGTCGACTTAAATACTTCGTGAAAACGAAAAAAAGTTGACTTCATATCGACTTGAGGTGTGGATTTGAGTTCGAATGGACCTTCAAGAAGAGCAATTGTCGACTCAAATACTTCGTGAAAACGAAAAAAAGTTTACTTCATATCGACTCGAGGTGTTTATTTGAGTTCGAATGGACCTTCAAGAAGAGTAATTGTCGACTTAAATACTTCGTGAAAACGAAAAAAAGTTGACTTCATATCGACTCGAGGTGTTTATTTGAGTTCGAATCGACCTTCAAGAAGAGCCATTGTCGACTTAAATACATCGTGAAAACGAAAAAAAGTAGACTTCATATCGATTCGAGGTGTTTATTTGAGTTCGAATGGACCTTCAAGAAGAGTAATTGTCGACTCAAATACATCGTGAAAACGAAAAAAAGTTGACTTCATATCGACTCGAGGTGTTTATTTGAGTTCGAATGGACCTTCAAGAAGAGTAATTGTCGACTCAAATACATCGTGAAAACGAAAAAAAGTAGACTTCATATCGACTCGAGGTGTTGATTTTAGTTCGAATGGACCTTCAAGAAGTGCAATTGTCGACTCAAATACTTCGTGAAAACGAGAAAAAGTTGACTTCATATAGACTCGAGGTGTTTATTTGAGTTCGAATGGACCTTCAAGAAGAGTAATTGTCGACTCAAATACTTCGTGAAAACGAAAAAAAGTAGACTTCATATCGACTCGAGGTTTTTGTTTGAGTTCGAATGGACCTTCAAGAAGAGTAATAATTGTCTTACAATTTCTTACAATTATTGTCGACTCAAATACTTCGTGAAAACGAAAAAAAGTTGACTTCATATCGACTCGAGGTGTTTATTTGAGTTCGAATGGACCTTCAAGAAGAGCAATTGTCGACTCAAATACTTCGTGAAAACGAAAAAAAGTTGACTTCATATCGACTCGAGGTGTTTATTTGAGTTCGAATGGACCTTCAAGAAGAGCAATTGTCGACTCAAATACATCGTGAAAACGAAAAAAAGTAGACTTCATATCGACTCGAGGTGTTTATTTGAGTTCGAATGGACCTTCAAGAAGAGCAATTGTCGACTCAAATACATCGTGAAAACGAAAAAAAGTAGACTTCATATCGACTCGAGGTGTTTATTTGAGTTCGAATGGACCTTCAAGAAGAGCAATTGTCGACTCAAATACTTCGTGAAAACGAAAAAAAGTTGACTTCATATCGACTCGAGGTGTTTATTTGAGTTCGAATGGACCTTCAAGAAGAGTAATTGTCGACTCAAATACTTCGTGAAAACGAAAAAAAGTTGACTTCATATCGACTTGAGGTGTTGATTTTAGTTCGAATGTACCTTCAAGAAGGGCAATTGTCGACTCAAATACATCGTGAAACGAAAAAAAGTAGACTTCATATCGACTCGAGGTTTTTGTTTGAGTTCGAATGGACCTTCAAGAAGAGCAATTGTCGACTCAAATACTTCGTGAAAACGAAAAAAAGTTGACTTCATATCGACTCGAGGTGTTTGTTTGAGTTCGAATGGACCTTCAAGAAGAGTAATTGTCGACTTAAATACTTCGTGAAAACGAAAAAAAGTTGACTTCATATCGACTTGAGGTGTGGATTTGAGTTCGAATGGACCTTCAAGAAGAGCAATTGTCGACTCAAATACTTCGTGAAAACGAAAAAAAGTTTACTTCATATCGACTCGAGGTGTTTATTTGAGTTCGAATGGACCTTCAAGAAGAGTAATTGTCGACTCAAATACTTCGTGAAAACGAAAAAAAGTTGACTTCATATCGACTCGAGGTGTTTATTTGAGTTCGAATCGACCTTCAAGAAGAGCCATTGTCGACTTAAATACATCGTGAAAACGAAAAAAAGTAGACTTCATATCGATTCGAGGTGTTTATTTGAGTTCGAATGGACCTTCAAGAAGAGTAATTGTCGACTCAAATACATCGTGAAAACGAAAAAAAGTTGACTTCATATCGACTCGAGGTGTTTATTTGAGTTCGAATGGACCTTCAAGAAGAGTAATTGTCGACTCAAATACATCGTGAAAACGAAAAAAAGTAGACTTCATATCGACTCGAGGTGTTGATTTTAGTTCGAATGGACCTTCAAGAAGTGCAATTGTCGACTCAAATACTTCGTGAAAACGAGAAAAAGTTGACTTCATATAGACTCGAGGTGTTTATTTGAGTTCGAATGGACCTTCAAGAAGAGTAATTGTCGACTCAAATACTTCGTGAAAACGAAAAAAAGTAGACTTCATATCGACTCGAGGTTTTTGTTTGAGTTCGAATGGACCTTCAAGAAGAGTAATAATTGTCTTACAATTTCTTACAATTATTGTCGACTCAAATACTTCGTGAAAACGAAAAAAAGTTGACTTCATATCGACTCGAGGTGTTTATTTGAGTTCGAATGGACCTTCAAGAAGAGCAATTGTCGACTCAAATACTTCGTGAAAACGAAAAAAAGTTGACTTCATATCGACTCGAGGTGTTTATTTGAGTTCGAATGGACCTTCAAGAAGAGCAATTGTCGACTCAAATACATCGTGAAAACGAAAAAAAGTAGACTTCATATCGACTCGAGGTGTTTATTTGAGTTCGAATGGACCTTCAAGAAGAGCAATTGTCGACTCAAATACATCGTGAAAACGAAAAAAAGTAGACTTCATATCGACTCGAGGTGTTTATTTGAGTTCGAATGGACCGTCAAGAAGAGCAATTGTCGACTCAAATACTTCGTGAAAACGAAAAAAAGTTGACTTCATATCGACTCGAGGTGTTTATTTGAGTTCGAATGGACCTTCAAGAAGAGTAATTGTCGACTCAAATACTTCGTGAAAACGAAAAAAAGTTGACTTCATATCGACTCGAGGTGTTTATTTGAGTTCGAATGGACCCTCAAGAAGAGCAATTGTCGACTCAAATACATCGTGAAAATGAAAAAAGTAGACTTCATATCGACTCGAGGTGTTTATTTGAGTTCGAATGGACCTTCAAGAAGAGCAATTGTCGACTCAAATACTTCGTGAAAACGAAAAAAAGTTGACTTCATATCGACTCGAGGTGTTTATTTGAGTTCGAATGGACCTTCAAGAAGAGTAATTGTCGACTCAAATACTTCGTGAAAACGAAAAAAAGTTGACTTCATATCGACTTGAGGTGTTGATTTTAGTTCGAATGTACCTTCAAGAAGGGCAATTGTCGACTCAAATACATCGTGAAACGAAAAAAAGTAGACTTCATATCGACTCGAGGTTTTTGTTTGAGTTCGAATGGACCTTCAAGAAGAGCAATTGTCGACTCAAATACTTCGTGAAAACGAAAAAAAGTTGACTTCATATCGACTCGAGGTGTTTGTTTGAGTTCGAATGGACCTTCAAGAAGAGTAATTGTCGACTTAAATACTTCGTGAAAACGAAAAAAAGTTGACTTCATATCGACTTGAGGTGTGGATTTGAGTTCGAATGGACCTTCAAGAAGAGCAATTGTCGACTCAAATACTTCGTGAAAACGAAAAAAAGTTTACTTCATATCGACTCGAGGTGTTTATTTGAGTTCGAATGGACCTTCAAGAAGAGTAATTGTCGACTTAAATACTTCGTGAAAACGAAAAAAAGTTGACTTCATATCGACTCGAGGTGTTTATTTGAGTTCGAATCGACCTTCAAGAAGAGCCATTGTCGACTTAAATACATCGTGAAAACGAAAAAAAGTAGACTTCATATCGATTCGAGGTGTTTATTTGAGTTCGAATGGACCTTCAAGAAGAGTAATTGTCGACTCAAATACATCGTGAAAACGAAAAAAAGTTGACTTCATATCGACTCGAGGTGTTTATTTGAGTTCGAATGGACCTTCAAGAAGAGTAATTGTCGACTCAAATACATCGTGAAAACGAAAAAAAGTAGACTTCATATCGACTCGAGGTGTTGATTTTAGTTCGAATGGACCTTCAAGAAGTGCAATTGTCGACTCAAATACTTCGTGAAAACGAGAAAAAGTTGACTTCATATAGACTCGAGGTGTTTATTTGAGTTCGAATGGACCTTCAAGAAGAGTAATTGTCGACTCAAATACTTCGTGAAAACGAAAAAAAGTAGACTTCATATCGACTCGAGGTTTTTGTTTGAGTTCGAATGGACCTTCAAGAAGAGTAATAATTGTCTTACAATTTCTTACAATTATTGTCGACTCAAATACTTCGTGAAAACGAAAAAAAGTTGACTTCATATCGACTCGAGGTGTTTATTTGAGTTCGAATGGACCTTCAAGAAGAGCAATTGTCGACTCAAATACTTCGTGAAAACGAAAAAAAGTTGACTTCATATCGACTCGAGGTGTTTATTTGAGTTCGAATGGACCTTCAAGAAGAGCAATTGTCGACTCAAATACATCGTGAAAACGAAAAAAAGTAGACTTCATATCGACTCGAGGTGTTTATTTGAGTTCGAATGGACCTTCAAGAAGAGCAATTGTCGACTCAAATACATCGTGAAAACGAAAAAAAGTAGACTTCATATCGACTCGAGGTGTTTATTTGAGTTCGAATGGACCTTCAAGAAGAGCAATTGTCGACTCAAATACTTCGTGAAAACGAAAAAAAGTTGACTTCATATCGACTCGAGGTGTTTATTTGAGTTCGAATGGACCTTCAAGAAGAGTAATTGTCGACTCAAATACTTCGTGAAAACGAAAAAAAGTTGACTTCATATCGACTTGAGGTGTTGATTTTAGTTCGAATGTACCTTCAAGAAGGGCAATTGTCGACTCAAATACATCGTGAAACGAAAAAAAGTAGACTTCATATCGACTCGAGGTTTTTGTTTGAGTTCGAATGGACCTTCAAGAAGAGCAATTGTCGACTCAAATACTTCGTGAAAACGAAAAAAAGTTGACTTCATATCGACTCGAGGTGTTTGTTTGAGTTCGAATGGACCTTCAAGAAGAGTAATTGTCGACTTAAATACTTCGTGAAAACGAAAAAAAGTTGACTTCATATCGACTTGAGGTGTGGATTTGAGTTCGAATGGACCTTCAAGAAGAGCAATTGTCGACTCAAATACTTCGTGAAAACGAAAAAAAGTTTACTTCATATCGACTCGAGGTGTTTATTTGAGTTCGAATGGACCTTCAAGAAGAGTAATTGTCGACTCAAATACTTCGTGAAAACGAAAAAAAGTTGACTTCATATCGACTCGAGGTGTTTATTTGAGTTCGAATCGACCTTCAAGAAGAGCCATTGTCGACTTAAATACATCGTGAAAACGAAAAAAAGTAGACTTCATATCGATTCGAGGTGTTTATTTGAGTTCGAATGGACCTTCAAGAAGAGTAATTGTCGACTCAAATACATCGTGAAAACGAAAAAAAGTTGACTTCATATCGACTCGAGGTGTTTATTTGAGTTCGAATGGACCTTCAAGAAGAGTAATTGTCGACTCAAATACATCGTGAAAACGAAAAAAAGTAGACTTCATATCGACTCGAGGTGTTGATTTTAGTTCGAATGGACCTTCAAGAAGTGCAATTGTCGACTCAAATACTTCGTGAAAACGAGAAAAAGTTGACTTCATATAGACTCGAGGTGTTTATTTGAGTTCGAATGGACCTTCAAGAAGAGTAATTGTCGACTCAAATACTTCGTGAAAACGAAAAAAAGTAGACTTCATATCGACTCGAGGTTTTTGTTTGAGTTCGAATGGACCTTCAAGAAGAGTAATAATTGTCTTACAATTTCTTACAATTATTGTCGACTCAAATACTTCGTGAAAACGAAAAAAAGTTGACTTCATATCGACTCGAGGTGTTTATTTGAGTTCGAATGGACCTTCAAGAAGAGCAATTGTCGACTCAAATACTTCGTGAAAACGAAAAAAAGTTGACTTCATATCGACTCGAGGTGTTTATTTGAGTTCGAATGGACCTTCAAGAAGAGCAATTGTCGACTCAAATACATCGTGAAAACGAAAAAAAGTAGACTTCATATCGACTCGAGGTGTTTATTTGAGTTCGAATGGACCTTCAAGAAGAGCAATTGTCGACTCAAATACATCGTGAAAACGAAAAAAAGTAGACTTCATATCGACTCGAGGTGTTTATTTGAGTTCGAATGGACCGTCAAGAAGAGCAATTGTCGACTCAAATACTTCGTGAAAACGAAAAAAAGTTGACTTCATATCGACTCGAGGTGTTTATTTGAGTTCGAATGGACCTTCAAGAAGAGTAATTGTCGACTCAAATACTTCGTGAAAACGAAAAAAAGTTGACTTCATATCGACTCGAGGTGTTTATTTGAGTTCGAATGGACCCTCAAGAAGAGCAATTGTCGACTCAAATACATCGTGAAAATGAAAAAAGTAGACTTCATATCGACTCGAGGTGTTGATTTGAGTTCGAATGGACCTTCAAGAAGAGCAATTGTCGACTCAAATACATCGTGAAAACGAAAAAAAGTAGACTTCATATCGACTCGAGGTGTTGATTTTAGTTCGAATGTACCTTCAAGAAGGGCAATTGTCGACTCAAATACATCGTGAAAACGAAAAAAAGTAGACTTCATATCGACTCGAGGTTTTTGTTTGAGTTCGAATGGACCTTCAAGAAGAGCAATTGTCGACTCAAATACTTCGTGAAAACGAAAAAAAGTTGACTTCATATCGACTCGAGGTGTTTATTTGAGTTCGAATGGACCTTCAAGAAGAGTAATTGTCGACTCAAATACTTCGTGAAAACGAAAAAAAGTTGACTTCATATCGACTTGAGGTGTGGATTTGAGTTCGAATGGACCTTCAAGAAGAGCAATTGTCGACTCAAATACTTCGTGAAAACGAAAAAAAGTTTACTTCATATCGACTCGAGGTGTTTATTTGAGTTCGAATGGACCTTCAAGAAGAGTAATTGTCGACTCAAATACATCGTGAAAACGAAAAAAAGTAGACTTCATATCGACTCGAGGTGTTGATTTTAGTTCGAATGGACCTTCAAGAAGTGCAATTGTCGACTCAAATACTTCGTGAAAACGAGAAAAAGTTGACTTCATATAGACTCGAGGTGTTTATTTGAGTTCGAATGGACCTTCAAGAAGAGTAATTGTCGACTCAAATACTTCGTGAAAACGAAAAAAAGTAGACTTCATATCGACTCGAGGTTTTTGTTTGAGTTCGAATGGACCTTCAAGAAGAGTAATAATTGTCTTACAATTTCTTACAATTATTGTCGACTCAAATACTTCGTGAAAACGAAAAAAAGTTGACTTCATATCGACTCGAGGTGTTTATTTGAGTTCGAATGGACCTTCAAGAAGAGTAATTGTCGACTCAAATACTTCGTGAAAACGAAAAAAAGTTGACTTCATATCGACTCGAGGTGTTTATTTGAGTTCGAATCGACCTTCAAGAAGAGCCATTGTCGACTTAAATACATCGTGAAAACGAAAAAAAGTTGACTTCATATCGACTCGAGGTGTTTATTTGAGTTCGAATGGACCTTCAAGAAGAGTACCTAATTGTCGACTCAAATACATCGTGAAAACGAAAAAAAGTTGACTTCATATCGACTCGAGGTGTTTATTTGAGTTCGAATGGACCTTCAAGAAGAGTAATTGTCGACTCAAATACATCGTGAAAACGAAAAAAAGTAGACTTCATATCGACTCGAGGTGTTGATTTTAGTTCGAATGGACCTTCAAGAAGTGCAATTGTCGACTCAAATGCATCGTGAAAACGAAAAAAAGTAGACTTCATATTGACTCGAGGCGTTGATTTGAGTTCGAATGGACCATCAAGAAGAGTAATTGTCGACTCAAATACTTCGTGAAAACGAAAAAAAGTTGACTTCATATCGACTCGAGGTGTTTATTTGAGTTCGAATGGACCTTCAAGAAGAGCAATTGTCGACTCAAATACATCGTGAAAACGAAAAAAAGTAGACTTCATATCGACTCGAGGTGTTTATTTGAGTTCGAATGGACCTTCAAGAAGAGCAATTGTCGACTCAAATACATCGTGAAAACGAAAAAAAGTAGACTTCATATCGACTCGAGGTGTTTATTTGAGTTCGAATGGACCTTCAAGAAGAGCAATTGTCGACTCAAATACTTCGTGAAAACGAAAAAAAGTTGACTTCATATCGACTCGAGGTGTTTATTTGAGTTCGAATGGACCTTCAAGAAGAGTAATTGTCGACTCAAATACTTCGAGAAAACGAAAAAAAGTTGACTTCATATCGACTCGAGGTGTTTATTTGAGTTCGAATGGACCCTCAAGAAGAGCAATTGTCGACTCAAATACATCGTGAAAATGAAAAAAGTAGACTTCATATCGACTCGAGGTGTTGATTTGAGTTCGAATGGACCCTCAAGAAGAGCAATTGTCGACTCAAATACATCGTGAAAACGAAAAAAAGTAGACTTCATATCGACTCGAGGTGTTGATTTTAGTTCGAATGTACCTTCAAGAAGGGCAATTGTCGACTCAAATACATCGTGAAAACGAAAAAAAGTAGACTTCATATCGACTCGAGGTTTTTGTTTGAGTTCGAATGGACCTTCAAGAAGAGCAATTGTCGACTCAAATACTTCGTGAAAACGAAAAAAAGTTGACTTCATATCGACTCGAGGTGTTTATTTGAGTTCGAATGGACCTTCAAGAAGAGTAATTGTCGACTCAAATACTTCGTGAAAACGAAAAAAAGTTGACTTCATATCGACTTGAGGTGTGGATTTGAGTTCGAATGGACCTTCAAGAAGAGCAATTGTCGACTCAAATACTTCGTGAAAACGAAAAAAAGTTTACTTCATATCGACTCGAGGTGTTTATTTGAGTTCGAATGGACCTTCAAGAAGAGTAATTGTCGACTCAAATACTTCGTGAAAACGAAAAAAAGTTGACTTCATATCGACTCGAGGTGTTTATTTGAGTTCGAATCGACCTCCAAGAAGAGCCATTGTCGACTTAAATACATCGTGAAAACGAAAAAAAGTAGACTTCATATCGACTCGAGGTGTTTATTTGAGTTCGAATGGACCTTCAAGAAGAGTAATTGTCGACTCAAATACATCGTGAAAACGAAAAAAAGTTGACTTCATATCGACTCGAGGTGTTTATTTGAGTTCGAATGGACCTTCAAGAAGAGTAATTGTCGACTCAAATACATCGTGAAAACGAAAAAAAGTAGACTTCATATCGACTCGAGGTGTTGATTTTAGTTCGAATGGACCTTCAAGAAGTGCAATTGTCGACTCAAATACTTCGTGAAAACGAGAAAAAGTTGACTTCATATAGACTCGAGGTGTTTATTTGAGTTCGAATGGACCTTCAAGAAGAGTAATTGTCGACTCAAATACTTCGTGAAAACGAAAAAAAGTAGACTTCATATCGACTCGAGGTTTTTGTTTGAGTTCGAATGGACCTTCAAGAAGAGTAATAATTGTCTTACAATTTCTTACAATTATTGTCGACTCAAATACTTCGTGAAAACGAAAAAAAGTTGACTTCATATCGACTCGAGGTGTTTATTTGAGTTCGAATGGACCTTCAAGAAGAGTAATTGTCGACTCAAATACTTCGTGAAAACGAAAAAAAGTTGACTTCATATCGACTCGAGGTGTTTATTTGAGTTCGAATCGACCTTCAAGAAGAGCCATTGTCGACTTAAATACATCGTGAAAACGAAAAAAAGTTGACTTCATATCGACTCGAGGTGTTTATTTGAGTTCGAATGGACCTTCAAGAAGAGTAATTGTCGACTCAAATACATCGTGAAAACGAAAAAAAGTTGACTTCATATCGACTCGAGGTGTTTATTTGAGTTCGAATGGACCTTCAAGAAGAGTAATTGTCGACTCAAATACATCGTGAAAACGAAAAAAAGTAGACTTCATATCGACTCGAGGTGTTGATTTTAGTTCGAATGGACCTTCAAGAAGTGCAATTGTCGACTCAAATGCATCGTGAAAACGAAAAAAAGTAGACTTCATATTGACTCGAGGCGTTGATTTGAGTTCGAATGGACCATCAAGAAGAGTAATTGTCGACTCAAATACATCGTGAAAACGAAAAAAAGTTGACTTCATATCGACTCGAGTTGTTTATTTGAGTTCGAATGGACCTTCAAGAAGAGTAATTGTCGATTCAAATACTTCGTGAAAACGAAAAAAAGTTGACTTCATATCGACTCGAGGTGTTTATTTGAGTTCGAATGGACCTTCAAGAAGAGCAATTGTCGACTCAAATACTTCGTGAAAACGAAAAAAAGTTGACTTCATATCGACTCGAGGTGTTTATTTGAGTTCGAATGGACCTTCAAGAAGAGTAATCGTCGATTCAAATACTTCGTGAAAACGAAAAAAAGTAGACTTCATATCGACTCGAGGTGTTTATTTGAGGTCGAATGGACCTTCAAGAAGAGCAATTGTCGACTCAAATACTTCGTGAAAACGAAAAAAAGTTGACTTCATATCGACTCGAGGTGTTTATTTGAGTTCGAATGGACCTTCAAGAAGAGCAATTGTCGACTCAAATACATCGTGAAAACGAAAAAAGTAGACTTCATATCGACTCGAGGTGTTGATTTGAGTTCGAATGGACCTTCAAGAAGAGCAATTGTCGACTCAAATACATCGTGAAAACGAAAAAAAGTAGACTTCATATCGACTCGAGGTGTTTATTTGAGTTCGAATGGAAATTCAAGAAGAGCAATTGTCAACTCAAATACTTCGTGAAAACGAAAAAAAGTTGACTTCATATCGACTCGAGGTGTTTATTTGAGTCCGAATGGACCTTCAAGAAGAGTAATTGTCGACTCAAATACTTCGTGAAAACGAAAAAAAGTTGACTTCATATCGACTTGAGGTGTTGATTTTAGTTCGAATGGACCTTCAAGAAGAGCAATTGTCGACTCAAATACTTCGTGAAAACGAAAAAAAGTTGACTTCATATCGACTCGAGGTGTTTATTTGAGTTCGAATGGACCTTCAAGAAGAGTAATTGTCGACTCAAATACTTCGTGAAAACGAAAAAAAGTTGACTTCATATCGACTCGAGGTGTTTATTTGAGTTCGAATGGACCTTCAAGAAGAGCAATTGTCGACTCAAATACTTCGTGAAAACGAGAAAAAGTTGACTTCATATCGACTCGAGGTGTTTATTTGAGTTCGAATGGACCTTCAAGAAGAGTAATTGTCGACTCAAATACTTCGTGAAAACGAAAAAAAGTTGACTTCATATCGACTTGAGGTGTTTATTTGAGTTCGAATGGACCTTCAAGAAGAGTAATCGTCGATTCAAATACTTCGTGAAAACGAAAAAAAGTAGACTTCATATCGACTCGAGGTGTTTATTTGAGGTCGAATGGACCTTCAAGAAGAGCAATTGTCGACTCAAATACTTCGTGAAAACGAAAAAAAGTTGACTTCATATCGACTCGAGGTGTTTATTTGAGTTCGAATGGACCTTCAAGAAGAGCAATTGTCGACTCAAATACTTCGTGAAAACGAGAAAAAGTTGACTTCATATCGACTCGAGGTGTTTATTTGAGTTCGAATGGACCTTCAAGAAGAGTAATTGTCGACTCAAATACTTCGTGAAAACGAAAAAAAGTTGACTTCATATCGACTTGAGGTGTTGATTTTAGTTCGAATGGACCTTCAAGAAGAGCAATTGTCGACTCAAATACTTCGTGAAAACGAAAAAAAGTTGACTTCATATCGACTCGAGGTGTTTATTTGAGTTCGAATGGACCTTCAAGAAGAGTAATTGTCGACTCAAATACTTCGTGAAAACGAAAAAAAGTTGACTTCATATCGACTCGAGGTGTTTATTTGAGTTCGAATGGACCTTCAAGAAGAGCAATTGTCGACTCAAATACTTCGTGAAAAGGAGAAAAAGTTGACTTCATATCGACTCGAGGTGTTTATTTGAGTTCGAATGGACCTTCAAGAAGAGTAATTGTCGACTCAAATACTTCGTGAAAACGAAAAAAAGTTGACTTCATATCGACTTGAGGTGTGGATTTGAGTTCGAATGGACCTTCAAGAAGAGCCATTGTCGACTCAAATACTTCGTGAAAGTTGACTTCATATTGACTCGAGGCGTTGATTTGAGTTCGAATGGACCTTCAAGAAGAGTAATTGTCGACTCAAATACATCGTGAAAACGAAAAAAAGTAGACTTCATATCGACTCGAGGTGTTGATTTGAGTTCGAATGGTCCTTCAAGAAGAGCAATTGTCGACTCAAATACATCGTGAAAACGAAAAAAAAGTAGACTTCATATCGACTCGAGGTGTTTATTTGAGTTCGAATGGACCTTCAAGAAGAGCAATTGTCGACTCAAATACATCGTGAAAACGAAAAAAAGTAGACTTCATATCGACTCGAGGTGTTTATTTGAGTTCGAATGGACCTTCAAGAAGAGCAATTGTCGACTCAAATACATCGTGAAAACGAAAAAGAGTTGACTTCATATCGACTTGAGGTGTTGTTTTGAGTCGACAATTACTCTTCTTGAAGGTCCATTCGAACTAAAATCAACACCTCGAGTCGATATGAAGTCAACCTTTTTTCGTTTTCACGAAGTATTTGAATCGACAATTACTCTTCTTGAAGGTCCATTCGAACTCAAATAAACACCTCAAGTCGATATGAAGTCAACTTTTTTTCGTTTTCACGAAGTATTTGAGTCGACAATTACTCTTCTTGAAGGTCCATTCGAACTCAAATAAACACCTCGAGTCGATATGAAGTCAACTTTTTTTCGTTTTCACGAAGTATTTGAGTCGACAATTACTCTTCTTGAAGGTCCATTCGAACTCAAATAAACACCTCGAGTCGATATGAAGTCAACTTTTTTTCGTTTTCACGAAGTATTTGAGTCGACAATTGCTCTTCTTCAAGGTCCATTCGAACTCAAATAAACACCTCGAGTCGATATGAAGTCTACTTTTTTTCGTTTTCACGAAGTATTTGAGTCGACAATTGCTCTTCTTGAAGGTCCATTCGAACTCAAATAAACACCTCGAGTCGATATGAAGTCAACTTTTTTTCGTTTTCACGAAGTATTTGAGTCGACAATTGCTCTTCTTGAAGGTCCATTCGAACTCAAATAAACACCTCGAGTCGATATGAAGTCTACTATTTTTCGTTTTCACGATGTATTTGAGTCGACAATTGCTCTTCTTGAAGGTCCATTCGAACTCAAATAAACACCTCGAGTAATTGTCGACTCAAATACTTCGTGAAAACGAAAAAAAGTTGACTTCATATCGACTTGAGGTGTTGATTTTAGTTCGAATGTACCTTCAAGAAGGGCAATTGTCGACTCAAATACATCGTGAAAACGAAAAAAAGTAGACTTCATATCGACTCGAGGTTTTTGTTTGAGTTCGAATGGACCTTCAAGAAGAGCAATTGTCGACTCAAATACTTCGTGAAAACGAAAAAAAGTTGACTTCATATCGACTCGAGGTGTTTATTTGAGTTCGAATGGACCTTCAAGAAGAGTAATTGTCGACTCAAATACTTCGTGAAAACGAAAAAAAGTTGACTTCATATTGTTTTGTAAGAGACGTGCAGTTTTGCCTGCTGCAAATGTCCAATACTACGAAAAGAAACTGAGATGTAGATGGATGGTATGGTGACTCGAAGGACCACTCAGTGTAACTGAGAAAAGAAAATACTAATGAGCTAATAATAATAGGAATTGTAGGTGTTCAAATTAAAGGCAAGATTTTGATTGATGAACCATCAACATAACAGGGTTTATTATGTACTGTGTGCTGGGAGTAGAGTTATTAATGCTTACAATATATATTATGATAATGGGTAACTATTCGTTCAAATTTAGGTGGCCACTTATAGATAAACAGGGATATGGTTGACTAGATTGGGTGACTAATGACTAGAGTGCTATGGACTAGAAGCTGCTAAGACTTATAAACGACTAAATTGGCTTAGCTGGTTGTGGTGATGGCTTCAGTAGTCCTCCAGTCAGAGGGTCTAAGGTAGTTCCTGATGGTCCCAACGATCAGACTCCAGGGGGGTAAATTGGTCAACCGTGTGGTGCAGAGGTATCCCAGCGTCGTCCAACTTCATGAAGTCCCAAGTGGCGGTTATGACAATGGCCACGGTATTTCGAGGGTATATCTTGGTGGTAGGAACTTCGCGTGTAATTCGTAAAAGTTTCTTGAAGGGATGGACGGATAATGGTGGATAACTAAATAATAATATTGCACTGTGGTAGTAGAACGAACGAGATCAAAAACGGTAATGGTTGCCGGTAAGAAAAGGCCGGCGAACTCACGATCTGTCACTGTCAGCTGATAGTTGATAAAGTTAATATCACAGAGTTTATTCGCGCACAATCACATCAATTAGACAAAAATATTCAATAATTTAATATGCGGAAAAGATTTCACTAACAGCTAAATACAGGCAACAAATATATAAGAAAAGGAACATTGGTATGTGGATACTGGTAAAGCATGTGACATGTGGAAGAGATATATGAAAGAATACAGCTAAGAATGATGATAACGGAAGAAGATGAAAGAGAAGGTAACGAAAAGGTTCCGATTATCAGGTTATAAACAAATGCCACATGCAATTATGATGATCGTGTGTAGTGGTTGAGTGCCTTGATAATAGTTATGATGCTACTGACTAGATATGTGATTATGGTCGAAAATACGGTAAGCGCAAACATACTCCCCCCTATTTTCGACGATGCCAAGAAGTTAGAGAACTGTGTCCAAGACGTTGATATCAGGAACAGAGATGACTAGATCGGTTGGAACAGAGATGACTAGATCGGTGTGGATGAATCACGAGATTGGTATGGTTCATCAGGAACTGGTAGACGGAACAGCTTTGTGATGAAGTGAACGAGCGAGCAGATGATGATGGTTGCTGGTTGAGATGCTAGAGGATTGCTCAGGAGTCGCATTTGGAATGGTTGATTGGCGCAGGGATAATGTACTGTGCTGGCCTAAACATATGTTCCATGCAGACCTGCTGAGGACAGATGAATAAGCAGACGATTTTCCTCTTGGAGGTGGTCTGACTTGCGGGGGCTGTGCAGTTGACGGAGATCCACGTTTGGCAGAGATCCACGTTTGGCGGATAGCAGTAGATGGCGTTGAATGTTTGGAACTTGGAGGGCTGGGTGGAGATCGAAATTTTGGAGAAACGAGTCCTGCAGTGATAAGGGGTTCGTTCACTTGATTGAGTGGGTAGGTACGGACGGAATTCCCACTGTTTGATTTAGGTGAAACAGGAACAAATGGGAAATCTGTTGATTGCGATGATGGTAGGGGTGCTGTTAGTAAAGTGCAGGAGATATTCGACGATGCAGGGAATCCAGGCAGAGATGTCGCTTTTGGAATCCATTGAACACCGCCAGCAGGTTGTGTAGCAGATGGGGTTAATGATACAGATGGATTAGCATCCACAGGCTGAGATAGCGGTTGATCCAAGGCAGCAAAACTAGATGAAGAGTTAAACGTTTGTGGTGTTGATAATGGTGTTGATAATTGTACGCTGGTGTAGTCACATGACAATAATGATAATGAATTATTAGTTTTGTGGGGAGAATTATTGTGGTATCTACCAACAACAACAAACCCAAAAATGGTATTGATCAGGCGAGGTCCGTCCTGACAAATGGTAATGGGAGCACCAGTTACAACCTCAGCATAGAGGTCGGCCCCAATGAGGAATGATATTTCCCCTGGAGTGATAAAATCAGGGTCTGCAAGATTATACTGTAATAAAAATCACAACAATTAATTATCAACAACCGTCTTGTTCTATTTTTCCAAACACACAACTACATTTTCTAAAACGTCAACACTCGTATCCAACAACACATGTGTTTTTGTGGGTTTACCACACTACCCCCTCCCAGATTTGAAGGGGCCGCCCTCGGGCCGAACTTCTGCTCTGGCCAACCTGTTCGCATGCAGAAGTCTCGTTTTTCGACCCATCTTCACCTGGAACAGGACGTCGCTCTTCTTGGCCGTAACGACCCACGGTCCTGTCCATTGTGGCTGAAGTTTTGGGCAGCGGCCTCTTACCCGTTTTGGGTCGTGCACCCAAACCCAGTCCCCTAGTTCAAAGGTTGGCCATTTAGCCTTGCGGTCGTAGAACTCTTTCTGGGCCCTCATGTGCACCCCCATCTTCTGGCGTGCAAACTCCCGCACTGCTTCCAAACTGGCCCGTAGTTGGAGTGCATAGGGTGTTGTCAGCTGGGGGCCAGTTTCAGCTGCCGGACGAACCAAAGTGTCTGGGAGATGCAGATCTCGTCCAAAGAGTAGCTGTGCTGGAGAGAACCCTGTTGTGCCATGGGGAGAGGACCGGTATGCCAAAAGGAAGAGAGGCAGCTTCTCATCCCAGTCGGCTTGTTGTTCCCCTACAAATATGGCCAAATACTTTGTCAGAGTCCGGTTCAGACGCTCCACAAGACCTCCAGACTGTGGGTGAAGCGGGGTTGTTCGAGTTTTCTGAGCTCCCATCAATTTGGCAACTTCTCCCATCAGCCTTGCTTCAAAGTTGCGGCCCTGGTCAGTGTGCAGTTCCCAGGGTATTCCATTGCGGCTAAAAACCTGTTCCACAAGGGTTTTTGCCACCGTTTGGGCTTCTTGGTTGGGGATAGCAATTGCTTCTGGCCATTTTGTGAAATAATCAGCAGCGACCAGTACATAACGGTTCCCTCTCTTCGTCTGGGGAAAGGGGCCAAGAATGTCCACTCCCATTCGTTCAAACGGTCCTCCGACCATCATCTGCTGCAATGGGGCTGGGTGGCGTTTTCCAGGACCTTTGACCTTTCTACATTCTTGGCATGTCTTGCACCACGCCTTTATGTCGCGGGTCATCCCAGGCCAGAAGTATGCCTGGCGTACCTTTCCTAGTGTCTTCATGAATCCGAAATGGCCTCCAATCGGACTGCTGTGACACTGGATTAACACATTTTTTATCTCAGAGGTTGGTACAACCCATTGCTTGATACATCTACCTCTTGATAGTTCCCATTTATGATGAAGCTGATCACCTACTATTTCTAATGATTCCCAACGCCCAATCAGTTGTCGAGTGGCTGGATCAAGGATTGTGATTTCTGCTGGTTCCGGTTTCCGTTCCTCTTTAAGTCTTTGCATGACCCATTGGATATTAGGGTCCCCTGCCTGGAGAGTACTACCTTCGGGTATCTGGAACTGGATCACATTCAGTCGGTCATAGGGATCTCCCCGGTCTTCACGCTTTTGGCAGTAGTTACAAGCACCATTGCAAGGTCGGCGAGATAAGCCATCTGCGTTGCCATGCTGTCTTCCTGCTCGATGTACAACTTCGAAGTTGTATGTCTGAAGGGTTTCTAACCATCTGGCGAGCTGTCCTTCTGGATGGCGGATGGATGTGAGCCAGGTCAACGCAGCATGGTCAGTCCTAACTAGGAATCTCGCCCCATACAAGTATTGGTGGAACTGTTGGACACTTTTCACGACAGCTAGCAATTCCCGCCTGGTTGTGCAGTAATTTGTTTCGGCTTTGTTCAGTGTTTTGCTAAAATAAGCCACTACCCTTTCTTCTCCTTTGACTTCTTGCGCCAGGATAGCCCCAATAGCGTGTGCACTGGCGTCACAATCCAGGATAAATGGTTTTCCCAGATCTGGATAAGTCAGGATAGGAGTTGTAACCATTGCCCTTTTGAGAGTTTCAAAGCTCGATTGTGCAGTATGATCCCAAAGAAAAGGGTTCCTGGCTTCTGTTAGCTTGCTGAGAGGCCGAGCTATTTCTGAAAATCCTTTAACAAACCTCCTGTAGTACGAACACAGGCCCAAAAAGGAACGCACTTGTTGCTTGGTTTGTGGTGCTGGCCAATTTTTCACCGCCTCTGTCTTTTTTGGATCAGTCCGAGTTCCTTCTCCCGATATTACATGGCCCAAGTATTTAGTTTCCCGGGTGAAAAAGGAGCACTTGTCTGGGCGCACCTGAAGGCCTGCATCTGCTAGCCGCTGTAGGACACTACCTAGTTTAGTGATAACCGTTGTGAAATCGGGGCCGTAAACAATGATGTCGTCCAGGTAAACAAGTGCCAAATCAGATGGCAGAACTGCCTCCATCAGCCTTTGGAAAGTGGCCGGGGCATTACAGAGACCAAAAGGCAAAACCTTGAATTGCCACAATCCTTTCTGGTACAGTGTAAAAGCTGTTTTCTCTCTGTCTTCTTTCTTTAACGCAACTTGCCAGTAGCCACTACGTAAGTCCAGAGTGCAGAACCAGCTGGCACCGCTGAGGGTATCTAGGAGGCTTTGGATGCATGGTAGGGGATACGAATCTTTCTTTGTCACTGCATTAAGTCGCCTGTAATCCACGCAGAACCTTTTAGTTCCATCCTTTTTGGGAACAATGACAATGGGAGACGCCCATGGGCTCTTTGATGGCTCAATCACATCTTGATCAATCATGTCTTGCAACATTTTGTCGACTTCGCTGAGTTGCGTGAATGGGATGCGCCTAGGGGCCTGTTTGATGGGGTGGGCATCTCCTACGTTGATTGCATGCTCCACAACATGGGTTCTCCCGAGGCGTTGACGGCCCTCAGCAAATATGTGTCTGTACTTCAGAAACAACGCTCTCGCCATCTCATAATTTTCCGTACCTGTTTGAAGTGCTGATGACTTCAGGGCCCCATCAATCCAGTCCACATCTTTGGCATTGATTGCAGCTTGGAGTACCCACTGTACACACTGCCACCTTGTCTTCAGGGGTACGCACTCGTTTCCTTTTATTATGCATAGACTCCCAGGGATATTTAGTTGTACCTGCAACTTTTTGAGGAAGTCCAAGCCCAGGATTCCCTTATCCCTAATATTCCCTACTAGGAAGGTGTGAGTGAAAGCTCTTCTCCCTACTTGCCCTGAGACTTCACATTCTCCATTGACCTTGAGTGCCCCTTCGCCTGCAGTCTGAAGGTCAGTGTGATCAGAAGGCCTCAGTTGTAGATGACATTTGGCGACTATGTCAGGGCGTAGAATGGACACGGTTGCCCCAGTATCCACAAGCATGGCACACAACTGCCCGTTTACGCATATCTCAATAAATAGAGCGTCACTGCCAGTTCTTACTGCACTTATGAAGGATGGGCCTGGATTGGTATGGCCAGCTGCGGCACAGCCCCCTGCCGTAGCTGCCTCTAGTTTTCCGAAGCCTCCATTGCGCCTACTCCCTGCCTACTTTCCTTTGGGCAGCGGGCCCTTATATGCCCAGTACCATTGCAACCCCAGCACTTTGAAGGGGGCTTTGTATCTGGCCTACCGTGGGAAACAGGGTTTGATGGAAGCAACCCCTCAACAAGCTGTGCTTTAGCTAAGGCCTCCTGAATCGTCATAGGCGTAGCTAGCGTAAGTGTGCGCACCAAATCCTGATTTTTGAGCGCCCTTATGAAGGCTCGTACTCCAACCCTGTCTTTATAGCTCTTGGATTCCTCTGGAAACGCCCCTCTTACCAGCCTCTCAATGTCTGTTGCCAAGTCCGCCAGTTCTTCGGCCTCTGTTTGTTGTCTGGCTTCTAGAAGGGCTTGTAGCTTGGAAGCCTGGTTGCGTTGGCCAAAGCGGTCTGCTAGGGCTTTGGACAGATCTACGTAGCTTGTACGGACGCTTGCGGGTAGGTCTGCCATAACAGTTAATGCCGAACCTCTGAGCATACTGGCTAGCTTCTTCCCTTTCCGGGTCTCGGTCCATCCATTAACTTCTGCCGTCACTTCCACATGTACCTTATACTCTTCCCATGTTATCTTCCCGTCGTAAGGCATCAAGTTGCCTTCATGAGCCACGAGGTTGGTGTTGTGGCCTTCCAAATCAGTCTCTTGTCGTAGAGGTGATTTCTCACGTAGCACTCTCCCACCCTCCGTACCTTGCAATGAGAGTTGGGGTGCGTTTAAACGCGACAATTGCTGGTGGATCCCGGCCAATAGCGATTCCAGACTTGCCACTCGCATTGCCAAGGTTGGGCCCCTCGCTGCCCGTCGTGCGGGTCGCTCTTCAGTCGGCCCAGGTGAAGGCATTGGGCAAGGGCTCGACGGATCAGCACGCCGGCGAGTCGACCTGGTGTTCATAGCGGGAATATCATTCTGGCGGCAAGGAGGTGCCATATTCACTGTCCTGATTAATTTTCACGGTTGGACGGGCCCCCAGTGTAATAAAAATCACAACAATTAATTATCAACAACCGTCTTGTTCTATTTTTCCAAACACACAACTACATTTTCTAAAACGTCAACACTCGTATCCAACAACACATGTGTTTTTGTGGGTTTACCACAATACGATAAATAATCGTGCCAGAGTGACGAGGGCAATGCCACCTGAGGTAATGGAGGTGTTATAGATGGTACTACAACAGCCTCGGTTTCGAGGGCTGAGGTAGATGATAGTTTTGGAAAGAAGGTTACGTTGATCTTTCCTGAGACATGATTTAATGGGGAGTGGTTGACTCCAGATATAACACCGTTGAATGGACGAGTAGTCTTTCCCAGATCCTTGGCACATTGCTCTGTGACAAACGAGAACTGCGAACCAACATCAAGAACTCCACGATATTGTTTGAGGTTTCCATGAACATCCTTGATGGCTGCAAGTACTGTTCCCAACAAAACTCCATGCCTTCCAGATGAAGTGCTGGAACCTGTGAAGATAGAAGATTCTACTGCACTATTGCAGTTGCTAGAAGGTACGGCTTGCTGCAATGATGAGTTACTAGGTTCTGTTGATGAATTATTAGTTGACAAGTGAAGGCTAGAATGATGTAGACCTTCACACAGACGACATCGATATTTTGATTGACACTGCTTTGTTTTATGCTGTGGATGAAGGCAATTTCTGCACCCTGGATACAGATTTAACATATCCAGACGCTGCTGAGGTGTAGCCTGGATAAAGCGTTGACAGGAACGGATGATGTGAACTCCCTTACATATAAAACAGGATATAGGAGACTTCGCAGGAGACATTTGACTAGATGATGAATGATTTTGACTAGAAAGTGAATGATTTTGACTAGAAGAGGAACATTTTTGACCAGATGAGGAATATTTCTGACTAGAAGAGGAGTATTTATGACTAGAAGCAGGACCCAACTGAGTAAGCAGGGCATGACTGTTACTCTTAGGAGTAAACCAGTTTGGCGACTTTGGTTTGGTACAAGGAGTGCCCAGAGATTGTGACCCCTGTTTGATGACAGCAGAGCCAGACGTGATTCTCAAGACTTGACATCTATTTTGAATGAAGATCCGTAAGGCATCAAAGGTAGGATAGGTAGTACCAATAATAGATGTTTCAAACTCCTCACGAGTGCTAGGATCCAAGCTTCTAAGTGCCAACTCACAGAGTAAATAATCGGAAAAATTCGGTATTTTGAGGTTCTTTAGAGAGGTAATGCTCTCAGTGACCTTTGAAAGATATTGCTGGAGAGATTCAGCGGTAGGTTTCCCAAGAATGGGTTTGAAAGACAGGAAACATTCCAGATATGAACACGCTAGTTTTCGTTCATCATCATACACCTTGGAGAGTGCCTCCCAAGCCTGCTCAAAATTGGTATCTATAACTGGTATATGTTTGATGGTGTCATATGCTGCCCCTTCCAGGTAGGATACCAAAAAATGGAAGCGCTCAGCGTCAGACAAGGAGCGTTCATCCCTAATCATGGCACAGAAGATCTGCTTGAAGGCAGGCCATTCAGACAAATCACCCTTAAATGGTTTGATTTTGATTTGTGGTAGGAACAATCTTGTTGATACAGAGGTAGGTTGAGCAGAGGTTCTAGAGGTATTACTTATATTCAATGCTGCCATGCTCTGCTCCAGAGACAGCTTATGCTTACGTTGGAGTATCTCCTTGTATCCAAGGGCCTCATAGTACCAGGACTTGACAGTATCCCGGTAGGTACGATCTGTAGCAGTGGGGAAAGAAGGCTCAAGTGAATGACTATCGCTATACTCACAGGCTTCCTCAAATTTGTCCATGAATGATTGGAATCGAAGATCCAATACCCCGCACATACCTAAAAAGATAGTTTGATCGGCTTCATCGTTGATAGCTGATGCCCCTTTGGTCTTCATTGAGTGGATATCCTCCCCAATCTCAGAATATATCCTTTTTAGCTTGAGGATTCCCCTTGATGCGGTGGCAACCTGCATGATGACTAGATGATTCAGATATAGGGTACTGCAACAGAACTTTCGATTGGCAACAGGAAAGGCAAGAGAAAATGATGATTAGGGCGAACTATTATCAAGGCAGTCAAACCACTATAGACACTATTGTGGACTGTAGAAAATTGATGACGATGACCCTTGTTGTGGGTGGAACGAAAATAAGTTTCAATAAATTGGTCAACAAGAACAAGCAAAAACAACGATAGATAAACTATGAAAATAAATAAAGGTAAAGAGTCAATAAATAAGTTAGTTGATAATAAATAGGCAAACGTTGATAATATTATGATGTCTGAAACACTCCTTCCTATAGCACAAGTACCTTACGTGATAATATCACAGAGAAACCTAAAAACTAGTTGATGTACAGATATATCACAGTTACGTACTCCTATGTAGAACACCACAACTCAGTTACAGTACAATCACTATCCAGTTGGTTCATATCCGGCTCGAAGGACCAACAATGTTTTGTAAGAGACGTGCAGTTTTGCCTGCTGCAAATGTCCAATACTACGAAAAGAAACTGAGATGTAGATGGATGGTATGGTGACTCGAAGGACCACTCAGTGTAACTGAGAAAAGAAAATACTAATGAGCTAATAATAATAGGAATTGTAGGTGTTCAAATTAAAGGCAAGATTTTGATTGATGAACCATCAACATAACAGGGTTTATTATGTACTGTGTGCTGGGAGTAGAGTTATTAATGCTTACAATATATATTATGATAATGGGTAACTATTCGTTCAAATTTAGGTGGCCACTTATAGATAAACAGGGATATGGTTGACTAGATTGGGTGACTAATGACTAGAGTGCTATGGACTAGAAGCTGCTAAGACTTATAAACGACTAAATTGGCTTAGCTGGTTGTGGTGATGGCTTCAGTAGTCCTCCAGTCAGAGGGTCTAAGGTAGTTCCTGATGGTCCCAACGATCAGACTCCAGGGGGGTAAATTGGTCAACCGTGTGGTGCAGAGGTATCCCAGCGTCGTCCAACTTCATGAAGTCCCAAGTGGCGGTTATGACAATGGCCACGGTATTTCGAGGGTATATCTTGGTGGTAGGAACTTCGCGTGTAATTCGTAAAAGTTTCTTGAAGGGATGGACGGATAATGGTGGATAACTAAATAATAATATTGCACTGTGGTAGTAGAACGAACGAGATCAAAAACGGTAATGGTTGCCGGTAAGAAAAGGCCGGCGAACTCACGATCTGTCACTGTCAGCTGATAGTTGATAAAGTTAATATCACAGAGTTTATTCGCGCACAATCACATCAATTAGACAAAAATATTCAATAATTTAATATGCGGAAAAGATTTCACTAACAGCTAAATACAGGCAACAAATATATAAGAAAAGGAACATTGGTATGTGGATACTGGTAAAGCATGTGACATGTGGAAGAGATATATGAAAGAATACAGCTAAGAATGATGATAACGGAAGAAGATGAAAGAGAAGGTAACGAAAAGGTTCCGATTATCAGGTTATAAACAAATGCCACATGCAATTATGATGATCGTGTGTAGTGGTTGAGTGCCTTGATAATAGTTATGATGCTACTGACTAGATATGTGATTATGGTCGAAAATACGGTAAGCGCAAACACATATCGACTTGAGGTGTGGATTTGAGTTCGAATGGACCTTCAAGAAGAGCAATTGTCGACTCAAATACTTCGTGAAAACGAAAAAAAGTTGACTTCATATCGACTCGAGGTGTTTATTTGAGTTCGAATGGACCTTCAAGAAGAGTAATTGTCGACTCAAATACTTCGTGAAAACGAAAAAAAGTTGACTTCATATCGACTCGAGGTGTTTATTTGAGTTCGAATCGACCTTCAAGAAGAGCCATTGTCGACTTAAATACATCGTGAAAACGAAAAAAAGTTGGCTTCATATCGACTCGAGGTGTTTATTTGAGTTCGAATGGACCTTCAAGAAGAGTAATTGTCGACTCAAATACATCGTGAAAACGAAAAAAAGTTGACTTCATATCGACTCGAGGTGTTTATTTGAGTTCGAATGGACCTTCAAGAAGAGTAATTGTCGACTCAAATACATCGTGAAAACGAAAAAAAGTAGACTTCATATCGACTCGAGGTGTTGATTTTAGTTCGAATGGACCTTCAAGAAGTGCAATTGTCGACTCAAATGCATCGTGAAAACGAAAAAAAGTAGACTTCATATTGACTCGAGGCGTTGATTTGAGTTCGAATGGACCTTCAAGAAGAGTAATTGTCGACTCAAATACATCGTGAAAACGAAAAAAAGTTGACTTCATATCGACTCGAGTTGTTTATTTGAGTTCGAATGGACCTTCAAGAAGAGTAATTGTCGATTCAAATACTTCGTGAAAACGAAAAAAAGTTGACTTCATATCGACTCGAGGTGTTTATTTGAGTTCGAATGGACCTTCAAGAAGAGCAATTGTCGACTCAAATACTTCGTGAAAACGAAAAAAAGTTGACTTCATATCGACTCGAGGTGTTTATTTGAGTTCGAATGGACCTTCAAGAAGAGTAATCGTCGATTCAAATACTTCGTGAAAACGAAAAAAAGTAGACTTCATATCGACTCGAGGTGTTTATTTGAGGTCGAATGGACCTTCAAGAAGAGCAATTGTCGACTCAAATACTTCGTGAAAACGAAAAAGAGTTGATTTCATATCGACTCGAGGTGTTTATTTGAGTTCGAATCGACCTTCACGAAGAGCAATTGTCGACTCAAATACATCGTGAAAACGAAAAAAAGTTGACTTCATATCGACTCGAGGTGTTGATTTTAGTTCGAATGGACCTTCAAGAAGTGCAATTGTCGACTCAAATGCATCGTGAAAACGAAAAAAAGTAGACTTCATATTGACTCGAGGCGTTGATTTGAGTTCGAATGGACCTTCAAGAAGAGTTATTGTCGACTCAAATACATCGTGAAAACGAAAAAAAGTAGACTTCATATCGACTCGAGGTGTTGATTTGAGTTCGAATGGTCCTTCAAGAAGAGCAATTGTCGACTCAAATGCATCGTGAAAACGAAAAAAAGGTTGACTTCATATGGACTCGAGGTGTTTATTTCAGTTCGAATGGACCTTCAAGAAGTGTGATTGTCAACACAAATATATCAAAACGAACGAAAAAAGTCGACTTTAAATCGAATCGAGGTGTTTATTTGAATTTCATTTGAATTAATGGAACAGGTAAATTTAATTTTTTATTACGCGGTATCTTATCCCGCGTTCTATTCTGATTGGTACATGGTGGTGTCATGTTCGACCAATGGGATTGTCTCAACCCACCTTTTCTCACAACTTTTTCACGAAGTATTTGAATCGACAATTACTCTTCTTGAAGGTCCATTCGAACTAAAATCAACACCTCGAGTCGATATGAAGTCAACCTTTTTTCGTTTTCACGAAGTATTTGAATCGACAATTACTCTTCTTGAAGGTCCATTCGAACTCAAATAAACACCTCGAGTCGATATGAAGTCAACTTTTTTTCGTTTTCACGAAGTATTTGAGTCGACAATTACTCTTCCTGAAGGTCCATTCGAACTCAAATAAACACCTCGAGTCGATATGAAGTCAACTTTTTTTCGTTTTCACGAAGTATTTGAGTCGACAATTGCTCTTCTTCAAGGTCCATTCGAACTCAAATAAACACCTCGAGTCGATATGAAGTCTACTTTTTTTCGTTTTCACGAAGTATTTGAGTCGACAATTGCTCTTCTTGAAGGTCCATTCGAACTCAAATAAACACCTCGAGTCGATATGAAGTCAACTTTTTTTCGTTTTCACGAAGTATTTGAGTCGACAATTGCTCTTCTTGAAGGTCCATTCGAACTCAAATAAACACCTCGAGTCGATATTGTAACAGGAATAACTGTCAGTTCCGATGAAGCGCTAAGATCGCTTAGTTGTAACCTCCCACTTGTTCATGGAGACTATAAAATTAATTAATAAAGAAGTTATGAAACGTGTACCTACGCAATCTTAATTATTCGTCTAATTAAATCCTCGAACATCCTACATGGTGTCAGATGTGCTACCGGTTATTGTTTAAATAATAACTCGTGTTAAAGTGACGGTTAAATAAAAACATAAGTGAAGTTCGGAAATGGCAGAAGTAAAATCTCCACCAGTTTTCAACTTCGACGCCGAGAACCTCGATCAGCAATGGAAGACGTGGTACCAAAACTTTGCATATTTCCTAATTGCAGCCAAAAAAACAAAGGAATCGGAAGCAACCAGAGTCGCAATACTCTTAAATCAGCTTGGCGAAAGAGGAGTCGAACTGTTTAACACATTCGAATTCCTGAAGACTGATGGTGTTGTCGATACCGACCCCAAGTACGATCTCGTGGTTAATGCTTTCGAAAAACATTTTGCACCGAAGAAGAACGTATTACACGAACGGTACAAATTTAATAAAGTAAAGTTAAAGCCTGGACAGCCGATCCTGGATTTCATAACGCTTCTTAAACAAGCCGCCGCAACATGCGAATACGCCGATAAATCCGAGATGATCCGTGACCGACTTGTGGAGCAAGTTAACGATAAAAGACTGCTAGACAAGCTACTCGACAAAGGAGGAAGTCTGACCCTTGAGGAAGCGATGACCATCTGCAAGCAACACGAAAAACGCCGTGCCGAAATTAATGACTTCGAGAAGGACCGTACGCAGGAACTAGACGCTATGAAGAAATCCTACCCGAAGAAAACTGCGAGTGGACCAGCGAAACATGACACAGATAAGCCATATGATTGTTTTAAATGTGGTTACCGTCATACCGTAGGCAAATGTCCTGCACATAACCAAAAATGCTCGTATTGTAATGGGTTAAATCATTTCGTAGTAGGTTGTAAGAAGAAAAAGAACGAAAATAGTCATAGAACACAAAGTAAAAATACCTGGAAAACCCATAAGAATAATATGCATAAATCCTACAATAGGTCAATTGAAGATAAAAACAATAAAATTGAGGAATCAGATGACGAAGTCTATCTCGATGTAATTAAAGTAGACAACATAAGAAATAAAGAAACTTGGTCAGTAATCGCTAAAATCAACGATGAAAACATTAAATTTAAATTAGATACTGGCAGCGAAGTAAATGTTCTACCGTTGAGAATATTTAAAATAATAAAACCATCTGATGTCAAGATAACAAAATGTAACATAAATTTATCTGCTTACAACGATAACAAGTTAAAAGTCATTGGCAAAGTCAGCTTGATGACTAATTTCAAGCATATTGCCCATGTAGTTGAATATTTGGTGATAGACACCAGGGATAAACCCATATTAGGTGTAGTCACATGCGAAAAAATGAAATTGGTTAAAAAGCTAGATACTATAAATAATAAACATGAAATATTTGAATCAAAAGAACAAGTAATAAAAAACTATGAAACTGTATTTAAGGGTCTAGGAAAATTTCCTGGTAATCCATATAGAATTGAGTTAAAACCAGATGCAATTCCTGTAACGCACCCAACCAGGAGAATTCCTAAACACTTACAAGACAGATTGAAATCACAGTTAGAAAAATTAGAGAACATGCAGGTTATCTCTAAAGTTGAGGGACCCTGTACATGGCAACATCCATTAGTGATAGTAGAAAAGCCGAACAAAACACTACGCTTATGCCTTGATCCAAAAGACCTGAACAGCCAGATTTTGGATGATAAATTCCAAATTCCCACTGCAGAAGAGATGTTCGACGACTTACACGGTAAAACCTATTTCTCAATCCTTGATCTAAAGGATGGATTTTACCAAATCCCAATCGATAATAATTCATCAAAATTATGTGCTTTTGGATCGCCATTCGGTAGATATAAATTTAATCGATTACCATTTGGTGTAAAGATTTGTGCAGAGGTTTTTCAAAAGAAAAACTCAGAGATTTTTGGTAACATAGAAGGAGTAAAAATTTATATCGACGACTTAATTTTATCTGCATCAAATATAAGAGAGCATGACATGATTCTGAAAAAGGTACTTGAAAGGGCAAAAGAAAATAACATAACATTCAACGCAACGAAATTCCAATTCCGTCAACAAACAATAAAGATATTAGGACATGTAGTATCAAAGGCTGGGATTCAAATTGATCCTGATCGCGTAAGAGCAATCCAAGAAATGCCAGAACCTAATGATAAGAAATCCTTAATGAGATTTTTAGGCATCATGAAATTTCTTAATAAATTCATACCGAATCTGTCTGCAATCACAGCCCCTATTCGAGAGTTTTTGAAAGATGAGGTTAAATGGGATTGGAAACCATTACATTCTAACATAATTAACAAACTGAAAAATTTAATAACGAAGAGTCCCATATTGGCTCATTATGATGCCGAGTTCCCAGTGGTAATACAAACCGATGCGAGCACCGACGGCTTAGGTTGTGTGTTGCTGCAGAGGAACAAACCAATAGCATTTGCAAGTAGGGCTCTTACCCAGACTGAAAAACGATATGCTATTATAGAAAAAGAGTTTCTAGGTTGCTGCTACGCGCTAGAAAAATTTCACTATTACGTTTATGGGAGAAATGTAGAAATACAAACCGACCATAAACCCCTAATAAGCATTATGAATCGAAACGTAGACAAAGTTCCTAGTCGTTTACAAAGAATGTTGCTAAAAGTAATGAAATATAATTTTATTGTCACTTACTTACCTGGGAGTCGTATGCTAATAGCGGATGCGTTGTCTCGGGCATACTTGGAAGAAGTTCGAAAAGATGATCCTGAACTAGCATACGTTATCCATACGATTATTTCTAAAGTAATGTCGCAAGAAATTCAGCAACAAATAGCTACTTCCACTATAAATGACCCCATTCTAAGCGAAATCATTAAATTCACATCCACTTCATGGCCTAATAAATTAACAGGTGAAATTGGCAGGTATGCTAAAATCAAAGAGAGGATCTACTTTGAAGAAGGATTACTATTCTTTGAAAATAAAATCATAATTCCGGCAAACAGACGCAAAGATATCCTATGTCGGTTGCATGAGGGACACCTAGGTGTGGAGAAGACCCGCATAAAAGCCCGAAATCTTTTCTACTGGCCCGGCATGTCGAGCGACATTGAAAATTATATTGCTTCATGTCAGGCTTGCCTTCAAAATCGAAATAAAAACCCTAGAGAACCAATGATCCCTTATCAAATACCTACCCGCCCCTGGTCTAAGTTAGGCATGGACATACTGGAATTCAATAATAATAACTATTTGGTAGTAGTTGATTACTACTCTAAATGGATTGAATTCGAGAAACTATCATCGAAAACAGCTAACAGTGTCATTTCAATTTGTAACAAAATTTTTGCCCACCACGGATATCCAGATGAATTCATAACAGACAATATGCCGTTTGGTAGTCGAGAATTCCGTGCATATTTGTCCGAAAAGTTTATAAAGTTGACGACTTCTAGCCCAAATTACAGCCGAGGTCATGCTATGGCAGAAACAGCTGTAAGAATCACCCAAAACATTCTAAAGAAATGTATCATAACCAAACAAGATCCCTATCTGTTATTATTACATTACCGCAATACGGTAATCCCAACTTTAGGATATTCTCCAAGTCAAATTCTCCCAGTGGCGGCTGGTCCATAAGGCCACCTTGGCCCTCGCCCCACCCAAAAATTTGCAAAGGAAAACAGAAAAAACATAGAACAAGGAGAAAAAAATCTTACCTACTACTACCCACCATGGAAGAAGGGAGATCTCCCTTCTTCCATGACTACCCACTTCCACTGAGCTCTTGCAGGCGGGCGGTCGTGTCCTCAAGCATTTTGTTTCGATTTATCGATTAAAAAAGTCGATTATCGGATCGACCAGAAGTGCCCCAGTCTCAATGTTGAAGGTATAGGCGCCTCCTGGGGTGGGGGAAGGCACCCTGTGTTTGGAGATAGGAGCCATTCAGGGCGGTGGCCAAAATATCGAATCAAGTTGAACGCCGAAAACAATCGATCGTTGAATCATTCCTTGTCAAGGAAGAAGGGAGTTTCATTCCTCCATGCTTTCTTCCATGTTCGATAAGAATGATATCAAAACGTTGCCTTTTACTCATCATAGTAAAAGTGAATTATTGTCTCCATAATATTAATCAACTAAACATTGAAATTTAATATCTCATGTGCAACGCGTGAACGCTTTGCTAGTCGTCAAGACTGAAGTGGATCACTATTTGCCCAAGGGAATCTCATTTGTTGATTTCTACATACTGTAAGTTAATAACAGTAATATACATAATATTATTATGTACCTAGCTCAGCCAACCGTTGAGAATACTGTTTTATTTGTTATCCCCAAAACTGATGGTGACTTCGTTGACTCGAGCTTTGTTTGAGCTAACCAACGAACTCTAAAAGCTAGTTGAAATCAATCTTACTGTTCTGTGATCGTTCAAAATGTTTTGATACGATTGGATAAGAAAACGTATGTGCAATCTGGGCATAAGAGGACATTTTTAGAGGGGGGTTTCAAGGTACCACTCGGCTAGGAAGCAGATGGTCGCGATTGCTAATTTTTAAAAACCCCAGTAATAGAAACTCCAATAATATAATTTTTTGACTACCTTTATAATGTACTCTTTGAATAGTACTCGTACAGTCACAATTTCTCTTTTATTCTTCCTATCATTTTGAAGATAATTATTTGGGTGGGTAGGTGGGATTGCCTTGCAGCCACCTCCTCGTCGGTAATCCTGGATACTGGTCAGTAAACTTCCCTCTCCTCAAGAGAACTCTTTGGAGAACGATGTTTCCTGACTTGCTAAGAGCTGCATACCACTAATTACGAAGCAGTTTAGCTGTAAGGGTAGTTTGAGTTTAGTTCCTATAGTGAGTACCTAATAGGTAGGTATGCACCTAAATATTGCCCTGGTGCCCCACCAGTTTCTGAGCCCACGAGCCGCCCCTGAATTCTCCTAGGAAGGGAGCTAAAAGATAGCCTTTCATTTCGCGAAAGAGATTTGAAAAATAAACAAATAAATCATAAATTGATAAGAGATAGGCTATATAACGCTCAAATTCGACAGAAAATGTATTATGATAAAGGGACAAAAAACCAACCTGAACCTTCTAAATACGATAATGTCTTATTTCGCCACAGAAATTCCTGGCATTACGGCAAAATAGTTGATGCAGCCAATACTCCGAGATCTTGGTGGATTAGAGACAATAACGGTAACAACATACGTAGAAACCGGCAAAGCATCATAAAAACTAAACCACAATGTGACGAACCGAATGTTGTCGGCATTTCCCCGAATTGTGCTAATTCTAGGAATCAGCCACACTCGTACAACTTGCGGGATAGAGAAAACATAAAACAGCCAGAGAGGTACGGCATTTCCATTCAATGATCAGAATTTATTTACATTTAAGAATATGCACATTCATTTACATTTTAAAATTTCACAAATTCACTCAAAACTATGAATTTCCCGAGTTTAATCACTGTTATCACTAACATGTGGAGAGTATAATTTATTTTATATCCATGTGCCTATGGATCTTTAAAAAGGGAAAGATGTAACAGGAATAACTGTCAGTTCCGATGAAGCGCTAAGATCGCTTAGTTGTAACCTCCCACTTGTTCATGGAGACTATAAAATTAATTAATAAAGAAGTTATGAAACGTGTACCTACGCAATCTTAATTATTCGTCTAATTAAATCCTCGAACATCCTACAGATATGAAGTCTACTTTTTTTCGTTTTCACGATGTATTTGAGTCGACAATTGCTCTTCTTGAAGGTCCATTCGAACTCAAATAAACACCTCGAGTCGATATGAAGTCTACTTTTTTTCGTTTTCACGATGTATTTGAGTCGACAATTGATCTTCCTGAAGGTCCATTCGAACTCAAATAAACACCTCGAGTCGATATGAAGTCAACTTTTTTTCGTTTTCACGAAGTATTCGAGTCGACAATTGCTCTTCTTGAAGGTCCATTGGAACTCAAATAAACACCTCGAGTCGATATGAAGTCCACTTTTTTTCGTTTTCACGAAGTATTTGAGTCGAAAATTACTCTTCTTGAAGGTCCATTCGAACTCAAATCAACACCTCGAGTCGATATGAAGTCAACTTTTTTTCGTTTTCACGAAGTATTTGAGTCGACAATTGCTCTTCTTGAAGGTCCATTCGAACTCAAATCAACACCTCGAGTCGATATGAAGTCAACTTTTTTTCGTTTTCACGATGTATCACGAAGTATTTCAGTCGACAATTGCTCTGCTCGACTCAAATACTTCGTGAAAACGAAAAAAAGTTGACTTCATTTCGACTCGAGGTGTTTATTTGAGTTCGAATGGACCTTTAAGAAGAGCAATTGTCGACTCAAATACTTCGTGAAAACGAAAAAAAGTTGACTTCATATCGACTCGAGGTGTTTATTTGAGTTCGAATGGACCTTCAAGAAGAGTAATTGTCGGCTCAAATAGGTACTTCGTGAAAACGAAAAAAAGTTGACTTCATATCGACTCGAGGTGTTTATTTGAGTTCGAAAGGACCTTCAAGAAGAGTAATTGTCGACTCAAATACATCGTGAAAACGAAAAAAAGTAGACTTCATATCGACTCGAGGTGTTTATTTTAGTTCGAATGGACCTTCAAGAAGAGCAATTGTCGACTCAAATACATCGTGAAAACGAAAAAAAAGTAGACTTCATATCGACTCGAGGTGTTTATTTGAGTTCGAATGGACCTTCAAGAAGAGCAATTGTCGACTCAAATACATCGTGAAAACGAAAAAAAGTAGACTTCATATCGACTCGAGGTGTTTATTTGAGTTCGAATAGACCTTCAAGAAGAGCAATTGTCGATTCAAATACATCGTGAAAACGAAAAAAAGTTGAGTTCATATCGACTTGAGGTGTGGATTTGAGTTCGAATGGACCTTCAAGAAGAGCCATTGTCGACTCAAATACTTCGTGAAAACGAAAAAAAGTTGACTTCATATCGACTCGAGGTGTTTATTTGAGTTCGAAAGGACCTTCAAGAAGAGTAATTGTCGACTCAAATACATCGTGAAAACGAAAAAAAGTAGACTTCATATCGACTCGAGGTGTTTATTTGAGTTCGAATGGGCATTCAAGAAGAGCAATTGTCGACTCAAATACATCGTGAAAACGAAAAAAAAGTAGACTTCATATCGACTCGAGGTGTTTATTTGAGTTCGAATGGACCTTCAAGAAGAGCAATTGTCGACTCAAATACATCGTGAAAACGAAAAAAAGTAGACTTCATATCGACTCGAGGTGTTTATTTGAGTTCGAATAGACCTTCAAGAATAGCAATTGTCGATTCAAATACATCGTGAAAACGAAAAAAAGTTGACTTCATATCGACTTGAGGTGTGGATTTGAGTTCGAATGGACCTTCAAGAAGAGCCATTGTCGACTCAAATACTTCGTGAAAACGAAAAAAAGTTGACTTCATATCGACTCGAGGTGTTTATTTGAGTTCGAATGGACCTTCAAGAAGAGCAATTGTCGACTCAAATACATCGTGAAAACGAAAAAGAGTTGACTTCATATCGACTCGAGGTGTTTATTTGAGTTCGAATCGACCTTCACGAAGAGCAATTGTCGACTCAAATACATCGTGAAAACGAAAAAGAGTTGACTTCATATCGACTTGAGGTGTTGATTTGAGTTCGAATGGACCTTCAAGAAGAGTAATTGTCGACTCAAATACATCGTGAAAACGAAAAAAAGTAGACTTCATATCGACTCGAGGTGTTTATTTGAGTTCGAATGGACCTTCAAGAAGAGCAATTGTCGACTCAAATACATCGTGAAAACGAAAAAAAAGTAGACTTCATATCGACTCGAGGTGTTTATTTGAGTTCGAATGGACCTTCAAGAAGAGCAATTGTCGACTCAAATACATCGTGAAAACGAAAAAAAGTAGACTTCATATCGACTCGAGGTGTTTATTTGAGTTCGAATAGACCTTCAAGAAGAGCAATTGTCGATTCAAATACATCGTGAAAACGAAAAAAAGTTGACTTCATATCGACTTGAGGTGTGGATTTGAGTTCGAATGGACCTTCAAGAAGAGCCATTGTCGACTCAAATACTTCGTGAAAACGAAAAAAAGTTGACTTCATATCGACTCGAGGTGTTTATTTGAGTTCGAATGGACCTTCAAGAAGAGCAATTGTCGACTCAAATACATCGTGAAAACGAAAAAGAGTTGACTTCATATCGACTCGAGGTGTTTATTTGAGTTCGAATCGACCTTCACGAAGAGCAATTGTCGACTCAAATACATCGTGAAAACGAAAAAGAGTTGACTTCATATCGACTTGAGGTGTTGATTTGAGTTCGAATGGACCTTCAAGAAGAGTAATTGTCGACTCAAATACATCGTGAAAACGAAAAAAAGTAGACTTCATATCGACTCGAGGTGTTGATTTTAGTTCGAATGGACCTTCAAGAAGTGCAATTGTCGACTCAAATGCATCGTGAAAACGAAAAAAAGGAGACTTCATATTGACTCGAGGCGTTGATTTGAGTTCGAATGGACCTTCAAGAAGAGTAATTGTCGACTCAAATACATCGTGAAAACGAAAAAAAGTAGACTTCATATCGACTCGAGGTGTTGATTTGAGTTCGAATGGTCCTTCAAGAAGAGCAATTGTCGACTCAAATGCATCGTGAAAACGAAAAAAAGTAGACTTCATATGGACTCGAGGTGTTTATTTCAGTTCGAATGGACCTTCAAGAAGTGTGATTGTCAACACAAATATATCAAAACGAACGAAAAAAGTCGATTTCAAATCGAATCGAGGTGTTTATTTGAATTTCATTTGAATTAATGGAACAGGTAAATTTAATTTTTTATTACGCGGTATCTTATCCCGCGTTCTATTCTGATTGGTACATGGTGGTGTCATGTTCGACCAATGGGATTGTCTCCACCTACCTTTTCTCACAACTTGTTGTAAAGACTCCATTATTCGTCATCCGTGTGTTTAGTGAAGCAAGGCCTACCTCAAATAGTGTAATTGAAAAGGAAAAAAAGTTGACTTCATATCGACTCGAGGTGTTTATTTGAGTTCGAATGGACCTTCAAGAAGAGTAATTGTCGATTCAAATACATCGTGAAAACGAAAAAAAAGTAGACTTCATATCGACTCGAGGTGTTTATTTGAGTTCGAATGGACCGTCAAGAAGAGCAATTGTCGACTCAAATACTTCGTGAAAACGAAAAAAAGGTTGACTTCAAATCGACTCGAGGTGTTTATTTGAGTTCGAATCGACCTTCACGAAGAGCAATTGTCGACTCAAATACATCGTGAAAACGAAAAAGAGTTGACTTCATATCGACTTGAGGTGTTGATTTGAGTTCGAATGGACCTTCAAGAAGAGTAATTGTCGACTCAAATACATCGTGAAAACGAAAAAAAGTAGACTTCATATCGACTCGAGGTGTTGATTTTAGTTCGAATGGACCTTTCAAGAAGTGCAATTGTCGACTCAAATGCATCGTGAAAACGAAAAAAAGTAGACTTCATATTGACTCGAGGCGTTGATTTGAGTTCGAATGGACCTTCAAGAAGAGTAATTGTCGACTCAAATACATCGTGAAAACGAAAAAAAGTTGACTTCATATCGACTCGAGGTGTTTATTTGGGTTCGAATGGACCTTAAAGAAGAGCAATTGTTGACTCAAATGCATCGTGAAAACGAAATAAAGTAGACTTCATATGGACTCGAGGTGTTTATTTCAGTTCGAATGGACCTTCAAGAAGTGTGATTGTCAACACAAATATATCAAAACGAACGAAAAAAGTCGACTTCAAATCGAATCGAGGTGTTTATTTGAATTTCATTTGAATTAATGGAACAGGTAAATTTAATTTTTTATTACGCGGTATCTTATCCCGCGTTCTATTCTGATTGGTACATGGTGGTGTCATGTTCGACCAATGGGATTGTCTCAACCTACCTTTTCTCACAACTTGTTGTAAAGACTCCATTATTCGTCATCCGTGTGTTTAGTGAAGCAAGGCCTACCTCAAATAGTGTAATTGAAAAGGAAAAAAAGTTGACTTCATATCGACTCGAGGTGTTTATTTGAGTTCGAATGGACCTTCAAGAAGAGTAATTGTCGACTCAAATACATCGTGAAAACGAAAAAAAGTAGACTTCATATCGACTCGAGGTGTTGATTTGAGTTCGAATGGACCTTCAAGAAGTGCAATTGTCGACTCAAATGCATCGTGAAAACGAAAAAAAGTAGACTTCATATTGATTCGAGGCGTTGATTTGAGTTCGAATGGACCTTCAAGAAGAGTAATTGTCGACTCAAATATATCGTGAAAACGAAAAAAAGTTGACTTCATATCGACTTGAGGTGTTGATTTGAGTTCGAATGGACCTTCAAGAAGAGTAATTGTCGACTCAAATACATCGTGAAAACGAAAAAAAGTAGACTTCATATCGACTCGAGGTGTTGATTTTAGTTCGAATGGACCTTTCAAGAAGTGCAATTGTCGACTCAAATGCATCGTGAAAACGAAAAAAAGTAGACTTCATATTGACTCGAGGCGTTGATTTGAGTTCGAATGGACCTTCAAGAAGAGTAATTGTCGACTCAAATACATCGTGAAAACGAAAAAAAGTTGACTTCATATCGACTCGAGGTGTTTATTTGGGTTCGAATGGACCTTAAAGAAGAGCAATTGTTGACTCAAATGCATCGTGAAAACGAAATAAAGTAGACTTCATATGGACTCGAGGTGTTTATTTCAGTTCGAATGGACCTTCAAGAAGTGTGATTGTCAACACAAATATATCAAAACGAACGAAAAAAGTCGACTTCAAATCGAATCGAGGTGTTTATTTGAATTTCATTTGAATTAATGGAACAGGTAAATTTAATTTTTTATTACGCGGTATCTTATCCCGCGTTCTATTCTGATTGGTACATGGTGGTGTCATGTTCGACCAATGGGATTGTCTCAACCTACCTTTTCTCACAACTTGTTGTAAAGACTCCATTATTCGTCATCCGTGTGTTTAGTGAAGCAAGGCCTACCTCAAATAGTGTAATTGAAAAGGAAAAAAAGTTGACTTCATATCGACTCGAGGTGTTTATTTGAGTTCGAATGGACCTTCAAGAAGAGTAATTGTCGACTCAAATACATCGTGAAAACGAAAAAAAGTAGACTTCATATCGACTCGAGGTGTTGATTTGAGTTCGAATGGACCTTCAAGAAGTGCAATTGTCGACTCAAATGCATCGTGAAAACGAAAAAAAGTAGACTTCATATTGATTCGAGGCGTTGATTTGAGTTCGAATGGACCTTCAAGAAGAGTAATTGTCGACTCAAATATATCGTGAAAACGAAAAAAAGTTGACTTCATATCGACTCGAGGTGTTGATTTGAGTTCGAATGGACCTTAAAGAAGAGCAATTGTTGACTCAAATGCATCGTGAAAACGAAATAAAGTAGACTTCATATGGACTCGAGGTGTTTATTTCAGTTCGAATGGACCTTCAAGAAGTGTGATTGTCAACACAAATATATCAAAACGAACGAAAAAAGTTGACTTCAAATCGAATCGAGGTGTTTATTTGAATTTCATTTGAATTAATGGAACAGGTAAATTTAATTTTTTATTACGCGGTATCTTATTCCGCGTTCTATTCTGATTGGTACATGGTGGTGTCATGTTCGACCAATGGGATTGTCTCAACCTACCTTTTCTCACAACTTGTTGTAAAGACTCCATTATTCGTCATCCGTGTGTTTAGTGAAGCAAGGCCTACCTCAAATAGTGCAGAATAACATGGCCTAACTGACATTTTTGGGCATATTGAATTTTTTTATACAGTGGGATTCAAATTGAAATACATTAATATCATCCCGCAAGTTGTCTGTATAGTATATTGGCACCCGGAAGTGTCTATAGTCGCAAACAGTCACGCATATGTTCCCAAATTTTAGAAATAAACAGTTTTTTGTGTCATAAACACTTAGGTCATGTTATACTGCACTATTTGAGGTAGGCCATGTTGACCAGCCCTATCTCAGGTAGGCCGTGTTGCCACTTCACCCTCGATTTGTTTATTTTCGGAACAGAACGGAACATTAAATGTATTGGCAGCAACACCACAAATAGACCAGATGTCCCATGGGGAAGGTTTCTGACCAATGTTTACACAACACAATTTCAATGTTTCACTCCAATTCGTCAAGTACCTAGTTTTTGGATTGCCTGTAGACCCCCCCCCCCCCCACACACACATACCTGTACCCCCCCCCCCTCCTAAATTGGTCCATTGAAATTGTGTTGTGTAAACATTGGTCAGAAACCTTCCCCAATGTTCACTCAACATATTCCCGAAGTTTCATTCAGATTGGTCAAGTAGTTTTGAAATCCGGTAATACCCCCTCCTCCTACCCTAACTGTCTTTAACCCCCCCCCCCCATACCATTGACCCACCCTACCTGTTTAGAAACATTCCTCAATGTTCACACAACAAATTCCCAAAGTTGCACTCCAACTGATCAAGTACGAGTAGGTAGTTTTAAATGCCTGTAGACCCCCCCCCCCCCCGCACACTAACATCCTGATTGAAGTACCTACCACTTGAAAGTACTCGTCGAGCCTAATCCAGAGACTACTTACAATCGGATTTACGTTCAACCGTTCAAAAGTTATAAGCATAAACGTCCTCATAGAAGCGATTATAACACTTTTTTAGTACTATTTCATTCATAGCGTTTCAACGGATGGACAGATTTAAACGCGGATTTTTCATAAACCTTCCCAGATAAATTCTGCGTCAAATGGTACCAGCCGCAACTTTCTACGTTCAGCCGTTCTCAATTAACGATGAGACAAACAGACAGACAGACAGACACGATTTTATTATAATATAATATCTATTATAGATATTATTATATCGTGAATTATTATTATTATTATTATTATGAATATTATTATCGTGAATTCAAGAGAGCATTACAGGAAAAAAACTCTGCAAATTCTTGACACAACGGTTCATTATCTTCTTTGTACAGATCACCCTTCTGTCTAGATCACTAGGTCTAAATGTCTAGATCCTAAATGTTAGATTAATTATTATTATCAATTATCACTCATTATTAACAATTTTATCAAGTACCTAGTGAAAATTATTATAATTTATTGTTAGGTATTAATCATTCGTATTTATTATTAATAATAATTATTATTAATTATGATTAACTAATACGATATAATTCTGGGGTTTTTAATACTACGTCGGTAATAAAGTTTCTATAAAAGAAGTACCTACCAACAAACATTCGAAATTACCTTCATTTCCGTAGCACGAAACGCACCTCAGAACAAAAAACTCGCCACTATATCACTTAAGCCATATGATGTTCCAAAGAGCTTGTTAGTATGAAAATGGACCTGTATTTCAACAGTTTGAGTCACGATCGTGTTGTGAGGCACAATCTTTGAGCCGTCATTGTGAACGAACGGCTGGTCGTACAAAGCTGCGGATGGTCTTAAAAAATTCTACGGAACAAACTCTATCTAAATATGAAATAAAAAACATACCGTTTGATGGGAATTTTCCGAGATATGAAATTTTCAAAATTTCAAAATTCGTTTTGAACCCCTTCCCCTTGACCTAGGGTTATGAAAAGTTTCGAGGACCATTGTGGGGTTGGTCGAAACCCATAAAAAAAATTTCGTAATTTTAACTCAACGCTAACTGGGCAAAGTGGCGCGGACGGCGTACGGCGGACGGCGGACGGCGGACGGCGGACGGCGGACGGCGTACGGCGGACGGCGGACGGCGGACGGCGGACGGCGGACGGCGGACGGCGTACGGCGGACGGACGGATTTTTTTTTATTCGATTTTCTGAATCTACGTATCTTGAAACGTAAACCAACAAATTTTGAGGGGGGTTAAAAAAATTTTTTCTTTGGGCGATTCCAATGGTTCATTATCGAAGATAATAAACCAAAACTGGATAGTTAAGGAAAAACAGGGATGGACCTCTGCACGTAATCTCTCTTAACCTTGTTATTGACCTTACTATTGACTCAAACCCAACTGCTATCGTTAAACTTGACTCTTCGACAACAATAGTATAGTATATTGGCACCCGGAAGTGTCTATAGTCGCAAACAGTCACGCATATGTTCCCAAATTTTAGAAATAAACAGTTTTTTTACACACAACTTTACAGTATTACAGACAACTTGCGGGATGATGAATAATATTAATGTATTTCAATTTGAATCCCACTGAATAAAAAAAGTCAATATGCCCAAAAATGTCAGTTAGGCTCATGTTATTCTGCAC